>BSBM01000010.1:7947500-9147500 GCA_027924585.1 Larix kaempferi | reverse complement strand
AAAACAAGAACTTCTGAGCCATTTCCATCTTAGGGAATTTATAGGTTAAGTGATCTTCCCGGCATAACAAGAAATATTTCTTTTTTTACCTTTTTAATTAGTTGCCCCTCCAGCATTAGTGTTGTTGTTATTATTGTTTGCATTGTTAGTCACCTTATTCCTACTCTTCTTGTTCTTATTTTTCTTCCCTCCAAGATGTTGGTTTCCTTGAGTGTTTTGTACTGACGTAACATCAGAAGGAGGGTTGGATTTAAGGTTTCATGTGTTATTCTGAACAGTTGCCGATGAATTTTGACTTGAAAAGTTGTTACCTGGGATAACTGGATTATTCTCAACTATACCAATCACACCATCAACATGAGGCATCAGAATGGGTTTTGTTGGGTTAGCTTCTACTCTAGGAATAGTCGGAAGAATTTTATGTAGCATCCTGGATTGGGAATAAATCAAATCCAATTGTTGCGTGTTGTTTGGTCTGAACCCCAAAAAGAGCCACATATTTTTCAATAAAGGGTTGCAATGACTTAATAAACCAATCGGTAAGGAATTCATCAATGATCTATGCCTTGTTCAAGCTACACCTCCTCTGCTACTCATGGATTTGGTCAGAGATATGATTAGATTTATCTTGACAAAAGGATGTTAACAGCTCCGTTCTAGTTTCATAATGGACAAGTAGCTTGAAGTGGTTTAAAATTGCCATTACGACCGTAGTAAAAGTTTGAAAAGATGCTCGTGGTAACTCAATGTACCATTTTTCCACTACAACGGTTAAATTCCTTTGGAAGAGACGTAATCTAATAGAATAATCCATCAAATAGTTGGATGAACACCATAGATGAATATTCATCACATGGTTAGCTGCGTCTTTTTTTGGTTTGCCTTCAAAATTAGGAATGTCTGAAGGAATATTAGTGTGTAGGGGTGGCCATATTGGGTCATCTAACACTGGATCATTAGTCAACTTTGAAATATCAGGAAAATTCAAAGTATCCAAAAATGGTAACTTTGTCCGAGCCATTGTGTTCTAGGTTTCGGGAGCATTAGCTGCTCATTAGTTGCTGTTGTCATATGGCTGTCTCGGAATATATGGATTTCCAAGATTAGTGAAAAGCAGATTGGTTGTCCAAATTTTTGACCATAGTGGTTTTGAAAAGAAGGAAAAGTTTTTCCAAAATTCCCTCCCATCCTTCCTAATGGTTGTCTGCCTTGTAAAAATCTTGTCACAACAAGGTTGGCCATATTGGAACCTCCCATCCTAGAAAAGGGTATATTTACTTGATTGCGTCCCCTCATGGAAATCCAGTGCTCATTCCCCCTAGTATAAATCAATTACCTTGCGATATATTTAGTCCAAAGAGGTTAGCAGAACTCATACCTCCAACAGATTGGAAGGGTATGATTAATTGGGGTAGGCTAGAGTTAGAAACAACTCCAATGAAGGGCGGGTTAGGCATAGAAATTTTTCCACTGAAGGGTGGGATATTATGGAAAGGAAAAAATGGGCCACTACCTAAAGTAATGGTCAAATTTGAACTAGGAGGAATAGAAACAGGTATAGTTTGACACCCTGAAAAAGGAAATCCAAAAGAGAAAGGGTTCGAACTCAGTTGAGTTAATGAACTAGTATCAGTAAGTATCATTGAGGATGGAGGGGACCATCCTGATCCTCTTATGGATGCTATATTGAAAGTAATTCCTCCTACAGGGTTAATGCTAACTAGAGGAGCTACATCCCCTAAATTAAACACTTGTTATATGTTTTCCATATCAAAATTCCTAGACAATGGATTCGGAACATTGATACTAGCTATTTGGGAAAAACTACGACTTTGTGGCAGGTTCAAAAGTCCGGACAGATATGAGAGGTCCTCAATTGGAATAGGACCTCACCTCTCTTTAGGATGAGGAGAATGGAGTCTAGGAGAGTTATGCAACTACTCCTCAGTATCTCTAATATGTCCTTCGTCAAAAGAACTTAGACTCACTTGACCTAAAACTCTTTTCTTTTATTGATTGTCCTGTTTGTTGTTCCCGGTTTTCCAATTATACCCCATGAGGGGGTGGATTAGAATAATCCAGTATTTTCCTTGGCGCAAAGAATTCTTTCTATTTGAGAGAGTATCCTTGAATTCTTTGGGACCTGTGCAGAGATTGATCAGCCACAATGGCTTGAAAAATACACTAAGAAGAAAACTACGAAAATAACAATCAACCAGTAGGCACGAAAAGTACGAGAAATATTTCAACCAAGAAAACAACTCTAACACTGAAACAGTACTTGGTTGCAAGCGCAATCCAATGAAGATACAAATATGGTCTCTCGCAGATCATCCTAGGATGATTAGGGACCAAGTCTAATCAATGAAGATCAGAAAGTAGTTACCAAGGAGAGGCATGTTTCCCTTCTTGGTGCAAGTGTTTTACCAGATGGATCTAGAAAACACCCTCCAGGGGTACTAATGCTCCAATCACTAGGTCCACCAAAGGTGGTCGCAGAAAATCCTCATCTAGCACTTGTATATGACCCTATAGACAAGATTCTATGGCTACCAATCCACATATAGCATCCAATGGAACAACCTTGATTTCATTAAATTTGGACTTATTCCTAGTCTAAATTGAGTTTTTAATAAGGTTATGAAACATTTCCATGAGGTTTGGTAGTATAATATGGAAGTTAGCTCAAATG
The DNA here is from genome assembly GCA_027924585.1 of Larix kaempferi. Lineage (NCBI taxonomy): Eukaryota > Viridiplantae > Streptophyta > Pinopsida > Pinales > Pinaceae > Larix > Larix kaempferi. The sequence goes on along the minus strand of BSBM01000010.1, from coordinate 9,144,808 downwards.
GGTAGTATTTTATAATACCAAATCTCATAGAAATGTAGCTTAGCCATATTTAAAATCTAATTTAGACTAGGAATAAGTCCAAATTTAATGAAATTGGCATTGAACAGTCATAGGTCAAGATAATACTTATGGGAAGGGTAGCTAATTCTGAAGGTATACAATAGCACTCTATGTTTTCAAAAGTCCTTGTACATGTAAAATCCGTTGTTGATGCTCAATTAAGTATTGGAGGGATCTCTCCACACTTTAAACTCACGCAACCTCGTGCTTAACTCCTGTGTTAGAGGAGCTTCTCGGAAACACCCTTACGGTGTTGGATTTGATCTCTTATGAAAGAAACCTATGTTTGACAAGTTTATTTGATCTTGGAGGAGATAACCCTGAACTCCCTACCTCCAAATCCTGTCTGAACTATTAGGTGAGTTTCTTTCTAGAAGAAAACGTAGAATCCCTGGCATCTGAACTACTGATTGCTTGCTTGAAATGCAATTTGAAAATTTTTCAAAAGAAGCAAAACAAGTGCAACTAAAGATACAATGTTCTTTAACTGAAATATGAAGTACTCTACTGCCACAATCATGCACTTTTCATTTTCAATTTGTTTTGAATGCAAGTTCTAAAGAGATGATTCAGAATGCAAACACAATTTTTGATATTCAATGCAATTTTTTTGGTCTTTTCAATGCAAATGGAAAGTAAATTTTTATACTTGATTCAAAATGAAAACATGAAATGAAACTTGATATAAAAACAAAGCATATGCAAAAAAATAAAACTGTTCTCAATATAAAGCAATTCCAAATCCTTCAAAACACGTGCAATGTACTCAACCAATGCTAACTCAAAACTAAACCAATTTTTTATTCTTTTTCCAAAATGAGTAGCAAAATCCAAACTCAAAACTAACACACAAACAAATCCATGCAAATGATTCTAGTCCCCTTATCAAACAGTAAAATAATCCATAAACACTAGACTTCTTATTCATCTAACCACGCCAAATTGAGAAAAGTATAAATGTATACTTTTAGACTCAACCAAAGCGAAATACCTACTAAGAAACAAGGTTTGGTAAGTCCAGGTGTGCATACAACAAATGCAATCAAGGTTCTAAACAACTGAAAGAAACCCTGATTTTTCACTTCAAAGGGGTAATCAAAAGCATAGAAACTCAAAAAGAAAAATAAACCTACAAAAAGAGGTCTTTTCACTCAAAGAGATACAAATTGAGTCAAACAACCTCAATTAGTTCCAAATCAGCTCTAACATGTCCAAATTGCGTAAAAAAGTTCCAAATTGGTCCAAACAGATCCAACTTGGGTCAAAAAACCCCAAAGTGGTCCAAACAAGTCCAAATTGGCTCAAAAAGATCGCAAAAACCAAGTTAAGGCCAATCAAAAGGTAGAAACCACATTTCCAAGGGGTCCTACCTAGACCAAGGACCAACAAAGACTCCCAAAAAACCAACAAAAACCTCTTAGGTAGAGTCGAAATGAAAAACACTACCTACAATATAAACATGCTAGTCAAGTACTAACACAATAGGGTGTAACACGCTATTGAGAAGACCATCACCTGAATGTTTCTAGCAAACACACAATTGTCATAAGGGTCACTTGCATGTGGGCATTGAAATTCTCCATAAACAAGTCTCACTTAAAAAAAAAGACAATGTAAGCGTCTATTAAATCCCTAAGATCATTCCTAACTTACAAATAGACTTAGAACTTCAATCAAACTAGAGAAATACACTTGGAAACCCCAAAGCAAACAGGAAACCTCCCCAATGGAGTCTCCAAGTTCGTCACTTGTTAGGAAATTTATCCTATGACTGGGGTTGAGGTCACCAACATACTAGGGGTTCAAAGAGAGACATCTAGGGTTCTACAACAAGCAAAATAAATTAATAAAGAGTTTGAAAGATAGAAGGGGATGTACCTTATTTATCGAGTTTGATCCTAGCATTCCTTGAGTCCTTGAGATTTGCTTCTAATCTTCAATCAAAGAACTTGCAAAACCAACTCAAAAAACCTTCCTCAAACACATTTGGATAGAAATAAATGATTGAAATTCAAATAAAGCATAAAAAGCTAATTTAATGAACATCAACAAGTAACCAAATTTATTACAAGCATAAACACATTTGTTAGGAAAGGGAAAGATGCCTATTCTTTCATTAATAATTGAATCAAATACAAAGTTTCCTTCTTTCTATTCAGGAACCTCATGAAACCTTGATCCAAGTTCTCCTGCTTCTCTTCTCCAAGATTCCCAACCTCATCTCAAATGCATTGGTGTTTGATAGAAACTAGGGCATGAATGGAAAAGGAAAGGGAGTGATAATTTCTCTAGAATATCAATACTTGGGCTAAGAGTCCCTCTCATGGCCAATTTCCCTTTCTTTTATAGTGGAAGGAGATGGTTAGGTTTGAGGAGGGACGGTATTAACCAAGGAGGAGGTTTCCAAAACCACCCATACTACCCCAATTTCGATATTTGTTTATATATTTTTGGGCATTTAGTAAGACACACATGGGTGATACAAAGGAAAGGTGTGCGTGACATGCGGGTGAGACAAAGGCAACCTGTGGGGGGGGGGGGGGCAGATAGGCTAAGAATTCCATTTTGAGGGATTTTCAAGGGGTGTTCTGGTATCCAAATATGGTCACAAGCTTCCTAACTACTGGATAATAAATGAATAAGTTAATGTTACACTACTGAGCACAAAATTATGGCTTTTCCATCCATATTGTCCTTTTGTGTGAACAACAGTAGCTTCATGAAGTGTCGTCATGAAAATGTCATCATGAGAGAAACAACATGCAAGTGTCGTCATGGACATAGAAGTGCCAATTTTCGTTATAAAAATAGTAGGATGTCTTCAATCTGTAGATTACCTCTATAATGAGTTTGGGAGAATTTTGGAGAGCCTAGAGGTGTTTGGAACCAACTCTGTCAATTCTAGTCCAAGTCTAGTGAGTTTCAGAAATTTTGAGCTAGTGATGCCCAATTTTCGAATTGGGTACATTACAGTGGTATCATATCATGGTCCTCTGCACTTGTGCATATCAAGACCAAGCTCCATAAACTCTTAGTTGAAGAAATATTTCATATCACATATTCAAGTTTGTAGCTATGAGGCTCATAACAGTGGTTGAAGAATACTTTGAGCAGTAAGAAGAAGAGGAGGTAATCTACATAGATGGAGGCTTGCATATGTCACAAGAGAAGACGAATATTCTTGTTGTGTGACATATATATATATATGAATTAAGGTTCAATTTACTAAGGGAGATCCTTGAGGATGAATTATAAAAAAGGATAGCAACAGATAAAAATATGCCTTACCATTATCAAGAATATCTAGCTTTGGGTAATGAAATGTGTGCATCTATTTCTTTCAAAGATTATTTTTATGTCCAGTCTATATTTTGGCCCCCACATTTGGATGATACTTCTTTTGATGGCAGAAAACCATCCGAAGAGGAACCAAGTTATTCTCTCCTATGCTCGTTTGAGGCTAGATTCGACTAGTTTTTCAGTATAATTGTAATTAACTATCTTTTATGTGTCTTGTTAGTCCCAAAGACGTTCTAAGGCTGTTTTTAGAACTGTGCCTGGGAATCAATAAAATTTACGGTGTTCTTTTTCTTGATCAAAATCACATTCACCATGATAAATGCAAATAGCCAATCTTGGAATAATGTGGGCAATATTTCAATATGCCAATGACAAGAATTTGAATGAGTTGATGTTAATGGAATGGCACAAAACAAAGATACTTCATAGGGATTAAATATTTGTTTTGCATTTGAGAATAACGTACTGAGCATAAGGAATAATTCCGTAGTTTAACAAAAATTATCACAGAGATAAAACCTGAACAATATGAGGATATTGTTTCCAGATAACATAACATGAATACTTCATGCCATAACCATCTTAGGAACAATAATTTAAGCTTGCAACACTAGTATTGAAACCAGAATGAACTTCATAAATCATGAACACTATGACAGAGATGAATTAAGAAGAGAAACAATACTAACTAGACATGTCAAAAGTTTGAATCCACAAGACACCAAGATCGGGAAAAATTATGTTCTTCTTTATATATTGATCAAACTGCAAAATATCAAAAGTTATACTTCTTACAAAAAGAGTTGACCCTTGGAATTTTCCTTTTTCTACTATATATAGCCTTCACCGGATTTACAAAATAAGTTGTTACAGAGAGTTTGTTACAGCCCAATGGCTTATGCAATTATGTTTGTACTTTCCAACAAAGTATGTTACATAAAAAAGTATTACGGACTAATATTGGTTAGTCTACTGCTGCGATTGGGGATCACTCTGCTGGTGAAGAAGTACATCTTGCTTAGTGGAAAGACCCCTGTCAATCCGAGGAAAACACATATTTAGTAATGCTTATTTATTTTAGGGATTTTCTAAGTTTGATAACTGTCAAACATTTTGGCGCCATGAAGATGTTGATGCAGGTACTTCACTGTTATGCATTTCTAAAATATTTTTTTAAAACCTTCATCATCTATCCCTTCTACCCGATCCAAGCTATTTTCTCTCAAACCTTGCTTTTGACGGGGAAAAATCTCATTGACATCATTGAGTTGTGAAAAAGGACATGATATCTCTTTTGACAATTGAAACCGCTCAGGTACGACTACTTCACAATTTGATCATCCTTCACTGGGATCGGCATGCCCTTTCCTTTTATGCTTCTGCATTCAAGAGGCATTATTCCTTTTCAACCACTGAGGTTCCCTTAGATATATCGGGTGAGACTCCACTTCCTTTTCACCTGAATTATTGTGCATGCGCATCAGCAGGATGCTTGTGGACACTGGTCGTCCGTGCCCTTAATGCTCCTTGTGTGCTTCCATTGGAAATAAAATGAGCCATTGAAACCTTGTATCCTCACTGCTTCACTTGACAAATTTGGTAGACTCACGCATTATGCTCAGCAAATCTGACCCTTGAGGCTTAAGAACTCCATGATTCAATCTCTACAATTGCTCGAGTAGTTATAACCTCACTTGCTCACTCCCTCATAATCATGTCTTCCTTGAGCAATGATCACCGAGCCACTCGTCATTTTTTTTGTGTGCTGGGAGAGGATTACTCTTGTATGACGACAGTGGAAATAATGAGTGCTAAGAGATGTTTTCTTCTGAATGGCAATGGTGACAGAAGAGGTCATTTTGAGGGAAGCTATTAGAATAATGAGGAGGATGGACTATAGCGACAAGTCATATACCGTAAACCATAAGTGGTTTCAGAGCCCTGATAAAGTAGTTTAGAAATACCGCTTTTAGGGACCTGAATTGTCATGGAACCGCCACATGGAACAAATAACTCTTACTCAGGGTAGACTTTGAGATGTTAAAATTCGAGCACTTCAAATCCCTGATGCTTAGGATATCGTCCATCTTCTGTTAATCCCTTCTCGAGATTTGTGTGAGGTGGGAGCAGCTTTACAAATGGATCCCTCTCTTCATACCACTCATCTTCCTTGAGGCTCATGGCTTTGTAAACCACTTGGTGATATTTATTGGTTACAGGGCCCCGAAAAAGTGGTTTAGACAAACTACTGTTCGGCCCCTGAACAATCCTGGAGCTACCATGTGTAAGTAGCAGTTTTGTTCTAGGGACATATTCAGAGTGTTAAACTCCAAGCAATTTTATCACCCTGAAGCTCAGGTGTCTGTCGATGCTACCTCCTTCATCCTAGAGATGTGAAATCCACCGATGCAGCTTTATGGGGTGGACCCACCTTTCTTGGAAACTCAACTACTTCAACAGTGTGCAACTAGAAACCACTGCGATGGATTTTAGCTGTTTTTAGGGCTCCGAAAAAGAAGTTTAACCAGACTACTTTTGAGGCCCTGAATTGCTTTGAGGCTTCCATGTGTCCATGACAGTTTTCACTTAGGGGTGATATGAGGTTGATAAATGTCAGTCATTTGGGGGTCCTAACTGAAATAATCGCTGTTGATTTGTGAATAATCGATCATCTGCACTTTAACTACCCCTATCTGCTCCTAAATTGATTTGTCGCCACAGGGTGACTGCTTTTCGCTCTTTCTGTGTCATTTTTCCTCCAAAATTTCACTCGGAGGTCTTCATCAGCTTGGTGTATACTAGCGCTTCCTTCAGCTAATCATGCTGATGATATTAGTACTAACATTTGCTTTAATAGGGACAACCTCTTCCTTCTGAAGGGGTTGAGAATAGTAGACTAGTGCCTTTAAGTCCATTGGGTTGTGGGGTCGTACCTGTCCTTTATTTTACAAATCAAGTAGCAAAGACTAATACGAGGGAAAAGTAATAATATGAACATAAATTTTTGTAAAAGGAAAAAGGAAAAAACATGTTTTACAAATATGGCACATAGGATCCATTGATAGAGTAGGATAGAAATTAGTAATGAAAAAAACACTTCAAGAATCTCCCGTTTATAGGGTTCCCGAAGATTTCATCATTGAGTTGAGCCAATTCATATGTGTTGTCGTCATGGACTGTAATGAACTTGAATGGGCCCAGCCATAGGTTGTCAAATTTCCAATGGTTAGCTCTCTCCTCCCTCCTAGCATCCCACTTCAGAACAAGATCTCCATGCTGAAAGTCTTGAGCAATAGCCCTTCGGTCAAAAGTCACTTTAATTTTGTCTAGGTTGATCTTGGAGGATTCGTCTAGCTGCTCCTTGACCTGCTAAGCCTCTATCCGTTGATGAATTCTTCTCTCCATTTCATTTGTTTCTTCGTGTTCTGGATGTAATATTTTCATCATTGGGAGACCCAACTGAATTGGGAGGGCTGCTTCTTTTCGATAGACCAGCTGGAATGGCGAAGTGCCTATAGCTTTTTTAACACTAATCATGTCTACCCATAATGCAAATTTTAGTTGGGAGTCATGGGCCCTTTTGTTTGTATTGAGCATTTTCTTGATAATAGTCACCAAACTTTTGTTTGAGGACTCAGCCAAACCATTTCCTTGAGGATAGTAGGCAGTTGAATGAATCAACTCAATGTTGTAATTTTGACAGAAACTCATCATTTTGTAGGATTTGAAAGCTTGAGCATTCTCCGTAATGATCTTTCTTGGGAAGCCAAATCTTGCCAGAATATTCTCTTCTAAGAAAATTATTATGACCTTATCATTGGCATTCCTCATGGGAATTACTTCCACCCATTTTGAGAAATAGTCAGTGGTCGTAAGAATCCATCTATGCTGGCCACTGGAATGAGGGTTTATTTCTCCAATAAAATCAATGACCCATTGTTGGAAGCGTGAATATACCCTATTGGGTAATGGTTTAAGCTTTTTCCTTCAAGAGAATAACTGACATTCTTTGCATGATCTGGAAATATTGTTAGCATCAGTGAATAATGTAGGCCATAAAGAACCAGCTTGTAGGAATTTATAAGCGGTTTCTCTCCATGCATGATGTCCTCCGCACATCCCTTTATGAAAGTCTATCATTATGCCTTTTGTTTCTTCTTCAACAATACAATTTAGCAGAACACCAAGTGGATCCTTCCAAAAGAGATACCCATCTAGAATATAGTACTTGACAGCTTTGAGTTTAAGAGATCTCATTTTATATTTATCTAGACCAGGAGGACATGTGAGGTGTTGTAGATAATAAACTATGTCCCTATACCCGTCTGACCCAGTAAACTTCTCAACAACATTGTCAGGAATATTTTGCTGACTATCTTCTTCCTCCTGACTAGGAAGTTGGTCAATTAGATTGAGCTCAAGAGCTTGGTAATTTGATTCAGCTAGGATTTTGGCTAGTCCTTGTCGCTTCACCAATTTAGTGGGCTTGATATCCATGTCATACTCCTAGATTTTGGAGATCCACTTCCCTCTTCTTCCTTCGTTGTTAGGTTGAAACAATATATCTTGGATGGTACTTCCTTGGACATACACGATGATCCTTTATTTGTTTGAAGGAGTCTCTCCCAACTACGGTCCATTTTATCTCAGCATTCTTCCTTAGCATGTTAGTAATTTCTTTCATTATTTCAACAAAGTTAGGAATAAATCTATGTAGAAAATTTATTTTTCCAATAAAGGAATGCACCTCCTTTTTATTCCTTTGGGAGTTCAACTAGTTTGATAGAGGACACTCTATCTGGGTCTATCCTCACACCATATTGGGAGACAATGTGCCCCAACAACTTTCCCTCTATCATTGCAAAAAATGATTTTTTAGGGTTGAGAGACAGGCCGAATTTTCTGCATTTCCTGAAAGTTTGTTTCAGATGGTCTTCATCATATTTTGAAAATACTATCAAATCATCTAGATATATAACAATAAATTTGTTTTTTTCACCTATGAATGCTATATGCATGGCCCTTTGGAATGTTGCACCAGCATTAATAAGAACAAAGGGAATTTTATCATACATGAAAGTTCCCCATGGTGTAGTGAAAGTTGTCTTTTCCCTATCACATCAATAAGTTTCCTTACTTATTTTTCAATCATTGGGAGCAAGATAGGGTTTACCTGTCTCAACTTTTGCTTTACTGGCTTAGCATCTGGCTTCAAGGGAATCCTATGTTGTATGATAGTCATATCATAAGTTTTCAGGTTTTCATACTTCCACGCAAAAACATATACGTAATATTTAAATAGGTCCTCATACCTTTTCTTTTGCTCGATTGTAAGGGAATATCAAATTTTTACAAACTTGGGTTCTTCCACGGTACCAAGATTTACTTCTTGAACAACCTCAGTAGTTGGTTGTATTGCTGGTTTTACTGGGATTTCGTTCTTATCGAACAATTGTTCTAGTGGAACTAGTCCTTTAGGAATAAAGTTATTCTTCAGTTGTATAATTTTGTGGCCAACAATCTGTTGTGTCAACCCGGATATTTTTTCATCTTCTATTTGTAGAATATTTTCTTCTGTCTCTCCTGAATTACCATCTATATCAATATTTGAAAATTCATCCATGAGATGCAGAAAGCATTTGATTTGTTGGTCATCTTCAAAGACCTGCCAATTTTTTACATTGTCAAGGATGGAGGGGTGATACCATATTTTGTCTTCATACTTTAGCTTCGGCTTCTTGGAAGGCTTGAAAGAGTTCGCCATCAAGGCTAATGAATCATCCTATTAGTTTCCTTCTCGGGTGATGAAAGCAATGTTGAAAGTGTCAAAGAAATTCTCAATAAGATCCCATGCAAGATTTTGATATGCTCTGAGTCTTGGATGTTTGGTTTGATAAATGCTTTTAATATGGTTTACCACTAGTTAAAAGTCTCCAAAGACTACTAGCTTAGTGATTTTTAAGTCTTTAGTAGCTCGGAGGCCAAGGATGAGAGCCTCATATTCAACAACATTGTTTGTAGTATCAAAATATAGTTTGTAAGATAAACTGATCTCGTCCCCTACTGGTGATGGTAGTACTGCACCAGCTCTAGACTCTTCTTTTGCAGAGGCTCCATCAAAATAGAGTTTCCAGACCTGATTCTTATTATCCTCAGCAATGGGTTCCACCACTTGGGTTTGTACAATTTCTTCTTCAGTGAGATTACTTGATCATAACATCTAATAGCCCATCTCTTCATCAGCTTCATATATGGGATAATTCATAGGACTGTCTTGATCACTTATCATGTAGGAAAACATAGCTTCTCTATAGAATCGTCTAGTCTCTCCAGGAAAAACGGGTATTGTAGCATACTTCATATCCATTTGCATGGTGCCCCCCAACTTTTTGTCCGATCTCCTTGATAGAAGCATGCCATATTTTGCTAGGACATCTGCTACCACTACATCCATCATTACACTTTTTGCTGGTATTTGAGCAAGAGTGACTACCAAATATTTTATCATACCTATGCATTTCACTTTTCTAGAGTCGAAACTGTAGAGATCATGATATGGCCTGGTGATCTCTAGTCCTAATTGTTACATGATCAATTTGGGAATCAAATTGGGATATTCTCCGGAGACCAGGATATAGTTGTGAAGTAGTTTCTCATGTATGTTGAAGGTAACATTGAACGAAGTAGTGGCTCTTCTTTATTATCGATATGTGGGCCACATTGAAAGGTTGGGGCTTCATCATTTAGATTTATGGAATCATGTTGGTCAATTTTTTCAACTCTATATAACATTTTATCAATCTGTTTTTGGTACATAGGGTTCCTTATCAATTCAGTCAAGGGAACAACTATTTTTAGTTTGTTCAACTCCTGTTCCAAATTGAAAGAGATAGACCCTTGTTTGGGATTTGGCTCTATTCTCTTATGGGGGCTTATGTCTGGCTTAATTCGGCTATCTAGAACTGTGGCCTTGTTTTCTTTATTCTTTGCTAGGATTTTTATTTTTGATAGGGAGGGCGTTTGAGGAAACTTAGATTGAGCCAACTTATGTGGTCATTTCTTGGGAGGAACTTCGTTCTGTCTATTTTCCAATTCTGGTCTTGGTCTCAAGTCATACTTCCTTTGCAATTTATCTAGTTGAGCATTTTGAAATAGGGGATATTCACTAGGGAGTTGATCACTTTCTTGGTAGTTCATAAGATCTAGGGTAGTCTGTTTATATGAGAGTGATCTCTCATAATCATCTTTAGTGAGGTGCATAAGATAGGAATCTTCTTCCATCCAATTCAGTTGTTATTCAAATTCTTCATAGACTTCTTCCACCAGAATTTCAATATGATTATTTTCATTCTCGCAAACAGGTTTCCTTAATGGTTGTTCAGCATTCCTCTTTTCTATGTATTCTAGTTGAGGATTTGTTGTTGCAGCAACATCCCCCCCAAAATTTTTGTACATATTGGGGCCCCTCCTTTATTTTTCTGGAAAGACTGCTGTAAGAGGCCAATTCTCCTTTTTACTTTGTTTTCAAATGAAAATCCTCCTTTGAGAATTCCAAGTTTTTCTTCTAAAGGATAAAATTCGTGAAGTCTTCCTAAAAATCGTGGAATCATTTGAGAAAGCCCCCGCAGTTGCGGAAGTATTCGAGTTTCCCTCCCGAAACGGCGGAAGCCATTTATATAAACTTCTCAAAAAAGAACTTAGAAACTTTTTTCGAAGTTTGCGGAACAATTTGAAGAAAGCCCCGCCGTTGCGGAACTATTCAACTTATCCTCCCGAAACTCTAGGAGTCATTCACCAATCCGTTCTAAAATTGCAGAAGCCTTCAGGTTATCATTCTGAAACCCCGCGAAGACTTAGAAATTTCTCGAGTTCCGGGAGCCTTCAGCTTATCTCTCTGAAACAGCGGAGCCATTCGCCAATCCGTTCTGAAACTGCGGAAGCTAATTGCGAAAGCTTTCCGCAACTTCGGAAGCACTCTCGAAGCCTGGCCAAGACTTAAAAAATTTTCAAGTTGTGGGAGCCTTTTGCGGAAGCATTGATGAAACCCTCCCAAAAATGCAGAAGCATTTTCTTTATCCTCCTGAAATCCCGCGGAACGCTTTTCAAAAAACTTAGGCTTTTGTTCGACTTGCGGGAGCCATTCGCCAATTCCTTCCGAAATGGCGGGAACCTTCACGGAATCATTCCGCGATTGCGGAAGCCATCAGCATATCTCCCTCGAAATTATAGAAGAGAGAGCCACTATTCTCCTGAAGCTGAGTCTCCAAAGGTCGCATTGCAGAAAGATTCATCAATCTCTTACGAAACGCCGAAGGAGTTCAGCATAACCTTCCGCAATGGCAGGTGGAATTCATGAGTCCGTCCTGCAGGTGGCAGTCGCGCATGCATATCGACACTACTTGATGTGACCATGACATACAAATATTAAAGCCTCGTTTTAAATGCACCACCCACCATATTAAACACCGCACGTGCCTGACCCATTTAAATAAATGGTTGGGTTTTGGGTCGACTGTAGTGTTATTTTTTTTCAATCAAACTAACGCCGTTGGAGACCTCTCCATGCCAAATAGCTCAGCTTGCTTGTCCACGTCCATGTCCACCTCATTCAACCATCTTCACGTTGCCAGGTAGGATTTCTAACCGTTAATTTTGTCTCATCTGCACATCAGATTGCCTTTGATTTTTTATTTTTCGTCTAAAACGTGGCCGATAGGTGCTAGTCGCATATATCGTTATTTCGTTTTAAAAGCCGCCAAGGCCCCATGGGTTTCTCATTCTACTAGAAATCTAGCCAAAACTATGACCGCCTGAGTTTTTCTTCTCACCAACCATACTCCAGGCGTTGTCACCCTAGTTCAAATTCCAAGCTGGCCATAGAGCTTCTCGTCAAGTGCTATGAATAACCATGGCGGTCGGCTGGATCCCTCGCCTATTCATCAATGCGGAAATCCATCCCTGGCTTCGTCTTAAGTTTATCTCAATCCAAGCTAACCCGCTATTAAACGTTCGAAGTACAACCATAAAAGACACCCTCTCTCCTAGGGCCGGACTAGGAACAGATTGTTTCCGCGACGTATACTTATCCTCTCGGGAACATTCCAAACTTTGTCCCTTTAAGAGAATCAAGTCTCTGTAGCCATATTTCTTGTTTGGAGTGTTTCACTTTCCTTCCCCAACATGCAGCTTCCTAGTTTGTTTATGTATCTCATTAGCATGTTGAAGTGATCCTTCTTTTGGTTAAATATCTCATAGCAGGTTACACATTTTTTATAATGACTTGTATTTGGTTGCTAGAAGGGATAAGGCAAGATGCCAAAAGGTGGTAGGAAGAAGGCTAAAATGATGGAACCTCAGCCTGCACCACTTAGGATTGAGACTATGTTTCAAGATACCAGGTGCACCACCGGTATTCCTCCCGAAATCCAGTGGGGCGATATTTACAGGATGATCAGGGACCAAGATATCTCGGATATGTTACTCGAAGAGGGGCAGATCTATCTCAATATTAGAACTTTAGGCATAGCTACAGCTGCTACCCGCCCTGAACTATTCCCATGTTCTGAAGTAATCGGGTGGATACTCGAACATACTAATGCGGAGATAAGAGTATTACATGACAGCGGGAAAATAGCCATCGCCTCATTCCACCCAGCATATCTTGCTGCAGCCTATAAATTCCCACATCCCCAGCAAGCCCTGAGTGATGAATGGTTGGGCCAGATGAACAATGTTGAAATGGACAAAAAATTATTGGTCGCAGGCAAGCACTTAAGAAAGACAGATAATGACGAATATGATGTGTAGAATCTCAGACCTCCTTTCAAGTTAATCGCCCTGATATTGTGCAGAATCTTCGGTATGCCCGATGGCACCGTATACAAGATACAGTGGATCCCCATCATCCACTTCGTGGCATTTAAAGGGACTGTGTTTGACTGGGCTACCATCCTGTCAGACAGTTTGGCATCAATGGTGGTTGCTGGAAAAGAAGGTCTGGCCTTAAAAAAGGCAGAATTTTACATGTCTTCGTATCTTATTGATTGTGTTTTGGCCAAGCTATCTTTTCCCATCTTAGGTTGCACGTGGGATAAGGCCAACACCCCAGTTTACACCGCTTTCAGGATGATGTGGGCTCAAAACTATAAACCCAGCTATAAGCTCATCTGTGAGGGGTTCATCATGCCCCTATATGAGTAGATATTCAAGGAAGAGCCCAACTGTTTGTCGGAGAATGCTATGGAGGTCCTTGAAAACTATGGAGATTTTTATTTTTCGGAGCAAGGCACCTACCTCAGAATGTTTGTAGGGACTAAAGCTCCATATATTTTGCTGAGGTATGCTACTGACTATGTAGTCCTTAAGGAGGCAATGAGACAAATTTTCCTGGATGGAATTGGAGCAGTGCTTAACAAACAGTATAAGGCTTCTTTCCCGCCTTTGCCCTTCTACATAGGAGCATACAAATTCTCAGGGGTTTCCTCAGCCAAGGAATTTTTTCAGGAGCTGAAAGCCTTCCACTTCGGCGAAGTAATTTTCCATAGGAATGACAGGAAGGGAAAAGTTGCCGAGCATTGTAAAGAAATTTATGCTCATTTTGAGTACGCTCATTATTATGATGCCGAGGAAGAGGCATTTAGAGGCATCAGCAACATGGCTGAGCTGCGAATCTGTCGCCAAGGCAGTGGAGCAAGCTCTAGCTTTAGGAAGGCCTAGAAAACTAGCCAGCAGAAAGACAAGGAAGTAGATGATGCCCAAGCCCAAGAGGAACAAAGGTTAAAAGAGGAAGCAAGGTCACTGCAAGAGGCTGAAGTTTCCAGATTGCAGCAGGAAGCTGAGGTGGCGAGAGTGCAGCAAGAAGCAGAAAGTGAGAGGCTACAGAAAGAGGCTGAGGAAGCCCAGCAGTGGAAAAAGGTTGAAGAGAGAAGACAACAAGCTGAAGTAGGGCGGAAAGCGGAAGAAGAACTCAAGACAGTTGAAGATGCCCAGGAAGGTGGCTCCGGTGCCCAAGACATGGAAATAGACGTACCTCAAGCAGGTGTCTCCTTCACTCAAAATGTGGTGGCAGACATAGCACAAGTAGGTGTCTCTGGTACTCAAAATGTGGGAACAGATCCAGCTCAGGCAGTCCAGACCCCACCCGCGGAAGTAGAAATAGATATTATAGATCTCCCAATCGTCCCGTATACTCCATCGGAAGAGTATACCGTGTCCAGATGGAATGAATTTGTCTATGATAAGAAGAGGAAATCTATGGTCCTTAAATCAGAAGAGAGGATAAAGAGACTCTTCCAGGAAGATTTTGTTACTCACCAGGAGACCACAGTAATGCAGAACACAAACAAGGATCCTTTAGCTATGGCATCCGCCTCTGTAGAGACAGCGAGAGTAAAACTGGACAACGTGGCTGATATAGTTAAAGAATTTGAGTCAACTAAGAGGAGAGATCGCATGATACAACATACTGTGGCCAATGAGCAAGCCTACAGGGATCTCATGGTGAATAGGTATAATCGCCTATCTGTTGAACATAAAGAATTGTCGGACAAGTATAACCTTTTGGAAGAAGAAAAGGAAAGCATGGCGATCCAGATGATGATTATAGAAGCAGAAAAGAATGATGCAGAAGCCAGGGTGTCCCATCTAGAAGCAGACAAGCTATCATTGGTTGAACAATTAGAGCAGGCAGAGAATAGAACGATAGATATATCCCCCTTCCATGAGCTGTCCTGCAGCATCCTGAAACAAATGCATGACACTCAGGAGCTAATCACTGATGAAGTATGCAAGCTCAAGGCCATGGTGGTTAGATTAAAAGAAGTTAATATAGAGGCCAATAGGCTTAAAGCTAAATATACTCGGGTTAAGGAAAATGTCATGAGCCAAATAGAATGGAGAGAAGGAAAGGTGGATTTCCCCAAGCATCTCCCATTCAAATCTGTAGATGGCTTCAATGAAGACATAGCCCTTTTGGAATTTTGCAGAAGCTGTAGCATTAAGCTAATAGCCAAGAACCAAGGGACAATGGATAAGAGTAACGACCTATATCAAAGAATCCATGAAGTGCATGACAAATGCAAGTTGAGTTTCCCTCAATCCCTTGATGATTTTTTGGGCAAAGAACAACGTTTGTCTGAGCTGAAGGAAGAGCTGGGGATCCAAATTGAATATGTGAAGAAGATTGATGTCCTATCCATTGATGACCTCCAACATTATATTGGAATGTCATTGCTACACAGTCATCTGCTCAAAGAAATGCATCAAACTGTAGTAACCGAAATTCAAAGTATTGGGGCATAACTTGGTAAACATGTAACGTCCCAGAAAGTATTATTCCCCGCCTCAACAAATGTAGTTATAAGGGACACTGGTGTATGGTATAGTTACATTGCAGAAGAGGAGAAGAAAGCAGCAGCAGCAACTGGGACAGCAAACCCAAATTCTTCTCTCCCAACAGCAACAGCTGTAGCAACTAGCTTGATTCCCTCTCTCCCAGCAGTAGCAGAAATTCCAGCTGGCTCATTTTCTCCTCTCCCACTAGCAACAACATCACCAGCTAGTTTGAGCACCTCTCTTCCAACTGAAGCGCATACCCAGGAGCGAAAGCGCTGATTAGAACATTAATTCTTATATTTTGTATTTTGGGATTTCATATGTAAAAAACGTGGGGCTATAGGACAGCTGTCTTTTTTTTTTATAAATAATTTCTGTTAAAAGGAAGTCACATTTTTGTTTGTTATAAGGGAAAAAATCTGCAGGTGACAAGTGTAAAAGGCCAGGTAGCAGCCCAAAGGGCATTTTGTAATATTATAAATAGAAGTTAGGAAGTAATGAACATAATTTTTTGGCAGGGAATTATTTTCTAGACTTGTACGGGCTATCTTGCACATGTTTTAAGAAAATAAAATCTTCTAATAAGAGCCTGGAGAGGACTTTTTGGATGAGAATGGAGATTGGATGCATTGTGGATTATTTCTGTGTCTGTTATACTTTGCTGTGAGATCTTTATTACTGTCTTGAATTATTTCATTGTATTAAATGATCTTGCTTCTCTCTTTGCAAATGAATTCTCTCTTTCATGAGTAATGAAATGTGTTATATTTAATTAGAAGCTATCTTCTGATATCTTTTACCTTTGCTATAGCTTTCTCTTTAAGATTTAATGGCTGTCTATCTATTCTTTAAGATAACTCCTACAGCTCATTGCTCATGCTTTAAATTTACTCCTTGCAGGGATAGTTAGATTTATTTCAGTTTTAGACTTAGATCTGTTTTCTAGTTTTGCATTTAGATTAAATTTAGACTAGGCACTTGCATATCATTATAAAATATAAAATCAAAAGAACGGTGGATCGGGCCATAACCGGTATAATTGGAATAAAAATCCAAACCCATGGTTGCTTGAACCGCTAATCGGACGGATTCCCCACACCAAACGGTAGATAATCTAATTGGGATAATCTATCGGGGAGAATCCCTTTCTGATTGATGCTGCGATCTCCGAGGCATCAACAGGATTGTAAGGCCTTCGAAATTGAGTAGGAGGTCAATCGGGCAATTGTCTGTTAGGACTACTACTTTCTAATTCCATTCTAGTAACTTTATTTGACAGATTCTTTATAATGTGAGTCATCTTGTCAATATTTGATTCTTGAGAGTCTTTGACTCCTGAGGAGTCACCCTCTTCTTTGTCCTTCCCTTTTTCTTTTTGTTCAACATCATTGGTCAGTTTTTTCTTGCCTCATGCCCTCATGTTTCCCTCAATGTCTATGGCGTTATCTTGCATTACGCTAAGTGAGAGTGGTCTTCTTTCTCTCAATGTGATGGAAAAATATGAGGGGAAAGATCCTACATATGTGGCCAAGTCGTGACTTCATTAGGTAGGATATCCTTAGGGATTTTGAGTTATACTTTGTTGAATGTCGCAGTAAAGTCCACCACATTTTCAGAGTTGCTTTTTCAAAGGGCGGAGAATTCTATTAAATAATAGAGACTATCATCCTTGATTCCCTGTGTCTTGGTAAAGGTGGTTTCCAGGATCTCGATAGTGTTGATAGAGGCATTGGGTAGTGATCTGAACCATTTTCTGGCTTCTCCTTCCAGCGATTGAGCAGAAAATATCATGAGCACATCATCATGTTCGATCAGAATGTTGTTAGTGAAATATTGGAATCGATCTACATGATCTTCAACAGACGTTCCCTTACTGCCATCGTACTTTGGTAACACCTTCAAATAGTGGGTAGGCATATCATTTAAGGGCGTGGGAAATTGTAGGGTCTGTGTCATCTAGCCACCCATCTGGGTGTTCTAGGTGGTGGTGGTGGTGGTGGTCCTCCGCCTCCTCCTCATGACATGAGGTGGTTGGCGATTAGCTTCTTGGATTGAGTAGAAATAAGAGATTTGGGTGGTTTTATATGAGCTGAATATTCTCTGCTTGTAGTAGGAATCGTTTGAAATATAGGAAAACCACAAGGAGTGTGAGGTTTCTAGGGAGAAGGTTCTCTTTCATGGGTTTGGACAATGAATTCGGATTTAGGGAATTCAAGACCAAACAGAGGTCAAGATAAACTTCGTCAATGGCATGGTGAAGTAGGCTGATATTTTCCACGTATATGTATCCAGGAGACTGAGTCTTCTAAAGCCACAAATTCTCCATGGCTAGAGTTCTGGCGGGCATGTCTTAGTCTAGATGCTAGGTTTTCTTCGGTGGAGTTGCCAAGTGGATTACGGACCATAGCCTAGTTTCATCCACTATGAAATTAGAAGCATACAATTTTGTCGTTGTCCCTAGGGAATATTTATCTTATTGCTTGCATTCCCCAACAACGGCGCAAGAAAAGATGTTAGTCCTGGAGACGTTCTAAGGCTATTTTTAGAACTATGCCTGGGAATCAATAAAATTTATTGTGTTCTTTCACTTGATCAACATAACATTCACCATAATATAATGCAAATAGCCAATCTTGGAATAGTGTGGGAAGTATTTCAATATGCCAATGACAAGAATTTGAATTAGTTGATTTCAATTGAATGGCACAAAACAAAGATACTTCAGAGGGAGTAAATATTTGGTTTGTGTTTGAGAATAACGTACTGAGCGTAAGGAGGAATTCAGTAGTTTAATATAAATTATCACAGAGCTAAAACCTAAACAATATGAGGATATTATTTCCAAATAACATAGCATGAATACTTTATGCCATAACCATCTTAGGAACAATAATTTAAGCTTGCAACACTCGTATTGAAACCATAATGAACTTCATAAATCATGAATAATATGACAGAGATGAATTAATAAGAGAAAGAATACTAACTGGATATATCAAAAGTTTGAATCCACAAGACATGAAGATTGGGAAAAATGATGTTCTTCTTTATATACTGACCATACTACAAAATATCAGAAGTTATACGTCTTACAAAAATAGTCGACCCTTGGCCTTTGCCTTTTTCTACTATATATAGCCTTCACAGGATTTACAAAATAAGTTGTTACAACCCAATGACTTATGCAATTATGTTTGTACTTTCCAACAAAGTCTATTACAAAAAAAAGTCTTACGGACTAATATTGGCTAGTCTACTGCTGCAATTGGGGACCACTCTACTAGCAAAGAAGTATGCCATGTTGAATGGAAAGACCCCTTCCGTTCCAAGGAAAACACATATTTAGCAGGGCTTCTTTATTTTAGGGATGTTCTAAGTTTGATAACTCTTGAACATTTTGGCGCCATGAATATGTTGATGCAAGTACTTCACTGTGATGTGTTGCTAAAACATTTTTTTAAAACATTCATCATCTATCCCTTCTACCCCTTCCAAGCTCTTTTCTCTTGAACCTTGCTTTCAACAGGGCAAAATCTCATTGACATCTCTGAGTTGTGAAACAAGACTTGATATCTCTTTTAACAATTGAAATTGCTCAGGTACGACTGCTTCACAATTTGATCATCCTTTGTTGGGACTGGCATGGCCCTACCTTCTGTGCTTCTGCATTCAGAAGGCTTGATTCCTTTTCAACCAATGAAGTTCCAGATATCTCGGGTGAGACTCCACTTCCTTTCCACTTGAATTCTTGTCCATGCACATCAGCGGGCTGCTCATGGACACTGGTCGTCCATGCCCTTAATGCTCCTTGTGTGCTTTCACTGGAAATAAAATGAGCCATTGAAACCTTGTATCCTCGCTGCTTCACTTGACATATTTGGTAGACTCACGCATTATGCTTAGCGAATCTGATTCTTGAGGCTTAAGAACTCCATGATTCAAGCTTTGCAACTACTCAAGTATTTATAGCCTCAACTGCTCGCTCTTTGGTAATCGTTTCATCCTTGAGAAATGATCACTGAGCCACTCATCGGGTTTTTCACGTGTTGGGAGAGGATTACTCTTGTATGACAGTGGTGGCAGTAATGAGTGCTGAGAGACGTTTTCTTCTAAATGGTGGTGGCGGCCGAAAGGACTGTTTTTAGGGCAGATTTTAGAACAATGAGGAGGATGGAATGTAGTGAGAAGTCATATACCGTAAACCATAAGTAATTTCAAATCCCTAATAAAGTAGTTTAGAAATACCACTTTTAGGGCCCTAACTCGTTCTGGAACCGCCACATGGAACAATTAACTTTTACTCAGGGTAGACTTTGAGATGTTAAACTTTGAGCACTTTGACTCCGTGATGCTTAGGTGATTGTCGATCTTTTGCTAATCCCTTCTCCATATTTGTCTGAGGTGGGAGCAGCTTTATGAATGGGTCCCTCTCTTCATACAGCTCATCTTCCTGGCGGCCCATGGCTTGGATAAACTACTATGGTGATCTTTAGTGGTTTTAGGGCCTCGAAAAAGTGGTTTAGACAAACTACATTTTGACCCCTGAACAACCCTGGAGATGTCACGTGTAAGTAGAAGATTTGTTCCAGGGACATATCGGGAGTGTTAAACTCCGAGCAATTATATAACCCTGAAGATCAAGTTTCTGTCGATGCTACCTCCTTACTTCCTCGAGATGTGAAATCCACTGATTCGCTTTATGGGGCGGACCCACCTGTCTTGGAAACACAACTACTTCAACGGTGTGCGACTAAAAAACACTGCGACAGATTTTAGTTGTTTTTAGGGCTCCAAAAAAGTGGTTTAACTAGACTACCTTCGAGGTTGTGAACTGCTTTGAGGTTGCCACGTGTTCACAATGGTTTTTAGTCAAGGGCGATCTTAGCTTGATAAACGTCGGTTGTTTGGGGGTCCTGACTGAACTACCCACTATTGATTTGTGAATAATTGATCATCTGCGCTTCAGCTACCCCTATCTGCTCCTAAATCAATCTGTCTCCATAGGGTGGCTTCTTTTCACTCTATCCACGCTGTTGTTTCTCCAGACTTTCACTCAGAGGTCTTCATCATCTTGGTGTATACTAGAGCTACCTTCGGCTAATCATGCTGATGATATTAGTACTAACATGTCCAAATCCTATTGTGTAAGTTTCTATAGGTTGTTAAGTCTATTATGAATCCATCACAATCCTTAGTTCTAAAATTCATGACCCTTTAGGGTCATTTGGATTCATTTGGAAATTAACTAGTTGAGTAGTCCTAAGTAGTGCACTTGTCTTTTCGGCCTCCAAAACCCTGTCAAATGGAGTGCAAACCTTTGTATAATTATTTTCATATCAGGTGGGGATATATACATGACATCCACTTCAAGATGTGCACCACAAGACATTGGTTTTCCACAAAATTCCTATGGATATTGCCTTGATTCCTTTGGTTTATACAAAGGATCCTTCCTAAGCGTGAAGCACCAAGAGAATGTGAAGATGTCAAGATTTGGAGTCTAATTTAGGTTTTTGTAGGATGTATTCAATCTATATTTGACCTATGTACCGAGTTTGGGAGAATTTGGGAGAGTCTAGAGGTGTTTGGAACCAATTTAGTCAATACTAGTCCAAGTCTAGTCACTTTGAAAAAAATTGAAGTAGTGATTCCTTTTTGAATTGGGTACATTACACCATACCACCAATTGAACCTATGACATCCACAACTAAACAACAACTAGCCCCCATGAAGGCCACCAATTGGAGCATGAAAAAATCTAAGTTGAAATGACCCCTCCTACCTAACCCTACACCTGAATTGTCAAGGATCGCTCATCCTAAAGTAGAGGGGGTCAACCAATAATGGTTAAAAGCCCTAGTAATGACCAATAATCCCACCCATAGAGTCACTCTACCATGTGTACTTCATGGAAAACAAGGCCATGCGACCAATCTCTGCCCCACCTTGCCAGAACTTCGAAAGTTGCTCTATACCCTGGTCAGTGTAACTTGTGATCCATAGACAACAGAAGGGAGAAAATTACATCGCCCACACCAAAGTCCAAATAATTGCGTATGAATCATGCATGCTTGATTTGTTCACAATTTGGGAATTACACATAGCATTGTCTTGATCTCCCTCGATATTAAGACACTTTGGAGACTAGTCGCCTCACTAAACTGAAATTTGAGAAATCTTTCCCACCAACCTAGGAAGAAGCTTCTATCAATGTGGCCACTATATCAACAACACTAGTAGTTCTTCCTCTTAAGACAATTCTAGTTGTGGATCCTGCAACGCTACAATACCCCCAACCTACAGATCTTACAGTGACAACACCACATAATGGATGCTCCTATTGTGGGAATCACACTCACATGCTTTCTCCCAGGGCCATCAGAACCAATTTTGATCAAGTCAACTCCTTGGCACCATAAACACCCCTCCATGCCTGAGTACCATGACCCTATTAGTCCTGCAATGATACTTCTCACTTCTCGTTCCAATGTCCCATTTTACCCATAGAGAGAATCTCATCTCAAACTCATGAGACTTTAAGATTAGCTTACTTACCTCAATAAATTCTTACAAGTATTATTGACCAAGGAAGTAGTTTCCCCCTTATCGTATACCATCAATACCATATCTCCTTTGGTCGGAATCCTAACTAGTAGTGATTCCTTATCTTCATGTGAAGACTTGTATCCTTCGCAAGCATTCCCAAGTGTTTAGACACCACTTGCCCCCTCTGTAAATTTTGGATATTCCCCAATGAGTATGGTACCACCCTAGTACCACCATAGGCTCCAACATTTAATGTCCTCCCACATAAAGAAGGGTCCAAACATCTCTTGTTTCCTGTCTTTTTTTCATATTTGTCTAGTTTAACAAAACCCAACATTCATTTCTTATGTTTGATCTATTTTCGGTTGACAATAAGTTTACCTTTCATTTATGCAAATGAATTCTCGACCAAACATCTATGCCAACTACGTAGACAATGCAATTCGATGGTCCAAGAGCCTTGCATCAGCTACTTGGGCTATTTATTCCCCCTCCCAAGTCCTCTACCACACCAGTAGAGTTTGTCTAGGGGCACTTACAAATAACCAAGAAGAATATGATGATGTCATAGGTATCTTAAGTGATTCCACCCACCTTGGCATAAACCATCTCCAAGTACACCTAGATTCCCAACTAATTGTCTCACAGCTAAACAATGTGTTTCGTGTCCCCAATCCCCTCCTTTTCCAGAAGTTCTTGTGAGTCTGCCTTCTCATCCAATTGTTTGATACCATTACTTTGACGCATATACCGAGAAACTCCAATTCATTTGCCGACTCTATCACCAACAAGGTCTTGAACTGGTACTTGATACATCATGAGACTTCCTAATATTGCACATCAAACCAAAACCTATATATATTATGTGTAAGCACCTATATCTATGCATAAATACCTATATCATCATCATAAACCATGCATCATATGTTGATAACCATCCACATCATATGAGTTAGTACCTACTATGACACATACATCACATCAACATATAGAAAGCATACATCCATACATCTCATATACACATCATCACACATAGACATAGATCATATGCAAAATTTTGCAAAACATGGTATATATATATATATATATATATATATATATATATATATATATCTAAAAAAAGTGTGTTTGATACATCATCCAAGGCCTTGTAGGTCACATATACATCAATATATGGATTTTGGGGGGGGAATCAAGAATGATTCCCTCCCATAGGCTATATACAAAATGGGGCCCTCATCTCTCTACAGAAAAGATCATGAGTGCATTGCACTCACACAGCTCCTCCACTTAGTGGATCCCTGGGTCCCATAATGGCCAGAGGACGGATCTATGCCTCTGCAGAACCTATTATCGTCGGACCGACACCCAGAGTTGGACTCAACCTCTGATGTGTTGGGGGACCCTATCCCCGTTATTCCTCTCTCACAACTTGTCAAGCTGCAACTGCCACCCTCCTAATCAACCAATGTAAAGCATGTCCACACTCTACTGACAAATGGAGTGTAAGGTCCAACTGCTCATCATAAAGATCGACAACACCTATGTCATCGATCCCATTTGACACAATACTCAACCACCCCTCCAAGTCTTCCAAAAAAAGACCATTCGCTTTCCTGCCATTGTCCCCCTAGCAGGGGCTTCCCCCACTACTGCTCCACTAGCTAAAGATGCACCCCCAATAGCCAACCCAGCTCCCGCTGCTATTTCACCTCCATTGCTGCTTCGCATGTCAAGGGGGTTGCACCAACCCAATATTTTCATCACAAAGGGAAACCACCATCAATACATAATAACCATATAACATATGTGCATAATCAAAATATGTACAGAACTATATGTCACTATCAACAAAACAAAAATGTACCTGATGTGTCAAAATGCCCTACGAGAGGTGGTAACTCTAACTCCTCCCAGTAATCCATACCACTCCAGGGTTAGCTCAAAATTTGGTTGATCCACTGCTCCCACACATATAAATTGTGTGGGGTATAAAAATCACCTACCTACCACCCAATAGCCAAGGGAATCGCTCATCCCTCGTACACCATACAGGGCTCCTGAGGACCCCTCGGAGGAAACACTACCAATGGCCTAAGTTTTTCATATCGCTCAAAGAAATAGGAGCATAAGACACTCTCATAACAAAAGATTCTCCTCTGACCCCCCCCCCCCCCCACCACTGGAATGAGCTCATTTTCTACATCATCATAAGGAGCAACAATGGTCCCCATGCCACTGTCTTCCCAACTATCACACACTTTATGAGCACCAAGTGCCTCCCATTGATCCTATTGGGGGATGCCACCCCCAACATGCTCACTAATATCATCTCCACCACTAGCACCAATAGGGCCCTCAGATGACTCATCAAAATTTTTCGAGAGCTTAGAGCACTCTGGTATCCATCACAGTGGTGATCTATCAAACCATGGATCATTTGTCCTTCCATTTGTAGGGGCATCGGCTCCTGTAACCCACGGTTAAGAAAACCCATTAAAATATATATATCATGAGCCATGTTTCTCAGGTCCTCTACACTGAATCTAAATACCCCCCTATCAGGATCCCACGTGTCCATAATCCTCCACAGTAGGTACTCGCACGATCACAGTAAGGGGCACTTGAAAAGTTTCAAGAGCCCCGCATCCTATAGTTTCTGAGTTTCTACCAAGTCCCCCAACACCAACATCATGAACTCATCGTAGTCCCTCTCTCGCCACTCCACAACACCAATAGTGGCCATATAGCAGTCACAATATCCTACAAATGGAAAGCTATCATACATAAAAAATCTATCAAGCGTGTGACTTACCTTGAGCAATATCACATATAGCGTGGCTTCAGCTTAATACAGTTACACCCCATGTGGCTATATCATGGTTACCCAAATGACACTAGCACGTGGGACATAAACACTTCAACCACACTATATAGCATGACAGTCCAACAAACACTTGCGCTACATCAGTGTGCAACCAACGCATTCCTCTCTCGCAAGTGTGGAACAATGCATTTTAACTGCACGAAGTGGTCGTGCTATGAGTGTGCATGATTATGAGAAAATCCCACACTATCACTACACATGATTTTCCATTATCCAACACACTCATGCGGGATAAATCTAAAATCCTGTGTGGTCATGTTTTGGGCACTAAAAACAGTCCCTAAAGCCCGAGGGACACCCTTTTCCTACAACTACCTAGACCCAAATCACAAGAAAAAGGTTACAGCTTACCTAAAACTCATGGCTCATCAGATAGGTACACAAATATCCTAGAATCAGCATAAACACATTCTCGAAGGCTGTCGAGGAATAGTACAAATGACATGGACAAGTGGGCCCCACCTCCTATTTTATACGCATTTGACCCAAACTTCCCCCTCACATTATAGAAAAACCGTAGCTCCGTTTAAGGAACCGTTCACTCTGCCATAGCCAACACCTAGAGATCTACATCATGGATTAGACCATCCCCTATTCGGACTAGTTACATATGGTCCCTTTATTTTTGCACGCAGCCCACATGTGTGCCATGTTTTGGTTTTTTATTTTTGTATTGTTAATTCCTTTGTCACATTCTTTAACACATTTGTGTATGTGCCCCATATTTGCAAAATTATGACCAAGCCATGCTGAAGAAACCTTTTTTTCCCATTATAAGAACAAGAATCCATCCCTCAACAATGATGTTGGGATTCTATCATAGGTATCATTACGAAAATGGCATATAGGCAATTTTTTCCCTTTGCCCACATTGGATTTACCAATATTCCCACTAATAACCATATGGCCCTAATTCCTAGTCATGATGTGCCATCAACGTCATCATTGTTAATAGCATGTTACCCCATGAGTGTACACACCATACATCCCTTATCATGATTTGACACCCATGATGTAAAACCCCCCACAATCCTTAGGAGTCTGATACAACTTGAAAAGATCACCCCTAGTTCCTCATTCAATAGTTACGCATTTATTCTCCCACCTTCAGTAGTTGATGCCATTTGATTCCTCAAGGTATGTTATGATCAAGATTCATTATTTCCCACTCATACCTTCATGGTCACTCTACCATATGCAATCTTCCTCATATCACCCCCCCGACGAAGACACCAATGGGACCTCCACCCTTAGAAGTCACCAGTTCTATCGCGTTATTCCCATAGGAACAATCTGTATGGCATTGATTCATGGGAAACTCAACTTTGCATTTGCAAACCAATAGCCACCTCATCATGGAAAGAATCTCCCAAACCACTCAAAACTGTGGGGACTCCGCCCATCATCAAATTGGTCCCCCAACACACACAAAACTATGGGGACCCCACCAATTATTCTTGATGTACAAACAAGTTCCCCAATCCACATAAAAACAAAGGAACTCTTGATTCTTTTGGAAGCAACCCATGGTCCCCTTTGATTGATGTATTTGAGTCTCCATATCCCCAGCATTGTCAATTTTGTCGGTCACCATTACTCTCAGTATTGCGTCTCCAACAAATCCCCTTTACTTGCAATTTGTCTCCATCCATTTCAATCTGTAACTTTCCTTAAGGAATGCTACTGTCATCCCTCCCCCTATTTACATCTATTAAAGGAAGTTATGAGCCCCACGCTTATTATCTAGTCTTGTGTCAGGTCTATCAGTCACATAGTTGGTTATAATATGGTCTTGGTTTCTATGATGACACCCTCATCTTCTCATGTGATTCAACTCTAATCGACATCATCTCACCATATTATGAGACTTGCAGTAGTTGTAGTTGTACCTTGGGACCCCTTTCAATCACTATAAGGGATCACCTTGAACTAAGTAGGAAGAGTCATTAGTGCTACCTAATATTGTGTTTCCCCTGTGCTTGACGTCAACACCTCTATCGCATAAGGGGGAATTAATGCAATTTTGAAGGTAGCAGTGTTCACATTTGCAAAAACATGGTACCATTCCATCTGATGTAGTGAAGTCCCCCCTCACACAACTTCACCACTCCTCTTGTCCCCCACCCCCGTGGGATGATCATGGTCATCAATAGTTTTTCTTCTTCAATACTAAGCAGTAGTTCCAGGTTCAATTACTCTCACATGGATTGAACCCCCCTTCATCCTTGTCCCAATAGTATCTTTGAGTTGGCCCCTCTGTCTTCTCTTATTGTAATCCTCTTGGTATTTTTTTCATGAGCATGTGTATGCTTGCCTCATTTGTATACCGCAACATTATTTATTTCAGCTTCACCGGCCATCACCATCCATCTTCTCCCATGGGAGGCCCCTCTCATCTAACTATGCTTTGTCCACTACAGAACAAGAGAGAAACACAAGAAATGATGATGCATTATTGGATCTATAGTCCCTTCTGAACCTCATACATGAGGGGGCATATGTTAACGCCTAAATTTTTCACACATGCATCATTTTGGCGATTTTTTAAGTAAGGAATCATCAACACATAGAATGTATCTCACCAAAGGCATCCTCAACAAATCCAAAAGGAAACATGACTCCAAAAGTTCCCAAGAACATTCAAATGTATAGGTCACATAGTTGAACCCTCATTAACCTACGCTATAGCGCGTGTTACCATTTCAGACCCCGCACGACCCTAGCATGGAAATTCCTTTGATATCCATGTTACTATCAAATATCACCCACCCATAGCACAATTGAAGGCTCATCAATGGCCCATCACCTCCACAATTCAAAGTTGGGATCCTTACACTCATTGTGGTATTAAATAGCCCCCTTTGTGTACTTGGAACCACTTCATGAGGTGATGGAATTCACATTTCGAGCTAGTTGTTTCTTGGACACCTATTAGCCTATAAAAGGAAGCCATGGGCATGCATCCTATGGAGAGAAAAAATAACAAAGTTATGCTGCTATATTTGTGTTAGATATCCTCCATAGCTCACCTCTTCCCACCTTTGAAAGCATTCCAAAGATCCCTTTCATCCTTCCTCCAAGGAGCAAGAGTTTCTCTACATTTTTCTCTCAACCCACTTAACATTTAGTTTGGACAAGTACCTCCATAAGGGACATTTTTGGCTTCCCTTGAAGCGTACACCTACTAGGTGTTATACATGCTTGACCATTAGGAAATACAAAGTGGTTTTGGATACATTTGGTTGTTGAAGTTTGCATTCTCGCTCCATTATCCTTGTTATATTTTGTTTAATTTTCTTTCTTTTAGTTAAGTTTCACTAACAACCACTTGCAGGATCATTTCAAGAATTCACACCTCACCAAGGGGCTCCAAGGATTGATGCTTTACTGCAATCTGGAAGGCTTAACGCCTTACCAAATGGAAGGATGCACCCTTGTGCAATTTTTTCCACAACAAAGTTCCCCATGGGTGTTTGAAATTACTGTGATTTAAACTTTTTTAATTATCATTTGATGTTTGAGGGCTCAAGATCCATATAAGATCGAGTGGATTTCCTTTTGGAGGAAATATTGGTAGAGACAATAAATAATACCAATAAGGCATTTTTTGCTAATTTATATATTAACTCGAAATGTAAATAATTCTTACAATAAGGGAGAAGTCGTTTGGAAATGTAAATAATTTTTACAATAATGGAGAAGTCGTTTGGAAAATCATGCTTTATCAATGCATTGGGGTTTGGATTGCCTAGTATTTTACTAGAGGCATGGAGCAAGTACCAAAAGAAACCAATCCTTGTTTCCTTATCATGTGAACTATTGGCTTATCCTTGGGTTGTTTCTGATACCGTTCGAACCCTTGGTGCTTTCAAATTATCCTTTGGTTTCTTCCCTCTTGGATTTTATTACACTTGCCATTCAGACAGTTTGCTTATCCTTTGGACATTGCACATACCCACAATCTTTAGATTGCTAGAACATTGAAACACTTTCTTTAGCCTACGTTATGGATGGTAATGGGGAAATAACCTTGATATGTTTTTGGTTTTCATACCCACGATCTTTCACGCTTTCCCAGCCATGTGAACCATTTTTATGCTTGTGTTTTGAGGATGATGGAGTGATTATTGTATTGGTTGTAGATTCTATGTTTATACATGTATATACCCAGTTGGTTGGCTTACTTTTGAAGAACTATCATGGGAGGACTCGGCCTTGGTCTTGAGATGGGCCCATGGCAGGGTTTATGCCAACCTATGTTGTTTGTTTAAGTATGGTGGAAATGGTTGTTTGATGAATTTTATATGCTTGGCATGAATTTCCTTTAGATATCTATAGTTGCCAATATCAATTCAAATGGACACCTATAAGATGAAATCTGTTAAGTAGAGGAATTCTTTAGCATATGGTTAATCCATTGGAAATGGTCATTAGTCTACTTGTTTTCCAAATTTGGATGTGTGGCGTTGAAACCCAATCCATTATTTCCTTGCAATGCATGCTATATTTTAATAGAATCTTTGGTGGAATTTTATTTCCTATAACATGCATTGGAAGTAAATTGTTGTATATTTGTATGTATGTTCCATAAAACTCTTATGTAATTAATTGGATATACTTGCACAAAGATTAGAAGGTTTATTATATCAACCATCTTTTATGTTTATGCTGCCAGAGAAGAATATGTTTTACAACCACCATCCTAGACTAGGCTTGCTATAATTTTATTTCAAATCTGTGATGATGCCTTTAAGAAAGTCCTATATCTTGTCATGCTCAAACAAAAGGTATATGTAGGATCATATTCATATTTTGCATATAGAGTAATAATTTCAGCAAGAATTTTTTATGTAAGTTTTTGGGATGCCCAAAAGCATTGTATTGCTATGAATTTACATTAACCTGTAGATGTCCTACCCTCTTATATTATTACATGTTGATTACAACCTTATCACAGTTTTAGTGTTGTCATAGTTTGGAAGTGGGATGTTGTGGTTCCAATTTCATTTGCGGAATGGTTATTTGTATAGATTTGGTTTGATTGGACAACCAAAACTATTTTTCCCATTAGTTCCCATACTTGTGAACTTTATCCTCATCTCCATATACTTATCTTATGCACCCACTTGTGTTGTAATCCATGTAGGCATGGTATGTTGATGATTATATGAGTTTGTTATTATGTTGGCTGAAATATCCATTATAATCTATTAATCCATTAATACCATTTTTGTGTATAGTTATACTAAATATAATAAGGAGAAAATAGGGCTATAAATTTCTTAGTTTGCTACAAACTTTCTTATGCTGCAATCTTTTATTGGCCAAAATAATAACTTGAGGAAGATGCTTTGTTGTAATGTTCATAGGATGCATCAAATAGGAGGAGAAATTTTGAAGGGAAAGAGATCACTCTCCTCATTCATGGCACTCCTTTTTGGAATAAAGGAAAAAAGATTACCAATTTCATTGAGTCTCTTGTTTAAAGTTCTGCTAAAAATATGCAATGGGTTATTACATTTATGAGTCAAGAATTAAGAAAAAGAGGCAATAAATGTAAACTACAAGGAGAAAAGACAAAAGTAGTTTGTATTTGGAGACTTATTGCTGAGAAACAGAACAAGAAGGTCCAACCACACACAATCCGACATCTCTTAAACCCAAATGTACCATTATACAAAGACTTTTCCACAAATGGAGAGTCCAATATGGATAGTTTGATGGAGATGCTGGGATCAAATTATAGTATAATTTTGTTTGCTTTGCTATTATTTGTATCTTTGATAGTTTCTTCTACTGCAATAAATTTCCATTCTTGATTGAAAGTAATAAAAATACTGAGAACCTAAAATGGACTTGAATATAAACATGAATTTGAGAACCCTTGGATGGAAAAGGACTTCTTTAAGGATTCAAGGTTAGTGGTCACCTTGTTTAGGCCTAAATGTGTGTCAAAGGAATTTGGATTGCAAAAGGAACACTTCAAAGCTTTAAGGAAATTTTTTTTAGAGAAGGCTTGGCTATGACCATGCTCATCTTAGAAATGATGCTAACAATAATATATCCTAGTTTTTCTTTAAATTCAATTATTTGATTTGGTTTAAAATTTAGACAATGAGGGCATGTATAATGTCACGCCAAAAAATGTTGATTGATTCTACAACAAGAGTAAATGAATCAAGCAACCTCTTTTCTTTAAGTACCTTTAATGAGATAGATATTATACACTTCTTGGAATGGTATCAACCTTCATTGATAGTAGATTTCAAGTGATGGCCGAGTTAAATGGTTTATCTAGTTGCAAAATCCATCAAAATTCTGTAAAAAAAAATCAATATTAATAGCTTCCTATGTTGTCAAATTAAACATTTATTTTTTTGAGCTTTTCTCAAATATTTATAATATAGGTAACTACCAAAGAAAGCATGATGAAAAGTAAATGAAAGATGACATTCAATCCAATGAATAACAAGTCCTAAATTAAAACTACAATATTATATATTCAAGTCCAACCTTGATAAATTTTCCTAATTTTCCTAGGATTTAGATTAGTACCGAATAGTGTAGCTCATCATGTACGATTTAGATCAGTACCGAATAGTGTAGCTCATCATGTACGATGGACACCAACAGGACACCAATGAAACTTGGAGCAATTAGCCAAAGCAAACAAAAATTTGAAAAAGGAATTCCAATAAACAAATCATCTAATTTCTCAATCAAGCCTACCATGCTAGTTCAAGAATAATTTGTTGATGACTTATTCCATGACGAACGTATGTCCAAACTTTGAATTTGCTTGTAGGCAAATGATTGTAATGGACTTACGTTAAACTGACTATACATCCAACTACCCACTTAATTGATCTTCAACTTAAAGAAGTAATATTTTGTACTGTATTGAAGACTCTTAGTGTTCTTATTTAAAATGCCTTTACTTTTTCTAACAAAGTTAAAAGTATTAATATTATTTAACATGATTATTTTCAAGTTTTGAGGATTCTGAATATATATTAGAATATGATTATTTTCAAGTTTTGAGGATTCTGAATATATATTAGAATACTTAATGGATAGGATATTAGTGACATTGATGTTCATAATATTGTGATTTCATACTTATGTACAATTGTTTCAAAGAAATTGCATAAACCTTTATCTCTTGCACAGGGATGAAGTAGTCATCTAATTATCTTATTAATATTGACATGAGAAAACATGAATGCTATTGAGTTGTTTCAAAAATTTTAGTTGTTTTCATGTTATTGAATTTTAAAGTCTTTCTCAATTAAATTCTAATGTTTTTAGTCCTTGACATCCAAATAGAAAGAATTACATTTAACTATTTATTGACATATTTAACTTTGAGTTCTGGTCAATGGGTTTCTTTTGCTAGGTGATAGATTGTTGCTACTGTTTATTTGCATGCTTTTTTAACAATGTAAATTTTGCTTTGGAAGGAAATGCTTTGAAGGCCATAAAACTTACAAACCAGCTTGCCTTGAATTCCTATAGGAATATAAGGACTTGCATTTTGATCTTTTGAGTCTCTAACAGAGGAAGTGGTATGATTTTCACAACTTTTAGTGTAATATTTATGCATTATTTTTAGAAAGATAAAACTTTAAGATAGAGTTCAATTGAACTATAGTGAAACTAGGAATTTTTATGTAGATATCCCATTTTGAGACAAATTAAGCAGTTATGTTTGTTTAGATAACAACATAGAAGATTTGGTGTTTGCTTAGAATGAGCTAACAACATTTATATGTTGAAAAAATCAGAAGTATTTGTTTGACTTGACTTAGTCATGTATTTTTGAGTAAGATGAAGACATTTGCTACGAATATGTAGATAGCTATATTATACTTTATATTTTATATACAATCATAAAAAACTAAACTCACATCCCTTGGTTATATATGTACAATCAAAATTTATGGTACCAAAAGTTGAAAATCATGAAGGTTTACAGAATGGGTGTAGTTCTTGAAATGCTCATATTGACATTTTATATATGTGCAATCAAAATCTATGGTACCAAAAGTTGAAAATCACGAAGGTTTACAAAATGGGTGTAGTTCTTGAAATGGTCATATTCAAAATGTCAATGAGGAAAAGTCAAAGTTAGGATACCCCATTTAGATATGGAATATACATTTTATATGATAATTGTTAACCTTCCAGCAACAACTGTTTCAATCTTTGGAAGCTTTTCTCAAATTTAGATGACTAGGACTAGGTTTAAATCATCTTTCAGAATCAATGCTGGCCTCAAGGTTAACACTTTTGTTGGCCATTGATAAATATGTGATCAATCGTGTTTGGTGACTCTCTACTAGTCGTGAAATGGGTGAAAAAGGAGTGCACCATGATAAAATTCCTTTTACAACTTATGATAATTGATTTCACTCATGCTTTTCATCAAATTTCATTTTAGTATGTGTATAGGGAGTGAAATCATGTTACTTATGGACTATCGAAGGAAGGTATTTTGTTAGTGCAGGGAAATGGATTATACAAGAACTTGACGAGGAGCATATCTTTGAATATTATCATCCTTCTTTCTTAAAATTTCCCTCTAAATTTATTATAAAAATTTTGTTATATTTTGATGTGCTTCTTTATGCTTTATATGTAAAACTATATTTAACCTAGAACATTGAAGAACTAATATATTTGGTGTAATCCCAAAAGGGTGTATGATTTTATTTCAAAATCATTTAGATGATGTATATTTTGAGCCATGTGATGATGTACGCTTGCTCGTATTTAAGACTCACTCTTTATAGATTCAATCACACTACTAATTCCTAGAAGGGATTTTGAATGCTTTGCTAGGTTTTAATGAGCATTAAAATATAATTATTTACAAGAGAAATAAGATAGACAAGCAACCATACATTGGATATACATAGATTATTCTGGAAAACTTTATGTGGGGAAAAAACAACCAATGAATATCTTCAATACATGGTTAAAATGGGCCAATTCGGCCAAATACCATGATCCCAAAACAACATGCTGAAACCTAAACCATTTGACTCATTTTGGAGTCAATGTTAACCTTAACAATCCCCCTTTTAAAATTGACTTGGAGTAAATCACCAACCCCAACAAAGTTGGGCTGAGGAATCTCAACATGCCCCATTATCACCTAGGTCTTCATAAATTTACCAGGAAGCTACCAATGATGCGTCCTTATCACTTAGGTTTACCTATACTTTATACTTTAGGGTGAATTACCAATGACATGCCTAACTAGGTTTTATAAGGTCTTACACAAGTATGCCCATTTACATTTAATTACAAAAATTCAACTCTATTATAATACATGTGAAATACATTTTCACATGTGATTTCACCGTCACCATGTGTTGCTACATTCTCTGGCTCTTCCATGCCCGTAGACACACATTTTAGCTGCACCATCCTTTAACCAATGCCATTGCGGGTTGCTTCAATGAGAATGAACTTCGCTTTTCATTCACATGTAACAGATCCGTACTCCATTTTTCAAGATTTCTTGAGATCAAACACTGCACAATGCTTCCAGTCATCATCGTTACTGAAACTAGACCATTTTTTCCCGCAACACCATATTTGCCTCCTTTCCCTCATACCGCATAGCCTGCAGGTTAACTGTATGACCACTTGTCATCCTCATGACACATCAATTAACCGTATCACAGTGACCAACAAAGAACCTTTCTGTGAAATCTTTTGTTCGAGTGCTGACATCAAGCTTAGATTTCTAGCTGCACTCCTTTGATTATTTTGAATGGTAGTTAAAAAATGTTAACTAGCTTGCATGCAGCCCTCGCCAAATCAGACAACTTGTGGATTCACCAGCAAAGATACAATGCGACCCATTCACCATATTGGGAAATTCCTCTGCGGCCTCACACATTGTGCTTAGTAATATCGTGTAGATCTAAGCTCTTACACTAGCGTTGTTCTTCGTAACAGCATTGGCAGCTAATCTCATGCGACCACAACCTTATCTACCATTCTAGGGCTCCATCATGCTCCTTTGGTCATCTATCTCCTCAATAGAGACGTGCCTCGGGATCCTTCCACTGTGGGTACTCCAAATAATAGCTAGCGATGGATGTCTGACCTTGCGCTTTGCACACTTATACCAACATTCTCAACGAGCAAAACCAAGTGCCAAAAAAAATGGGGCACAAGATTTTTCTCGGGGGCTCCTTCCCCTGAACCGTCCACCCCCTAGGCTCCCCTATAGCGTGGATTGGAATTCATAGTTGGATTCCCTTATACAAGCTTACTTGAGCTGTGGTACCAGTTGTTAGGTTTTAACAAGTATTAAAATATAATAACATTCAAGAGAAATAAAATATACAACAAGTCATATACTTGAAAGTCATATACTTGAGACACATATATTACTTTGGAAAATTTTATGATGGGAAAACCAGTCAATGAATATCTTCATTATATGGCCAAAACCCGTTAACTGGGGCAAGTGAGCGTATCTACTCACCTTCAGGCCACATTATATGGAGTGTACCAAGTCTTCTTATAAGCTTCGCTACATGCAATACCTTGGACCAATACCATGAGCTACCAAATGCCATAAGCCCAAAACCAGGTGTTGAGACCTAAACCTTTGACTCATTCTCCAATAAGTTTAACCCTAACATACTTCTTAGCATCTACTAAATGTGATTTTTCATCTCAATAAAATTATATTTTTTTTCTGCTAAGAAAAAAAAGCTTTAGAGAAAATACTAAAATTCTACTAAATATTTATGGCAATAATGATTATATATAATATTATTAATTTTCACAATAAGTATATATTAAAATATATGTATAGATATATTTTTTAGTATTTATCATTCACAGTAGTGACATTTCAATGCTCTATAACAAAACTAAGGTTATTAGTAAAAATAGAAACATTTACTAATTTATTAAACTAGTAAATACAAAAAGAATGACAATAATTAATGACTCTAGTAAATACAAAAAGAATGACAATAATTAATGACTCATCAAACTAGTAAATATGCTACAGATTATTGTGATTAATAGTATTAATTTTAGTTGCATTTACAGAGGTTGGAGAATTTCTGCAAATACCCTCTAGTTAGTGAGCAATGTTTACCAAATGGCAAAAAGCTTTCCCTAGCTCCCTTCAGTCCAATAAGCTATTTTAGTGAATTTGCCTCTTTCTTTCAAGCTATTTAGTGAATTTGCCTAACTTTCTTTCAAAGTACCTGTGGTTAAATTAAGCGCTTTTAAAATATTGGATTAATGATATAAATAAAAAGTGAATACTGAAAAGCATAGTAGCATAATTCAGTGGTATTGGCACTTCCTTACGGAAATTTGGAGCAAATTCGAATTCGTTGTAGGTGTGATAAGCATACAAATTATTAGTGGGCAATTAAAATTATAAAACCAATTAAAAAAAACTGTAATTATTTGAACACTATAAAATAGAAATACCATTTAATTATTTAACCACTATAAAACATAAATACCATTCAATTTCCTACTTTTTTTAAAAATAACTATTATTAAGTTTTTCATCTCTCACACTTCCATATAAAAAGCTCTTGAGATTTTATATTTTTGTTTTTTAAATATATGTTAAATTTTATTATATAAATGTCTATGCATATCTATGGTATATTTGCGAATATGATTATAATATTATATATAAGCAAGTTACTTCCATATTTTATTCGTATTAGATATTTTCATTACTATTTTTTCCATATCGAATAGTATAATATCCGTATTTGTACTCGAATTATGCTACTATAGTGAAAAGTAATAAACATTCTCTTAAAACCTTAATAATGTAACAAATAATTAAAATTTATGGAAATGCATATTGTATGAGAAGAAGACCAACAACAAAGAGAACACCAACAGAGAAGAGAAGAGCACCATCAGTTCGAGTTCACCAAACCCAGAGAAAGCAGTTAAACAACAACCCAAACTTGGAATGATGAGGAGTAGGCTAATTTTTATTTCTATTAGTTATGTTAAATGTTTGGTATTTGGTTCTAAGTTCTACAAGTATTAACGTCGTAGTATATCAGAAGTCGTTTTAATTTTTTTGTTTTTTCCTATAAGGAATTGGAACTACTTAAAGTGGATCGTATGTAATAGACCGAAATAACACCTCTGTACTAGTTTTTTGATGGCATTGCACATGAACTCCGCACCTTTTTTGTATTAATATAAATTAACCGTTCATGTTATTAAAAAATAGTATTAGTTTTAGTGATAAATTGGTAAATCTAATTTGTCATTATATTTATTTCTATTATAAATAATTAATATTATATTAGTAATTGGTGCACGTGCTTATGCGGAGATGTTGTAACTTGTTGCAATTAGTGAAACGAGGTGCTCTATAGCCCAGTATGGGGGAGATGTTGTAACGTATGTGATGTAACATTTGTTACTAACAAAATAATTAAAAAAATTCATGTCGACTCATAAAATAAAAAATTATGGAAAGTATTTAAAAAAAATCCATGTTGGTTCATAAAATAAAATATTATGAAAAGTAATTAAAAAATAGATGTTCGTTTATAAAATAAAAACTTAAAACTTAAACCCGGATCTATCAATCAAGAGAGATCAAATTTCTTGAGTTTAAATTTAAAAAAGAAATATAGAAATTGGATCCCTCTCGGTGCTTGATAGATACGTGTTTAAGATAAATCTATGCTAGTCTTCAAAACAATTATAGTTTATATACATGTTTTAGTTTTGTTTCTAGTCGCAAAATTCTCAAATGATTATAGTGTCATGGGTGAAGGAATATGACTTAAATGTGTTATAAAAATAGGTTCATCATACATATGGATCTTTGGGTGACATTGAGTTGATAGTTAAAATCCAATTAAGAGACTCATAGAGAGGTCCAGGTCCATTAGGTGGTTGAATAGTCACTAAAGTTAACTAACATGGTCTAATGGTGTGTGGTTCACGGTGTAAATAAAGATATATAAGAATTCATAAGAAAATCAAATGTTAATGTCCTATTCATCCTAATATTCATTCTAAGGGAGTTATACGTTTAGAGACATATAAATATCCTATGGATTAGTCTACCAAGCATGGTGATACATAACCATAAAAATTGTTATTATATATTATCCACTTATATTTGATGTATGCAAACTTCTTCTTTACTGTGAAATGGTGAGTTTAGACCTCACCTCATCTTCTATGTCATAACTCTTTACATTTTTTTATTTTGTGGTTCTCCAACATGGTGTCAAATTCATTGATTTGAAACTACTTTTATGGAAGGTGTCACTTGCACATACTCCTATTGAGTTTGATCTTTAGGGTTTTGACTTGAAGACTATATCAAGGTTTATATTTTCATCGTGATTATTGGTTATAATAAATAAATTGTGGTTCTAGATGGCCATAATTAGCCATAATTATATTATATAGGAAGAAGACATGGAAACTCTATTAAAGATTAAATCACTTTTATAATTTGCAAAGAGTTTAGTTTCATAGCATATGGATGATCAAAATAAGTTCCTCATTGGTAGGAAGAGGGATGAGGATGTAGGAGTTATAATGGGCTAGATCTCAAAAGAAATTTGTTTTCATACAAGTAGGATCCACCACCCAAATTATTGTAGATGAAAATGAAGGCTCTATTGAAAATGTCTAATGAGGGTTAGGTTATGTATACTGAATATATATTTTCTTTGTTAACCCACTCTCCTTTGACAAATTGAAGATTATTTGGACTCTCTGAAGGTGCTAACCTTCATAGAAAGGTTGAAGATTGTTAACCTACAGTTGAAATTGAGTGAATGTTGAAAGGATTTTCAAAGAAATATAGTTTTCTTATAGAAATTATTTTGATAAATATAAAGGCACCCTATAATGCATTATGTTTATTCTATACTAGTTGGGCTTTAGTTGGGCTTTGAGAGAAGAAGATAGTAAGGACTATTCCTTTTATTATTTATGTGGTTTGGGGAAAAAAAAAATTCTTAACAAAAGGAAACATGAGGCTAAGCAAAGAACCCATATGTTCAATTCAAAAGTCCATACAACTATAGAGAAAGAATTCAAGAATACAATCAAGATAATTAAAAGGTTTATGCTAATAAACTAATAAGAAGAAGAATGTTGATCAAACATTGATTAAGAAAGGTAAGAAAAAAGAAGACATTTATGTACTTTGGGAAGACAAGACATGTTGAAAATATTTTCTATAATAAGACTAAATATCTTAAGGATAAGGTCAAGAAGCTTCAAGGTAAAGTGCCATCTATTTAGTCATCAAATTATTGCATCTGATGCTTTCAGAGGCTAAGGGGAATAACTATACTTTCTTTGTTAGTACTTCTCAAGCAATATACATTTGTACTTCTAAATATGAGTGGATAGCGAACTTTACTTCTACCCAAGCTATGGCTAAGAGTGTTGAACTCTCTTTTATTCATTGAGTAAATATATAGGTGATAAGACTCAAAGATCCTTATAAAAGAAACCATGAGCAAATCCAAACAAGGTAGAACAATGGAGAGAACCAAGAGAAATAGAAGAGCGCTAAGAACAAATTTCTTAATTATTCACTTGGCCAAAGGGCATTATTTTAGTTGTACATTAGGTCCACCTTAATCGGACTCTCATATGGGAAATAATAAGCTAATACGCATACAACTCGAAGAAACTAATTTAACAAAATCTTAACTAATTTCCTTGAATAACAGTCTCTTGTCAAGTGTGCGTCTTTCTAGAAGGATGAGTTATTTCTTGTGAGGTATCCATATTGAGAGGTGCACCCATATTTTTTATTAGTTCCTCTTAATTTAACTAGAAAGT
Source organism: Larix kaempferi (assembly GCA_027924585.1). Lineage (NCBI taxonomy): Eukaryota > Viridiplantae > Streptophyta > Pinopsida > Pinales > Pinaceae > Larix > Larix kaempferi. The sequence continues at coordinate 9,104,835 of BSBM01000010.1, read as the reverse complement.
GTCTCCATTTTCCTCTTGAAGTAGGGAAGGATTTAGTAGGTGCATCTGTCTTGCTAATGATAGTTGTGCACGACTTGAGATAAAACATATGGAAATCAATCTTAAAGTTTGGACCTAAAATAAGTGTAGGAGATCAAAAAATAACCAATGTTAAAACCAATTTAGGAGTTTTTAAAGTTTGAACTAGTGTCTTAAGGACAAAGAATATGTGAGAGTGGTCTCTAATAATAACCTCCCAATTTAGGAATGGCACTATGGAGGTGAGGAAATTGTTATAGCATATTAACCCTCATCATAGATGCTTTCTCCTTCCTAGGGACTTAGGCTATGGCTCCACGAGTCTATAGGTCCAAACATCATCCAATTTGGTATTCTAAGTCACACCAGAGATCCTTCTAAGATCCTAAGGGCCTACACTACTATTTTTACAGCTCCTAGAGTCTATGTTGGCTTATGAGGGTGAATTCCTTCAATTACTTCTGTCATTGATCTTAGGGCCCACATTGCAATTTAGAGTTGTGGAGTAAATCAAGGAGTTTAATCCACTGTCCAGGGACTCCATGAACCTAGTTTTTTATCTAGTATGAGATAGTACCACCCTCCTTAAGTGTTTTTAGGGATGTGCACCTCTTGCATGTTCCTTCATTCAGTTCCATGTGCCATGTGCCTTCATTCAGTTGCATGTGCCTTCTGTTAGTTGCGGTCAGTTTCTCCTAGCATGTAGGGAGCTGAGACTAGTTAGGGTAGTCATGGATTAGTAAACTCATCTTAGAGAGCGTTGTTGGTGTCCATTTTGTCACTATTTTTTTATCATTAAATCTATTCTGAGTGGCATCATTTTCATTATTTTTGCTATGATACGTTATTCTTTACGGCATTCAGACCACCAAACAGACTAGGTATGCATATATTCATTTATCATATGAATTTTGGTCAAATATCGTTATATTATGGTTTATTAATATTTAAATTGACATTTCTAAACATGCGTGGCATTTAGTTCTTGCTCTACAGGATGCGGCCTTTAAATGAACCTTCATTCGGACTCGTTTTCATGGAAAAGATGCTAACAATGTTCAGCCCGTCGTCCGACCCTTCGTCCAGCTCGCGGAATCATCGGTTGGCATATTCTTGGACATTAAAGACAGAAACAGACACATGGGTTCGGTTAGCTATGTGGTGGGTATGATTGATGACCCCCGGTTCTAGAAGATTCGCCTCCTTGCCTCTTGAGCTCGACATCACACCTCATGCCCACATCAACACTCCAACGTTTCGACTTTCCTGTTCGTTTAGCCTAATATCACGCATGCCTGCTCACGCTGATGTTCTAGAGAAGCCTCGTCCTTGCACGCTTAGTCCGCCAGCACATGCTCTGTCCACATCGATGCTCTAGAAGCCCTCTCCTCCATCCATCTAGCTTGCCAGCATACATTCTTCCCACTGTTGAAGGAAACAAACACGCAGTTGTTTGTGTTGGGTAGGGTCAACGCCATGAAAGCAGGAAGGTGACCTCTGCATTGTCATGAGCCACCAGGCAACCATTTGACAGTCTTAAAGACTTCCTATTATTAGAGAAGTCAACCACTAAAGGGTCGAATTGCTCTCTCCATTGTAAAATTGTATAAATAGCTATCTTTGTGACAGACATGAGTTAATCTCTAGTCTTAAGCCAAAGTCTGAGTTTCTATATTTTTAAAACTGTTAGTCCTTTGAGCTACAAGCACTGTGTAATTTTCTCAGTTAATGGAAGTTTCAGTTCATTGATGCTCCGCTGTTAGTGACTAAGTCAATTTAATTTCCAACTCTGATTGCTGGGAAGGGCCCCTCATCAACCAGAGGTTTTGTTTATGTTTTTTGTATTTTCTTTTCTGCAAATAGCTAGTTTATTTTCCAGTTTGTATAATTAGTTCTATTTTCCTGTATATGTCATTTCTTTACTTCTCTGTAATTTATATTGTATTGCTAACTTAGTTTGTGTTTCCAGAATTGATAAATGGTCAACCAAGCATAGCATTCTGTAGTTTGTTTTCAGTTTTTCGTGATTAGATAGAGTTTAGTTAGAAGTTGTTTCAAGGTCTGTTATAGTTAAAATTAGTTCCTTTATCTTCTGTTCTGTAGCTATAGGTTAATTCTCTCTCTCACCTCAGTCTTGCTTTAGCATATAATAGAAATAGTTCATCTCTTAAATAATGATTAGAATAGGTTGCTTCCTATTATCATAGCTTCTTAATAGTCTTCTCACTAATTTCTTTGCAGTGCAGGTTCATCTGCATTCTCCAACTGACGTTAAGATCATCAAAACTGCCTCTTTCTTAAGTTTAATTCATTTTCTTCCATCCGGACTGTCATTCGGACTATCGTTGGGACAGTCATCCAGATCATCATTCAAACTTTTATTCTTTCTACACTGTTTTATGCTTATTTTGAATTCAGTTTCTCAGGTTCTTTAATTGTAATCTTTCTCTCTTCTAATTAGCATTCTTAACCATAATTAGGCTTTTTCTTTATATTCTATAAGAGTTTTAATTCAATTTTGTCATTATTCTTAGTTTCCACCTTATTTTCCTTAACTTCGTTTCAACTATCTTTCGAGTTAGGTCTTTTATAATTGATTTACTAATATGTTGTTGTTTTGGAATTTATTAGTTTTATTCTTAGTATAGTTTATTACATGTTCTTAAGATTTAGTTTAGATTAGAGTTAATAATTTTATTCTCCAAGTTATTTGAATTTCGATATTTTCTTTGGTAAGCATAGGATCAGTTTCTTGTTCGCTCAAATAATGAAGATGTTCATGAAATAGAATTTGGATCAGAAGTAAATATCTTTATCAAGATTTCTACTTGCTTCCAAATTGAATCCATAAATAAACATATTTATCAAGTTTTCTACTTGCTTCTAGATTTCATTAGCTTTATATCATTTTGTTTATGGATAGAAGATAGATCATAATGTTTAAAGTTAATTGTAATTGGACTCTTTGTAGTTTACATCTCTTTATTGAAATTAGGTTAGATTTACTTCGATTTTGTTTTGCTATTACATTTGAAATTCATTACGACTCATTCACTCCAGTTCCTATCACATTTGGCTTACAACATCAAGGAGAATGGAATTAGAATTAGATGCTTTAGTATAGTTTTGAAGTATTAACTGAATGCATAAGTAGTTATTGAATTCATTAATAGTTTGTAGTTATGCTTTGAATTAACTTAGCTTTCTATTTATGTAATTTACTATTAAATTAAGTCACTTCATAGATAGGTCTCTGATTTCATTTAGAGTTGTTTCTAATTCCTAGATTAGAATATGAAGAATTGATTTAGTAGTTTCCATTCTTATAAAAATAGTTTGCTCTTTAATCAGTAATTTCCATTGTTTAATCATAGAGTAGAGTAGTATGATTTGATACTATTCTGATCTGTTAGTTCATTTGTTATTTTTTTCTGAAGTTTGACTCAATTTTTCATTTTGAAAGATCTTTCGATCTTTTGTTTATTAAAACATTTCTATGGTCTGACAAACCGAAACTTAGGTGCCATTCTACCTTAGCATATACCGTGCCTCAATTCTAAGATTACCATCCCTGGTTGATAATTAAATACTTAGGTGTTTTCTTTAAGACATCTCACACACCTCAACATTTTGGCGTCGTTGCTGGGGAGTTGTAGATAGATAGGGGGAATTCAGTTGTAGATAGATAGGTAGAATTTAGACATAGATAAATAGGACCTTCTCTTAAAAACTTAAGGATAGATTTGAATTCTCTTCTTTTGAAATAGGCTAGTGGTGGGTGTGTGGTGAGATGAGAGGAAAGAACCTGCGCATTGTTATAACATGCATCCCCAAAATCCAGCAGTAGTGGTGATGCAGTTAGAATTTGTTTTCGTTATAGTTTGTTTTTCATGTATAGGTCTAGAGACTCGCAAGGTAGATTTATTAAAACTAAAATTTCCACTAAAATTCCTGTAAATCCTTTCTAGAAATCAATTAAGAGAAACCATAGGGACACCAGAAAAGTCTGTTCATAAAGAAATTCCACAGGAACCTCAAGCTCATATTGAAATTGAACGTAGACAAGAGGAAACTCCAAAGGATAAAACTTCAAAACCTTCCAACCCTCCATTAGTCCAAAAACCCAAAGACACTACTTTTTCAATAGTAGGTGGTCCAAAGTTAGTAGATTTTGTAGATCCTGCACAAGTAGACGCTCTTTTTAATAATTTTGTGAACATCGTCATCTCACAGATTGAGACAACAACCGTAGGACCTTAAAAACTAGATACCCACGTAGCTAGTAATTCTCCTCCTAAAAAGAAGAATACTCTTCCTGAAATAGAACGTTGGGACATCCCATATTCACCAAGAAAGGATCCACATAGGTGCTCTCTCTTTGGCAATCTAATCTTCATGGAGGGTGAAAATGAAGATCATGTACAACAAGATGAAGGAGAAGGAGAGGTTAGGACCCAAGGTACTTTTGGATTCCCTATATTAGACACTGCACAAGATGTAACTATGAAAAATATCCCTCCCTCCTCACTACCAACCTTCTATGGGAAAAGTACTGAGGATCTGGATACATTCTTATTCGAGTTTGACATTTTCTGTAGGAGTTATAATTACCTATAAGATGGCCAAAAACTAAAACTCTTTCCTACCACATTGAAAGATTCTGCTCTTCGATGGTTTATGGGATTAGGAGCGTCTAGTATTATAACTTGGGAAGACATGAAGAATGCATTCTTACGGCAATATCAGGATTACTCTAGACCTAAGGACTCTCGCAATGATATCTTTAAAATTCAACAACTTGAAGATGAGAGCCTAGAAGACTATCTCAAGAGATTTAACTATGTGTTGCATAAATCTAAATATAGTGATCTTCGAGAAGATGCAGTAAGAACACTCTTCCTCAAGGGAATCTCAGAATAATTCTTAGAGAACCTTAATCTCATGGCAGTAGGAGATATTTCTCATCAGCCTTTTGCACAGATTTGTGAACTATGTAGGAACTACTCTAGGAGCAGAGGGAAAGGTGGAAGACATTATCGAGAATTGCATGCTAGGAACCTGAAAGGGGTCACATCCAGTCTTGGCGGAGTTACAAGGGTAGAGTTAGGAAACCTATTGGAAAATTTCAAAACAGACATCTTAGGAGCCATGGGTTCTCAACTAGATGCACTACAAGGTAAAAAGAGCCAAGATGAAGAATGTGCAGCAATGAGTGTTTTCTATCCTAGGTGTAGAACTGAACATCCTCAATGAGAATGTCCATTGAATAATGTTTTAGTTTGTCACCTCTATACAGAAGAACATCCAACTGATAATTGTCCATCATTACTGGGTTGCAAGCTGTGTATAAGAGTGGAAACTTTGGTCGATCATCTAGGAGGCCTTGGAAACCTAGAGATCAACCATTATATCAATATCCATCATAAATTCCACCCAATTACTATCCTTATCAACCCTCTCAACAATGGAATATTTCAGGTTGGTAGAATTGGCCTCCACAGTACCCTCATCAGAATACCCAACAACAACAATGGACACATGGGTGGAGAGGACAAGCTTATGCTCAACCACCTCCTCCTATGCCTAACTATCCTTACCCACCTAATATTCATCAAGTTCTACCTTGATTTACACCTCCTTCACTACCCCCTATCCCGAACCAACCTCACCCTTTCCAGAACATGAATCCTCCAAGACCCACAATATTACCTGCACAATCGATACCGAATCCTAACAACAAACCAACCAAAGCTCTCAACAACATTGGGTTGTTATCTCTTCCATCATATGCCATTTCGACCACACCAATACACGAAATTCAACTATGGTCTAGAAGAGTTCTCTAAGACTAGCCCAAGTCATCAGTTGTTATCCAAGAAGAAAACGAAGAAGAAAACATACCTACCGAAGTTTTGAATGATTCCATTCTTGAAGATGTGGTTATTCCTAAATCTTCAACACACAACCATCCACATAAAGAAGTAAGGGAAAAATCACCTCCATATCTGGAGCATCTAGTAATAGAAAACCTGTAACTTATCTAGAGTATGATATCATTAATGAATTGAAAAGTATTTGTATTAAGATCCCTTTATTACAAGCCATTAAGGATATCCCAATCTATAGTAAAGTAATAAAGAAACTTTGTATTAAAAGACTGGGGAGAAAGAAAAAAGACCCTCCGACGATTCATTTAATAGGAGAAATTTCAGATTGCATAGAAAACCAACCTAAAATCCCAAAATATTCAAACCCAGGGAACCCTGTGGTCACTGTTATCATCAATAACACCACCATAGGAAACACACTTATTGATCTAGGAGCTGCTATCAACTTGATGAATACCACAGCTTTAGAAACTCTCAATTTAGGACACTTCCTCCGCCTTACCCCAATGATGCTAGAATTAGTAGATCGCACTATGGTTCAACCTACCGGGATCTTAGATGACATCACTGTATCAGTAGCTCCATGGGAATATCCTGTGGACTTCATGGTCATAGATTCAAAAGACCCTTCCAAAGGTCACCCCATTATTTTAGGAAGACATTGGTTGGCTACTGCCAATGCATTCATAGGATGTAGGGATGAAGAGATGATTATCTCTGATGGGTTATCTACAAGAAAATTAGCTTTATACCCACCAGCTCAGCCAGTAACTGAAAAATTGTTTTGGTTAGATTGTCCTTTTGGAGATGAGAACTTGGAAGAGATTTCCTTTGTTAGTGATTTCTCTCGGGCACTTCAAGAGAAAAATATCAAGAATGTGTTGAACCAATTTATCTCTTCCACAAAATGTGTAGACTTTCCTTAGTCTTTCTCCCAACTTGACCAAATATTTTGAGATGAATTCCAAGAAAACATGAGCCTCTCAACATTTATGAGTACACCCTGTGTCTTCGCAATTGAAGAACACCTAGGACCCTATACCATACCTTGTGAGGTTAGTACTGAAAAAATTCTACATATAAATGCAGGTTTAGATGAGAGTCAGCAAAAACAATTACTGAAAGTTCTCAAGAGTCAAACTGGAGCATTTGCATGGGAATATACCGATATGAAAGGTATACACACAGATACCTATATCCACCATATTTACACAGACTCAAACATACCTCCTGTTAGGAAGCCCCATAGAAGAATGAATCCATCCCTAAAGGATAGAGTAAAGGATGAATTACAAAAACTCCTTAACGCCGGTTTCATTTACCCAATTTCCAACAGTAAATGGGTGCCTCCTCTGGTGGTAGTTCCAAAGAAAGTCACAGGGAAATGATGTATCTGTGTTGACTTTGGAGAACTGAACAAGGCCACTCTTAAGGTCTACATCCCATTGCCTTTCATCAATCAGGTGTTAGATACCTTATCAGGGAAACAATATTTTTCATTCCTTCATGGGTATAGTGGATACAATCAAATACTAATAGCACCCGAGGATTAAGACAAGACAACCTTTACTTGTTCTTGGGGGACATATGCCTATCGAGTGTTACCATTTGGCCTATGTAATGCACCTGCTACTTTCCACCGTGCAGTATTAGTAATGTTTGCTGACCTTATACATGACTGTGTAGAAGTTTATATGGATGATTTTACAGTTTATGGTAATACCTTCCAAGAAGCCCTTGATAATCTCGAAACAATTTTTATTCAGTCCCAAGAAACGAACTTAGGTCTTAGCCATGAAAAATGTAAAATGTTACTAACTAAAGGCATAGTTCTGGGACATCATGTCTCCCTTCAAGGTATCAAGGTGGATCCTACCAAGATAGATATAATTGTTAATGTTCCCCCTCCAAAAACTCCAAAGGAAGTAGGAAGTTTTCTTGGCCATGCAGGCTATTATAGACGTTTTATTGAAAATTTCACTATGATAGCCACACCTATGTTCAAACTACTCATGAAAGACACAAAATTCCAATGGAATGAACCATGTCAACATGCCTTCGAAACTCTGAAGGAAAAGCTATCAGTGGAACCAATACTTAGGGGCCCAAATTGGTCCCTTCCTTTCCATATATCCACTTATGCCTCCGACATAGCTATAGGGGTAGTCTTAGGTCAAAAAGAGGGACACACATCACATGCCATTTACTTTGCTAGTAAAAATCTGACTCCTACAGAATCGAAATATACTATTACTGAAAAAGAGTTTCTAGCAGTAGTCTATGCCATCAACAAGTTTCGTCATTATATCACAGGATATGAGATTTTTATACACACTGACCACTCAGCCATCAAGTTTTTAATGAATAAACCTATCACCAATGGCAGAGTAACTCGGTGGATTCTTTTGTTACAAGAATTTAACAACACCATTGTTGATTGTCTCGGTCGAGAGAATGTGGTAGCTGATTTTCTCTCTCGAATTCAAATTGACGATAATGCTAGTCCTGTCGATGATAGCTTCCAAGATGAACATTTGTTCGCTGTGTCTGTTCAAACCCCATGGTTTGCAGACATAGCCAATTATTTAGCAACTAGAAAGCTACCAAACCATCTCTCCCCACCTGAGAAACGTAGGATCATAGTTCATAGCTCTAATTATTCTTGGGTAGATAATGATCTCTTTCGTACTGGTCCTAATTTTATTATTAGACGATGTGTACGGGAGGATGAGATGGCAGAGATCCTTCATGCATGTCATGGTGGACCTTACGGTGGCCATTTTTATGATAAGAGAACAACATACAAAGTGTTGCACTCTAGGTATTATTGGCCAAGCATTTTCAAAGATGCTGCCAAATATGTCAAGGGGTGTGATAATTGCCAAAGAATGGGTATACCTACGCCATTCGATGAAATTCCTTTACAACCCCAATTTATGATTGAGCCTTTCGAAAAATGGGCTCTAGATTTCATTGGGCGAATTTCCCCTATGTCTCGTAAGAAGAAGTACATTCTAGTATGTGCAGATTATGTCACCAAGTGGGTAGAAGCCAAAGCTTTATTTCGAGCCAAAGAGAAATCTGTGGTAGAATTCATATATGAAGAAATATTTACTCGATTTGGTGTACCTAGGGAAATTGTAACCGATCAAGGATCTCAGTTTACCTCCAAATTAATGAAAGATCTTACTAACAAATATGGTATTAGACATTGTAAATCTTCACCATATCACCTGCAATCCAATGGTCAGGTAGAATCCACTAACAAAGTATTATAAGTAATCCTAACTAAGACTATTCAGTTACACCACAAGGACTGGGCAGATAGGCTCCCAGAAGCCTTATGGGCTTACAAAATAACATGGAGGAACACCACCGACCACACACCTTATGAACTCATTTATGGTAAATAAGTTCTTCTACCTATTGAATTTCAAGTCAAAACCTTTCGTATGGCTGCAAAATTAGGGATGAATCTTGAAGAAGCACAAAGACAACAAATCCTACAAGTAAATGAATTAGACGAAATTAGGCAAGATTCCATTCAATGCAAAATCTTAATACAAAACCAACGCAAAAAGCGGCATGATAGATACATTAAACAAAAACAATTCAAAGTTGGAAATTGGGCATTAATTTTCGATTCAAGGTACAAAAACTTTAAAGGTAAATTAACTACTCGTTGGATGGGTCCATATAAAATTGTTACAGCTTTGATAATGGATCCATTAAAATTAAGACAATTGATGATTCGCAAATTTATTTTGTTGTAAATGGACATAGACTTAGACTTTATCATCAACCAATATCTAAACAAGATTTTGGGCAGAATGCCTTACAGCAAGAGGAAATGGAGCTGGTAGAAGAGGAAGTCATTCCTCCTTATCCTAGTTCTTGAAAAATTATGGGTTATCTTCTTTTGTATATATGTAAATATTTTTTTATTTTTCAATAATAAAGAGTCATTTCTAACAACTGATTGCATTCTTTACAGAAAATTCATTTTTTTATCAGCTTATGAAATTTTGTAAATTAAAACAGGAAGACTCTTTTCCCTTTTTCTAAACTTCATACATATGTTTGTGTTTTGAATAAAATTGAATCATCAAACAAATGGTTTTGCAGCTTAATTACAAGAACCCTATCTTTATGATCAGTTCATGCAATATTATCTGAAAAGGGAAGTGCTCTAAAAGAAATACTTATAGTTCTCCTTCTCTTTTGATTATTGTTGAAAATTGAAAATTTATAATGAAAACTAAAGCATTCTTGATATCATTTTTAATCACTTTCTTTTAGGATTTTGTATATGATAGTTGATTCAGACATCTACATTTTTTATTTATCATTAGAACAGTTGCTTAAGATCCACTTTAATTACTATGATCTTCAAGAAGCTCTATCTTACACCTGTGGATTTCTAGCTCATCCTAGACTCATTATCAAAACTTGTCTCTTAAGCACTTTTTAAAGGTAGCCCAAAAGTGAGTGATATTTTATATTTTGTTGGGAACATTACTGACCTTTTATGAAGAAGATAGACTGGGAGGTCAAAGAATAGCTTTAGGTTATTATCTTTTGACATGATCTATAATTTGGGCCATTATAAATAAAGTTACTCATAAGGTTCGTGCTAAAATTTGAATTATGCATTTAACAGGCTTAGCACACTCTAGTGCCAACCAACTTCCTTACTAAAAATATCATTATATGAAGCAAACCCGCCGGGGTACTGAACAGGCTCGCTGGAAGCGGGTCCATGCTAAGTAAAATATTAAACAAGGAAGCTCGATAAATGCAAGTAAACCCATCGGGGTACTGAACAGGCTCGTTGGTAGCGGGGCTATGCTTGCATGGTACCAAGATAAACCCGCCAGGGTACTGAATAGGCCTGTTGGCAGCGGGGAAATATCAGGTAAAAAAGGTTTGGTTAATGCTTTTCGATTCACATGGCTCATAAAAAACCTGAGTATACAAACACAAGTTTAGGCCAATTATTTATACGCTCATTAGAGAATGGATGTAAGTTGGACTTGGACTCTGTCATCTAATTCAAACAATACGTAGGATATGATTATCCTAGAAATGGGACCCATAACTATAGTTAATCTCACAAACTCTATGGTGAACCTTATCTGTATTCTTTGGATGACAAGAAATCTTTACAATGAATCATGGATGACTAGTTTTCCTATGGCATTTCACATCAATTGTATTATCATTCTTCATATGGCCTTCTTAAGCACTGTTGTATTCTTTTTTACGAATGTACATATATGAATCATCTACATATATTAGTTAATATTTCATTTTATTATGAGAATTATCACAACGTTTTTAGAAAAAAAATTGCCTGAACCATGTATCAAAAATATTTCAAATGTTAATTTTTCTTTGATGGATTGAGGACACGCCATATTCTTTGGTTTGGGGGAGGATCATAACTGTTTTTACTTTCTGAATATTTATATTTATTTATCTCTGATAAAATGTATTTTAAGGAATAATGCGAAATAGTAGAAGAAGGATTGTCCTAATCAATGACAAATAAAGAGGAACGCAACTGAAAGACCCAGAAAAGAAAAAGTTTACAACATCTTTTGTGCACTAACAGTTTCAGAAATTCCCTGCAAAATCAGCTTCAGTCAACATTAGCAAGCAAATCTTGTACATACAAAAGTCTGTATGAAGGGTTGAATAACGGATCGAATGCCGATCCGAATGAGGTGATGAACGAGGAAAATGTATAACGATTTGAATGAAGTGCCGAATGAAACCATAGCTTATAATGGCTTTATTAAACATGCGAAGGTGGCCAAATTTGAATATCTGATAAATCTAATTGGCTAATTATGTCAGGAATCAATCAAATGTCCATTTCGCACATGGTCTCATTCCCTTATCTATCTCGCCTCCATTAAATGAATGGATTATGCGTCATTTTGAATCATTGCACGACCTCCATATGGTTTTAATTGTCCTATCATACGACCTGTCATCATATTAATCGAGTTATCATGATCTCCCACGTATAATCTACGTTTATAATTTCATTTTGAGAATTATATTCAACCTGTCCAAAGCTCGGATTTGGACATGGCTAAAAAATATCATGGCCACATGTATTCTTTGACCCACGCATTTCTATGTTGGCGCTCGATTCAAGATCTTCGAATGACAGGTGTGATTTCTCAAGCATGCATCTGGTTCATCGTTCAATCATTCAAATGGACTTCAATTTAAACTGATGGCTGTGTGAATTTCGCTCCATTCTATTCACTGTCCAGCTTTTCTGTTGAGCTGCATCCTCCGCAATTTCTTGCACCTCTTGTATCTATCCGCATCCCCCATCCTCTTTCAACAATGCCAATCCACCACGAACCTAGAAGTTACAAGGATTTACTTTGCATCCCCGAGTTCAAAGAATGTCGTGAGGTATTTCTTCGAGCTGGGTGGGGTCTATTTCTCCGTCGTTTCCAAGGCTATGACCATGAAATTTCACTGCTGTTGGCTAAAGGATTCGATGGCAAGACGTTCAAGGTTGGCCATCTCACTTCTTCTATGATGGATGAATCTATTGCATTAGCCACAAAGCTCCCTAGGGAAGGATCCCGTTGGCATAAACATTTCCTCCTTCCACAGAAGGCTCATGAGTTTGCTTTGAAGGCCGAATATCAACATGTCGTTGGAACAAAAGGATTCCACTGGGAGTGGGTTAAGCCGGAATACTTAGATCCCTTGACTGTTATCATCCATCTGATCACTTGTGAGGGTAAGTTTACTACTTTTAAAGTCTGCCATTTTAGATTGCTAGCACATTTTGTTAACAATCAGACCCTCAATTTCCCATTCTACTTCCTGAAAAGTTTAGAGAAAATTTCAAGTCAGGTTCGGAAGAATACTGTTAATCCTTCTAGTAGCTTGTACCATCGCTGTCTTATTAAAATATTGATCATTCACCAGTTGGAAAAGAAAGGGAAAACCTGGGATCGTTTTGTTTTTGAAATACTAAACCCTCATTTGATTGATAAGCCTATTGCCAAATCCTGTGCTTCTCGAAAACACCATTGTTTCCAAGCATGTATTAGTGAGCCTACCCAAGCCTCTACACAAACAGAACAAGACACCAAGCGTGTGCAGTTTGATGAGAATCCCTAAAGAGATGTACACCTTGTCCATTCATCGCCTTCTCTTGAGCTTACCCTTGGTGATCCTACTTCAGAACCTACACTTTTTTTAGTACCCACTAAATCCATGAGAACAAACCATGACCAGTCTGTCGACCAGTCTGTCATTCAGATTGTCGTTCAACCATCATATTCAGACAGCCAATTAGATGACCATACTTTTGAAACACCTCTCCTCACATTAGCCAATGTATCTTCTCAATTGTTTGAAGCCCCTGCTGTTGAAAGTTCTCCTGCACACACCAAAGACAGAGTTCTTGAAGAACATACGATTGATCTCGAGACATATTCAAGAAAGTTGAGTCCTCAAAAGGACCTAGAACATTACATAGAACAACCCATTCTAAATCAGTAGGAAGTGGATAGATTAACTCAAGTAATAGCATGGTTGACATACCAGAATCAAAATTATGTGGAAACAATCTCTGAGCTTCAAGAAGAAAACAAGGCACTACACACACACAGGTAAGAAGCATTGAATGCTTGGTCAATGCCCGAGAAGCTTCCCATTGTACTCTCCGAATGAAGTATGACACCTTGAAGGACCAGTTTAGGAAGCTCCATAAAATTAAACCTAAAACCACTTCCTCTTCCAAGTCGAAGGCAGCTACTGCCGCAGCTCATCCTTCTTCCTGAACTTTTCTGTTTTGCTCAGTGGGACCTGGCATATCTCCGGTTTGGGGTAATTTTGGTGTCCATTTTGTCACTATTTTTTTATCATTAAATCTATTCTGAGTGGCGTCATTTTCATTATTTTTGCTATAATAAGTTATTATTTCCTCCATTCAGACCACCAAATAGACCAGGTATGCATATATTCATTTATCATATGCATTTTGGTCAAATCTCGTTATATTATGATTTATTAATGTTTAAAGTGACATTTCTAGACATGCGTGGCATTTAGTTCTTTCTCTACAGGATACAGTCTTCAAATGAACCTTCATTCAGACTCGTTTTCATGCCAAAGATGCCAGCAGCATTCATCCCATCATCTAGCCCTTCGTCCAGTCTGCGAAATCATTGGTTGGCATATTCCTGGCCATTAAAGACAAAAACAGACACATGGGTTCAGTTAGCTACGTGGTGGGTATGATTGATGACCCCCGGTTCTAGAAGATTCTCCTCCTTTCCTCTTGATCTCGATAGCACACCTCCTACCCACGTCAACACTCCAGCCTTCTGACTTTGCTATTCGTTCATCCTGATATTATGCACGCCTACTCACGCCGATGTTCTAGAGAAGCCTCGTCCGCCCGCGCTGAGTCAGCCAACACATGGTCTATCCATGTCGACACTCCAACATCCCTCTCCTCCATCCATCCAGCTCACCAGCATACATTCTTCCCACGGTTGAAGGAAACAAACACGCAGCTGTTCGCATTGGGTAGGGTCGACACCGTGAAAGTAGGCAGGCGATCTCTGCGTTGTCATGAGCCACCAGGTAGCTGTTTTACAGTCTTAAAGACTGCCTATTATTAGAGCAGACGACCACTAAAGGGTCGACTTGCTCTCTCCATTGTAAAATTGTATAAATAGCTCTCTTTGTGACAGAGACGAGTTAATCTCTATTCTTAAGCCATAGTCTGAGTCTCTATATTTTTAAAACTGTTAGTCCTTTGAGCTACAAGCATTGTGTAATTTTCTCAGTTAATGGAAGTTTCAGTTCGTTGATGCTCCACTGTTAGTGACTAAGTCGATTTAATTTCCATCTCTGATTGCTGGGAAGGGCCCCTCATCAACGGGAGGTTTTGTTTATGTTTTCTGTATTTTATTTTCTACAAATAGCTAGTTTAATTTCCAGTTTGTATAATTAGTTCTATTTTCCTGTATATGTCATTTATTTACTTCTCTATAATTTATATTGTACTGCTAACTTAGTTTGTGTTTCCAGAGTTGATAAATGGTCGACCAAGCATAGCGTTCTATAGTTTGTTTTCAATTTTTCGTGATTAGATAGAGTTTAGTTAGAAGTTGTTTCAAGTTCTGTTATAGTTAAAATTAGTTCATTTAGCTTCTGTTATGTAGCTGTAGTTTAATTTTCTCTCTCACCTCAGTCTTGCTTTAGCATATAATAGAAATAGTTCATCTCTTAAATAATGATTAGAATACGTCGCTTCCTATTAGCGTATATTCTCAACAGTCTTCTCACTAATTTCTTTGCATTGTAGGTTCATCTTCATTCTCCAGCTGACGTTAAGATAATCAAAACTGCCTCTTTCTTAAGTTTAATTCATTTTCTTCCATCCGGACTGTCATTCGGATTGTCATTCAGAAAGTCATCTGGATCGTCATTCGAACTTTTATTCTTTCTGCATTGTTTTATGCTTATTTTGAATTCAGTTTCTTAGGTTCTTCAATTGTAATATTTCTCTTCTAATTAGCATTCTTAAACATAATTAGGATTTTGCTTTATATTCTATAAGAGTTTTAATTCAGTTTTGTCATTATTCTTAGTTTCCATCTTATTTTCCTTAACTTCGTTTCAACTATCTTTTGAGTTATGTCTTTTATAATTGATTTACTAATATGTTGTTTCATAATTTATCAGTTTTATTCTTAGTATAGTTTATTACATGTTCTTAAGATCTAGTTCAAATTAGTGTTAATAATTTTATTCTCCAAGTTATCTGAATATCGATAGTTTCTTTCTTAAGCATAGGATCAGTTTCCCATTCGCTCAAATAATGAAGATGTTCATGAAATAGAATTTGGATCAGAAGTAAATATCTTTATCAAGTTTTCTACTTGCTTCTATATAACATATCTTTATCAAGTTTTCTACTTGCTTCTAGATTTGATTAGCTTTATATCATTTTGTTTATGGATAGAAGATAGATCATAATGTTTAAAGCTAACTGTAATTGGACTCTTTGTAGTTTACATCTCTTTATTGAAACCAGGTTAGATTTACTTCCAATTTGTTTTGCTATTACATTTGAAAGTCATTACGACTCATTCACTCTAGTTCCTATCACATTTGACATACAACATCAAGGAGAATGGAATTAGAATTAGATGCTTTAGTATAGTTTTAAAGTATTAAGTGAATGCATAAGTAGTTATTGAATTCATTAATAGTTTGTAGTTATGCTTTGAATTAACTTAGCTTTCTGTTTATGTAATTTACTATTAAATTAAGTCACTTCATAGATAGGTATCTGATTTCATTTACAGTTGTTTCTAATTCCTAGATTAGAATCTAAAGAATTGATTTAGTAGTTTCCATTCTTATAAAAATATTTTGCTCTTTAATCAGTGATTTCCATTGTTTAATCATAGAGTAGAGTAGTATGATTTGATACTATTCTGATCTGTTTGTTCATTTGTTATCTTTTTTCTGAAGTTTGAATCATTTTTTCATTTTGAAAGATATTTTGATCTTTTCTTTATTAAAACATTTCTAAGGTCTGACAAACCGAAACTTAGGTGCCATTCTACCTTAGCATATACTGCGCCTCAACTCTAAGATTACCAACCCTGGTCGATAATTAAATATTTAGGTGTTTTCTTTAAGACAGCTCACACACCTCAACAAGCATGCATGGATATTATGGATCTAGTTAATACTAAGTATCATCCACTACATTGCATGAGCAATTCGAGTTTCCTCGATGACCTATTCAAAATCCCTTGCGTATTTATACTTTCTACTTTATTCATTGAATCATAATGTAATACAACATTCTCCCTTGTTACTGACTTCTATATTTCGTGTAATTATTAATGTTTAGCATATTTATTGCATGAATTTTTAGATTCCTGATCTATTTCATGGTATCACTATGTTTCTTACTATCTAGATCTACAGGCCCAAACTCTACATGGTATTAGAGAAATAGGGGTGCTAAATAGTTTGTATACTAGTTTTTTTTCAGGGATCAAGACTTATTGCAGGTTGAAGGAGGCCTCAAAATATTTCAAACATATTGCCTAAGAGGAAATATTCACATCCATTGAGCCTTGCACAAACCCTACCACAATGGGAGATTCATTGGTTTTGATCCACCACACAGCTAGGGAAGACCCTTTTATAGGCCCAAAAGAAGAGGCGATCAACAATTGTTTACGATCCATTGGAGAACTTGTCCCAAATCAGGTTCTCACTGAAGAAGACCTCCAGAATGTCTCTTCATACTAAGGATCTATGAGAGATCATGTTTGAAATTAGGTTCTCATTGAAGAAGACTTTCATAATGTCTCTTCATACTCTGGATCTACAACTTTTGCTCGTACAATTCACCAAGTTCTGCACAAAATAGTCAAGGAGTTTCCTCCATTTGAAGAAAGGAGTGGTTAAAAACCATCATTCAAATACTTCGAAGTGTTTGGGTATCATGAATGGGATACATGCATTTCACGAGAAGGAGGATTTCACAAAAGTTTGCAAGGATTTACAAAAATCCCTTCATCGAGAAGTAGTTCACCAAGTTATAAGATTCCTTGAAATCTAAAGCCTCCTTCTGAGTAGGATCTTTAGCCTTATCTTATCATTTAAATTATATTTTATTGGGGGGGGTTCCATGTGGTTTTTACCTCTTACTCAATTTTCAGAGAATCTTTTGTACATGGGAACCTAACATGGTTGCAAATTGTCAAGACCCATTTCTTTTTCATTTATTTCACTTAGTTCAGATTAAGGGGGAATGTTAAACCATAATAACCCTCACCATAGCTTCATTCTCCTACATATGGATTTAGGCTATGACTTCAGGAGTATATAGGTCCAAATTTCCTCCAATTTGACTTATTGAGACACCTTGAAGCTCATTTTAAGCTCTTAAGGGCCTACACTGCTATTTTTGGAGATCATGGAGTCTATTTTGGCATATGACGGAGAATTCCTATAATTAGGGCTTATTTTCCTTTATTTTAGGGTCCCACATTGAAGTTAGAGTTTTGGAGTGAATCTGAGGAGTTTACTCCACTATTCAGGGACTTCATGCACCTGTTCTTTAGCTATTATAAGATAGTAGCACCCTCCTTTAGTGTTTTTATGGATGTGCACCTCATGCATGTGCCTTCAATCAGTTGCATGTGGCTTTTTTTATTTATAGTTAGTTTCTCCTAACATGTAGGGAGCTAATTCCACTTAGGGTATTCATGGGTTAGTTAACCCTTCTTAGAGAGTGTGCATGACTATTATGGATCTAGTTAATCCTAATTATTATCTCATGCATTTCATGAGAAATTTGAATTCCCTCCATGACCTATTTAAATTGCTTTTCCTTTTTATACTTTATACTTCATTCATTGAAGCTTAATGTAATACAACATTCTCTCTTGTTATTGACTTCTCTCTTTTGTGTAAGGATTAATGTTTCCCACATTTATTGCATGGATTTTTTAGATTGATGATCTATTTCATAGCATTGATATGTTGCTTAGTATCTAGATCTATATCCTCAAATTCTATAGAAATTATGTGTAAATATCTTGAAATTTTATGATGGTGTCTATTGCTAGAGCTAGAACTACCACTATGGAAAAGATGATGTAGATATGATGTATGAAAGAGGGTAGGAAAAATGTGAGGAGTTCTACAACTATGGAGGAATATGAGTTGAAGGAATTGATAATGATAGCCAATCATTATACTATGAAGATAAGGGAATTACTATTTTGTTGTGTTCCTTATAATAGAATAGATGAGGATTTACAATGCGAATATGAGTTGAACATCCTAATATAGTGGTTAGAGGTGTTGGAACTAGTGTTTGACTACATAGGTAGTCCATAGTCATGGAGAATAGTAGCGGTATAGAGACATTGGTATCTTGATAATGAGGGGAAGAAAAGGTGTCGTGCAATAATTTTCTAATTTAGGTAAAGGTATAGGATGGTGGAGAGGGTTTGTCGATGAAACAAGGATGATGAGGATGAGAAATATTACGTGAATAAACATTATAAAAGCTAACAGTGATAGAGGGATAGCTTCTATGTCAATTGAGGAGGGCATAGAGTGGTGTGGTAGGGGATGTGGGGAAGACATGAGATAGTATTTTTTATACAGTTGGGTGAAGGATGTAGGGATAAATTTAGGGGGGTAGAGTAGGGAGAGAATGTGGGATGAGAAATAATGGCAGTATGTGTTTGTGTACATTTGTGAGGTGGAATATAGAGTTGTGGGGAAGAGAAACAATGTGGTGGAGGTGTAATTCAAGATAACATGTATTCCGTGGGGAGGGATGGGGTTTTTTAGAGGATAACATATGACTTATTGTTGAGATGTGGTGGGAGTAGGGTTAGGGAAGTGTTGTCACTACAACAATTCCCCTACATTTTCGATAAAAATGAAGGGTCCCCCACTTGAATCTTCAAAATCAATAATTTCCTTCTTTAGATTAACGGATATTGGTTCAATGTTTTTTCCTTTTATCAATCGTTATATATATATTTTTTACCTCATCTTTGGGGTGATTTGCTTGATAGTCACTATCCATTTGGTTAGTTCATTGCTTTATTTTCCATGTCGATTTTACCATATTAGGGTTACATTTTTATTCATCTTTGTAGAAGGTTCAAGATTTGTCTTGTTTATGCCTTTAAATCTAATAAGATCTTAATCTAAGTTTTGCTTAATGATATATTTCCTCAAATATACAACATTGAGATGAGCATTGCAGGAAAATTTGCTTGTTTAACTTTGTTTCCCGACATTTCAAATCTATAAATTTTGGACCTTGGAAGTTGGTAAATTACATTTACTTAACGAATTATCTCTCGGCATCCCATCCCCAATGTTTTCTGTAGTCGGGGGAGCTAGTTGTCACGCTCAATATTCAATCCCAACTCCCAACTACCAATTTTCCCTATTCATGCTAAATTGCGGAAGTTAGAAGTCGGCACAAAATTCGTTTATGTTTTCATTAGCTTTCCAACTTGCTGACTCCCGACTTTTCCAAATACTTTTGATCCCAACTTTGAAAAGTGACGACTTATTGATCCTGAGTTTGTCATGGCCGATATTGCAAACCTAAATACTTTTTGTGATTTTTCTAATTGGTATTTTGAGTCCGCATTTTTCACATTACATTATCTATATGAGTATTGTTTGACTCTCTGCTATGATATATCGAGACATGATTTTTATAGAGATTTCATCCATACACATGATGTTTTGATGATCAATTAGTTGCATCATTTAGATGATCCTTCTTCCACATCTTTGGCATCATTTGGATTTCTTTGTTGATCTCTGGCTTGTATTTGATTTTTGGATTTGATTGAGTTGGTCCCTTGTTGTTGGTGGGCTACCATGTTATTCTTCACATTCCATGTCTAGATTCGGTCTTCATTGCATAAACTGATTATTCGAGATGATGTCCAGTTGTTACCTTTGTTTCGAGATTCTGATTGATCATTTGATCTCACCCCTCATGAGTCTGGATATTGCAGTGATCTGATATTGGGGTCTTATTTCTACATTTGCATATCTAGAATCATGATAATTTGTAAATAATCTTTTTTTTTAGTTTGTTTGTTTAGGCTAGTTTAATATTTTGGATGTTTAATTTAAGATTACTAAAATTCGTTTTAATATTTATGATCATGCTTTGGTTTTGATTAAATTAATTTTTGAATTCGAAAAATACATTTTATTAAATCTATAGTTTAAACTCACACAATTTAATTTAATGAAATCAATTTTTTTAACAAAAAAAACACATATGTTTTATCTTATTTAATCCCTTTGATTTTAATATGATTTTGAATGTCCATGATTTGTTGGAATCATTGAGATTAATATTCAATATTTAAGAATGTGGAACATAAAAGCGTTTGATTATGGATGACATTTTCTTTTAATAAGCTTGAATTGAAATATCTTTGACTCTCTTTTGCAAATTAAAAATGTTTTATTTATTATTGTGCAAAAAGAAATTCTATTTTTGGTTTTCTTTCTTAGAAAATGATTATGTTGGAAATCTACTTTTGGGACTTATTAAGTCTCCTATATTATTTTAGAGATTATTTTCCTTGATTTTTGATTTTTTAATTTTAATTTTGATTTGTTTTTCTTTAATTAATTTTGGTTGTTATTCTTTTGGTAAAATAATTAGTGGGGTCCCCGTTGTCTATTTCTCTTCTATGTTTTTCTATAAACTACTATATGTGGCAACTGCAATATAAAATTTTAAAAATTATTTTTCCCACTGCATGCGGGATAATTATTTTAACTTGCAAATCAATGGTCACAATTCTCCCAACAATGAAATCAACAACTGTTGAGTCTCAACTTCCAGGAGCAATATCTTGAGTTTTAGAAGTCCAAATCGATCTCAGGATGGCTCGTTGGAAAGTTGGGAGGATGATGAATGATTTGGGAACATTCTTTTTCCAAATGGATATATTAACCACCTTGAAAATATGATTCAAATATCAATTTCATATTTGACTTAGATTTTCCTATTTTGGTTATGATTTGATTTGAAAATGGATTTTTATGGATTGGATTTGTTTCATTAGATTTAGAGTGTTGTTTATTGTTTCTAATTTAATTTTTTGAATTTTACAGGTGTGGATTCAAATTTAAAGAGATCAATTAACATCCTGGATCATGAATAATTAAAAAATGTCAAGCTAAAAGCAGTGATTTTCAGACGCGATTTATGGAGCGATGAAGATGAATCTAGAAAATACGAGACATGGGTTTTGTGAATAATGACCCCAATTATCTAGGGGATGAGCATAATCCTTAGAAAGTACTTCATTTGGGATATTCGACTAGTTTTCTAAAATGGATTTTCCTAGATTTTTCTCATGGATGGATTTGTTAGATGAGACAACTCAACCAATTAGCTCAGGGATTGGGGGAAATTGATCTCGTCTTCTGAATGATTCATTTTGTATAAATACCTACCTTCTATGCAGAAAGAGGGGGATCTCCAGAGAAAAGTATTTTTCTTCTCTGTGATATAAACTTGTCAAGCATTTTTATGTTGATGGTTTACTATTTGAATCTATAGATGACACTCTATGATTTGTCTGAGAGCTAGTTCATCCAATTCGTAGATATTATGTATTGTTGACACCAGTTTCATCAATAGATTGAATATTTTTTGCATTTATTAATTCTCATGTTCTTATTTAATTCTTAATTTTGAGTTTGTTTTCCATAATGTATTGATTGTTATCATATGTTGACATTATGTTGGCTATGTTTAGACTTCAGAATTTATAATCCATTCCATAATTACCTTTGTTTAGTTTGTGATAAGCAGGATCCTGAATGTCTTCCTGATCACTGGTTATTGCATAGCTTTTAGTTTTTCTAACTTCTTGATTGATGTTGATCTAATTTATTAGTTTTATAATCAATTGCACATTTCAAATACTAATTATTCCAATCTCTTTTTAGAATGATCAGTTTATAAAAGATCATTTTTTCTTTCATTTTGTTAATCTATCCAGACGAGCATTTTTGTCATTTATCATAGATTCACAGAATGATATGAACTGGTTACAACAAAGTTGGTTTCAATAGGATTCAATTGGCATCATAGATTAGAAGTTAGATTGCACTTAGGAATTAGTTTTAGTTCTGATCAAAAGTCTCCTCTTTGAGGAGAAACCCTTACTTAATGGCTAACGGAGCCGTAAATCCTGTTAGAGTTAGCCATACCAAACAACTTAGGGATAGGGTAATCCTTGAGTAGGGTTAACTAAAGCCTTCGGCTGGGTTATATCCTTTGGATTGATGTGTGGGTCAATCCCAGGCGTCAAGAGGAAGGAAAAAAGACAATAGTAGTATGTCAACTAATGTTCCATGATAATTGTTTAGAGAAAATACTAGTCAAAGGTGCACTAGTACAAAATGAGAAATTAGTGACTAATAAAATGACCAAAATTCACATATAAATGACTTTTTTTTAGTCGATGACTAATAGTAGATAATATCCACTATATTATAGCTCGACTAACTTAGTCGTATTTATTTTACTCATTACTAACTTTTCCTCATTTAGTCGTATATTTGGTCATTGATTTAGTCATTAATTGCCACAATTAGTGACTAAATCAATGACTAAATATACTACTAACTAAGGAAACTATTAATGACTAAAATAAATACGACTAAGTTAGTCGAGCTATAAGATAGTGGAAATTAGCTACTAATAGTCGTTTATATGCGAATTTTAGTCATTTTTTTAGTAACAAATTTATTATTTGTAGTAGTCATTTATTGTTAATTGGTCATTTATTTAGTAATTGATTGTGGTTAACTAGCAATTACTTGTAGTTAAATGGTCATTTTTGTAGTAATTGATCATTGTTAATTGTCTATTTATTTAGTCATTGATTGTTGTTAACTGGTCATTTAATTAGTCATTAATTTTTGTATATAGGGCACAGAGGAATCGAACCACCAACCTCTTTTCTTTAAGGCAAGTACTCTTCCATTGAGATAGCACCCTTAAATAGAAGAATCAAAGTTAATGGATTAAGAAGAAAAATCATGTGAGTTATTCAAACGCTACATAGAAAAAAATGGATAAATTGCTCCATGTTGAAATGCCACAACTCTTAAGAAAACTAAAGAGTAAATACAATTGATTCTTAGTTGAACAGATATAGAGAAATAGAGAAACAAAAATACATAAACCAATCATAGAAATACAATTCAATATTCCCTTATGGGTTTACTTTCCCATAAAATGCAATCACAAGCACAATTAAGTAATATGACATAACACTATTCAAGCATGCAGAGGCCTGCTAGCAAGGAAAATATTTTAACTTGAATAATTCTAGTAGAATACATAGGGAAAAATAATGAAGTTTACGCAACCAACAATAATCAATTTTATCCAATTGATACCATTAGCCCATCAATAGCATTCATGTATCAAAAATATTTTGCGTAGTTTCCATCAATCACTGTTGTTGATAGGAAAACTTGTAACCCTCAAACAAAACTAAGGGAAATGATTATTTTTGCAAAAAATAGTATAATTTAAGCCACCAATGGCGAGGTCTATGATAAAAATGATAATCCCATGATAGGAATGTGAACGTCTATCTTCCTTTCACTCACCATTCACCTCATGGATGCGAAGAAGTATCTATTTAATAGAAATCTACTCCACCTACTCTTTCTCAATTTTCATATTCTCAAACATAATGGAGCTATACTTGGAGTACAAATCCTTGTCACCAACATGGGCAACAATTTTACAATACATAGATGTATCTTCTTATTTTTATTCATATATTTTTGAAATAGGTAACTAATTTACCTTCCTTCTGGCACACCCATCCGTGACTTTCTCTTAATGTAGCACACGCATTGAATGATCACCACTTCATTATTTAACATGCAGTTGTTCCTAAGCTTAGCAAATTGTAAACACTACGCTTGTTGTCACCTCAACGTCAGTGCCTCTCGCTTGAGGTTGGTTCATTCCTTCTCTAGGGGGGTATTGCTAAATTTAACTTCAACTTGTTAGTTAATTGGACAAATTAGAGAGGGTTGCAGATAAGCAAATATTTAAATCAAACCTTATAACTAAGAGGGAAGAATTAGAGAAGACCAGTGTCTTTCATGGGATGATGCGGTCAAAGTTGGGCTAGAACGATCATTCGAAGGGAGGTGGAGAATAGGTGGGAGGATTTCAAGATGGAAGAATCTCACCAAACAACAGTGTGCAACTCCAATAGTTAGATTTGGGATGAAGATATCTTTGTCCTGGTCAATGTGGGGAAACCAAGGAGTGGTTTCCCACTCTATAGGTTCCGAGGAGCTTGGATAGCTCATGGAAAACGTGCAACATTTAGAACAAATTAGAGAAAGTAATCTTCCAATCTGCTAACTAGTCCTAACAACTTGTATGAGAAAGAAGCCAAATACTAAACAAAAAGCAAAACAAGAAAACATGTAGATCAATGAATTAATTGTATTCAACTGTCAATATAGAATTATAATAGGTGATCTCTAGGATTCGACCCTTTACAATGAGTATTGCACATCATTTTATAGGCCATTTGACCTAGGTCATTGTACCTTTAGGTTTGAATGCATGTGTATAATAATTACTGTGGCGTGTAATTGCAACATATTGGCAGTTTTAATGCTGTTCCAATTTAATTCTCGAGGTCTTAATCATCCTTCATAAGCCGGGTGTGCCTATTCTTATATGAGTTTATCCATGAGTTTAGGCATACATCCTAGTCTTCTCTCCAAAAAATTTTGTAATCATCAGTTCGTTGTGGTCCAAGTGCTGGTCCATTTATATCATGCAATTGCACCCTATCTTGACCAGCAATTGCTACAAATTAACTACTATAATAAATCAATTTATGCATAAATAAAGGTGTATTTCTAAGGAATTGACATTGAACTCATTGTTTTGACTTCAAATTGTTGTCTTTTAGATGGAAACTATTGCTTGATTTTATACCCTTTGCCGGTAATGAACTAACACTTATTGACCAAGGCACACCTGATACACCTCGTTTAGATGTTTTATGAGCATGTATATATCAACAACTCCATGTAACTACCTTGAAGAAGAAGTTGCATGCATATACACTTCAAGAATGTTAATTTAGAAATTGAAACTAGCACACGTGGCCACCATATATAGCAATTATAATTAAAGTTTTGGTCTTGGTATAGGTAGTGCGTATGCCAACTTATCATTTAAACTGATGTCTGCATGCACATCATACCCACAAACGGTACTTAAAGTCCAGATATAACTGGGGAAAATATATAGTTGGCTCCAATCGTGGCCTCCATCTGTGCAATCGACTTCATGTTTAAACCCCAATAACTATTAGTTTGCATATTTATCTTGTTCTCATCACTTTTTTAAATGTGCCCCGTTTACACAATTTTGCCACAACATTGTTTGAGGCACATGCCCACGAATTTATATGCCTGGTGCAATTTGAAATAATTCCGTATAACGTTGTTCTAACAGGTCAAACTGCTACTGTGTTTGCTGGGCCTCGATCAATCCCTTCTTTGCTATTTTGAACACATGGATTCTCTGCACCAATTGTGTTGAGGATAACAATTGTTATCCAAGATAATTACTTCTTCAACAAGAGTTTGTAGCCTTGTGCATATCTCTACATGTTTGAGATGTTCTTTAACTGCGGATTCACATATGTGAGGATTCCCTATTGCATGTGTTATATTTTAAGTATGTACCATCTTTATCATAGATTACACTCCTGTAAACCAATGTTCCCCCCTTCTTGAAGATCAATAGTGTAACTTCTATTTTTAACATTGATTCAAGAATCTTGTATAAGTTGCATGCTTGTGGGTCTACTCGGTGAGTAGAGGCTACATAGCTTGAAGACAACTCAGCTGTCCTACTTCTATATTTCTTATTTGATGGTGTGCTCCATTTTAGCTATGGTTTGTTATTTTAAATCTTGATATTTTCCTAATTTTCCTTTATATTTTCTTCAAGCTCCCATGAGTCATGACGAAAATTTAGTAATAACTATCAAAATTTGTAAACAATGCTCAACATTATCCATCCTACACAATGATTTGATAACATCCATGGTGGTAGGGAAGTCCATTCTGAAGTATTTATCGTTTGTTTGGAGATCTTCTTGTGCTGAATTTATGGCTTATGTTATTGCACTATAAATGGATGTTTTTTTAGAATCAATGGAGGTTCACTAGAAGATTTTGAAACGACCCATGTTTATCTTCTTTTCATCATGCCTTGCACAACTATAAAAGAAACTTCAAAAACCGTCTTCTTTCGTCTCTATAGTTCTAGGTTAATTATGGGAATTGATTCCCCAGGTAGCAGGGAACTTCTAATAACACACAGAATTAAAGAATAACACATTTCTCCTACATTTAAATAGAAAATTTAAAAGTTAAAATAGCTTATCTGAAAATTTCTCCAAGATACTCAACTAGGCAGGTCCATGTACCACCCAACCATAAGTGTTATGTAGGAAACCTTTAATTTTTCTACCTCAGAAGCCACCCACAAACTATTCCATGATGCCACTAGGGATTTACAGATACTTTAGCAGTTACATTCTATACACCTAGGATTTTATAGTGTATTTCTCTAGCCAGTATTTACTCACAATACCTTCCCACCTAACACCTCAAGGTGCTCTTCAAGGTGCGCATAGAGAGACTTCCACTTTGTCCTAAGTCTGTTAATGATATTTTACCAGTTATTAAGACTACAATCACTCCCAATACCTACCTCATTCAACACCACGGGGTACTCTTCAATATGAAAATAGAGAGTTCTCCAACACTTCAGTCTGACTGAATAATTTTCCACACAAAGTAGCTACCTTGATAATGAAACACGTGGTTTCTTTTCTGATTGTTTTTATGCTTGTTTCTAGACTGTCTTTCCTCTCCATTATATTCAAGTATCTCCCTCCCTCTTGTTTTGTCACACTCCTCTTTTCATATTCCCCTTTTCTCCCATTAGAATCCCTATTTTATAAAAAAAGGATCATCCTTTGGACTTCTTCCATTCTAACAAACAAAGTGACACCTTTCACTATATTTTTGGAATCTTGGCTATATTTCGGAGAGGAGGTTTCAACTACTTTAATGATGAGAAAAAATAAATTTCTTAACATCTCATACCTCTATACTTACTTTCCAACTTGTAATATCATGGTCCTTCTTTTTTTGCAACCCTGCCCAGTCAGCTTTGAGATTCTGATTTGTTTATTTACCTAATTAAAAACTGTTTCCTACAACATCAACAACAATAATAGTAATATATCACGGCGATTCATAATCATGTCATAAAGTTAAATCACAACTAGCATGCTAATAATTAACTAGCACTTCATATTTTTAAGGGTAATACCCTGGGGTATTACACCATGGGAGATTATATTCAAAGGTCATCACAAGCCCAACCTAGAAAGGACAAGATCAAATGATAATAAATAACATATACTACATAAATTTCCACTCTTTGGGAATGAAAAAGGCATTGATATTGGTTACTAGATAGTGGAGAAAGCATATGATATTGGGTACTTGTTGGTGGTTTCCAGATAGCAGAGACAACATATGATATTGGGTATTTGTTGTTGGACAGAGCATGCAATATTACCTAATATCCTATTGGGTTCCTAATATGGATTTGTTTTCAAAAATATACTTATATAAACTTCAGCTATCCCTTTAGCTAAGCTTCCATGCTATGAGGGGCACTCCTATCCCATCAAAATCACCCACAACTTGCACCTGGCCTCAAACTTTGGAAAAAATGTCTTAATCACTCCCCTATTCTTACATTGAGCATATATGTATATCGTATATATACTAATAATTCTCTAATTTTAATATTTGAAACCATACATGCTCACCTCTCATTCCTCAATTTATATGTAACTTGCCAAATAGTTCTTGTCTATTAACAAAATTTCAAGCAACATAACAGCCTCACAATTCACTGCAAAAAATCTCGAACATGGAAAGAACTAAGGAAAATTTACATACCATTCAGCATCTTCAATAGATATATGTGGCTGCTCCACAATCTCCAACCCATGAACCACTACAAAACGTACACGTTTTTCTTCTCTCATAGCCAGCTCTGGGAACTTTGTCCTTGCTTCTAGGGTAGATGCCATTTCTCTCCTTCTGAATGTATATGGACCTAGAATTGTGATAAAAATCTAAATTATGGTATCTAGATGAGATTCCCTATAAATTCTACATAGCTTAGTAAGGTATAGCACTCATTCAACTACATGTACAAGGAATTAAAGTAATATACTAGTCTAAATCCATAACAAATAAGAAAAAGAAAGTTGATTTAAACATAGTAACCTTACAGAAAGAACACACTACATAATCAACATTGAATACATTTCCTAGGGAACTTCTTTACAAGCCTTCTATACAAGCCACCAACTGCTTCAAGTGCCATTCACATCATCTTTTTCGGGATTCCATCCAGAGTGGCAAGTCGTATGGTCACCTCATTAACAAGAGTTTCATAAAAGTTTTCCACATATGCAAGTGGCAAGACAAATCTTGCATCACCTTCATATTTTTCCTCTCTTGACTTTCTCTTTTTTAGCTTATCCTTTCCATTAGGACTGTTATAGGAAGATTCTAGTGAATTAGGAAATTCAATTACATGAGGTTGAAGAAAATAATCAAGAATGAGTTGCAAAAATCGTGCCCTTGCAGATTCAATTGGTATAACATTTGTTCCACATTCTACACAAAGGGAAAACTTTCAAATTTGAGTTATAAAAAGACCACATGCTCACAAGCAATCTGAAAACCCTGCATTCTTCAAGTCCCAATTATTGGCATACCTTTCCAACAACTTCAACATAGAAATTAAACAAAATAACACTTACCATTAATTGTTAGTACACCAAAAGAGAACCTTGGAGGTTCATTGTTTTCAAGCAGTAAATAATGCTCTGGTTCTATACCACCGATGGCCTATAGCTGCAAATAATTTCCATAGGACTGGTGCACACAACCCTGAGATGCACCAATCAACATAGTTAACATCGGTGCAAAGAAAGTACTACTCTCAAGTTAACTACATTAGTTAAAATTTCTTCAAAAAGAGATAAATGCAAAATTATAGCCATATTTGTGATGCTTAAATTTAGCAGTTGCATTACTTAAGATTGCTAGAATGGAAAAACGCAGAAACAAGCAGGTGAGCCGAAAAAATTAAGCTTTATGTCACAGACAAAATATAAAAGCTTCTAAACACTGCTGCCAAAATAAAATAAACACATAAAATTTCTTTTCAGATGTGCAAAGACACTAAGACCCCTGTTGCTAAGGAAATAGGTAACACAGACGCTTTCTAAAACATAACCACACGATACTGATAAGGAGTTTTCAAAGTAGATGTATATTTGACATAATTTGCCATGGTTCAGAAAACATTTAAACTTGCCTTGTACAATTCTTTCCGGAAAATTTATCACTTGATGGACTAATTGGTGAGGTGCACAGACCATTGAAAATTGCTCCAAGTCAAACTAACAGCTTCTATTTAAGTCCAAATTCCAATTAATCATTTTTTTTAATATTTAACATGGACAATAAACAAGTTATTGACTCCATGTCAAATGCATCTTTGTGCTTGTATCCAACAAATTCAAATCAGTTTTTACACATCACATGCTACAGTTGAAAAAGTCATCTACTCTACTGTCTACAGCAAAATCTCAAAACTGAATCAGTTATCATCAAACTGTTCTCTCAAGTTTCAGAAAAGCAATCATAGTGTAAGCACAATCCATTCCATTTATCTCAGCATAGGTAATTCCATAAGAAAACATGATGTGGCACTGACCTTTAGAACCTTCAACATATTTACACATACAATAGTCAGTAAACCAAGTCACACATACTCTCATGAGAAGATTCAACTCAAATAATCTTTATAGTCACTCTCTACTGCTTTCTATATTATATTATTGATGGATTGTAAACATCTACCAACAACTGCCATAATTGCTCTTTTTATAAGAAAATAAACCACTTTTAATACTACAACAACAAAATTATAGGCCAAACCATACAATGACAATATTTTGAATCTAGCTCTAAGATCCCAGATGCAATAAGCAGTCTAAAATGTTCTAAAACCTATCAATAGTAAAACTATCATATACCCTTAGGCAATAATCCCAAAAAAACAAATCTTCCTTCACTTTGTTGAAACTTTAACTTAAATTTATCACTAAACATCCCAAAAATAGCCCAATTATAATGCGTGTTGTAACATAACCTACTGACAGATTTTTTTTTAAATAGAAACATGATCAAAATATAACCTTGATCCTTGGTGGCTATGAATCTAACTATAGGAAGATAGCATGTCTGGACAGTCTTCCTGAAAGTAACAAAAAAAAATAGAAACTGTAGTCTTCATATCTCAAGTGGCAGGGAAGAGGAACCAGGAGATTGTCACCTCTTCTCCATCTCCTCTCTTGTTATTTGAGACTGAGGGAGGTTACCAAATTTGAGCCCTTATAGTGTGTGACTATACAAATTTTCTGTATTGTATTCCTTGTTTTAATACTTAGTAAACACTGAAGATAGGATAGTACTATCATAAGACAATTGCATGGAAACACTGGTTGATATTACACAACAGTAATTTATCAGAAACAAGGCTCAGTAAGGTGAAATAAACCAGCACAGTATAGAACATTTAATTCCAATTAAAAAAAAGAATAGTATTAGCACTGGTGAATCAAATTGGCCGTAGGAAGAGAGATTACAGATCAATTAAAAATGGCACTTATAGCGCATAGTGCAAAAATGAAAAAATTAATCTGCTAAAATTTTAAAAAGAAGCGTGGAATAACCTTCATATAAGATGTTTTTGAGAAGATGTATATTGCTTTGTAGATATCCTTCTACTTTGGACTCTTCTATCCTTCATGACATTCTCTTGTTCAACAAAATTTCCTTCTTCCATACAAAGCAAGTCCTCCAACTCTTCCATAGTATAACAATACAAAAGACACTGCTGATCTGGATCACATTCACAGAGCCATTCTGCATGCTGCATAAATAATTATTTCACAGAACATATAATTAGTCCAAGTGATCATTAGAATGAAAAGTTCCAAATCCCATGTGGTATGTTTTTGTGGACAGAGTTGTAACCCAACTGAAACCCTTCAAGGAATTTATCCCTCAAATGGCAGAAGAAGGAACACGGCCACTCAACCCACTTATTTCCAAATTGATTTCTGTGACTGAACTGTTAGACTTGCAAGTGATTCCATTCCATTGGCTTGGAGAAGAATCATAGCTCTCCCAGTTGCTCAATGCATTCGTTGGGTCATGGAGATTTTCCTTGATGCTAAGCAAAAGTTGAATTTGACTGGCTTGGCGATTAATCTTTGACAAACATACCACAAATGCAATACACAAGGGAAAAAATATTTCTGTTAGTGGCCATTGAAAATAAGCTGGGATTATTTCCATGAATGCATCATGGCACCGAAAATATGTTGATGGCGGGAAAAACTTTTCCCAACATGAAAATTTGTAAATTGAAAATACAATTGGTTGTAAATTGGGTTTTCATGTTGGTTATGATTTTAATTATAAATATATATATATATATAAGAGTCACATAATAGCATATCATTTCATCCAAGAAAAACATATCATTGTTTCTATGAATATATATATATATATATAACCTTCTAATAATCTTAATAAATAGTTAAATTTGTTTTTAGTTTTGATTACTTGCTTTATATATATATATATATATTTCTTTTGTTGATTTGCTTTTTATATATATAATAAATAGTGAAATTACACCCTAGTGATGAAAATTCATCACAACCCCGATCTTGGTTCAATCTAAAAACATGCAATGAGACTCTTCATATTGTGGTCCTTCTATAGACGAATCTTTGTAGAGAAAATTTGGAGGGGATTGTTTTTTTGAGGAAATTCTCCATGCAAAAGTAAAGGATTCGTTGAGTGGTGAGTTTAAGCGAGGGCTACTACGATTTGATAAAATATTTAAAATAATTTTAATTATTTCTTCACCAGCATACTCTCACTTTTGCAGGCATTTTTTTAAAGAGTCACAATGCAATGGGTTAAGTTAAAACCAAGCAAACTAACATTATGAGTTTTGCATTTTAAGGATATTTAGAGAAACATAAATTGAATCAATATTCCATCAAAAGTGTAATCTTTCACTCTCAATATTTTATCAGTTTTGTGAAGGAAAAATGTTTTAAAATTATAACTTAACTTAACATTTACCAGCGTTTCTTTTTAGATAGCTGAATCAACTTGTCTAGACTACAGAGGTAGCCCTTTCTTGCTTCACATTTTACCATATTTCTCATGTATTTATGCTTCATATAAGCAAGTCATCTTGGAGCTATAGGGAATATACTAGTGGTTTGTTTGAAAGGAATATTACAAAGCCATTTATGTCATTTTAAAATGATAAAATGGAATAGCTATTTATGTCAACCTGATAGTATTAGATAATTTAGGTTAATCTTACTTATAGCTAGAAAATCCCAACTTATTTAGGAGACTTTTTTTGAAATTACCCAATTTCATCCTTAAAATACATTTTGTAGTGGTGAGTTATGTATCAATTTAATCACTTACTTTTTGTCATCCAATTAATTGTCATCATTTTTTTTTTCATCACTAAACCTTTACATAAATGCACAAATCAGTTTAAGTTGATGCTTTGCATATTAAAACAACAAATTGAAACTCTGTTGAACTGCTCCAAGTTAAATATGAGAAAATATTTCTTAACGAAATAAACTTATAACATATATTCTCTCTCTAATAATATATTGGCAGAGATTAGTGCCTTTACCCCATCTTGAAAATATTCATTTATAGAAAATAATTATATTTTATTTGCATATCACCTTTTGGTAAATTGATGAACTAACAAAATAGACAGGCTTTGGAATCTATCACTACATTAATAGGTGTGATTTTGAATTATCCTTAGCGTAAGAATAAAATATTTTATTCTCACGACTAAGCTTGAGAAGGTGTGGTATTAATAAGTTATTGAGAATATTCAGTTATCGAGCAAACTGGATAGGTCGATAAGAGCATCTTGTACCTAGTATAGACTTAAGGTGGTGTTGCAGGTGCCACCGATCTCCATGTATCTATGATTGACATAAACAGGGTAGACATACGTATCAAATTTTTTAAGGGATTATCATTCAGAACTAATATCGGACTAGTGAATTTCTAGCTTTGGCATGTGAATCACTAAGATGTTTTGATGATATTAAACTTACTACTTTTGCTATGCTCTCCAAAAAAAATTGTTTAAAATTATCTCACTAATGTACACTCACTAATTACACACACAATCAACACTAATCACCATACTAATGTACACCAATGTAATTTCCTTGAAAAGAATCTACCTAGTATCTTAAATTGTACCCCCAAAAAATATAGAAGTTAGCATAAATGAATCATAGATAGGCCATTAACTATAGGAGACCTTCGTGCATAATCTCTAATATAAAAATAGCTTCCTCGAATGAGGAATTAATCATCAAACAAGATTTAGATTTTAGGAAGGAAGGAAAAGGGGCAAGGTTAAAGAACGGTTAAAGAACTAACTTTCACCTTGGAGACATTTTGGATGTAGAAATAGTCATGGCCCTAAAGCATAAGAGAAAACCTCAAGGAGCTTGTGACATTGAAAACCCTGTTGTATAGGTGATTTTGCGATCTCTTGGGGAGATGAATTTTGTAATAAAATATTGGATGACTAATCAAGGCCAAGCTCAAAATACATGTCAGGGAGAGGGACAAGAACATGAGTTAGAGAGGAAGAAAAAGTAAGATCAGATCCCACATCTAACACTGATGGGACAAGAGCACCCCTTGGAATCTTGAAAGAAAATAAAAAATCCAAACTTCCAAAATTCACAAAGAAAGAAGAAGGTAGCAAAGCATAGGCTTGGTTTCTTGGTGTAGAGAGAGAAATCTGTTACAAATCCTATAGGACCATCGAGAAAGAACAAATATAAATAATCCTACTCAAACATGATGCATTGATATGGTGGGTTAGTGAGGAAAATAAGTTTCACTTTACCCATATGTAGGTAAGTTGGGAAGTATTTGAGGAAAAATTCAAAATTTGGTACTTGTTGGAAGAGTATAGATATCAACAGATCGGTGCATTCCATGCAGTTAGGTGGAGTGGTAGATCTATGGAAGCCTATGAGGCTGAAGTTATTTTACTCTTCCATCATGTACATTAGATGGCAGAGTTGAATAAAAGACAAGCATAAAGGTTCCTTCACAGGCTAGATGCAGAAATTCGAGCAGAGTTGGAAATGTGGAAACCAACTACCATGGAAGAAACAACAAGTTTGGATAGAAGGGCCCAAAAGTGGATTAGTATGGCTAGAAAACCATCAAAGAAGAGATTTTTTCCTTTCAAGGAAAATTTATGAGGAGGGGATGGGAGAATCGGTGGACGAAGGTATAGATTCCAAGGAAGGAAAGATGGATTAGCCAAGGTTTCCTCGGTTGAAACTAGTGCACCACGCACAAGGTTGAGGAAGAGGTAGAGAAAAAGATCATAATGGGCCAGGTCATGGTTTGCAATCCTGTTAAAACAAAATAAAATTTTGGTAATGCAAGGCCCCCCACTATCGCAGAGCTTTACCAGACTACCAAGTCAATCCTGGTTAGCATAAAGGAAAGGCTCAACAAGATCAAGTTTGGGGAAGGAATTGGATCCATGCAACTGTGATAAACCTCCAAGACAAACATCGAGATACTATGGTGGAATATTCCAATATGATTAAAAATACCCCCCTTCCATTTTAATTGGCCCTAGTAAAACTAATACTTTCATGTCTCCTTCTACCTTAGTTAGATTTGGGTTGGAAACCCAAAACCAACAAGATTTTAGTCAACTAGAAATTGCTCTGGAATTAAGCAACCTGTAGGATCCTTGGTTAAGAATTGCATTTTCAAAATAACAGGTTGTATCACTAAGATGAAGTTGTATAGCACACCTCTAGAATCTTATGATGTCATATTAGGCACGGAATGGCTTGAATCCCATCGGTCATTGGTAGATTGCTACCATAAGAAGGTTCACTGCCTCGATGATCTAGGGAATCCTAGAGTGATTGAGGGGATCAAGAAAGAAGTTTCTTTACACTTCATCTCGGGTAATAAGGTTACGAAATGTATGAGAAAAGGCTGAAAAATTTATGTTGTGGAAGCGACCAATGCAGATAACAATGATTCTTTATACCTACATCGAATATTAGATGAGTTTAAGGATGCATTTCCGAGGGAATTTCCAGGCATGATGCTAGTTCAGGAATTCAATTTATCCATTCCCTTGAAACCAGGGAAAGAACCAATATAAAATCACACTACTATAAGATCATTCTAGAACTTAATGAGTTGATTGTGAAACTCACCAAGCTTATTAACCCATGACTCATGATACTTTGTGTGTCTCCTTGAGGAGCACAAGTGATCTTCATAAAAAGGAAATATGGGTCCCTCAGTCTCTACATCAATTATAGGGATCTAAATAAATCAACTATTAGAAATAGGTATCATATTCCTCACATTGATGATGTGTTTGATCAACTAAAGGGTGCTTCTATATTCTCCAAGATAGACCTTAAGATCGGGGGTACCATCAACTGAGCGTTAAGGAGGAAGATATACCAAAAATTTCCTTTAGGACAAGGCTCGTTCATTATGAATTTTTTGTGGTACCATTTTGGATAACAAATTTTCCTGTAGCATTCATGAATTTGATGAACAATGTATTCTGAAAATATTTAGACCGCTCTGTTTAGGTATTTTTTTATGACATCCTCATTTAATCTAGGAACAAAAGGGAGCATCAAGAACACCTAAGATTGGTGCTTCAGTGCCTTAGGGAACACAAATTGTTTGGGAAGTTGTCTAAGTGTTCCTTCTTCCAAAAATAAATTCAATATCTTGGTCATATAATCGTTGGGGATGGTATAGATGTTGATCCTAGTAAGGTTGAGTCTATAATGAATTGGCCAACCCCTAGGAATTCTAAGGAAATGCATAGATTTATGGGGTTGGCTAGGTATTATAGATTTTTTTTGGAAGGTTTCTCCCATATCTCCCACACTATTACTCTCTCTAGAAGAAGGGAGTTAAATTTGAATGGACATTGGAGTGCGAAGAGGAATTTATCGAATAAAAGTGATTATTAACAAGTGCCTCTATATTGAGGGTGCTCGACATGGATAAGGACTTATGTTTCTGTCTCGATGCTTTGGGAAAAGGATTTGGGGTAATTCTAATGCAAGATGGAGGAGTTATAGCTTATTCTTCATGTAATCTCAAGATCCATGAAATCAGCTATGCCACTCATGATTTGGAATTGGTAGCAACTATTATGGCACTAAATTTATGGAGGAATTATCTCATGGGAGGTCAGTTTGAGTTGAAAACAAATCACAAGAGTCTTGAACATATCTTTACCCAAAAGGGCCTCAACTCATGCCACTGGAATTGGGGTGAGTTTCTTAGCGAGTATGATTTCTGAGTAACTTATATCAGGGGTAAGGATAACATAGTGGTGTTGAATATGTTTTTCATTGATGTCAAAGGAGTTCAATAATGACAAAGGAATAACCAAGGACATAATGGCAGGGTGAACTTAGTGGAAGACAAAGGAATGACAAAGAAAGTGATGGCATGGCATAATGATATAGCATGTAAGTGATAACATGGAATGCATGATGATATGACATGTGTGATGAGGATGGAAAGTCACATGATAGTGTTATGGTGCTATCATCAAGTCAATGTTGCAATCTGACATCATTCTGAAAAGTATGACAAGTCTGTGAAAATTTGGAAATTGACTAAGTATGGAAAAAGTAGTCAAAACTGCTCTAAGAAAATGCCCGCCATAATTCATGGTTTGAGAAAAATACATGCACCATCATACCAGGATATAGCTTGTTGAAATGGCTATCTAGTCATAGTGTCAGTTGGATTTAATCATTTATGAGGAGAATGTTATAGGTCTGTTGAAACAGGGTTTCAGACCACAGGAAGTGAAACTGACTAAGTAGCCTCAGAAAAATACTTGCTATAAATCATAGGTTAAAGTAAATGCCCGCACCATATGGTCAGGTTGTAGTTTGTTGATTTTTCTACCTGACCATGGTCTCATTTTTCATTCATCATGTTTGAGGAGAAATTTCTAAGTCTTCCAAAATAGGGTTTCACAATAAACTTTGGAGGAATTCCTGAAAATGACTTAAGTGTTGGAAAATGGGCTCAAGTGGCCTTAGAGAAATGTCTGCCATACTTTGTGGGTTGAAGAAAATTCCCGCACCATATGGTCATCTTGTAGGTTGGTTTTTTGTCTACTTGAGCATGTGCTCATATTGACTTTAAAATGCCTCAGGGAGAAGTTATGGATCTCCCAAAACAGTGTTTTAGACAGATTGGACCAAGTCTAGGAAAGTGAAATCACTAAAACGGCCTAAGTCACCTCAGTAAAATGCCCGCCATCTCTTGTGATTGATGTATTCAAATATTTTGAGAGTTTGGATCTCTATAATGTTGTATGGTGCATCCAACCATATCATTGTCTTTCCCAAAGAGTCTTTGAGAAAGAAGATATCGATCTGCCAAAAGTGCCTCCCAGCTTGATTAGCACTACTTCAGTAAAATTCCTACCGAGGAGAGAGAAAGAGGTTTCAAGGGGTGAAATTGGTTTGGATATAATCCCCTAGTTGGCCCCTATCTAGTGGATGTCTCACACTTCAAATTGATGAAAAGAAAATCTCATTATATTATCCTAGGGTTTGATAATTTTGCCTAAGTGGCAAATCAACAGTTTGGAAGGCCACTTTCAAATGCCCTCCAGATGAGGGGTGTGTGTTAGTTCATATTTTGACATGTTCTTGTTCATCATGGAAGTAGCTATCTAATCATGCTTGTAGTTTTCTTTACGGTGATCACATGAGGAAATCAATCTGCCAAAGTGAAGAAAAAGTGTTTTACATATTAAAGACAAAAATTTGTCTAAGTGTCAAACTCACATGGATCAAAGGCAATTTGGAAATGCTCGCAAGGAGGTGTTCATGAGCTGATAAAACTAATAAGGTGAGATAGGCTTATTCTCTGGTGAATTGGCTATCTAACCATGGGTTCAGATTCTTCTCTGGAGTTCACACGTGTGAAATAGAAGTCCGCCAAAATAAGAAAAAGGTTGTTTATTTGTTCAATTATAGGTTGATAAAGCAGTTGGAAATTCCCAAAAGGAGGTGTTCTTTTGATGATAAAATTCAACAATTAGCATGGTCTTGTTCCTTGGTGAACTGGCTATCCATACATGAAGTCAAATTCCTATTTGGTGCTCTCATGTGCGATTTATTGGCCTCCCCAAAATAGAGAAAAACATGATTATTTATAAAGAGGCTTAAGGGTTAAAAACTCCCAAAGGCTTAAATATGCCCGTAGGAGTTGAGGTTAAGCCTGCAGGGGCTTAGGGATGCCCACAGAGGATTAGGTTAATCCCACAGGGGTTTATGGAATCCCGCAAGGGCTTAATATTCCCTCAAAGGGGGCTAAGGATGCCCGCAAGGGCTAAAGATGCCCACAAGGGCTTGCGAAAATCCCACAGAAGATTAAATGCTCACAAGGGGTTAAGCCATGCTCGCAAAGGTGCTAGGATATTCCCGCAGGAGGCGCTTAATGGAAGAATGCCCACAAGGCCTTAGGTTATTCCCGCAAAGGAACTTAAGGCATAAGCCCACACAAAAGCAAGGATATGCCCATAGGTAAAGGGGGTTAAGTCTGTGAGTGGCTGGAGTATGCATGCAACTGAAGGATGGAGTATGCTTGTTGATGGAGGAAAGGAAGCCCACAGGCATGAGTTAGAGGAAGCCCGCCGTTTGAGAAAGAAGAAGCTCGCAAGATTAAGATGGAAGAATCCCACGGACCTGAGATGATCACAAAATTTTTAATTCATTCATTAATTAAAAATCAGTAATATACAGAGTTATAAATTAAAGATTAAATAACACGGATTTGAAGAGACACGAGTGTAAAAAGAGACATCTTCATATTGAAGAGATACACTATTTCAAAGATGAAATAGATAATATATAAACAAGCACTTGAAGTAGAAAGAAGATGTCTCAGCAGCTCACATTGAAGGTTTAGGTAGAACAAGAACTGAAGTGTATGATAGATTTTGGGATGTATATTTGAAGCAGCATTAACATTAGAGGAAGAGACCAAAAGGTTTGCACATTCAGGATGAAGAATGGCATAACAGAAGTCATAAAATAGATGGGAAGAATAGAAGCTGTCTGCAGCCCAGATCTATGTAGAAGCAAGAGAAGAAGAAGATGCAAGAATTATATATGACATAATTGAAGAAAGAAAGATCTGGAAGCTATAGAAACATATCAGGGAGGTAGGGTGGTGCTAGGACAGGCTACATACCTGAAAGGGGGTTGTATCCTGCTTCTAGTAGTGGATGGTAAATAGGGTGTTAGTGCATCATGTCAGTTGTAACTGACAAAACAGGGTGTTGGTGCATCTAGCAAGTTGGTTCTTGCAAACTATTGTAAATATAATTTTGCAGTATAGAAAGAGCTTGTGGTTTTCCCAATTGGGCTTCCACGATAAAATTTGTGTTCTGTGTATCTTGTTGATTCCATGTTTTAATTATGTTTAATAAGTGGTTTAAAATGATAAAAAGTTAACAAAACTGATTCACCCCCCCCCTTAGTTTTGGCCAATATTCCAACAATTGGTATCAGAGCAGGATCCTTCACTATAGTCTAAACCACTGGAAGGAATATCCTATTAAAAACCAGTATGGATCAACAACAAGGGATTGCACCCTACAGAGCTATAGTAATTGATAAAGAAGAATATTCATATTGGAGCATGAGGATGAGTGTATACTTAAAATCACTAGGATGGAGTGTATGGAATTCAGTAATATTCGATTATATCCCACCAAAGAGAATAAGGACTACATCCCAGAAAGAGTCCAAGAAAAATAACTCAATATAAATGGAGGCCATACTTGATGGACTATCTCAACCCATCAAAGAAAAGATAGGACAATGCTTCTCAGCTAAGGATGTTTGGGTCAAACTGGAGAACCTTTATTCAGTCAAAGAAATACGAAAAGCAAAGATTTATATTTTCAAGAATGATAGTGAAGAAACTTGCAGTCATAAGGAAGATCAAAAGAATAAAATCATATGCAAGAAAAAGTTTAATGACAGGAATAAATTCTTCTATTCAATGGAAGGTAGTAAAGATGAAGAGATTAGTGAAGATGAAGAAAATATATTCATGGAGACAGTAACTTCAGAAGATAATTTAGATATGGAAGGAAAGGTGGACCTAAAAGCATATTTCATAAGTACCCTTGAAGAATTGAGAAAGAGCAGATTGGAAAATAATTCTTTGAAAGAAAATTTGTCAAAATACCAAGAAGAGAATAAAACACAAGTAGTGGAAGTCATGAAGACCCTCCAAGAGGAGCTGCATAAGTAAAAAAAACAAACAATGGCTAGCATGAAAGAGGTCGAGAGCTTAAGATAGGAAGTTCCTAACTTCAAGAAGAAGTAAGGAAGTTAGAAGACCACATGAAAGAAGCTGAGAGCTTAAAACATGAAGTTTCTAACTTCAAGACAGAAGTAAAGAAACTATAATACCACATGAACGAGGTTGATAGCTTAAGACAACAATGTATTCTGCTTAGAAAGAAGCTTGATGAAGAAACTATTAAATCAAAATTTGAGAACAACTCAAAGGTTTTAGATGAAATAATAAGCAGCCAAAGACCATTAAGTGATAAAACTAGATTAAGTTATGACAAAGAAAAAGAATACTTGTCTCCTACACTCCAAGATAGAAATAAAATTAGCTATGCTGCTACACTAAAAAGACCAATTAAGAAGGATAGTCAGAAGTCTACTCCATCATCTCATCATAAAGACAGAACTTATGTGATACCTAAAAGACCAATGACAAGCAGAGTCCAGCAGATTTTTTTTGCCATTGCTACTCATGTAATAATTTTGGACATATGGCTAGAGAATGTAAGATGAGGAAGAATGCTTCAATAAAAATTCAAGAACAAAGGAAGGGAAGGAAGAAGATGGAAGTTGTGAAGCAGGAAGATCAAAGACTCCTCAAATATAAAGGAAGGTTCTATCGATATTGTCACTGCTATCACAAGTTTGGTCACAAGGTTGTTAATTTTTGTTAGTATATTGTTGTTAGACGCATATGCTTTGTAAGTCTTCCGTAGTATTTGTTGATCCATAGTTTGTGTTATTGTTGTTTGGCGCATATGCTTTGCAAGTCGCCCGTAGTATTGTTGATCCATAGTTTGTATTGGCCCATGGTTTTGACCCATAGTATTGGCGCCTAGACTTAGTATATAAGTGTGTGTTGAGGCCTATGAAGGCACCATGAAGTTATTTGTATTGAGCTTGCTCAAAAAAGGTTTCCCCCTCGAAGTGGCCTGCGATCAATAAAAGTGATTCTGAGTTCTGTTATTTCTGATATCTCGTGTATTTTCATTAATTAATTGTTGCAGGTTCTTCACATCTGGTATCAAAGCACTTTCTTGGGCTCGTTGGGTGGAATTTCTGCCAAAAAAAATTTCGCATATTTTGCAACTTCGGATCTGGGAATAATCCCTATCCACTTAATTGTGGGAAGTACTTGGGCATAATCCCTAAAACTCATTGCGAGGAGTACCACAGGAACCCAAAAGCAGTTGGCCCATTGAGAGGATTTGCCAGCAAAAAGGGCAACGATGCCTACCTGATTGACTAGTTCCCACCCGTGAGGTAAACCAAGAGTTGCTGTTTGTGGCAAAGTGGTTATCAGTTTTACCTCAGTCTTGTAGTGAGGGGTATTGCCCCAATACGCAAGCCGTCAGACAACATTGGTGGCTGAGGGAAACCCGTGAGTTGTTAGGAAGTTGCACATACTTGGGGTCCATATCTATATTTAGCTGAACTGTTGCTGATCACTTCCGCGTCATTTCAAATCCAGCCATTTCAGATCCATTCTGAAATCCGTTCCATATCCAGCTGTTTTAGATCCAGCCATTTCAGATCTATTTCAGATCCAGGAGTTTTCAATCCATTCGACGTCGTTTTAGATCCATCTGTTTCCGAGCACTTCCACGCCATTGCTCATCTATCTGTTTCAGATACCTTCTGCACCATTGAGTATAAAATTCTATTTTTTGGCCATATCTCCCTTGTTTTCACTCTGTTTCCCTTGAAACTTCCCTGACACCGCTGTCATCCCATTTTGCATATTTTATTCTTGAGGACCCTATCCCAAATTCCACTTTCCAAAGCCCGGAATCCCACATTTGTCTATTTTTAGGGTTTTCCATAACTTCTTTGGATTTCACCCAATCACCTTCAAATTTTACCACAGAGTTCCTTTCCTAATTCTACTTCTTTGTCCCTCTCTACCAAATTTTCTCATTCTTTCACCTTGCTTTTGAAATCCTCATTTTATGCTTCCCTATCCATTTGACAATTTCCAAAACATAGTCAAACCCAAATTACCCTTCCAATTTTTTCCCAAATCCAGATTTTCCTTTACTGAAACAGTTTCTGTTTTTGTTTTTCTACCCACTCAAAGAAAGAAAAAAAACTCCTGGTTATGGTTGTCACCCGCGCAGGAGAAAAAACCATGGAAGAAGCACTTGTAGCCATCCAAGCCAAACTCTAGGATCTGGATGAAAAAATTCTC
Organism: Larix kaempferi; assembly: GCA_027924585.1. Taxonomy (NCBI): domain Eukaryota; kingdom Viridiplantae; phylum Streptophyta; class Pinopsida; order Pinales; family Pinaceae; genus Larix; species Larix kaempferi. The sequence continues at coordinate 9,061,462 of BSBM01000010.1, read as the reverse complement.
ATCCTCCATCTTGAGCATTTAGCCATGAGCAACAAACGACAGTTCGAGTCTTCATCACAAAATGGGTTCTCTTCTTCCAGCAATTTCCCTGGTCTGAAGCTTGATTTTCCTCGCTTCAATGGTACTGATCCGACCGGATGGATCTATCGTGCAGAACAGTATTTCAGTCTGCATAATACTTTTGATGTCAACAAAGTTCCACTTGCATCCTTTCATTTGGAACAAGAATCTCTTCAATGGTACCGTTGGTACATCAAGGCTCATGAAGAGCCAAAATGGACAGATTTTTGCCAACTGCTTTTGCAACAATTTGGTCCTAGTGCTTTTGATGACTTCATAGGATCCCTCACTACACTTTGCCAAATTGGCACTGTGAGAGAGTACCAAACCGAATTTGAGAAACTAGCCAACCACACCGAAGGATTGCCTGATGACTTCTATCGGAGTTGTTTTATCAATGGTCTAAAGGATGCAATCCACTATGAGGTCAACATGTTTTGTCCCAACACAATTATTGAAGCCCTGGGGTTGGCTAAGTTGGTAGAAGACAAGATTGCAACCCAATAGCACTCCAAACCCACTTTTGTTCCCTTCTGAAATATGGGTTCTCAAGGACCTCCCATCCCACCAGCTCCTCGACCTACTCCTATCAAGCATTTGTCTAAAGCTGAGATGCAGGCACGCAGAGAAAAAGGGCTCTGTTATAATTGTGATGAGAAATTCACTCAGGGACATAGATGTGTTCAACAAAAGATCTATCTATTGGATATGGATTCTCTGCCTGCCTCTGAAATTGGTGAGGAAGCTCCCGATACAATGGATGCTTAGGTCGACATTCCAGAGCTTCCTATTGACCCTCCGTCTCAGGATGAACAGCCAGAGATATCTCTCCATGCTTTAGTTGGAATCACCACCCCCCAAACCATGCGGGTCAGGGGTTACTTCAAGAATCTCCCTCTTACAATAGTCATTGATTCTGGTAGCACTCATAATTTCATTGACCCTCGGATCGCCAAATAGGTTGATTGTTTTATCCATCCTTGCTCCAACTTTGAATTCATGGTTTCTAATGGGGGCACCTTACCTTCCAAAGGGAAGTGTCGTAATGTGTGTATATCTATGGGAGATTATAACCTGCACTCTGACATGTTTGCCTTGACCTTAGGAGGATGTGATGTGGTTTTGGGCGCTAAATGGCTACGCACACTTTGCCCCATCTTATGATATTTTGCTGAACTTTGGATGCATTTTTCCCCCAATGGAAAAAAACACACATTGACAGGATTACAACCAGGGTCTCTCAGCATCCTCAATTCACATCGCATGGAAAAACTCCTTAAGAAGAATTCACATGGTGTCATCGTCCAGATCCATTCCATTCAGATGGAACCATCAACGGTCTCCACTACTCCTTTGGATCTACAACAAATTTTGGATCGATATACAGGTGTCTTTGTTGAACTAGTGGGATTGACACCTTCAAGGCCAGAGGACCATCGTATTCAGATCCTTCCTGGAAGCGTTTCTCGCAACATCAGGCCCTATTGCTACCCATTTCACCAAAAAATAGAGATTGAAATGCTCGTTCAGGACTTACTGAAGCAAGGTATTATTCGCCCAAGCATTAGTTCCATTTCTTCACCAGTTCTTCTTGTCCACAAAAAATATGGGTCATGGCGCCTCTACATTGACTTCCAAGCACTTAATCACCTCACTATCAAGGATAAGTTTCCAATTTCTAATGTTGATGAGCTTCATGGTGCTCAATTTTTCTCCAAGTTGGATCTTCGTTCTGGGTATCATCAAATTCGGGTTCATGAGGATGATATCCCTAAAACAAATTTCCGCACACATGATGGCCACTATGAGTTTTTTGTCATGCCCTTTGGCCTCACTAATGCTCCTTCCACATTCGATGCCTTGATGAATAAAATATTCCATCCCTACTTGTGGAAATTCATTCTAGTATTCTTTGATGATATCCTCATCTACAGTAAAACATGGGCTAAACATATCCAACATCTGGATCTTGTAATGAAACTTTTCTTTGACCATCATCTCCACTCCAAACAGTCTAAATGTGTTTTTGGAAATAAGGAAGTCGAGTATCGCGGGCACATTATCTCAGCACAAGGGGTTTGCGTGGATCCTGCCAAAATTGCTACCATGAACAATTGGCCGCATCCTAAGACACTCAAGAGCTTTCGTGTTTTTTTTGGGTTGACTGGATACTACCGCAAGTTTGTCAAGGATTATGGGAAGATTGCAAATCCATTAACTGCTCTATTGAAAAAGGATGCTTTTACATGGACACATGCTAGTGAGTGTGCATTTTCCAAACTGAAACAAGCTATGTGTACTACACCTGTTCTAGCAATGCCTGATTTTTCCAATCCCTTCACTATTGAGAGTGATGCTTGTGGAAATGGACTTGGTGTTGTTCTCCTTCAAGATGAACACCCCAGTGCATTCACCAGCAAAGCCCTTTCAAGTAAGAATTTAGCTGCCTCTACATATGAGAAGGAAATGATGGCTATTTTGCATGTAGTAGAGAAGTGGCGACCATACCTATTAGGGAATGATTTCTGCATCAAGACTGATCACCAGAGTCTGAAATATTTCTTGGAACAACGTGTATCCTCCCCAGCACAATAGAAATGAGTTAGCAAACTCATGGGTTATGACTATGAGATCACTTACAGGAAGGGTAAGGACAATATTGTGGCAGATGCTCTTTCTCACACATTTGATGACCAAGGTTCTCTTTCATCTATTTCTATGCATGTTCCAAATTGGTTGCAATCTATTCAACAGGGCTATGTTAATGACTTTTCGTTATCTCAAATCATTCAATGCTTGGCCAACAACCCTTCTGCTATACCACATTACTCTTGGGATGGTGCTTCCCTGAGATACAAGGGTCATCTCCTGCTTCCCCAGAGAACATATCTTCAACAGTTTGTCTTCTATGAACTCCATGCTTCTCCATCGGCAGGGCACTCTGGGTTCCTCAAAACGTATGACCGGGCACGACGTAAATTCTTTTGGCAGGGCATGAAAAGGACAATTCAACAGATGGTGGTTGAATGTGATACCTTCCAGCGCAATAAGGGTGACACGACACTCCTTCCAGGATTGCTCGAACCCTTTCCCATACCTACACGGATTTGGACAAATATTTCTATGGATTTCATTGAAGGGCTCCCTAATTATGGAGGGAAGATGATGATTTTTGTTTTGGTTGATCGCCTCTCCAAATATAGTCATTTTTGTGCTCTTTGCCATCCCCATACAGCCTCCTCGGTCGCTCAAATTTTACTAGACCAAATCTTTCATCTTCATGGCATCCCTTCTCCCATTGTCTCGCATTGTGATGCGACTTTCACCAGTCATTTTTGGACAGAACTATTTCGCCACACTGGCACCAAACGGAAGATGAGTTCAGGGTATCACCCACAAACAGATGGTCAGACTGAAATTATCAATAAATGCTTGGAAACGTATCTTCATTGATTCACCTCTGAACAACAACATCAGTGGGAAAATTGGCTCCCTCTCGTTGAATGGTGGTACAATACCTCTTACCACACTGCCTCTAAAATGACCCCATATGAAGCAGTCTATGGTCATGCACCACCAGTTCTTCTTCCATACACCCCTAGTAGTTCACCAGTTCAGGCAATTGACACAGTCCTTCAAAACCACAATCATATTCTTTGCATTTTGCGGGACAATCTTCACATGGCAAGAAATCGCATGAAGCAACAAGCCAATCAGCACCATTCTGAGTGCACTTTTCAAGCAGGTGATATGGTTTTAATTCCTCTCCAGTCGTACAAGCAATCCTCCCTGAAAATCAAAGGGCCTCATAAGCTCGCTCCAAAGCTCTATGGGCTATATCAGATTCTTTAGAAGATTGGGTCCGTTGCTTATAAATTGGAACTTCCTCTTTCTTCTCGCATTCATCCAGTATTTCATGTCTCTTGTCTGAAGAAATTTCTTGGCACCAACATCAGAGGACAAACTATTTTACCCTTATTGGATAATGAAGGATCCATACTTTTGGAGCCGGAGGCTGCCCTCAATAAGCGCACTCGTCAGCTTTGCTCTTGCTCTATCATAGAGGTGTTAATTCAGTGGCACAACATGCAACCAGAAGATGCTACATGGGAACCACTCCTTCAGATTCAACAACAATTTACACATCTAAAGCCTTGAGTACAAAGATTTTTCTAAGGGGGAGGGGATGTTAGGAACCCATGTATTTCATTTGTTTGTATATTGTTGTTGGATGCATATGCTTTGTAAGTCGTCCCATAGTATTTGTTGATCCATAGTTCGTGTTATTGTTGTTTGGCACATGTGCTTTGTAAGTGGCCCGTAGTATTGTTGATCCATAGTTTGTATTGGCCCATTGTTTTGACCCATAGTATTGGTTCCTAGACTTAGTATATAAGTGTGTGTTGAGGCCTATGAAGGCATCGTGAAGTTATTTGTATTGAGCTTTCTCAAAGGAGGTTTCCCCCTCGAAGTGGCCTACGATCAATAAAAGTGATTCTGAGTTCTTTTATGTCGGCTATCTCGTGTATTTTCATTAATTAATTGTTGCAGTTTCTTCACACAAGAAGGTCAGTAAGTAGTGTACCTCATGGAAAGATGTGGAGAAGAAAGGAAGACTAAAATGAGTTAAGGAAATACAGATTCCAAGCATCAATGAAGTTTCCAAAGATGATGTTCAACATAATAGTGTTGTATATCAGAATGACATCCATTATGATAGAAATCACGATGAAGATGAAGAATACACTGATGGAGAGAAGGATTATGAAATCCTCTTCTAAAAAGTCTCTCATGACCTAAAAGAGAACCTTAAAAGTAGCATTAGAAGGGATCATATACTCAGGGGGAGTACAATATCAGAAAATTGGAATTGGAAGTAATTAAGATAATTTGGTAAAAACAAAAGGATATCTTCATCAAGGACATAAGAAGTGAGAGGCTCTGACAGGAATTGTCAATATAATCTAAACACAATAAGGAAGGATTGTTGAAAGAAACAATTGGGATTCAGACACATATGTATATGAAATCATAGCAAAGCCTATTGTTCAAAGTGTACTAGAAATTTCTTACCATAAAAAGAAAATGTTTGATGAGTAACAAAGATGACATTGTGAGACTCTCGGTGAGATGATGTGAAAAGTAGTGTATAGAAGTCCAACACTACTCACACATAGAAATATTTCCTTGGATAGTCATCACATTGATTTGGCGTAACTATGAAATACTCATTAATAGAGAAGAAGGAAGCACTATGATAGGGGGAGTCTATGAACTCATCATCCAGGTCCTCATTCAAAGACTAGATACAAGATGATCACCAGGTTACCCTAACAAAGTGGTTAGTACTAAGTGCAAAAATAACAGGAGGAAAAGAAGAAAAGGAAGGGTAGTTTTCAAAATGAAGAAGGATAATAAATTCTCTATCAAGATGGTTACAGCAAAAGGCATAACATGTTATCCTTTGTCATTGTTGTCAAAAGGGGAGAATGCATAGATGTTTCCATCAATGCCAAAGGAGGATAATGTTGAATATGATTGTCATTAATGTCAAAGGAGTTCAATAATGACAAAGGAATAACCAAGGACATAATGTAAGGGTGAACTCAGTGGAAGACAAAGGAATGACAAAGAAAGTGATGACATGGCATGATGATATAGCATGTAAGTGATTAGATGGCATGTATGATTATATGACATGTGTGATGAGGATGGAAAGTCACATGATAGTGTTCAGGTGCTATCATCAAGTCAGTGTTGCAATTTGACATCATTCTGAAAAGTATTACAAGTCTGTGAAAATTTGGAAATTGACTATGTAAAAAGTAGTAAAAACGGCTCTAAGAAAATGCCCGCCATAATTCATGGTTTGAGAAAAATGCACGCACCATCATACCAAGCTATATCTTATTGAAGTGGCTATATATTCATGGTCTCAATTGGCTTTAATCATTTCCGAGGAGAAAGTTATAGGTCTGCCAAAATAGGGTTTCAGACCAGAGGAAGTGAAACTGACTAAGTAGCCTCAGGAAAATGCCTGCTATAAATAATAGGTTAAAGTAAATGCCCGCATCATATGGTAAGGATGTAGTTTGTTGATTTGTCTACCTGACCATGGTCTCATTTTTCCTTAAGCATGTTTGAGGAGAAAGTTATAAGTCTGCCAAAATAGGGTTTCAGGATAAACTTTGAAAAAATTCCTAAAAATGACGTGTTGGAAAATTGGCTCAAGTGGCCTTAGAGAAATGTCCGCCATAGTTTTTGGGTTGAAGAAAATGCCCACACCATATGGTCATCTTGTATGTTGGTGTTTTTCCTTCCTGGCCACGTCCTCATCTTGACTTGAAAATGCCTGAGGGAGAAGCTATGGATCTACCAAAACATTGTTTTAGGCAGATTGGACCAAGTCTATGAAAGTGCAAAAATAGTCGAAGTGTAAAATCACTAAAACTGCCTAAGTCACCTCAGTAAAATGCCCTCCATCTCTTGTGGTTTATGTCTTAAAATATTTTGGGAGTATGGATCTCTAGAATGTTGTATGGTGCATCAAACCATATCATTGGCTTGACCAAGGATTCTCTAAGGAAGAAGATACTGATCTGCCAAAAGTGCCTCCCAGCTTGATTTGCACTACTTTAGTAAAATGCTCATTGAGGAGAGAGAAAGAGGTTTCAAGGGGTGAAATTGGTTTGGATAGAATCCCCTAAATGGCCTATATCTAGTGGATGTCTCACACTTCAAATTGATGAAAAGAAAAATCTCATTATATTAACCTAGGGTTTGATAATTTTTCCTAAGTGGCATATCAACAGTTTTGAAGGCCACTTTCAAATGCCCTACAGATGATGGGTGTGAATTACTTAGTTCATATTTTGACATGGTCTTGTTCAACATTGAAGTAGCTATCCATTAATGCTTGTAGTTTTCTTTATGGTGATCACATGAGGAAGAATTCAATTTGCCAAAGTGAAGAAAAAGTGTTTTACATATTAAAGACAAAAATTTGTCTAAGTGTCAAAGTCACATGGCTCAGAGGTCATTTAGAAATGCCCGCAAGGAGGTGTTCATGAACTGATAAAACTAATCAGGTGAGATAGGCTTGTTCTCTGGTGAATTGGCTATCTAACTATGGTTTCAGATTCTGCTCTGGAGTTCACACGTGTGAAATAGAAGTCTGTCTGCCAAAATAAGAAAAAGGTTGTTTATTTGTTCAATTATAGGTTGATAAAGCATTTGGAAACACCTGCAAGGAGGTGTTATTTTGATGATAAAATTCATCAATTAGCATGGAATTGTTCCTTGGTGAACTGGCTATCCAAACATGTAGTCAGATTCCTATTTGGTGCTCTCATGTGCGAGTTAATTGTCTCCCAAAAACAGAGAAAAACATGATTATTTATAAACAAGCTTAAGGGTTAAAAGCTCCCAAAGGCTTAAATATGCCTGTAGGAGCTAAGGTTAAGCCTGTAGGGGCTTAGGTATCCCTGAAGAGGGTTAGCTTAATTCCACAGGGGTTTAAGGAAGCCCACAAGGGCTTAATATGCCCTTAAAGGGGGATAAGGATGCATGCAAGAGCTAAAGATGCCCACAAGAGCTTGTTAAAAGCCCGCGGAAGCTTAAATGCTCGCAAGGGGTTCAGCCATGCCCGTAAAGGTGCTAGGCTATGCCCGCAGGGGCTTAATTGTGACCGCGGAAAGGGATTAATGGATTCATTCCCACAAGGCCTTAGGTTATGCCCGCAATGGAACTTAAGGTATAAGCCCACACAGAAGCAAGGCTATGCCCATAGGTAAAGGGGGTTAAGCCCTTGAGTGGATGGAGTATGCACCCAAGTGAAGGATGTAGTATGCTCGTTGATGGAGGAAAGGAATCCTGCATGCATGAGATAAAGAAAGCCCATAGTTTGAGAAAGAGGAAGCTTGCAAGATTAATATGGAAGAATCCCACAGACCTGAGATGATCACAAAAGTTTTAATTAATTAATTTATTAATTTATTAATAAAAAGTCAGTAATATACAGATTTATAAATTAAATATTAAATAACAGGGACTTGAAGAGACATGAGTGTGAAAAGCCACATATTCAGATGAAGAGAATCATTGTTTCAAAGATGAAATAGATAATATATAAATAATCACTTCAAGTAGAAAGAAGATGTCTCAACAGTTCACATTGAAGGTTCAGGTAGAATAAGAACTGAAGTGTATGCTGGATTTTGGGATGTATATCTGAAGCAGTATTGAGATCAGAGGAAGAGACCAGAAGGTTTGCACATTAAAGATGAGGAATGGCATAACAGAAGTCATAAAATAGATGGGAAGAATAGAAGCTCTCTATAGCCCAGATCTGTGTAGTATCAAGAGAAGAAGAAGAAGCAAGAATTATATATGACAAAATTGAAGATGGAAGCTATAGAAACATATTAGGGATGTAGGGTGGTGCTAGGGCGGGCTATAGTTTGAAAGGGGGATGTATCCTACTTCCAGTAGTGGCTGGTAAATAGGGTGTTGGTGCATCCTAACAATTGTAACTGAAAAAACAAGGTGTTGGTGCATCCTTCAGTCGTAGCTGGGAATTTGGGTGTTGGTGCATTCAGCAAGTTGGTGCTTGCAAACTATTGTAAATATAATTCTGTAGTATAGAAAGAGTTTTTGTTTTTCCCAATTGGGCTTCCACGATAAAATTTGTGTTCTGTGTATCTTGTTGATTCCATGTTTTAATTAAGTTTAATAAGTGGTTTAAAATGGAAAAAATTTAACAATACTGATTAACCCCCCCCTCTCAGTATTGACCAATATTCCAACAAGTGGCAGATGCTTTAAGCAAAAGACCCCATATTCACTCGGTGATATCCTTAAAAGTAGACTTGAGGGTTCAGATCGTAAGTGACCTTTCCCAATATGACTACTATGGGCAAGTGAAGTCCCATGTGCAAGAAGGAGGACCCATAAGTTCTATGTTTGAAAGATACTCCTTGGAATGAGATGGAATTCTAAGGTCAAGAGGGCGTATCTATATCCCTAAAAATGAAGGTCTTAGGAGGTTGTATTTGTAGAATCCCATAGATTCCCTTACTCTACACACATAGGGGTTAAGAAAATGTATGTTGATCCTAAAAAGGTTTTCTTTTGGGAAGGGATGAAAAGAGATATTGTACAATTTGTGGAATGATGTTTGGAATGTCAATGGGTTAAGGCCGAACACCGTCACCTTGCAGGTCTTCTTCAACCAAATTATATACCATAAACTAAATGGGAGGTTATTTCAATGCATTTTATTGAAGGTCGATTACCAATGGCACCTCTGAGGCATTGATTGTATCATGGTAATTGTTGACTAGATAACTAAAAGCACTCACTTTATTCCTACTAGGAACACCTTTGATGCCTTGGCCATTGCTCAAATATTTCTTCGAGAGGTAATCTACTTGCATGGGGTACCTCAAAAAATTATATCTAACAGAGATTCTTGGTTTGCTGGCATGTTTTGGAAAAGTATTCAAGCATCTATGTGTACCCAACTTAACTTCAACACTTCTTATCATTTCGAAATAAATGGTCAAATTGAGAGAGTTAACTAAGTATTAGAAGATTTGTTGAGGATGTACATCATGGATCAATAGAGCCAAATGTACCTTCCGTTAGTAGAGTTTCCATGCAACAATAGTTACTATAGATATATTTGTGTAGCTCCATATCAGATCCTATACAGGAGACCTCGTAGGACCCCATTGTGTTGGGATCGGTTAGAAGATCGAACTATGTTGGGACTCGACATGCTCCAAAAAATGGAGGAGAAAATGGTTATAATTAAAGAAAGGCTTAAAGAAGCTAGAGACCAACCAGAGAGTTATGTAGATGCAAAAAGAACATATAGAAGCTATAAGGAGGGTATTGAAGTTTTTGTAAGAGTGAGACCCACTAAAAGTACCTTTCAATTTGAGAAAGGAACTAAACTATCCCCCATATTTCTTGGACCTTTCAAGATCCTTAAAAGGATTGGACCTATTGCTTACAAGCTTGAGCTACCACCCCATCTTAGCAATATGCATCCTATATTTCATGTTTCAGGGCTTAAGAATTATGTTCTTGATCCTTCTCATGTGTTGAAATTGGAAGGATTGTAGGTTTCCGAGTAGGGGTCAATTCAGGTCAAACCATATTGTGTACTAGATCGCAAGGTTTTCCATCTCAAGAACCAAACTCTTGATCAAGTGAAGGTCTAATGGGATCGTTATAGCGCAAGAACTACCACCTAAGAGGACGCAGAAGCAATGCATTGATATTTTCCATATATTTTTTAGTAGATTAGCGTATTATTAGTAGATTCATATGGTATAGTGGTCTAATGATTTTGTAGATGATATATATAATCCTTGGATACTCACATACATACTTGGCTAGTAATTTTGATTGTGAAAATACTATGTATGAAATGAATCGATCATAATATGAGTGTGGATGTTGGTTTTCATGTGATGTGAGAGAAGTGCATGGTAACAATGGATTGCAAAAATCTAGGTCAAATATTGTTGCAATAGTAGCTAGTATTAATAAAATTGTAGAGGAAATTTCAGAAAAATATCCACATCTTATACAATTAATTTGTGAGGAGAGAAAAAGGAAACACATGAAATTATTTCCATCTAATATGTCCCATGGATTGCTATGAAAAATGGAAAATGAAGAAATTGAACATATTGGTTTGCATCCAGTATCATAGTCCTCTTTTAGCAAAGTAGTGAGAGATCAATTTACATATGTCGAAATTTTGAAAAAAAAATTCTTTACAAGGTGTAATGAGTGAATTACAATACAAGATAAGCTAAAGGTGACCACTAATCCATCTAAGGTTGAAAGGTTGTGAGGACTTCAATCCACCCATAATAAATATATTGCATGTTGTCGCCAAGTGTATTATTCTCACATATTAGATTCACATACAAATCCAAATTCTCATGTGAGCATTGTTCATGACAAAATGGATAAGTCAAAGACTTCTATTGCAATAGTGGGTAAGAATGCAAAGCATTTTAATAATGTTATGAATATTCCCATATCATTGATTGATATGTTGACACATGGGAACAAGAATGGGGGATTTGGCCATTCCCGTCTCTCAATTTTAGATATGAGATCGAATTTCACTATGAAATCCTTGGATAAATGCTTAAGGATCTTGAACAACCAATGTTAAATCTATATGGATATTCTCTTTACAAAACTGGAACATGTAAGCACCCATTGCATGATTCTCTAGTGCAATCAGAGTCATATGAAAAGTATGTGATTTACAAACAATATTTTATGCAACATGATATATGTGTTGATGATACTATTATTTGCATGCCAAGTAAAAAAATACCACCCATATTAATGATTGAAAAGGATAATTGTTCATTCAATAAAAAAATACGCTTTGTCTTTACATTTTTATCTCTTTTAACAACAAGGAGAGTGTTTGAGATTGTTGGAGTTATATTCCTCCATGTTGGACACACCCATGAAGACATAGATGGAACTTATGGGAGGTTATTAGCAAAGCTAATGTGCAAGGATATATTTTCACTAAGAGATTATGGATACTTATAGCACATGGGAAGATCACAATTTCTTTGTCCCTTATCTAACTAATGAATCTTTATTTTAAGGATTTTGCAAAACCCGACCTTTTGGATGGAAATGGCAAGATCATCAGCATAAAAAAGTGACATTTTTTAATATTTCAGCTCATAGATAACATTCCATTCATGCAATGCAAGGCATCACTTCAGGATAAAAAGTGGTGAAATCCTATTCATCTGTGGTGTTCATTGTCGTATGGTAGTACAAACATACCAGTGGGATACACTAGGTTATTAAATATGAAAATTAAAAGACCTTCAAACATGGATGAAATAAAAAAGGGAATAGAAACATATATTCCATTCTAGATGTGAGGGATTGAGAAGGGAGGTGAACAATTTTGGCGTCCCATGTTAATTTATTGGGAGGCTATATATAAAGCTTTGGCCAATCCCTTCCATAGTGTTTATCTATCAACAATTAACTTTTTTCAATTGACAAGGAAAGATATAAAAAATAGTGTGCCTATAAAATCCTCACATGAAATTATGGATTTCTACTTGAAGGAAAGTGTTCCTGCAATTGAGGATTTCTATGTTGGACCTGCATGAAACAAGCTTAGAGTTGAATTCCTTTCAAGAGTAGATGTTATAAAGGGGAAAATGGTCATTGTGCAATCACCATATCCATATTGTGCAGTATGGTTGGTTAGGGTGATTAGTGATATTTATCAAGATTTAGATGCTACCGGTGAGTCTTACAAAGTGGAGGTGCAATGGTGGAATCCAACGGGAGAATCAAAGGACTTCAAGGTGTTGTATAGAAACAATTTAAATAAAAACCAAAAATAGGTTGTCGGTACAGAAAACATATTATCATTGATGTAAATAACATCATATGGGCATTGTCACCAAGGGTAGGATGGATATAAGAGAGAATAAAAATAAATGAGAAGCGCCTTGCAACATTTAAGGTGCAACAAGAGAAAATGGGGCATAATATTCAGAGTGGGATTGATGTTCATATGGATAGAAGTTGAATGGTTCTTATCCCAACGAAATATTTCAGCTATCTTATTAATGTATAAATAATTATGTTAATGTTTAGAATAAAGGAATTGTTGAGGTTTATTGTATACATTGTTTCTTCTTATTGAAAATACATATTTTATCGTTTTCCTATATATTATTACTGTACGGTTTGACAATACAAGTTCTTTCATAAATGGGAACATGCTACTGAAGAATCCATGACAAAATGGTCTAGGAGGATTACTATTATAGACATTGTTGAGTATAATATTGATATTGAATATTATTTGTAAGAAAATAATTTAAAACAAGTCATGATGACAATTGGTGCATTATAGTGTCGTACTTTTTCAAAGCAAATCAAGGCAATGTACAAAAGGGATCCATATAAATAAAATAAAAATACCATATACACAGAAGACAAAGTAAAACTATTACTTAGATAATGTCATATTTTACCACCGCACCTTTCTAAATGAAAAATGCACTTTTTAAATCGAAATTCACATTTTTTTATTTGAAATCCACACTTTCCTAATAAAAAAGGGCACTTTTGTAATAAAAAAGTGCATATTTAGGGTTCAAAATTAGTCAAAAAATAGAGTTTTATAATTAAAAGAAAACTTTTGAAACCCAATACTACCACTTTCAAAACCCAATTTTTCACTTTAGAAAGGTTGATATTAACACTTTGAAAGGCTAAATTCACACTTTTTTAGTCCATATTTTTCCTAAAACCTCCAAATTTAATGAAATAGTCATTAATGATGTTCCCATTGATGGGTATCCAATGGAAGGATCGACTAATATTTCCTTGGTATTGAGTATATTGGTTGCATGATACTTCATCCTTCATAATCATACTCACTTCGAAGGGGTTCCCAAGGAAGGATCAATTGATCTTTCCTACATGATAGAATTCCTTTAGTTTTTTTTCCAACACATCCTCCAAAATAGTATTATCAAAGGGAGATAACCCAAAAGGATTGATTGACACTTTCTCAGTGATGGATTCAACATCATAAAGTATCCAGTGGAAAGGCCATTCCAACATTCATTAACAATTGTATTCCCATTAAGTAGGTCCTAGTGGAAGGGTTGGAATCCTTCCCTTGGTATCTAGTAGATTTGTTTCCCAAGACTTCATCCTTGAGAAGTTTATTCTCATAGAAGGGGGTATCGACAAAGGGCTAATTGATCCTTTCTCCATCATAGAATTCTTGTAGAAGTATCAACTAACACTTACTCCACTATAGTTGTCTCTTGGAGATAGAATATAGAGAAAGGGTTGGTTGACACTTCCTCGATGATGGCATTGCCATCTTGAGGTATCTAGTGGAAAGGTTAGTATACCTTTCCCAAATGATTATATTCCTATCAAGTGTTGTCTAGTGTAATTTTCAATCGATTCTTCCTTTAGTATCCACTATATGGGTCACCAACACTTCCTCTATAATTTTTTTCTCGTCGAAGTGCTTGCAGAAGGATCTACCTATCCTTCTTCCATCATATAATTTTCCAAGAGGGGTTGGCTTACACTTTCTCAAGCATAGTGTTCTCATTGATGGAGTCAATATCAGTCAACACTTTCTCATTTTTGGTGTCAATGTATTGAGCTATCTAGTTGACAGGTCAGATGAGCCCTCCCTAAGGATCATATTCATGTCAAGGGTTTGGAAATGTATGGGTTGAATGACCCTTCCTCCTTCACAATTTTATTCTCGTAGAAGGGGAGCCCACTTAACTTTTGACCAATCCTTCCTCCATCATAAATTTCTCATACAAGGGTTAGTAGATACTTACACTAGCACAGTGTTTTGGATGACCCTTATAAAATGATTTTATTCACATCAAGCTATATCTAGGAAAAAGGTTCATTGATCCTTCTCTTGGTTCTGGTAGATGGCTTTCTCCATGCTTCTTCCTCCATAATTGTATTATCTTCGATGGGGGGACTGGCACTTTGAACCACTTGAAGACATTTATTCATAAGATACTACTAATCTAGACTTAGAGAAAACCACCATTCCACCCCAATAAGAAACTCCTAGAGCCTCCTTGTGAGGAACCCAAAATTTCCCTACAGTCTTTATTCTAATGGAGAAGCATCATGGTGGAATTTTGAACGGACCTTTTTTTTCATAAGGCTATTGAAGTTATACATGAGATGTTATGTTTATCTTAGGACTATTTTTATATCAATTTATTGTGTTTTAAAGATTATGGTAAATTTTAATTAAGGTTATTTCAATTATACATTAGATGGTATGTTTATGTTGAAAATTATTTTATGATAGCTTATTTCATTTTAATATTTATAACGATATTATTTCTTTGAAGTTATAAGGTATGTTTATGTTGAAAATTCTTTTATGGTAGCTTATTTCATTTTAAGATTTATAATGGTATTATGTCTGAGAAGTTATAAGGTATGTTTATGTTAGAAATTATTTTAAATGAATTTATTACATTTTTATTTGGTCTTTATACCACTTGTATATTCTCCCATTCTTGAGGAGATAATGTTATTTTAAAGAGAAATAATATAAATTTATCCATGGAGGAGATGCTCCTTGTTCAAGTGATAGAGGACCGCAACATTAGAGAATATTTAAAAGTTCAAGATGGTGATTTGTATATATAAAATCTATGATTTGGTAGTTGGTTGAAAGGAATAATGAAACCATTTGGGAAATATTTTAGAGTCCATGATACTTCGATGCAGTGTCGTAAGTGTGGACAGAAGTGTGAAATATGTGGACAGTTACATGTTTGAGTATACGGTTGTGGTAACTTGGAGTTTATAAAAAAACAATTGTGCTCGTCCATTCCTAGTTCCACATGCACGAAATACACTTGATCCAAGACCCATTTCGTTTCGTTGGATCAACTACTTATATATAAAATTTACATAAGTTTACATCTATGGATGGTTGCAAGTTCAACTATAGGGTTGTGGGCATTTTTAGTTTATATAAAATTAATTTCACTCATCCATTCCTAGTTCCACATGCACCAAAGCCACCTCTAAGATCCATTTCTTTTCAATTACTTATATATAAAATTTATCTCCCTCATCGAGTAGACAATGGCTTGTTGGCACAAGGATATAAAATTTGTCCTTGGAGGAGTCTCTGTTGTTCAAGTCATAGAGAAATAGAACACTGGAGAATATTAAAGGTTCAAGTAGATGATTTTTAAATTAAATTTCTGATTGGCAGTGGATTAAAAGTAATAAGAACACTAGTACAAAATGAGAAATTAATGACTACAAAAATGACTAAAATTCACATATAAACGACTATTTTTTAGTTGGCGACTAATAGTAGCTAATTTCCACTATCTTATAGCTCGACTAACTTAGTCATATTTATTTTAGTCATTAATAGTTTCCTTATTTAGTCATATATTTAGTCATTGATTTAGTCATTAGTTGCCACAATTAATGAATAAATCAATGACTAAATATACTACTAAGGAAACAATTAATGACTAAAATAAATAAGACTAAGTTAGTCGAGCTATAATATAGGGGAAATTAGCTACTAATAGTCGTTTATATGCGAATTTTAGTCATTTTCTTATTCACAAATTTATCATTTGTAGTAGTCATTTATTGTTATTAATTGGTCATTTATTTAGTAATTGATTGTGGTTAAGTAGTCATTAATTGTAGTTAACTCATCATTTTTGTAGTCATCAATTGTTGTTAACTGGCTATTTATTTAGTCGTTGATTGTTGTTAACTGGTCATTTAATTAGTCATTAATTTTTGTATATAGGGCACAGAGGAATCGAACCACCAACCTCTTACCTTTAAGGAAAATGCTCTTCCATTGAGCTAGCACCCTTAAATAGAAGAATCAAAGTTAATGGAGTAAGAAGAAAAATCATGCGAGCTATTGAAACGTTATAGTGCTTGAAGCTAATTATGTTGCATAAGTATTGACATGATCAGGTTTCCCATTAGTCGCCTTGACGGAAGACACAATTGAATCCCACCAAGGCTTTGTATTTGGGGTGTTAAATACTTCTTTTCTATGCAAAGGGGACCTTTTTGTACGTTTTCAAAAAGGACTTTGGGTCTTATTTTGAAAAATTATACATCTCCAGGTAAACCAAATAGCTAGCAAATCAAATATTCTCCTAGTCAACTCGAATTCTGAAGTTCCATGCAAATCCTTCAATGTTTCTCATACACATAAGATATGATTTGTTGGTCATAAGGTAAGTCCACATTGGCATGTAAAATACCCTCTAAAAATATTAACTTGAAGGTGTAATCAATTTAATAGTAAAATATGAGTTTAATAGTGCACATATATTATTGAACTATCATGGAAAATTTTAAGTTTGGATGTTATTAGCTGTGCCATTCCAGCATGGTGATAGGAAATTTTTGTTAACCTGTGTTAAGATTCAATATGCTAAAATAGATAACATCAGTATTCAATTCAATTTCACAACATTAGCATATACATGATCACTGAAAGAAGCACAATCACAAGATAGACACAGATTTATCCTGGGAAATCCTTTAGGGGAAGAAAACCCAACAAAAATTCCACAATGTAGATGATCAAAAGTACAAAGACAAAACCCCAAACAAGTGCTCCTTTTTCTTGCAAATCTCCCTCTCTCTCTCTCTCTCTCTCTCTCTCTCTCTCTCCTATGCAAATTACACAAGTGAGTGTGTGTCCAAATGGGGAGCACATCACTCCTATTTATAATTTATATTTCACTTGACCTTTTCACTTAACATGTCAGCCCCAACTAAACTTGACTGGGTCGAATCCTCTGGGAGGCTCAATAGGGCCTAATACAAATGACTCTAGGGGGATCTAATGCCCCGACTTAAAAAGGAGGATTGACCTCAATGAATTTACATGACCAAATAAAATAATAACATCTTGACGGAGGAATAAAACATCTTCGAATAACTTACAATAATAAAATACAATAGAATATTCTTCAAAGTTACAATATTTCAACAATGGAAACATTAAAAGGATATTCTTCTAGTTCATTTTCATCATGATTAAGTAATTTCATGAGATGAAATTCCTTGGCTCTATGAATTCATGCAGCAATCATTTGCTCCCATACCATAAGAAACTTCCATGCCCTTTCAATGGCATATTATGTACCCATGAAATTTCCTAAATACACTGTTGGGACTCCAAGAGTGGAACATTCAGTTTTCAAGGCAAGGTAAATGCAAATCCAAAATTACCCTCAGTAAACAAAGAAGTGTAAATGGGAAAATGATCTAAAGCACTTAAGCATCTTTTTACTGAAACAACCAACTGATACTAAATGGTAAAGGTGCCCTTGTGCAAGTTCATGTAAACTATATCTAAGTGTGCATGAACCCTAGATAGACATTTTTCCAATTGGATGAAGTACAATGTCCACCAATATCCAGAGATTTCTTTTTTTGTATTATTGTTTGGTATGTCGTAGAACAAGTTAGTCTTGCTTTATCTTTTAGCAAAAGCATAATTAAGAAAGAAAAAAAATTCTATACAAGATCAGACTAAGTACACCATCCACCTATCCCCAGATATTTATTTTTTCTGTATTATTGTTTGGTATTCCAAAGAACAAGCTATTCTTGCTTTATATTTTAGAAAAAGCATACTTAACGAAGAACAAATTTCCACACACCAACAGTTTTCAAGTTTGGGAATGACCCTCTTATTCCCTGTATAATTTCCCTTGTGTAAACAGAAAATAATCTTCTAAATGTATTCACCCTTCAAGTTCTCATGAGGACATTTGGGAAATACGTAAGATTTCATAATGATTCAATGAAGGATTGCAAGGGTGGAGGGTTGCAGGATTGGGTGGAGTATGGATGCACCATTTTGAGTATATATAAAATTTATTGCGCTCATCCATTCTTAGTTCTACCTACAATAAAACCAGTTGCAAGACCCTTTTCTTCTTATTGGATCAACTAATTAAATATAAAATTTATCTCCCTCGTCTATCTAGAGGAGGGAACTCTGTTCTAGTTCAAGATATTGATTGTTATATAAATTTTATTTTCATAGGTGTGTTGGACGTAATAACTAGACCATTTGGAGAATATTTGAGAGTCCATAATGCTTGGCTAAAGTGTTTCTTTCTCGACAGTTGCAATGCTTGGCCAAAGTGCTTCTTTTTGGTTAGTTGTATGTTTGGGTGGAGGATGCATGGACCATTTTGAGTTTATATAAAATTTATTGCACTCATCTATTTCTAGTTCCACATGCACTAAGGCCTTTACTATTCGTAATCTCCTCAAAAAAGGAGATAAATTTGTTTTTAGATTGTTAGAAGAGTTATAGCACATTTGTAGCTCCATGTTGTTAAGCATGGTATCCATGATGGTTGTGAATGTAATCAAAATAAAATAAATCTAACAAGTTGGCGGTGGATTGAAAAGCAATAATAAGACTATTTGGGTAAATTTTAAGAGTTCATAATTCCTCAAAAAATAAATTTAACAAGTTGGTAGACTGTAGTGGATTGCAAGTAATAATCAAACAATTTTTGGAAACATTTAAGAGTTCATGTTGCTTCATTGGAGGTTTAAATGGGTGGAGCGTTGCAGGCTTGGGTGGAGGGTTGCACAGGTGGAGTGTTGCAGGCTGGGGTGTAGGGTTTATTTGGTGGAGTATGGATGCACCATTTGTTAGGATAATTAATACTCCATCCTTGTCCTACTTAGCATTATTTTATTTTTCCTAGTAGTTGATTATGTCATTTCCCCCCTAGTGGTGTGCAGATGTGATCTAGGACCCATTAGCCACCTAATGCGCCTTGAATGCATGATTTTAGGACCACTAGAGTTAGTTCCCAACATTTTAGGACCCAACTCAGTGATCTAGTTCAGTCCACCTAAGTTAGTTGACTCGTGTGAGATGTTTTTGCTCTGATTGCCACTGTTTGTGATCTAATGCACCCTTTTCTGAGGGATTTGCATGAAAAAATCACTAATGTTCACTCTTTGGTCAGTTAACTAATAGTAGCTTTAGTTAACTGAGTTTTGGTTGAGTTGAGTTGAGTTTGGGTCTTCCGGAGCACTCCAGTGGTCACAATTCCTATGCTAGATAGAATGAGACTTGAATTCTCCTAGGATATTTGAATTCTATATATTGTAACATATTTTTGGGCTATATTGATTAATGGATAATGTTACACATTTATGCTTCCATCTCAGTTCCAATGCATGATCAATTTTACTACTTTGTTCACTACAATTTTCACTGTAATTCACCTTTTTTGCTCATTCATTCACTGTGAGGTATTCTCATCTCTATGATCTGTTGTGATTTATAATTTCACATGGTATTATATCTTAGAGAGCGTAGATTGAGAAACTAAATTCAGTAGTGCACCATAAGCCTCTGGATTTCCACATCAAATCCTGGTGCCATTGCATTGAATTCATTGAAGAAATCCTTTGAGATCTAGCCAGGTGTGAAGGATCCAGATAAAAGTTCCTATTGTCCTAAAGTAGTGCTCAATAATCATTTATCTCCAAAATTAAGATTTTTTTGCAGGATATTGAAGGTTTTTCAGTGTAGTGGTAGTAGTAGTCTTAGTTTGTATTCGCTCCAACAGTTTCTCATGGAGAATTTGAATGTTCCTTTGTCTCCAAGGATCCTAACACCCTTAAATTATCTTGATTGGAGGGATGATATTCAAATGGTATTGTGCAACAAGAGTCTATATAGGGTCACAATGGGAAAGGAGGTCGACATCAGGATGTTGTTGAGAAGGACAAGTATCTAAACAAATTAGATGAAGCTTTGGTTTCATTTGTATTCATATTTCCAGATATTTTCTCTTCAACCCAACATTTTTGAAACCATACAACAATTATTCTCTAAATTCAAATCTTTGTTCATGCAATGCAAACAATGTGGCATTGAGAAGAAGGATGAGCAGTTGTTGCTATCCATTCTAAGCAATACTGGTCCACATTTTTCAATTTTTGTTTCTATCTTCCATTCAGGGAGATTGTCAATCCCTAATTGGAAAATTCCCTCCTTAGATACATTCATTGAATCTCTCATCCAATAACAAGACAAATTCATTTAGATGGGAACCTTCAAGGCCTCCAAAAAATGAGCTCTTATGGATGGAGAGTCAAAAAGTGCAAATGCTAAAGGGAAGAACAAAAGTAAAGAGAAGAAGAAATTTGAAACCAAGCAGAATGAAAAGTCCAATCCATCGAAAGGAACCTCCAACTCCAAGGAGGATAAGAAAAATAAATTTGAGAAATCCAAGTGTACATGCTGGAAGAAAGGTAACCATCCTGAGAGCTCTTGTATGAAGAAGACCATAGATCAAATGGAAAAAATCCTTGAACAACACAACATTGCGCTCCAAGAAGGCACAAGGAAGATTGATCTAGGAAGCAAGTCAGAAGATCATGAGAGATGACATGCATTGAAGGATGGATTCTCACAATCCCAAGCCTTCCTTATTGATTCTGGATCCTCCAACCACATGGCTTCCTCCAGAGATCCATTTTCTTCTCTAGATCTCACTGATGGCCCTAGCGTTCACATGGGAGATGGTTCTCAAATATTTGCAGAAGGGAAGGGAACAATACAACTTGATCATGGAAATTTCAATAATGTTGTTGATGTATATGTAACTTCGGAATGTATTTCACCTATGTATATTGTACTCCTATAGAGATGTTATTATTCCTCTATACAGAAGTGTCGTCATTTGTATTGACAAGTGTTGCAAGTGTCGCAACTTGCATGTGATGGGTTATTAGACCACCAAGTGTGGGGTCGGCCCTGATTAGTATAATCATGGGTTATTAGACTGAGTTAGATAAGTCCGACCTGCTAGGTTATTAGGCAGGTCAGGTCATGTGTAAATAGAGTGCAGGAGGCTCTCTATTTGATCATCTCAGTATTCACTTCTACACTACTCAGAAAGTGGCGCACTAGTGAAGGAGGAGGTTCAACTACTAGGAGGACTATCTCTGTGTACTTGGGTTGTATCATTGCTCTTTCTATCTCTGAGGAAGTTGTGGGGTTTTTCAGCTTTATGGTTTTCCCCAGTGAAACTCTGTGTGTCTATTGTCTCATGTGATTGCTTGGTGTGATTGATATGCATTGCTATACTTGATATGCTCTACATTTTATTCTCTCAGTAAAGATCCTAGAGTATGTTGAATTCATGCTAAAAAAATTAACATGGTATCAGAGCTAACCTGAGAAGAAGACACTCTGTAGTTGTAGAAACTAGGGTTTCTTGTTTATTTGGTTTCTCTCCAGAGATCTTGAAAGGCAGTAGGGTATTTTGACTCTCCTCAACAAGGTGCATCTTTCTGTCCAATTAGAATTCAATTATGGGCACTTTCATTTTTGGCCCTAAAACTTAGGGTTTCCACAAAAATATGAATGTTTGAATTCTGAGACCATAGCTTGAATCTCCCTGTAAAAATCAAAGTTTAGAGCTTTGGATCGGACTTTTTGGTTGGGTGAAGCTCTGGGAAACTCAAACCCTAATTCAGGGTCCTCCCTAGTGAATCGAGGAAGACTAAAAGGCATTTCTGAAGGGTTAAAATTTGTAGATTTCAAATTCTGAATATACCAGGATGATCAGCTCATCAAGGCGCATCTTTCTATCCTTTCAGAAGTTTGAAATTCACATTTTGAATTTTTAGGGTTTCTCTGACAAACCCTAATCCAGCACCAGATCCAGATTTCTGCAAATCAAGTGGTAAGACCTAAATCTTTTCTATTTCCATTTGAAGTACTCTTTAAGATGTCTCACCACACCAAACTTGAGGATAAGCTTGAAGGGGCTGATAACTTCCGAGCATGGAAGTATAGGATTGGGTTGATCCTGGAAGTAAATGAATTGGATACTTACATAAGTGAAGAGGTCCCTGTTCCAGAGGGAGAAGAGGCTAAGGCCTTGCATAAGAAGAACTTGGTCAAGGAAAAGAGGATCATTGCTGATTCTGTCAAAGACCATGTCGTACCACATGTGTCATGTCTAAAGACACCCAAGGAGATGTTTGATTCCCTGACCAAGTTATTTGAAAGAAAGAACATAAATCAAAAGATGACTCTGCGGAATCAATTAAAAGGGGTAAAGCTTCAGAATGGAGAGACCATTCAATCCTATTTCTCTAAGGTCTCTCAAATCAAGGAACAACTTGAAGCTGCAGATGAAGTAGTGGACAATGGTGAAGTTGTCATGACCACATTGAATGGCCTACCTTGGTCATGGGACTCCTTCATCCAAGGAATCTGTGCAAGAAGAAAAGTGATCTCCTTCAGTAGGCTGTGGGAAGAATGCTCTCAAGAAGAAACTAGGCTTGTGGCCCAAGCATAAAATATGGGGAATGAAGATGAATCTCTCACAACACATGCCAAGAAAGGAAAATTCAAGAAGGAGAAATATCATAGAAAATCTTCTCACCATACACATAGGGAGAACTCTAAGAATACCTCCCATGGTAGATGTTTCACATGTAATGAGAAGGGACACTCTGCCCGAGATTGTCCAAAGAACAAAAGAGATTCCAACATCAACAAGAAGAAGGGAAACAAGAAAAGATATCATGCTCATGCTGTTGAGGCTGATGAACCTCCCAAGAAGAAGGCTAGAGCAGAAAGTGATGACTCATCAAGTGAGGATGAATGTGTTCTAATCTATGCTCTCACAGGTACTATCTCTCATGGATGTAATGATTAGCTTATTGATAGTGGGGCTTCCAAACACATGACTGGGTTTAAAGAATCTTTTGCAAATCTATCTGAAAATGAGTCACCCCATAAGGTGAAACTTGGGGATGACTATCAATATCCTATCAAAGGAAGTGGTGAAGCCTCCTACAACCTAGACTCTGGAAAGTCTTTGAAGATGAAAGATGTTCTATATGTACCTGGGCTCAAGAAGAACCTACTCTCCATATCTGCATTGGATGCAAAAGGCATGAGGATTGCATTTGTAGATGGCCAAGTCCTAATGTGGCCAAAGGGTAAAACTATAGATGATGCAGTAGTGATTGGAGAGTAAGAGGGAGGATTGTACAAATTGAACAGACAACCTGAACATGCCATGGTACATGAATCCATGGAGCCAAGTGAACTTTGTTGATGTATATGTAACTTTGGAATGTATTTTACCCATGTATATTGTATTCCTATAGAGATGTTATTATTCCTCTATACAGAAGTGTTTGTATTCCTATAGAGATGCTATTATTCCTCTATACAGAAGTGTCGTCATTTATATTGTAAGTGTTGTAACTTATACTTGATGGTTATTAGACCACCTTGATGGGGTCGGCCCTGTATGAGTCATGTGGGTAAATGGGTTATTAGACCACCAAGTGTGGGGTCGGCCAGGATTAATGTAACCAAGGGTTATTAGGCTAAGCTAGACAAGTCGGCCCCATTGGTTTATTGGGCTAGAGAGGACAAGTATAAATAGAGATCGGGAGATATCTATTTGATCATCTCATTTACTCACTCTTCCATCACTCGGAAAGCGGCACACATGTGAGGAGGAGGATCAGCTACTAGGAGAAGACTATCTCTTGTACTTTGGTTGTATCATTGCTCTTTCTATCTCTGAGGAAGTTGCAAGGCTTTTCACCTTCTTGGTTTTCCCAGTGAAACTCTGTGTCTCTTGTGTGCTTGCATTATTGTGTCCATGATTGATATGCTGTAGATATGCTATAGATATGTTGTACATGTTATTCTCTCAGTTAATATCTTAGATCAGATTGAAAATTCTAAAAAACTAATAGGGTATCAGAGCTACCCTCAAAGAAGGCATGGTATGGCATTTATGACACTTGTTGCACTTGCGAAGCTAGGGCTTGATATAGAAAAAACCAGTCATCATATAACTTTCTCTATAAATCCATTTTTGCAAAGTTTCAGGATTTGAAACTTTTACAGGTCGAAGGTAAGATCCCAATGTGCCTTGTGTCTAAAGCACAACTTCTAATTCCTTGTAATTTGTGTTTTATGATCTATACAAGCGAGGGTTTCGGCCTCTTCCAGATCTCAGTCATAAACAGGTGACCTAGGAATAAAGCTCACAACGTGGGCTAGGAAGCTCGAAATGAAATTTAGTAAAAAGTGACAGGTAGGGCACGGACTGTAATTTCATAGGCCAAAGGTTCAGAGGCTGAAAGTGAACCAGTGACACGTGGCACTCCATACAAGTGCGCTCTCCTTTTTTATCCCATAAACAGGTCATGTTGTAACACTTGGCATAACTCTCTCTTAGAGAATCCAATTAAGGTCAGACCTATGGGATTAGAAAGATAACAGGTCAGGCTACTACATGAAGAATGTTCAGACCTTGTAGATCTGAAATTACGGAGTTACACCAGAAACAATCAGGTGCATATTTCTGTCAAAACAGAATTGGATTTTGAGCACCTTCATTCTTGGCTCCGAGAATTTAGGGTTTCAGAGAATGTTGGAATGTTTTGTATCAGAGACAATGGCTGGATGCTCCTCATCAAAATAAAAATTTAGAGACCAAGATTGAATTTTTTGGTTGGGCAGAAGGCCAGGCTTGATGAAACCCTAGTTTGGGATTTTGATAGGAAAGGTGGAAAATTAGGGCTTCTACAAAAGTTGGAATTTCTGAAGTCTGTGACCACGGCTGGAAGCTCCTCAGAAAAATTGAAGTTTAGAGATTTGGATGGAACCTTTTGGTTGGGAAGAAGGGTGGGATTTTTCAAACCTTAGTTCGGGATCCTATCCAGAAGATCCAGAAGTTTCAAAGGCAATTTTGAGGGGTGAAACTTTGCATTTTTCAAACTCTGAGTATACCAGCTTAATCAGCTCATCAAGGCGTATATTTCTATCCTTTCAGAAGTTTGAATTTTTAGGGTTTCTCTGAAAAACCCTAATCCAGTTCTAGATCCAGTTTCTGCAAATCAGGTGGATTGGGTTAATCCTAGAAGATAATGGATTGGTCACCTGCATAAGTGAAGAAGTTTCTGTTTCAGAGGGAGATGAGTCTAAGGCCTTACATAAGAAGATTACAAGCAATCTCGACAATTATGACTTATCTAGGTATGTTTCGAGATCTGTTCATGATCAAGTTTATGGTATGTTTGTCTTCATTAAGTTTAGTACAATCTTGATTAACTTTAGACTTGTCGTGTCACCTTAATAAAATTATGAATGCAGATATTCATTGATTAGGGTTTTGACACTTATGATTGTCCTAATGCATTGTGGTGTTGTATGAAGTTGATGTTGTCTGCTAACATGAAAGGTACATCAAGAAAGACAAATCATGTTCTAGTACAAGAACATATGACCATGTTGACATGAAGACAAAGATTCATCCATTGTCATGGATCACATAGAAGATCTACTTACAAGGTATGTATAACTTGGTTCTACAATGCTTAACCTATTAGATATGTAGCTTACTAGCACAAGTCATTGAAGAGAACAAGAAGACATTGCTAGACATAACTACCAAATATGATAACCAGGTATTTTTTTCCTATATCAAGTTAGAATCCTACCTTGTGTTAGGATCTTATACTCTTGTATGGTTGATAATGATTATTCATGAAGTTAGAAATGTAAGTAATCAAGGGTTTATGCATATTATGTCTCTTACCTTGATTGATGATATGACTAACCAGAAAAGTCCTTTGGTCAAATAAAGAGTATGCATGAGTAAAAGAAGTATTCCCTAAAACCTTGAATATTAATGTTTATTATCTGTGTTTGAAATGATCTTGACCATACATGTTTAAGATTACTTAGAAACATAATGTTTTTGATAGTATTAAGATTATAGTAATGAATGTATGTATGAGACCTCAAGGATAACACAATGATGATACTAGTAAGTATGCATAGTGATCGAGGATTGATATAAGTTCAAAGACAGGTAATCCAGGAAGCAAAGATCAAGAGGGAGCACACTCCAGTAGTTCTTGCAAGGAAGCAAATATTGAGAGGGAGTCCACCCTAAAAACCAAACAAAGATAAGTATTTGAATTGTCATTTCTTGCATATTTGTTTGTTTAAATAGTATTGTTCAATGATGTATATGCTTATGTTCCTAGACTTACGGTGTGTATTATGCATATTAGAATAATTGCATTAATGAACAGTATACTACTAATATGCATGTGATGGGTAAGTGGCCTATGGCACTGTACAACATTCCATTGCTACTTATCTAGAATGAAACCTCTTTGCTCACATGTTGGGAGTTGTGCACACTCTTAACAATGTTCTGGTAGAGATTGGAAGGCATCTAGAAAGTTACGGGATATGGATAACTGTTGTATTGAAGCATTGGCTAAGATATTTGCATGACTGTATGAAATATTTCTTTATGTGTAAGAATTTGTCCTGAAAACTATGAGATGTTTCTAATCATGCAATTTAACTTGTTTTGTAGGAAAGATCGTATACCACCTAAAAAAGAAGGACTACAACATTTGTTCAGTAACAAAGTTATCTATTGAAGATATTGAAGTTCCCAGGATTCGAGAAGAATGCCATGATCGAGGAGTACCATTTGATCATGAAGAATGATGTTTGGGATGCAGTCCCAAGACTTGAAGAGAAGTTTGTTATGACTTCCAAGTGGATCTATAAGATCAAGCATGCTGCGGATGGTAGCATAGAAAAATACAAAGCGAGGTTTGTAGCTCTTGGCTTCTCTCTGAAAAATGGAATAGACTATGAAGAGACTTTTGCACCTATAGCCAGATACACTTCCATCGGATCAGTACTTGCTCTGGCGGCAATGATAAAATGGAAGATACACCAGATGGATGTCAAGACATCTTTCTTGAATGGTGTAGTCGAAGAGGAAGTGTATGTGGAGCAGCCACTCGATTTTGAGACACATGGCAGGGAGTCATATGTGTGCAGACTGAAGAAAGCCTTGTATGGCTTGAACCAAGCTCCTAGGACTTGGTATGGTAGGATAGACAACTTTCTATCTAGTTTGGGATTTACTAAGAGTAAAGCAAATTCCAACCTTTACTACAAGGTTGAGGAAGGAAATCCTATGATACTACTCTTGTATGTCGATGACCTATTTGTAACAGGAGAGGATGGATTGATTGCCAATACCAAGAGGAAGCTTGCTGCCAAGTTCAAGATGAAGGACTTGGGTATGATGCACTACTTTCTAGGCATGGAGGTGTGGTAGAGTGCAGATGGAATCTTCCTTGGACAAGGGAAGTATGCAGTAGAGATCCTGAAGAGGTTCGGAATGATGGACTGCAAGGCCATGGCAACACCTATGGCATCGAACCTGAAGCTTCTGTGTGATGCTTTATCTGATCCAGTTGATGTCACGATGTATCGTCAAATGATTGGGTCCTTGATGTACCTGATGAATACAAGACCAGATATTTGCTTTGCGGTGAACACTTTGAGCCAGTTCCTGATGGATCCCAGAGGTGTTCACCTGGTTGTTGTAAAGAATATTATGAGGTACCTGAAGGGTACAATTGATTATGGGATCAAGTATGATGTGAATCAAAAGTTTAACCTGTAGGGTTATGTTGATTCAGATTGGGTAGGTAGTGCTGCAGATAGGAAGAGCACATCTAGTTGTTGCTTCAGAATGGGATCAGGTGTGATCTCTTGGTTTAGTAGGAAGCAGTCCCATGTAGCACTGAGTATAGTCGAAGTAGAGTATGTTGCAGCTTGTTCAGCTAGTTGTGAGGCAGTATGGCTCTGGAAGCTATTGTTAGAGTTATTTGATCTCCCGCTGGAGGCTACTGGTATCTTTTGTGACAACCAGAGTTGTGTGAAGCTGTCTGAGAACCCAGTGTTCCACGACAAGTCAAAGCACATAGAGATCAAATATCACTATATCAGAGATATGGTGTAGAGAGGAGCAGTGAAGCTCCTGTATGTTACGACGGATGAGCCGGTTTGAAGATGTGCTGACGAAGCCATTAGCCAGAGTGAAGTTGGAGTACTTCAGAGAGAGGCTTGGTGTTCTTCAGATTGATGACACTTCAAGGAAGAAGTGATGGACACATTTGCAGGATCCATTCCCAGCATGGTGAGAGGAGGATCCTTCCATGGCTGTGGATGTAAGCACTGGATGATGAGCATTAGGATGATGCTCCTGTTACTGCTCTGTATATGCATCATGTTGGATGCTTGTTATTATCAGTTGGATCATGTCTATGTATATGCATCATGTTGGATGCTTGTTATGATCAGTTGGATCATGTATATGTATATGCATCATGTTGGATGCTTGGACCATGTATATGTATATGTATCAGGTGGATACTTTGTATGATCAGGTAGATCATATATGTTGATATATATAAGGTGGATACATTGTATGATCATATGGATCATGTATTTGTGTATGTATTAGGTGGATACATTATATGATCAGGTGGATCATGTATGATGATATGTATCAGGTATATACTTGGTATGCATCAGGTGGATGCATTATCTGATCAGGTTGATCATGGATGATGAGCTTCAGGATGTTGCTCCAGATGACATGCATTAGGATGAGGCAGTGATGATGATCAGGTTGACCATGTGATGATGTACATCAGGATGATGTATGGTGAGTATCAGGTTGATACTCTGTGGACGTGGACAGGTTGTGCAAATGAAAATATAAGTAGACCCAGGAGATCCGACAAGTAGAGCTATGTGCTCGTAACAGCCTGGGATGCTCTTTCGAGGCATTTATCTAGGAGGACATATAAGTAGACTTGGGAGATCCGACAGGTAGAGTTGTGTACTCATAACAACCTGGGATGCTCTTTCGAGGCATTGTCCTGTGGCATGTAGGTAGACCTGGGAGATCCGATAGGTTGGACTGTGTGGCCATAATAAGTCTTGGGATTCTCTTTTGAGGCATTGCCATGACCACATGTAAGTAGACCTGGGAGATCTGACAGGTTGGGATGTGTGCCCATAATAAGTCTTGGATGCTCTTTCGAGGCATTGTGGTGAGGGGTCACATGTAATACGTCCTGGAGATTCGGGCAGGTTGTGCTAGTCACGTAAAAGGCCTCGGATGCTCTTTAGGGTTCTTGCTAGTCAAGACACTCTTTTAAGGTTTTGTGACAGTCACATGTAAGTGGACCTGGGAGATCTTGTCGGTCATGCTTTGGCACATAAATGGTCCTGGGATACTCTTTTGAGGCATTGTGATGCATGCAATAAGTCCCGAGGATTCCAAAGTATGGCTAGTGATGATGAAGATCTGCAGATGGTGCGCCTACATCCAGTATGAAAAAGGACTGGCTCTGTAGAACTTCCTATGATGAGTAGATCGGAGATTGATTGAGATAGCAGCAGCAGTGACGATGATTTGCTGATGATGATCCAGAGAAGAAGACTTGTGCTAGCATATCTGTGTCGAGAAATACCTTCTTAGTTAAGAGGGAGTGTTGATGTATATGTAACTTCGGAATGTATTTTACCCATGTATATTGTATTCCTATAGAGATTTTATTATTCCTCTATACGGAAGTGTTTGTATTCCTATAGAGATGTTATTATTCCTCTATACATAAGTGTCGTCATTTATATTGTAAGTGTCGTAACTTATACTTGATGGGTTATTAGACCACCTTGATGGGGTCGGATCTGTATGAGTCATGTGGGTAAATGGGTTATTAGACCACCAAGTGTGGGGTCGGCCTCGATTAATGTAACCAAGGGTTATTAGGCTAAGCTAGACAAGTCATCCCCACTGCTTTATTGGGCAGGACAGGACAAGTATAAATAGAGATCGGGAGATCTCTATTTGATCATCTCATTTACTTACTCTTCCATCACTCAGAAAGTGACGCACATGTGAGGAGGAGGATCAGCTGCTAGGAGAAGACTATCTCTTGTACTTTGGTTGTATCATTGCTGTTTCTATCTCTGAGGAAGTTGTGGGGTTTTTCACCTTCTTGGTTTTCCTCAGTGAAACTCTGTGTCTCTTGTGTTCTTGCATTATTGTGTCCATGATTGATATGTTGTAGATATGTTGTACATGTTATTCTCTCAGTTCAGATCTTAGATCAGATTGAAAATTCTGAAAAACTAGAAAACTTTGGCATCAAAGGCTTGCACATGTGCACTAAAGAGCACTACCAATTGCAAGTAAAGCTATAGAGGGTCTTCCTGAAATCAAGACAAAGCATGAAGGTGTTTGCAAAGGATGTGCAAAAGCAAAGAACATTAAGAAGGCATTTCCAAGCAGTGAAAGCAAAGCAAAAGGAATCCTGGAAATCACCCACTCCGATGTATGCGGTCCGATGTCATCCAGTTCTCTAAGTGGGTAGGTATACTATGTCTCCTTCATTGATGATTTCTCTAGGAAGACTTGGGTTTATTTCTTAAAGAACAAAGATGAAGTGTTTGATAAGTTCAAGGAATTCAAAGCCTTGATGGAAAATCAAACTGATAAGAAGATCAAGACATTCAGATCCGACAATGGTGGAGAATTCACTTCAGGTGATTTAAAGAAGTTATGCAGTGATTCAGGGATTAAGAGGGAGTTGACTACTCCCTACAATCCACAACAGAATGGGGTTGTAGAAAGAAAGAATAGAACAATCATGGAAGTAGCACGGGCAATGCTACATGACCAGGATCTGCCTATGCATCTATGGGCAGAAGCAACTAGGAAAGCTGTGTATATGCAGAACAGAACACCTGACAAGATATTGGACAACAAGACACCAGAAGAATTATTCTCTGGTAAGAAACCTGAAGTCAGCTATCTTAGAATATTTGGTTGTCTAGTATATACACATGTTCCAAAAGAAAAGAGGACTAAGCTATATCCTTCAGGAAAGAAGGGTATCTTTGTGGGGTACAGTGAAAGCTCGAAGGCTTACAGAATATACTTTCTAGGTTTCAAGAAGATTGATGTTAGCAGGGATGTAACATTTGATGAAAACTCAGCCTTCATCAAGTCAAGGAAGACACCTGTTGAATATCATGAAGAACCAAAGGAAACCAGATTTCAAGACACTACCATGACTGAAACAATTCCAGATGTAGATCGTGAATTGGAAGATCCGCAAGAACCTGTAGATCCACCCCATGAGAAGAACTCTCACAAGAGAAAACCTGCATGGGCTAGAGAGCTCATTCAAGATGCAGAAAGGTATGGCATTCCAGAAGAAGAACACAGAGCAAGGAAGAGAACTAGATCTCATACCAGCTATGTTTATTTACTCTATGACATTATGAACAAAGAACCTTCCA
This sequence comes from Larix kaempferi, assembly GCA_027924585.1. Taxonomy (NCBI): domain Eukaryota; kingdom Viridiplantae; phylum Streptophyta; class Pinopsida; order Pinales; family Pinaceae; genus Larix; species Larix kaempferi. The sequence continues at coordinate 9,029,568 of BSBM01000010.1, read as the reverse complement.
GTTATGAATAAGCAACGGAAAAGAAAGAATGGAAGGATGCCATGGTTGAGGAATACTAGTCGATCATGAAGAATGATGTTTGGGATGTAGTCCCAAGACCTGAAGGGAAGTCTGTTGTGACTTCCAACTGGATCTACAAGATCAAGCATGCTGCAGATGGCAGCATAGAGAAATACAAAGCGAGATCTGTAGCTCATGGCTTCTCCCAAAAAGAGGGGATAGACTATGAAGAGAATTTTGCTCCTGTAGCTAGGTACACTTCCATCATATCAGTACTTGTCCTAGCTGCAGTGATGAAATGGAAGATACACCAAATGGATGTCAAGACAGCTTTCTTGAGTGGTGTAGTCAAGGAGGAATTGTACGTGGAGCAGCCACTTGGTTTTGAGACACATGACAGGGAGTCATATGTGTACAGGTTGAAGAAATCCATGTATGGCTTGAAGCAAGCTCCTAAGACTTGGTATGGTAGGATATACAACTTTCTATCCAGTTTGGGCTTTACCAAGAGTAAAGCAGATTCCAACCTTTACTACAAGGTTGAGGAAGGAAATCCTGTGATACTACTCTTGTATGTGGATGACCTGTTTGTTACAGGTGAGGATGGTTTGATTGCCAATACCAAGAGGAAGCTTGCTACCGAGTTCAAGATGAAGGACTTGGGGATGATGCACTATTTTCTAGGCATGGAGATGTGATAGATTATAGATGGGATCTTCCTTGGACAAGGGAAGTATGCAGTAGAGATTCTGAAGAGGTTCGGGATGATGGACTGCAAGGCCATGGCCACACCTATGGCATCGAACCTGAAGCTTCTGTGTGATGCTTCATCTGAGCCGGCTGATGTCATTGTGTTCCATCAAATGATTGGGTCGTTGATGTACCTAACAAACACTAGACCAAATCTTTGCTTTGCGGTGAACACATTGAGCCAGTTCCTGATGGATCCCAGAGGTGTTCACCTAGTTGTTGTAAAGCATATTCTGAGGTACCTGAAGGGTACAATTGATTATGGGCTCAAGTATGACACGAATCAAAAGTTTAACCTAAAGGGTTATGTTGATTCAGACTGGGCAGGCGGTACTGCAGATAGGAAGAGCACATCCAGGTACTGCTTCAGTATGGGATCAGGTGTGATCTCTTGGTTTAGAAGGAAGCAGTCCTACGTAGCACTGAGTACAGCTGAAGTAGAGTATGTTGCAGCTTGTTCGGCTAGTTGTGAGGCAATATGGATTCGAAATATACTGTCTGAGTTATTTGATCTCCCATTGGATGCTATTGGTATCTTTTGTGATAACTAGAGTTGTGTGAAGCTGTATGAGAATCCAGTGTTCCACGACAGGTCAAAGCACATTGAGATCAAATATCACTATATCAGGGATATGGTGCAGAGAGGAGCAGTGAAGCTCTTGTATGTTGTGACGGATGAGCAGATTACAGATGTGTTGATGAAACCACTAGCCAGAGTGAAGTTTGAATACTTCAGATAGAGGCTTGGTGTTCTTCAAATTGATGACACTTCGAGGAAGAAGTGATCGACACATTTGCTGGATCCATTCAAAGCATGGTGAGAGGAGGATCCTTCCCATGGTTGTGGATGTAAGCGATGGATGATGAGCATCAAGACAATGCTACAGTTACTGCTCTGTATATGCATCATGTTGGATGTTGGATATGATCAGTTGGATCATGTATATGTATATGCATCATGTTGGATGTTGGATATGATCAGTTGGATCATGTATATGTATATGCATCATGTTGGATGCTGGATATGATCAGTGGGATCATGTATATGTACATGCATCATGTTGGATGCTTGTGATGATCAATTGGATCATATATTTGTAGATGTATCAGGTGGATACATTGTATGATCAGGTAGATCATGGATGATGATATGTATTAGATATGCATCAGGTGGATGCATTATATGATCAGGATGATCATGGTTGATGAGCTTCAGGATGTTGCTCCAGATGATATGTATCAGATATGCATTAGGAGGATGCATTATATGATCAGGGCAATTATGGATGATGGGCTTCAGGATGTTGCTCTAGATGATATGCATCAGGACGATACTATGATGATGATCAGGATGATCATGTGATGTACATCAGGATGATGTATGGTAAGTATCAGGTTGATACTCTGTGGTTGTGGACAGGTTGTGCAAATAAGCATATAATAGCGCCCTGGGAGATTTGCAGGCACTCTTGCTAGTTTTGGTCGATGGCATATAATAGCTCCCTGGGAGGTCTGGCAAATGCTCTTGCTAGGTTTTTCTTGCAAGGACATATAATAGCACCCTGGGAGATTTACAGATACTCTTGCTAGGTTTTTCCTATGGCATATAATAACTCCCTGGGAGATTTGGTAAATGCTCTTGGTAGGTTTTGTCCGTGGCATATAATTTCTCCCTAGGAGATCTTGCAGGTTGTGTTGGGCACATAATCAGTCCTGGGATGCTCTTGCTAGGTTTTTCTGGTTGCATATAATTTATCCCTTGGATATTTGCAGATGCTCTTGCTAGGTTTTTCCTATGGCATATAATAGCTCCCTGGGAGATCTGGCAAATGCTCTTGCTAGGTTTTGCTTGGTCACATGTAATAGCTCCCTGGGAGATCTTGCAGGTTGTGTTGGGCACGTAATCAGTCCTGAGATGCTCTTGCTAGGTTTTGTTGATGCACGTATTAAGTCCTGAGGATCCACGGTATGACCAGTAATGATGAATACCTACAGGTGGTGGGCCTACATCCATCATGGAAAAGGTCTGGATCGGTAGATGTGATACATCCAACATGAAAATGGGTTGGCTCTGTAGATGATGAAGACCTATAGGTGGAAGGCCTACATCCAGTATGAAAAAGGACTGGCTCTGTAGAACTTCCTATGATGAGTAGATCGGAGATTGATTGAGATAGCAGCAGTAGTGATGATGACGATGATTTGATGACGATGATCCAGTGACGATGATCCATAGAAGAAGACTTGTGCTAGCAGATCTATGTTGAGAAATACCTTCCTAGTTAAGAGGGAGTGTTGATGTATATGTAACTTCGGAATGTATTTCACCTATGCATATTGTACTCCTATATAGATGTTATTATTCCTCTATACGAAAGTGTCGTCATTTGTATTGACAAGTGTAGCAAGTGTTGCAACTTGCATGTGATGGGTTATTAGACAACCAAGTGTGGGGTTGGCCCTGATTAGTATAACCATGGGTTATTAGACTGAGTTAGACAAGTCAGCCCTGCTAGGTTATTAGGCAGGTCATGTCATGTATAAATAGAGTGCGGGAGGCACTCTGTTTGATCATCTCATTATTCACTTCTACACTACTTGGAAAGTGGCGCACTAGTGAAGGAGGAGGTTCAGCTTCTAGGAGGACTATCTCTATGTACTTGGGTTGTATCATTGCTCTTTCTATCTCTGAGGAAGTTGTGGGGTTTTTCACCTTTATGGTTTTCCCCAGGGAAACTCTGTGTGTCTATTGTCTCATGTTATTGCTTGGTGTGATTGATATGCATTGTTATACTTGATATGTTGTACATGTTATTCTCTCAGTAAAGATCCTAGAGTATGTTGAATTAATGCTAAAAAATTAACAAATGTTCTATATGTTCCTTCTCTAGCAGCAAACTATTGGCTATTTATCAGATGACTCACACATGTTCACCAAAGAAAATAGTATTTGGACCTGACATAGTTGAGGTTGCAGAGATCTCATCTGGGAAGATGATAGCCAAAGGTGTGCAGACTATGCCTCCAGGGAATATGAGTTCTCTTTTTTTTCCATATTCACATCAAAGTGCTCTCTTGACTCATGCAAATGAGACAAGAAGAATCTGTCATGAAATATTCAGACACCTAAACTTCAAGTACTTGCAGCAGTTGCACAAGGAAGAGATGGTTTAAGGTTTTCCTAACATAAAGTTCTGTCAAGGGAACTGCAAAGGTTGCTTGTTAGGGAAACATCCAGAGCGAAAGTATGATGTTGGGAAGGCAAATAGAGCTTCCTCCACACTTGGTTTGATACACAGTGATGTTTTAGGACCGATTCCCATATCTTCAATGAATGTATCTATATACGGTAGACCTTCATTGATGACTACTCTAGGTTCTGTTGGATCTTCTTTATCAAATAGAAATATGAGGTATTTGAAACCTTCAAAGCTGTCAAGGCCTTAGTTGAGAACATTCCAGGGAATAAGAACAAAGCACTCATATATGATAATGGAGGGGAGTACATAAAAAAGGAGTTGCAAAAGTTATGTGCTTCTGAAGGAATCCAAATGCATCATTTTGTCCCATACACACACCACAACAAAATGGTGTAGCTGAGAAGAAGAATAGGTCATTTAAATATATGGCTACCTTCTTGATTGAAGCAAGGGATCTTCCATCAAATCTCTAGGAAGAAGCAGTGAACTGTGCCACATACATTCAAAATAGGGTACCCCACAAATCTGTTGATGGGGTCACTCCATTCAAAGCATTGAAGGGACACAAACCTAATGTTTCTCACTTGATGGTTTTTGGATCCAAGGCATGGGCTAGAATCTCCTCTCACAAAAGAAAAGCACTTCAACCCAAAAGTAGCAAATGCATTCTGTTGGGATATGAAGAATATGTAAAATATTACAAGCTAATGGAGATTGCAACCAAAAGATGCTTCATTGAAAGAAGTGTCAAGTTCGATGAAGATCCATTGCAAGATCTATAGCCAGTTGAAGATCAAAGTATAACTAATTTACATTTTACATTTTCTCCTAATGATTTTTTTTCAGATGATCCACATTTAGATTCCAAAGAAGAGAAACAAAGCGAATTATATATAGATATTGAGTATGAAGATCAAGCAGATCTAGATCCAGATCCAACACCTACTCCTAGTCCAAGGCCTAAATGGGCTCAAAAGCTTCTTGGGACTTCTAGGAATACTGTTGGATATCCACATGACTATATAAGAACCAGATCTTAGTACCAAGATGCAAATATTGCACTATGTCATACAAATCCACTTCTTCCTAAGAGGTGCTACATGATGGTGGGGTTTGATCCACAGTCTTTCAGAGAGGCTTTCCATGATCAGATATGGAAGGCATCAATGGATGAAGAATATCAGTCACTGTAGAACAATGAGACATGGGATATTTTCTCTCTTACCTCACGGAGAAAGCTAGTTCAATGAAAATGGATGTACAAAATAAAGATTGCATCTAATGTATATACAACCAAGTACAAGGCTCGTTTGGTTTCAAAGGGGTACTCACAAGTTCAAGGATTGGACTGCAATGATACACTCACTCCTGTAGCAAGAATGTATTTAGTGAGACTTGTTTTGGCTATTGCAGCATCGAATGCATGGGAGGTACATCAGATGGATGTAAATACTTCCTTTCTACATGGTGACTTAGAAGAAGAGATCTATATGAAACAACCTGAGGGGTACACTGATGATCGATGCTTAGTATGCATAATGAGGAGATAATTTTATGGGATCAAGTAAGCCCCAAGGGCATGGTATGCAAATTTGGATTCTTTCTTACTATCATAGTAGTTCGAGAGGTGAAATTATGATTGCAATGTATACATGTAATAGAATGGAGGTTTCCTACTATTGATTGTTTTGTATATAGATGACTTGATCATCACCAGTGGTTCATCTACTGGGTTGAGGAACATCAAGTTTTCTTTGAGTAAATCCTTCTCCATGACAGATCTAGGACTATTGAAACAGTTTATTGGCCTTCAAATAACTCAAAATGATGTAGGAATCATGATTTCACGGTCTATGTATGCATTTTCTTTGCTAAAAAAGTTTCACATGACTGGTTGCAAAGCTGCAACCGTTCCTTTCCTATCTGGCATCAGATGGGAAGAAGCTGGTTCTACTCCTTTGGTTGATAGTGCTCTTTATAGACAACCGATTGGTATCTTTTTGTACTTGACACATTCGAGACAAGATCTATCATATGTTGTTGGTGTTGTGGCTAGGTACATGCAGGAGCCACATGAGCTACATTAGAAGGAAGCAAACAGGATCTTGCACTATGCACATGGTACGAGAGAGTTTGGTATACATTATTTTGTTGGTGCTCAGTTAGATCTGGTTGGTTTTATTGAATTAGATTGGGTTGGAGACAACACTGACATAAAATATACTCCAAGGTATGTATTCATGTTGGGATTAGGACCAATCTATTGGTCAAGCAAGAAGCAAGCAACACTTGCACTCTCTTCAGAAAAAGCGGAGTACCGAGGTGTTGTGAATGTAGTTATCCAGGAAGTTGGGTTTTATGGGATATTGATAGAGTTTGACATTCGCACTTATCCTTCAGTAGACATTTTCTATGATAATCAAAGTGCCATCAGGATCTCCAGTGATTCAATTCAGAAGAAAAGGATCAAACATATCGAGGTTCACATCACTACATTAGGGAGCTAGTGCATAACATGACCATATCACTATATTATTGTCCTACAGAGGAGTGTTAAATTTTCATAATTTACTTCAATCTGATCTAGGATCTTAACTGAGAGAACAACATGTACATCATATCTACAGCATATCAATCATGGAGACAATAATGCAAGCACACAAGAGACACAAAGATTTACTTGGGGAAAACCATAAAGGTGAAAAACCCCAATAACTTCCTCAGAGATAGATAGAGCAATGATACAACCAACCATGAGAGATAGACATAACCTAGCAGCAGATCCTCCTCCTCCATAAGTGCACCACTCCTCCTTGAGTGCGTGAGTGAGAAGTGAGTGAACAAATAGAGTGCCTCCCGCACTCTATTTATACTTGACTTGACTTGCCTTTTTACCTAACTCATGTAGGCTCGAACTTAACCACATAACATAATGCTGAGTGGGCCGACCCCCAATAGGGTGGTCTAATAACCCTTTGACCCACATGGCCGACCCCCAATAGGGTGGTCTAATAACCCTTTGACCCACATGACTTATACAGGGCCGACCCCAAACAAGGTGGTCTAATAACCCATCAAGTATAAGTTACGACACTTACAATATAAATGACGACACTTCCTTATAGAGGAATAATACCATCTCTATAGGAATACAATATACATATATGTGAAATACATTCCAAAGTTACATATACATCAACACTCCCTCTTAAGTAGGAAAGTATTTCTCAGCACAGTTCTTCTAGCACAAGTCATCTTCTTTGGATCATCGTCATTGGATAATCGTCATCGAGTCATCATCATCGTCACTGCTACTACTATCTCAATCAATATCTGAATCTACTTGTCATAGGAAGTTCTACAGAGCCAGTCCTTTTTCATACTGGATGTAGGCCCACCACCTGTAGGTCTTCATCATCACTGGACATACTGTGGAATCCTCAGGACTTATTACGTACGTCACAAAACCTCGAAAGAGCATCCCAGGCTATTACGAGCACACAGCTCTACCTATAGGATCTCCCAGGGCACTATTACATGTGACCCCACCACAAAACCTAGAAAGAGCATCCCAGGATGTTACGGGTACACAACTCCGACCTATAGGATCTCCCAGGGCGCTATTATATGTGGTCGTGGCAAAACCTCGCAAGAGCATCCTAGGAATGATTACGGGCACACAGCCCAACCTATCGGATCTCCCAGGGTGCTATTACATGCCATAGGACAAAACCTCATAAGAGAATCTACCAGATATCCCAGGGCGCTATTACATGCCATAGGAAAAACCTCGAAAGACTATCTGCAGATCTCCGAGGGCATCGAATTACATGTCCTCCCAGAGCAAAACCTCGAAAGAGCATTTGCCAGATGTCCCAGGGCACCGATATTACATGCCATAGGCAAAACCTCGAAAGACCATCTCCAAATCTCCCAGGGCACTGGATTACATGCTCATCTACACAACCTGATCCAAGGCCACAGAGTATCACCCTGATACTCACTATACATCATCCTGATGTATCCATGATCATCCTGATCATCATCACTACAACGTCCTGCTGCATGTCATCTGGAGCAACATCCTGAAGCTCGTCATCTATGATCATCCTGATCATCACTGCAACATCTTGCTGCATGTCATCTGGAGCAACATCCTAAAGCTCGTCATCTATGATCATCCTGATCATCACTGCAACATCCTGCTGCATGTCATCTGGAGCAACATCCTGAAGCTCATCATCTATGATCATCCTGATCATCACTGCATCTACCTGATGCATACCAAGTATCTACCTGATACATATCATCATACATGATCCTCCTGATCATCAATGTATCCACCTGATACAAATACAAATACATGATACATATCACCATACATGATCCACCTGATCATACAATGTATCCACCTGATACATATATAGATACATGGTCCAAGCATCCAACATGATGCATACATACATACATAAAATGATCCAACTGATCATATCCAGCATCCACATGATGCGTACATACATACATAAAATGATCCAACTGATCATATCCAGAAACCACATGATGCATGCATACATACATAAAAATGATCCAACTGATCATATCAAGCAGAAACCAGAACATCATCCTGATGCTCATCATCCAGCGCTTACATCCACAGCCATGTGAAGGATCCTCCTTCCAACATGCTTGGAATGGCTTCAGCAAATGTGTCCATCACTTCTTCCTTGAAGTGTCCTCGATCTGAAGAATGCCAAGCCTCTCTTTGAAGTACTCGAACTTCACTCTGGCTAGTGGCTTTGTCAGCACATCTGCAATCTACTCGTCCGTCGCAACATACAGGAGCTTCACAGCTCCTCTCTGCACCATATCCCTGATATAGTGATATTTGATCTCTATGTGTTTCGACCTGTCATGAAACACTGGGTTCTCGGACAGCTTCATACAACTCTGGTTATCACAGAAGATACCAGTAGCCTCCAACGGGAGATCAAATAACTCAAATAGTAGCTTCCGTAGCCATACTGCCTCACAACTAGCTGAACAGGATGCAACATACTCTGCCTCAGCTGTACTCAGTGCTACGTAGGACTGCTTCCTGCTAAACCAAGAGATCACACCTGATCCCATACTGAAGCAACACCCAGATGTGCTCTTCCTATCTGCAGCACTGCCAGCCCAATCTGAATCAACATAACCCTGTAGGTTAAACTTTTGATTCTCCTCATACCTGAGCCCATAATCCACTGTACCCTTCAGGTACCTCAGAACATGCTTTACAGCAACTAGGTGAACACTCCTCGGATCCGTCAGGAACTGGCTCAATGTGTTCACAGCAAAGAAAATGTCTGGTCTCGTGTTCGTCAGGTACATCAAGGACCCAATCATCTGACAATACAAAGAGACATCAACCGGCTCAGATGAAGCATCACATAAAAGCTTCAGATTCGATGCCATAGGTGTGGCCATATCCTTGCAGTCCATCATCCCGAACCTCTTCAGGATCTCTACTACATACTTCCCTTGTCCAAGGAAGATTCCATCTGCACTCTGCCACACCTCCATGCCAAAAACAAATAGTGCATCATCCCCAAGTTCTTAACTCGAACTCGGAAGCAAGCTTCCGTTGCGTGTCGGCAATCAATCTATCCTCACCTGATACAAATAGGTCATCCAAATAGTAGTATCGCTGGATTGCCTTCTTCAACCTTGTAGAAAAGGTTGGAATCCGCTTTATTCTTGGTAAAGCCCAAGCAGGATAGAAAGCTGTCTATCCTACCATATCAAGTTCTGCACACATATATGACTACACCATGCTGTCTTGAAATCCATTTGGTGCATCTTCTATTTCATCACTTTTGTATTTCTCAATGCTGCCATCTGCAACATGCTTGATCTGATAGTTCTATTTGGAAGTCACAACAGACTTCCCTTTAGCTCTTGGGATCGCATCCCAAACATCATTCTTCATGATCGACGGATCATGGCATTCCATTTCTTCATCCCAGATCCTGGGAACTTCAATATCTTCAATAGATATCTTTGTTGCTGGAACAAATGTTGTAGTCCTTTTGTAGGTGAAGATATACGGTCTTTCCTACAAAACAGGTTAAATTGCATGATTAGAAACATCTCATAATTTTCAGAACAAATTCTTACGCATAAAGAAATATGTCATACAGTCATGCAATTATCTTAGCCAATGCTTCAATACAACATTTATCCATATTCCGTAACTTTCTAGATGCCTTCCAATCTCTACCAGAACATTGTTAAGAGTGTGCACAACTCCCAACATGTCAGCAAAGAGGTTTCATTCTAGATAAGTAGCAATGGAATGTTGTACAGTGCCATAGGCCACTTACCCATGTATATTAGTAGTATACTGTTCATCAATGCAACTATTCTAATATGCACAATACACATCCTAAGTCTAGGAACATGAGCATATACATCATTGAACAATTTTATTTAAACAAACACATATGCAAGAAATGATAATTAAAATACTTATCTTTGTTTGTTCGTTGGGTGGACTCTCTCTGAGTCTTTGCTTTCTTGCAGGAGCTGCTAGAGTCCTAATCTGCAGTAGCTTCTTCTACACCTTTCTGTTGTGGAATGTAGAGAGATGGACAACTCCCTTTGAATATCTGCATCCTTTCATAAACCACTGGAGTGTACTCCCTCTTGATCTTTGCTCCCTGGATTACCTGTCCTTGAACTTATATACATTCTCGATCCCTATGCATGCTTGTTAGTATCATCATTGTGTTATCCTCTAATATAAAATCATACATTCATTAGTATACTATTAAAATACAATAATTTCAAGCATGTATAGTAATGATCATTTCAAACAGAAGTAGTAAGCAATATTATTCAAGGTTTATGTAGGATTCTTATGGTTAGTCAAATCATAAGAAACATAACATGTCTAAACCTATAATTACTCAAACCTATGACTCTTCAGGTTAGTTGAATCATCAATCAAGATAAGAGATATAATATGCATAAAACCTGTGATTATTCAAACCTATACCTTCATGATTCTTCTAGTTAGTCATATCATTAATTATGGTAAGAAATATAATATGCATACAGCCATGACTTATTCAAACCTACAACTTCATGAATAATCATTATCAAACAACACAACAGTATAAGATCCTAACACAAGGTAGGATTCTATCTTGATATAGGAAAAACATACCTGGATTAGCATGCTAGCTATTTATGTCTAAGATACTCACATGATGTCTTCTTTTTCTTCTTCGATGACTTGTGCTAGTAACCTGTATATCTCATAGGTTAACTATTACAAAATCAAGTTATACATACGTCGTAAATGGATCTTCTATGAGATCCATGACAATGGATGAATCTTTGTCCTCATGTTATCATGATCATATGTTCTTGGACCATAACATGATTTGTCTTTCTTGGTGTACCTTTCATGTTAGTAGACAACATAAACCTCATACAACACCATAATGCATTAGTATAATCATAAGTGTGAACACCCTAACCAATGAATATCTTCTATCATGCATTCATAATTTTGTTAAGGTTATACGACAAATCTAAAATCAAGATTATACTAACCGTAATAACATGAAGACAAACATACCATAAACTTAATCAAGAACAAATCTCAAAACATACCTCAATGAGTCATACCTATCGAGATCGCTTGTAATCTTCTTATGTAAAGCCTTAGCCTTATCTCCCTCTAAAACAAGAACTCCTTCACTTATGCAGGCGACCAATCCATCTTCTTTTAGGATTAACCCTATCCACTTGATTTGCAAGAATTGGACCTGGAGCTAGATATGGGTTTGTCAGAGAAACCCCAAAAATTCAAACTTTGAATTTCAAACTTCCAAAAGGATAGAAATATGCGCCTTGATGAGCTGATCAAACTGGTATATTCAGAATTTGAAAACTGCAAAGTTTCACTCCTCAATTTTGCCTTTGAAACTTCCAGATTCACTGGACGTGACCGTGAACTGGGGTTTGATGAAGCCCACTCTTCTGCCCAATCAAAAGGTTTGATCCAAATCTCTAAGCTTCTATCTTTCTGAGGAGCTTCCAGCCGTGGTCACAGATTTCAAAAATTCCCATTTTTATAGAAGCCCTAATTTTCCACTTTTCTGATCAAAGTCCCGAACTAGGGTTTGATCTAGCCCGGCCTTCTTCCCAACCAAAAATTCTGATCTTGGTCTCTAAATTTCTATTTTGATGAGTAGCATCCAGCCGTGGCCTCCGATTACAAAAATTCCAACTTTCTCCAAAGCCCTAAATTCCGGAAGCCATGAATGAAGGTACTCAAAAATAATTCTGTTTGGACAGAAATATGTACCTGATTGTTTCTGGTGTAACTCCGAACTTTTTGATCCACAGGGTCTGAAAACGTTTTCTGAGATAGCCTGACCTGTTATCCTTCCATCCTGACAGGTCTGACCTCAATTGGATTCTCTGAGAGAGAGTTATGCCAAATGTCGCAATGTGACCTGTTTTGGGATAAAACAGGAGAGCGAACTTGTACGGCATGCCACGTGTCACTGTTTGAACTTCGGCCTCTGAAATTTTTTCCTGAGATAGCTTGGCCTGTTATCTTTCCATCCTGATAGGTCTGACCTCAATTGGACTCTCTGAGAGAGAGTTATGCCAAGTGTCGCAACGTGACCTGTTTATGGGATAATACAGGAGAGTGCACCTTTACGGAGTGCCACGTGTCACTGGTTCAACTTCGGCCTCTAAAAAAGTTTTTCTGAGATAGTACAGTCTGTGTAATACCTGTTACTTTTCACGAAATTTCATTTGGAGCTTCCTAGCCCAAGTTATGACCTTTTTCCCAAGGTCACCTGATTTTGACTCAGATCTGGAAGAGGCAGAAACCCTATATTGTACAGATCATAAATCACAAAGTACAACGAATTAGAGGTTTTCCTTTGGACACAAGGTACCTGGAGAGCTAATCTTCGTCCTGTAACAATTTCAGATCCAAAAAAGTTGCCAAAACGGATTTATAGCGAAAGTGCTACGATGACTGGTTTTTGCTATATCAAGCCCTAGCATCGTAAGTGCAACAAGTGTCATACATGCCATATCATGCCTTCTTTCAGGCTAGCTCTGATACCATGTTAAATTTTCAGAATTTACTTCAATCTGATCTAGGATCTTAACTGAGAGAACAACATGTACAGCATATCTACAGCATATCAATCATGGAGACAATAATGCAAGCACACAAGAGACACAAAGATTTACTTGGGGAAAACCATAAAGGTGAAAAACCCCAATAACTTCCTCAGATATAGATAGAGCAATGATACAACCAACCATGAGAGATAGACATAACCTAGCAGCAGATCCTCCTCCTCCATAAGTGCACCACTCCTCCTTGAGTGCATGAGTGAGAAGTGAGTGAACAAATAGAGTGCCTCCCGCACTCTATTTATACTTGACTTGACTTGCCTTTTTACCTAACTCATGTAGGCTCGAACTTAACCACATAACATAATGCTGAGTGGGCCGACCCCCAATAGGGTGGTCTAATAACCCTTTGACCCACATGACTTATACAGGGCCGACCCCGAACAAGGTGGTCTAATAACCCATCAAGTATAAGTTATGACACTTACAATATAAATGACAACACTTCCTTATAGAGGAATAATACCATCTCTATAGGAATACAATATACATATATGTGAAATACATTCCGAAGTTACATATACATCAACAAGGAGATGATTGCATACATATTCACAAATTTCTTCAATCATAATAGATTTGCTTATCTCAGATATCTACTTGGTGTGAAAGTTGTTTGAGCTCCCTGTGGTCCTATTTTTGATGGGGGGTTTTCCTATGAGGTTTTCCCCATTTCCTTGCTTCATGGACAATTATTATTTTTATCATTTATTTGATTGTATGGGTGATATTTGGTCTCAGTAACCAGGTCCCAGGATGTCCAAGTTTGGATTTAGGGGGGTGTTAGGATCATTAATAGTCCATCCTTGTCCTACTTAGCATTATTTTCTTTTTCCTAGTAGTTGATGATGTCATTTTTTCCCTAGTGACGTGAAGATGTCATCTAGGACCCATTATCCACCTAATGCACCCTGCATACATAATTTTAGGACAACGAGATTCAGTTCCCTACATTTTGGGACCAACTTAGTGATCTGGTTCATTCCACCTGAGTTAGCTGACTCTTGTGGGGGGTTTCTGCTCTGATTGCCACTCTTTTTGATCTAATGCGCCCTTTTCTGAGTGATTTGCATGAAAAAATCTCTAATGCACCATTATTAGTCATTTAACTGATAGTAGATTTGGTTAACTGACAGTTGATTTAGTCAACTGATTTTTGGTTGAGTTGAGTTGAGTTTGGGTCTTCCGGAGCACTCCAGTGGTGACAATTCCTATGCTAGACAGACCGAGACTCGAATTTTCGTATGATATTTGAATTCTCTCCATCGTAACATATTTGTGGACTATATTTATTAATGGATAATGTTACACATTTCTACTTCCATCTGAGTTCCAATGCATGATTAATTTTACTGCTCTTTTCAATGCAATTTTCACTATAATTCACCTTTTCTGCTCATTCTTTCACTATGAGGTATTCTTATCTCTATGATTTGATGTGATTTAGAATTTCACACCATTTTGATTTTATATAAATTTTATTTCACTCATCCACTCCCAATTCCATCGACATCAAAACCATTTCCAAAACCCATTTCTTTTCATTGGATCAACTACTTAAATATAAAATTTATCTTCCTCGGCTATCTAGAGGAGATAACTTGTTCTTCTATTTCAAGATGGTGATTTTTATATAAAATTTATGTTGGGAGGTGGGTTACACGTTATAGCAATACCATTTGGACAATATTTTAAAGACCATAATTCTTGGCTAGAGTGTTGCATTTCTAGACAATTGTAGGTATTGGTGGAGGATGGATGGACAATTTACAGTTTATATAAAATTTACTACACTCGTCCATTTCTTGTTCCACATGCACCAAGGCCTTTTCTATTAGTATCCACCTTCAAAAATGAGACAAATGTGTTTTTAAAATTTTAGAAGATTTATAGCACATTTTTGAGGTGCATATCATTAAGCATGGTCTCCATGATGATGATTCTTGTAAACAAAATAAAATAAATGTAACAAGTGGACATGCTTTGGTCTAGCATGAGAAGATGAAGACATCTCCTTCAAAAAGGAGATAAATGTGTTTTCAATTTGTTAAAAGAGTTATAGCACATTTTTGAGGTCCATATGATTAAGCGCGGACTCCGTGATGATGGTGCATGTAAACAAAAGAAAAGAAATGTAACAAGTGCATATGCTTTGGTCTCTAATGATAAGATGAAGACAACCAAATCATGTTTATACCATGTTTATAGAGATGTTGTTGTTTGAACCATGTTTATACCCCGTTTTTATATGATGTGTAGGTGTACTGTACACTCATCCCAGTGGGAGGGGGGGGGCATCCCCCCCCCATAGGGGTCCGTGGGCCAGCTGGAGTTCAGGGGAAATGCCCCCGAAAGAAATTTTTTGGGTTGTTTGTTGGCCAACAATTTATAGGCCCATGGTATTGGGTAGCCGTGGTATTTTCGCATGCTAATTCCCCTTGAAAAGGAAGACATTGTAATACGGTTGTGTAATGTATTGTAGGATTGTAAATATCTCTATGATTGTGTAAGAGAGACGGTGAGAGAGTGAAGAGGAAATTGCAACAGATGTGTTGCAGGTTGTATCCGTTCATTTTGCTGGATGGTATATTAATAAAAGGACTGGAAATTTATCTGTGGACATATCCCAGATTGGGTGAACCACGTTTAACCACGTTTATTGGTGTCTCTCTTGTATTGTTTTTATGTGATTTAGATTTGCATGTTGTTTATTGTTATTGCCCTGCAACCTCGTTTTTTATAACATTAGATATTACAATTTTGATATTTTTAACATTGAGTGTCATACTGTTATTATGCATTTGCATGGAATAATAATAATAATGGTAAAAAAAGAAACTAACACGGGCCACACATGGTTTACAGTGTGTAAAAGATGGGGATTTATTAAACCATTTATTTGTATTTATCAAACGCAAAAGAGGTATGGGATGAAGCAATAAAAATGACACTTTTGGAATTGTAATTTACAATTGTGAAATTTAAATTGACATCCTTTTGAATTGAAATTCAAACTTTTGGAATAAAAAAACACACTTTTGAAATATCCAGTTTACGGCAAACATGGGACATGGTACAAACATTTACAGGGAATTCATGGATCCAAAATTTATCTTGTAGGTCATGCTAGATAAAGGAATACCAAAACTATAGGTCTTTGGGGACTCACTTCTAGTTATTAATTGGATGAAAATCCTATTGCAATTTTCGAATATTACACTGCTTCCATTTGAAGAACAACTCAAGGATACGTGTTTGCATCTCAATATGGAAAATTTTTAAATATTTTAACACTTCTAGTGATGTTGTGTCTAATCTAGGTCTTTCACTTCCTATGGACCAACTACTTGTGGAGGTGTTTGTTATACCCTTATTTTCCACCCTTGAGGTATATAGGAGACTCACAATGCTTGTTATTTCTTGATACTACCTTGCTAACCCTTGACCCTAAGCATCATTGTCAATTGCAGCCATATTGCTCCCTATACACTATGTAGGGTGTGATAAACCCTCACTATCTCTCCTTGCACTAAATATAGAGAGTGACCCTATCACTCCGTGCACTACATATAGAGAGTGACCCTATCACTCCTTGCATTACTGACATGAATTGATAGCCTCAGAACCTTCATATTTTCTTAGTTTTCAAGGAGATGATTGTGATGAGTTGGATCCACGTGTCATGAGCTTGGGAATGCACAATCCCAGCTTGAATGTGGCAAGCCCTAGTAGTCTAGATTCATTCCATTTACCTCTTACATACATATATATAATGAAGTAAATTCAAGGGAGAAAAGGAGACTAAAGGGAGTATTGTTATGTTGTTGAATACTAGAGTGAATTCCCGAAGCTCTCATTGAGATCATTATGTGTGTATGATATCAAGAAAGGATTGGAACAATGAGATTGGAGAAGACTTTCATCATGACTCGAGGTATGTGAATGATGTGTATTTCTCATTGATTCTATATAGATATATGCATCCCCCCCCTCTATTTCATGTATGGATTATTATTTGCATTATGCTTATGATTATATATGTTATATGTGGAGGATTTGATTCGTCCTTGAGTAGATAAGATCAGATATATTTTGTATCTTGTTTGTCTTGATATAATTTATATCTTGAATGTATTAATGCTTGAGAGGTTTCAGATGGGTATTCTAGTTTGATTGTGTGTTGTGGGGAAAATGCACCTATAGTTCAGGGGAGAAACTACCAACTTACGGTGATAAAGATAGACTTACAAGCATTCCTGCAAGTACAACAAATAAATGAAGAGATTAGGTTTTAGAGATGTAGGCACCTCATTCAGAAGGTTGATCCTAGCTTTTCCTCCCTCGCTCTTTAATGCTTATCCATTGTTGCAATGCCCAGACCTGCAAAACAACTTGATACCTTTCTCAAATACATTTGACTACATATATAAGATTGATATTCATAATAGAAAGAGACATCAAACTATAATCAAACAGTAATCAAATCTAAGACATATTAATAGGTCATATTTGGAAAGAGAAGAACGTCTGATCTTTATTGATGAATGAAAGCAAGTACATACAGTTATACCTTCTTTCAAGCTTGGCACTTCATGAAACCTAGATTCAAGGTCTCCTGCTTCCGTTCTCCAAGGATCCAGCCTCTAATCAACTGTGCTAGGGTTTACCAAAACTGAAGCACAAGAGAGGGGGATGAGGGTCTCCATTCCTCCAGCAAAACTTTGTAATTGGGCTTGGTCCCCTCACATGGCCCTTCTACCCTCCTTATATAGGCAGTGAGGAAGAGGAAAATAAGTTATAACTGCTCAAGAGGTTTCCCAACCAACTTAACTTACTCGAATTTCGAGATTTTGACCAAAACAAGCATGTACGCTACTCTACAATAGACAAAGTCGCGTACACATGTAATTGAGAGCTACTATTTCAACAGTGGAGTCGCGCTCAGAAGGGTTTGAGCGCTACTATTTCAATAGTGGAGTCGCGCTCATGTTAAAAAATGGCCAAAAACAGGCTTTTCTGCTCATTTTCAAGAGATGGTTTGGTCTGGAAAAATGTTCCTAAGGGTCATATACATCAAATGGGTCAAGAATGAGGTAATTTCAACCATTTTTAGTGTCCCAAATGACTCCTCCATCCACAAATGTCCTGTTGTGTGACTGAACTTGATCTCAAGAAATGTCGTCATGCAACCAAGGGAACCAAGTGTCGTCATGGACGGAGAGGTGTCATTTCAAGCTATAACAAATGCCCCCTAATGTATGAGGTCAGAGGGAGTGTGGGAAACGATGGCTGAAATACATTATATATAACAAAGAGTTGAATCATGGAGGAATGGAGAAACCAAGAATCATAGGCTCAAATGAAGTACCTGAAAGCAAAGGCAATGTCAGACAAACTTATCCTTGGGGTAACTGTCCATGTTCAAATGGTGGAACATGACCTCCAAGAGGATACAATAATGATCCAAATACTGATGCATATATCATGGCCACTAAAATACAAGCATGGATCCATGAGGAACATAAGTGTAAACATAGCCACATAAATACAAGGTGGATCTATGTCAAAACTGGAGAACATAGCCATAGAGAACAAGCTGGATCTATGTCTCATCAAGAGCCAAAAAGAGTGTGGCTCAATCTTGCGCAACCTGGGCGATAACATAAATGAGGTGATGTTATCAAGGATCCCAAGGTCTTCATCCAAAAACAACCCAAGGTACAAACCTATCCATGTGAATAAATGAGTTGTTGTCAAACATGGGAGGTATCATTTGATTACCGGTCATTGATGTTTACCATTAACAAATGCAAGGGTGTCCACCAATAATGAAAATGGAACCCAAGGTACCTTGTACATTCAAGCAAGTGCGAATAAGTGGTCTTGCCGTCGAACACTTGAAGAATCCATCGGATAGGAGACATTGATGTATTCCCATCTATCCAATAGCGAGGGAAACTGCCACTACTGACTGCAATCCCCAAGGTACTAACCGAAACTCTAAACTCCATTCCCAGAGTACAATGAGTTGAAGTTGATGGGAAGAAGTCCGTTGGAAGGGAGACCTTAATGCATCCTCCATCATCCAACACGAGGGACACTCAATAGGTATGAGATGATTTGGAGTAGGACTGAACACATGATGAAACATACCGACACCAAGGAATGGCCGACACATGAGGTCAAGGCAACTGCAGAATGGTCAACACAGGTTATATCCTTGAACAGTGAGCACGACACAAGAGTGACTTAGGTAGCTTTTAACACAAAGGGACCACGATGCAAATCTGCAATGTAGGAGACATTAACAGATTCTCCAAATGATTGGAAGACTAACCAAACGGAGGAGTAAGAACTCTGAGATTAAGTTTACCCTAAGGCCAAATACTAGAACCCAACTTGTTTGATAGACTCAAAACAGGTGCTTTGTTCAAGAAGATAGTTGACTTGCTGCCATCATATTGAAAGATATTTTAACATTCTTCCCTTCCCTTCCCTTTTTCATTTTTTAACGAACTTGTCAAAGAACTAAAGCATGCTCGACGGTATTTTCATATTTAAGGAGTTTGAAAAACCTAGAAGAAAACTCCATACACCTATCCGTGGATTTTATATCGAGCCCGGATTGGTCTGTGCTCGGCGGTGTTTTCTTGCTTATAGAGTTGAAAAACTTAAACAGTCCTCTATACACCTATCCGTGGATTTTATATCGAGCCCGGATTGGTATGTGGTCGGCGGTGTTTTCTTGTTTATAGAGTTGAAAAACTTAAACAATCCTCTATACACCTATCCGTGGATTTTATATCGAGCTCAAGCAGGTGAATGCTCGCTTGGTGTTTTCACATTTCGAGAGTCTGAAAACCCTAAAGACGACTCCAAAGGTCCTTTTTTGTAAAGTTAGTCTCCTTCCCCGAAAAAGTGTAAAATGATGGAAGAAGAACTCTTCTAGCGTATACAAGAGTATACCTAGAGTATACCTTTTTCGTAAATTATCCACCAAGGCCCGGAAAATGGGTAATTCTATACCTAAGTGGATGTCGGTTCAGTTATTTTAACGAGCCCGAAAAGACAACTATGCTCAACAAACTTTTCCTATTTAAGGAGTCTGAAAACGGCTTAAAAGAACTCCATAGGGATCTTTTCCGTAAAGGTTTAATGAGTCCGAAAAAGTAAACTCATGACCTCCTTACTGTTTTTAACGAGCTCAAAGGAGATACAGAAAATGCTCATAACTTCCTTACTGTTTTTAACGAGCTCAAAGTGAAGATGAAAGAAATGCTCATACCCTCCTTACTGTTTTTAACGAGCTCGAAGGAAAGGCGGAAGAAATTCTCGTAACCTACTTACTGTTTTTAACGAGCTCGAAGTAAAAGAAGAATGCTCGAAACCTACTTACTATTTTTAATGAGCTCGAAGTAAAAGAAGAATGCTCAAAACCTACTTACTGTTTTTAATGAGCTCGAAGTAAAGGTGGAAGACTGCTTGTAACCTACTTATTGTTTTTAACGAGCTCGAAGTAAAAGAAGAATGCTCGAAACCTACTTACTGTTTTTAACGAGCTTGAAGTAAAAGAAGAATGCTCGAAATGGGAGGAGACGAGTGTCAGGGACATGCGAAACTAGCTCCAAGCGCATGGAACAAAGCTATGCCTAATGCAAGGAACATGAGCAAGATAAGTACACTCAGGGTGTGTCTCCTCCAGGTAAAACGTGTCAAATTGCAAGGGCAAAATGATACAGGGCTTAACAGGAATGAGATCAGAGATGGAGGCTTATATAACGAGCTAAAAGCGTGGAAGCCGGCTTCAAGCTCATTAGCGCAAGCGGGATCATAATAGATGCATATGCAACTTAAACACAAAAATGGGAGCCTTATCAAGGATGGCAAGAAATATATGAGGAAGAAAGATATGAGGCTTCTTCTCAAAGTCATGGTAAATCTAAAAAGGCTCCTGAACCTATGAGAAAAACTTAGCATGGGCACCAGAATGGCATAAGGGTGCTGACTAGGGTGACCCATGTTAGGTAGGCTCTGCTGTCAGACTGGTGCACGATGCATAAAGAGATGGCTAACACACCAATATCCAACAGGTTTGACCCTATGGAGAATTCGGATGGAAAAAGGTTCAAATGCAACATAACAGCGGGGAAGCCTAAACCTATATGCAAGGTTCCGAATATACATGACATGGTCACACAAGGTGTCAAAAATTACCAGTAAGCAAGTATACATCCAGCTAAGAATCCTGTCTCCGAGAAACATCAGTACCAAGATCATATCTAAAACATATTTAAAGAAAGACCCGATACAAGTCACTGTGGTAGAAATACTTTCAACTTCACTATCATCAACAACAGGCATAAACAAGGCAGAGTTTTCAAATGAAGACTCTATGGTACCCAAGCCAGAGGACTTACAATCAACAAGATCAACTTCAGGATGAAGATCAAAGTTGAAAGACATGATGGAATCTGCAGAAACAAATTCATCATCATGGGAGTTGAAAATTCTAGAAGCAGAATCAAACTCAGCAGGAACACTGATTTGTGGATCTATAAGAGAGTCCAAAGACTCAACAGTAGGAAGATAAGACTTTAAGGTCAAACCGGGGTTGGACATAACTGGGACTGGATCAACATCCAAATGAATGGCAGACTGTACTATAGACTCTAGGAAAACTTCATCGGAAGGAAGCATATCATCCCAGATAGAATACATATCTAAACATTCAGATGGAGGTGTCACTTGGTCAAAAGCTGGGACCAAGTCCCGAGAAGGTAAGCGTGAACTCAGAGACTTCTTCTTAGTAGAAGTTGAACTCAAGGAACAATATGCCACATAAGGCCCATGTGACATAGTAGTGCCTAATGATGAGGGATCAGACTGATCTACAGTTGGGTAATAAGGAGGATCAATGAATGCAAGCTGGTCGGTGGTGACAATGTTTTCGTTATGATGGAAATGCATCACACAAAAAAGCGTAGACACCACAGCATGCATAGCGTAAATGTAATCACGCCCGAGGATCATATCAAAGTCCACAGGGTCCTTTAAAACCATAAAATCAACTAAGACTGTTTTTCCACCCAAAGTAACAGGTTCCTGACGGAGGAATCCGATCGGTTCACTAGGTCTTCTATCAAAGGTCAACGGCCAATTAGCAGCTGGAATAACATTAGGGAAACCCAAATCTCTCCAAGCATAAGCAGATAAGATACTAACAGAAGCACCTTCATCAACAATGCATCGATCAACTGTATGGTTCCCGATATCAACCTTTATCTGGAAAGGTGTCGAAGAAGGAAGACAAGGCTCGGCTAGACTATTCCAATCAAAGGAAACAATCCTAGGGCTTGGTAGGGGTTCACATGGCACAGATGAAGTGCCCCCTTTTTCAGGAATATCCAAACTGGTAATGCATAAGACTTCAGCAGTAGGCACATCAATTTCTGAAGGACTGATGGGATCGGTCGAAGATTGCATCGATTTGATCACTTCACTCTCCGAAGGAAGAGTGGGGTCGACCAAAGATTGCATTGGTTCAACCACTTTATCAACCAAAGGTTGATCTGACTGTAGGGAATCTATAGACAACTCAGGAACAGAGGTTCCTTCAGACATGGACCACACTCTTCTTGCCTCTGGAATGGTAGGGCATCGGTGAGTAAGGTGATCTCCCTTACAAAGTTTACAAGGGAACTTTGGT
Organism: Larix kaempferi; assembly: GCA_027924585.1. NCBI lineage: Eukaryota > Viridiplantae > Streptophyta > Pinopsida > Pinales > Pinaceae > Larix > Larix kaempferi. Next base: position 9,006,699 of record BSBM01000010.1, on the reverse strand, counting down.
TTCCATCCTATAGGTTTAGACTCCTTTACAACGTCAGTACTCTCAGCATGACTAGCATTGGCTGACAGCTTGCCCCCAGCATGACCCACAGAGGCTGGTTGCTCAGAAGCATCAGACTTTTGAACTAAGGACCACACTTTTTGCACTTCTGGAAGTACAGGGCACAAGTAAGTAAGGTGATTTCCGTCGCAAAACTTACAAGGGAACTTAAGCTTCTGTTTGTTGGGTTTGTCGACAATGTCAACTCCCTCAGCATGACTTGCGGTGGCGGATCTGGTGTCTCCAGTATGACTCACAGGAACTGATGACTTGTCATTAATATGACTAGCAGTGATCAATGACGTGTCCTCAACATGACTGACAGTGGTTGAAGACAAACTTTCAGTATGATTTTTAGTGACTAAAATTTTTCTCCCAGCATGACCTCCAGAGGCTGGGTAGGTGCCCTCTGCATGACTTGCAGAGGAAGAGTGCTTGCCCCCAGCATGACTTGTAGAGGCTGGGTTGCTTCCCCCTTGTTTTGGCATCTTCTTCCTATTCTTCCCCCGTCTATTCCTTTTAGACTGCTGGCTACTAGTATTGCTACTTTCGCCACATGAGGTAGAAGGAGGAGGAGAAGATGTTATTGGAAAAGGCACAGGGTTCTGATGCTCTTGATTTGAGGTGCTCACAAAAGAAGCATCAGGAGCATGCAAGGCATTCAGAGTGGAAAACAACCAAACCGACAGCCCAATAGTGAATCCAGGAAGATTCAGAGTAGTCATTAAGGGAGCACCAATGTTTCCAATGAATGGAATAGCACAAGGGTCCCCTGGAACAGGGGTACCTTGATTGGCACTTGCCGGAATGATAGACATAGTTTCCTGCTCAAATGAACAAGAAGTTCTCTAAGGAAAACTAAAACAAGTAGCACAAAGAGCACACCACTAAAAAAGGTCCTAGGTAACTCAAACAAGGAAAACAGATGCCTTCTGGAGAAGAGTCTGGGATGATGAGGGCCCAGAACAGATCAATGAAGGATGAAGAACAGTTACCCGGGGTCCACAATACAATGACTAAGGGTGCAAGCACTGCAATCACCCAACCGCCCTCCCAAAGACCTGCAAGGGATTTCCTCCCATGTCTATCCTAGGTACAGTAGATATACCCTCCGCTGTCACCTGTGTATGAACCTAAGGTCAGATACTAAGGATACCACAACATTGAAAACTCCTGGGGGAACAGTCGCTGGTCGAATCAGAAGGCGTGGGCAGGGTAACTGAGCCTGAAACTCAAAAGAGTCCCCATACGTGATCCAATCCTGGTATATGCTCGAAACAGAAAGTAGGAGGAGTATTCTCAACAATCTGAACTCACAAGACCTACTGCATAGATCCTAGGCAAGCTTTGAGTGAAATGGGTTTACCTGCGATAGTCGAACTACGATTTTGCGTAATGTGTGATCTTGGGTGGTTTAAGGTGTTTTAAACCCAAGATCCTAACCAAGACTAGTTGGTGTAGTGTAACCTAGAAAAGAAAACGTTACTAGTACATTTTATTAGAGTTCATTTTAAAGGTTACTTGCTTACTCAAAAAGGTAGTGGGTGTGTGAGAGTGGTTATAATAGAGATAGAGTACTGAAAACGAAATATTTACCACCAAACAAATCTTTTTCTTTTCAATGCAAGTCTTCAAATTCTGATCTAGAATGCATGTGCAAATGCAATTTTTAATCTTTCGAATGCAAAAAAGGTAAAAATAAAGTCTAAATGTACAAAATTAAACTCAAAACCTAAGAATGCAGCTACTCAAACGAATAGGTATGCAAAAGAAAACTTGTTCTTTTTTATGCAAAGCACTCTAAAATCTTTTAAGCCACTTGCAAGGTACTCTATTCAGAAGATAAATCAAAATTCTTTATGCTTTCAAAAGGTAAGAAACAAAATTGAAACTAACCTACTATCAAAGCAAAGCAAAGAAACTTTTAGGTTCTCTTTATGAAATAGTAAAAGCAACCAAATATGACTTTCAAATTCTTATTGATGTAAGCATGCCAACCATTGGGAAAAGAGTACAAAAACTAATTTTAGACCCAAACGAAGAAAATGACCTATGAAGAAGTATGGTTTGGTAAAGTCAGGTATGCACATAAACAATGCAAACAAGGTCTTGAACAACAGCCAAAACACTTGAGCTTTCACTACAAAAGAAAAACTAAAAGCATAAGGGAGGATAAGAAACCAACCTAAAAGAGAAATTTCACTCAAATAGATACAAACAGGGTCAATAAGACTCAAGAGGTTTCAAATCTAGTGGAAATGGGGCAAGCAAGTTCATTCAAACTCAAATTAGGGTACAAAACACCAAAGAGGTCCACAAACCCCCAACTTAGGTCAACAAACCCCAAAACTTTGCAAACAAGCCCAAATTGATCAAAAGAGGTTCAAATCATGAATGTAGGATCAGTACAAGGATGGGAGACCACTTACAATGGTTTAACATAGACCTAGGGTCATTAGGGACCCCAAAAAATGCAGCCACAACCCAAAAAACTCAAAAATTTAAACCCATATTTTGAGCGCTACTGTGTATGAAGGAAACTAGTGCCCATAGCAGGATGGGCACTACTGTGTAGAGGAAAAGTAGCGTATGGGCGCTACTGTGCAGAGGAAAAGTAGCGTATGGGTGCTACTGTGTTGTACAAACAGTAGCGTACAGGTGGAAAAGGTTGGAAAAATGCGGTTAAAACCCCCCACACCTGGGTCCACAAGGGTTTGTAAGGGTCGGGAAGGGTCTATAAGAGCCAAGGAGGGTGAAACAGAGCCTACTAACTAATCCTAATCAAGAAAATGAATAAAGACCATAAAAAAAGACTGAAGAAATGACCTTGGATACCCCTAAGCAGTTAGGCTTATCCCTAGTGGAATCGCCATTCAGTTGTGGGGAAAATGCACCTATAGTTCAGGGGAGAAACTACCAACTTACGGTGATAAAGATAGACTTACAAGCATTCTGCAAGTACAACAAATAAATGAAGAGATTAGGGTTTAGAGATGTAGGCACCTCATTCAGAAGGTTGATCCTAGCTTTGCCTCCCTCGTGTAACATCTCCACGATTTGCGAGTTAGTATTTTGGTGAAAATTAAAATTTATTCCCTTAAAGATCTTCACAATAAAACATTATACGAAAACAACCAACATGTAATTAATCCTTGTGCATACACTTGACATTCTTATAAAAGTCAATTTGCTTATGTTATTAAGTATTACCATTGCAGCTCCTTGGATATCCCTTCAACCATACATTTAATCTCATGACATCAAGGAATTCCCATAACAAATACATATCAACAACAATAACACACATACACATAAGAAGAGAACAATTTCAGGTGGTTCACCCCTATTGGTCTACGTCCACAAAGGAAGGTCATTTCTTTTATTACTCAACAAGAAGGGGGTTTTACATCTGCAACCAATTGTTGCGTTCTTCAACTTCCAACATTCCAAACCCTTCTAGATATCTAGAACAATTCTCACTTCAATTTTTCTTCCTACATAATATCTCATGAACAAAGGTGCAATCTTATTTTTCCTTCAATAATTTCATATGTAAAAGACAATGTAATTTAACTAAATAAAAATACAGTGATCACCATTATCACATATTCCTATTCAGCTAACTTTACAAGAAGAATAGATCGCAGCGATCACTACTATCCCTTACTCTCCCTCAGGACATACTTGTATTTGATGTAAGGATAAACCGAGTGTAACCCTGCTATGTTCCTAGGCTACCGGGTTTCCTCCTAAGAGGAATTGTGACAGCATAATATGCAGCCCAAAATCCTGATCTTAATAAGGAATTCAACAAAAAATACAAGATGGAAGCATAACGTTCATACCTAAAACGTAGCAGCATACCTTTGAAAACAGAGATAAAATTTGATATTGTCTAACCCACAATGACTGAAATCTTTCACACGGAACACGCGGCAGCATAAAAATATACAAGAAAGGACCTGAGATTGTACAAAGATCTATGCAGCCCAAACAGAAAGTGCCTGGTAGCATACGTATAAATGCAGAGATTCAAATTTTAAAGGATACACAACACTTGCCGGATATTTACACCTAGCCTGGGAAATATGGATCAGCCCTTACGGTCATTCTATCCTCAACATTCGAAATGCAGTCTATAATTATATATATTTTAATACAAGATATTAAAATCTATATTGAAACCTATGATGATAGGGATCGGGCTTATGCCAAGCCGTCCTTTCCCTTCGGCGCTGTAAATAAATAGTAACATATTAAATTACCGGGCTACAACCATGGAATACATCGGGATCGTGGATCGGGGTTGCATTCTCCTAATACTAATGGAACTGCGATCCATTCTAGGTTCAAGAGATAGCAATAGATCCAACATAAGAAGTAGATATGAAATCTACGAATCTCCCAAAGGAAAACGGATCCTTGATAGAGCTTGACATCATACAATTATTAAATGCACTGTAATCATTCAATGATCAACGTCGATCCTGTACTATTGACCTACCGAGATCATAGATACACAATCACGACAATAATTAAAGGAATGCCCCGATTCCTAAACACACCCTAGATCTCGTCGATTTGGGCGTCAGTGTCTACCGAGCTTGCAAAGGAATATGCAGGAAACCCACGATTTCTTAACTGTGAATAAGCTGCCAATAGACGCTATTGGACCTACAGGGGTCATAAGTAAAAAAAAAATGCAGAAAGAAAATAAATATCACAATATTCCTGAGCATGAAATAGCTTCCAACTGGCACTATGGATCTATAGGGATCATAATAAAGTAACCAGAAACATTACTAGAGCCTCATCCAAGCAACCAATCATCTGGTAAGGAAGTATGAGATCCGTACGGTAATGATGTGGAATTAGATCTATCGTCTGGTGGAAGAAAATGCGATTATCATACAGGAATGTAGATACAGAGATCTATTCCATTCTCTTGCCAAAATTCAATCATGAGTAGTAACCTATCTATGAAAGAGACCGACTTCCCATCGTAACCTTGATGATCATCTGGTGTAGAATACAAAAATTAATTAGAACATAAGTGGGTCGGTTCTCCTCCGGGAGATTACCTAGGTTCATACCTAGATCGCCCATCCATTCCAATGATCAAATAATATAAAATAACAACCAAGTGGGTCGATTCTCCTCAGGGAGGTTGCCAAGTTAAACATTTAGATCAGGTACTCATTGAAGTGTGAAATACGCCCTAGCTTAACATAAGACTAACAATGTAAATTCTGAAATAGTATAATCATATACAGATAAAATTTAGTATTGGATCGATAATACTTGATCAGAAGAGAGATCGGTTCTTCCCTTGATGGTGGGGTAACTGCTTCAACGCAAAAGCAAACTAGCAGCCAATAAATATTTAAAAATGCATTAACATAGAAACTTATACTGCGGCAAAAATGTTAAGGCATAACTATTTATATTGTAGAGATTCGCTGTTTGCAAATTCCACATATTCGAACCAGGGCATAATACAAGAACCGACTGCTAAAAGGTAACGAATAACTGTCTTTCTCCTGTTATCTGTACGAGAGTGACAATTAGTAATTATCAGCCAGAAGAGAGTTGCGCTCACACTATTTCCGAAATTTCACTACTTTGATCATAATTGGTGATAAGAAAAGCTATTGGTTCATAGACAGAGCTCAAGACAAGCGGTCCTTCCAATATTAGGATCAAAATAAAAGAACTAAATCTGGTTATTCCTTACCCCCCCCAGGAGTAATTCGATTTACAAGCAGAACTTATAGTTTTCTTCAGTACTCATCAGCAAAGAATTTCAATCACGATGCAACAGTAAAGTTCCTGGGCAAACGACAGAGATCTGTGCTATCCCGCCGCATACTCACTGATCTATCCGGAAAGGAAACATGGTTTAAATGCTTAGAACTACGACTTTAGAAGAGCAGAGTTCTATTCATACAGGCATCAACAAGAAGTGAAATATGATTTCAATGCAAAGAACTACGACTTTAGAAGAGCAGAGTTCCCTTGATACATGCATCAACAAGAACTGAAATACGATTTCAATGCAAAGAACTACGACTCAGATTTTTCCCCAATCTCGCAACTGAGTGTGCCCTGTTGTTAGGGAGTCGTGGCTCCTCATACGAGACAAGTGGCGCAATGGAGAGGTTTTGGTACCACCACTAAGGATACCACCATTAGATACTATCTCTCAGTTTAATTTAACCACCTTCAACAAGTGGCAACTGTGTTTTCTAGGGAGGAGGTAGGTGGCGGCAAAAAAGTTTTAATAGTCTTGAGTGTTTAAATCTCCACTTCTTTTAAATGAAGTAGGTGGGTAGTTTCCATCGATGTACATGCGATTTTGTAAAATCGTCAATATATATATATAGGCATAAATACCCATCTAATATTATTAATAGTTAACACAACTATTGTTAAACTTTCATATATGTCTAACACATATATAACATACTCAATTTCTGCCTAATATCATTAATAGTTTAACACAACTATTTGTTGGACTTAATAGTTATCACAACTATTTACAATCACACAAGTATTAACATTAGTTAATTCTATCTTATATATATATATATATATATATACAATTATGTATATATTTTAGGTGATGTCTACTTGATGTCCCTGTTCTTATTAGACTCCTAGTGGTAATTATATTTCCACTCACTAAGTGGGTCCTAGGTGTCCAATTTGACTAGTCGTTACTTGAGTATTAGCTTTAATCACGACTTCTTTAATTGGAGCAGTATTCGAGGCTTTAGACCTTATGCATGTAGTGTTAGAAATTAAGCCTTTACGACTATAGGTATAGTTTTATGGCCATTGATAGGTTGTCGGAGATAACTATTAGCGTGCGACGAATAGTCGATACCCTCATCCTAGGGTCATGACTTCCTCACTTAAGCTATACGTTACTTTCTCTATAGTTATCGTAGCATTGGAATGACCCTCCTCATTATTCATCTTCCACTTAGTGGTCAAGCTCTCCCCCTAGTGTTTTCATTTTCCATGCCGTTACGGTTGCATTAAGATCTCCTAGTCTATTAATCAATTATAACAACTTGAGAATACACAATCATACCACAAGATTCTCTGGTGGGGCCTTGGCCTTGAGCTCCTCACCAGAGACCATTACATAGTTACAATTACATTTACAAGAATTATAGGGATCTAAAAAGTGGGATGTTACACCTCGCTCTTTAATGCTTATCCAATGTTGCAATGCCCAGACCTGCAAAACAACTTGATACCTTTCTCAAATACATTTGACTACATATATAAGATTGATATTCATAATAGAAAGAGACATCAAACTATAATCAAACAGTAATCAAATCTAAGACATATTAATAGGTCATATTTGGAAAGAGAAGAACGTCTGATCTTTATTGATGAATGAAAGCAAGTACATACAGTTATACCTTCTTTCAAGCTTGGCACTTCACGAAACCTAGATTCAAGGTCTCCTGCTTCCGTTCTCCAACGATCCAGCCTCTAATCAACTGTGCTAGGGTTTACCAAAACTAAAGCACAAGAGAGGGGGATGAAGGTCTCCATTCCTCCAGCATAACTTTGTAATTGGGCTTGGTCCCCTCACATGGCCCTTCTACCCTCCTTATATAGTCAGTGAGGAAGAGGAAAAGAAGTTATAACTGCTCAAGAGGTTTCCCAACCAACTTAACTTACTCGAATTTCAAGATTTTGACCAAAACAAGGGTGTACGCTACTCTACAATAGACAAATTCACATACACATGTAATTTAGCGCTACTATTTCAACAGTGGAGTCGTGCTCAGAAGGGTTTGAGCGCTACTATTTCAATAGTGGAGTCGCGCTCATGTTAAAAAATGGCCAAAAACAGGCTTTTTTGCTCATTTTCAGGAGATGGTTTGGTCTAGAAAAATGTTCCTAAGGGTCATATACATCAAATGGGTCAAGAATGAGGTAATTTCAACCATTTTTAGTGTCCCAAATGACTCCTCCATCCACAAATGTCCTGTTGTGTGACTGAACTTGATCTCAAGAAATGTCGTCATGCGACCAAGGGAAACAAGTGTCGTCATGGACGGAGAGGTGTCATTTCAAGCTATAACATTGTGTGTAGGAATAAGGTGTGAAGGAGCTAGGGAAAATTCCACCAGATCTACACTAACGAGTGATATACAGCAATGGACATCATTAGTGACTATGTGAATTACATTTATACCTTCTCTTTCTATATGCTATCAAAATTGGATATAGAGAGGGAATCATATAGGTATACCTCCCATTTATCTTGGATAAAGGGAAAGAGATCCAAGGGAGATCATTTCCATCCACAAAAGGGAAATCTCTGCAAACATTGCCACTGAAGGGAACTATTTTAGAAACTAGACTAGACATCTCATAGTGATAGTCTATATGTTTTTTATATCAATGTACAACCTCATAGTATATTTTCAACACTGGATAATTGTAACATGTCTGTAAGTAAGCATTTGTATGCATTGTGGAAATCATTTATGATGATACATACTTTATATTTTACATGCAAAAACATAATCTACACTGTCAATGAATTTGTAAAGTTGTTATGTTGAGGGAAAACATTTCCTATATTTTGTAATGCATCTAATGCACCTAAAGATATTTTTTTTCATTATCTCTAAAATAAAGAATATATATTTTTTCCTATGAAAAACTATATAGGAAGAATATCTTTCTTTATATATTTGTTCTTATATTTATTTGTAAATATGGTATCCTTCTCATTTTATAAAATAGTTTTAATATTGTGAATAAATTTACAAATGTGTTTCCTCGTAGGAGGTCATAGGTTCAACTATGGGGGGGGTAGGGTATGTGCACCTATGTAAACTTTAAGAGATAAATCATTGGGTAGATGTGGTCATTTTCCCACAAACAAGGGGGTCTCATACAACAATTTGGTGTTTATATGTTAGGATATTCCTATACTCCATCCTAGTCCCACCAGTATTTTGATCATTTAAATTTTCAGTCATGCATGCACCTTTAGGGTTTGCATGCATTCTAGGGTTTGCATGCATCCCAGTCATCAGTCCAGCACCTAGCCTTCAGGAGCTTCTCACTATTCAGTTTTAGCCCTCCAGTTGCTTAATGCACCCTTCTTCCTTGATTTTAGGGAGAAACTCGCCCTTCTTCACCTACTAGTCCAGTTGTCTTCAATTTACACTCAGTTACAGTCAGTTACAGTCAGTTACAGTCAGTTACACTTAGTTACACTTAGTTACACTCAGTTACACCTACCAGAGTTAGTTTGACTAATGGTTGACAGTTACTTGAGAATTGATGACTCCACTGATGATGATGAAGACTTCCAGTTGTGCTCCGATGATCATGAGGACACCTAGTTGTGCTCCGATGACACTCTATTGATCTTATGATCACTCTGAGAGGCTAATTAGAATTGCCACCTTAGGCATTCGAATCCTCTCTACCATTGTACTATTTATTTGTCCATGTTGTGATTAAATAATTAGTGTGTGTGAAGTATTATTGCTTCTATCTGAGTTCTACTGTACCATATTATTCTGTTGATCATTATACTATATTGTTCACTCTTCTTCTATTTTCCTGCTTAATCATAATTACTCTTGTGAGGTATACATCATCTCTTAGATCTGCTGTGAGGATTTTCACATTATCTTGGTTACAACCTTAAAATTATATTATTATTATTATTATTATATAGGAATTTATATTTATATTATTGTATATATTATTATTATATGTTATATTTATTACAAAAAATTCAAATTTAAAAAAACGATATAAGTGTTTTTCAACATAATATAAATTATTGAATATATTATTTTATATATACAAGTTTTATTTTATAACAAGTCAACCAAAATAGTCCTTGGATGGGGTGCTTGGGAGACAACATGGCATCCACCAGCTGCCACATCTAACCCCTAACATGAAGCCTATCTAATTTCCAGTTCTTACCTCTTAGAGAAAAAGGACTTATGTCGACCAAGTAAGGTTGGGAACTGCCCCTTCTCCTGGTCGTTTGAACAACACTCCATTGAATGTTCATCACCATTATTTAATCAAGGGATCCTACAATATAGATGAGTACAATCATGGTTTATCTGAGTTTCATATTCAAGGTGGTGGTAGATCATTATGCTGGAAGGAACATCATGATCCATCAAGCCTCTCTAGAAACTTCCCTTTGGTTATACCATTTCACCATCCCTTCTTCATCATTTGTGTAAGTTAGTTTTGGAAACTCTCTATTTCCTTCTCTATGTGATGATCTCAGTTATTCCTTTTTCATTTACAATGGTAGGTTAAAGTATGGGGATGACTTGATTTCCCCCTCAACTTGGGCATTATGTCTCTCCATTCACTACATAAACCACCTTGATCCATCTACTTCAACTCTAGTTCTCTCACGTGACCACTGCATTCCCATATCCATTCCTTGCAGTCGCATTCTTGTTGGGGCTCTAGTCTTGACTCCCCTAAATCCCTACAATGGTCTCTCTCCTACCATCACCCGTATTCATAGTGCTAAAATCCATGTTCGGCTAATTATTCATCCCCAATTTAGTCTTCGTACCGCTCCTTCAAACATGCATCAATTTCTTATCTACACTTCAGTATATTCAATGGAAGCTGGGGCTCAATGTTGTCCCCTGAAAAGGGACCACAAAACTTATTCTCAACCCATAGTTTTAGTGAAATCGAAGGAGGGAAAACTTGCATATCTCTGCCAAACCCCAACTCGCATCGAAAGAGAAATTGCAGGGGAAGAAGGATGGGTAAAAATAAAGAAGGAATGCACCCAAGATGAAGATATCAAAATAAATATGGGTCCTTGCATCCCTGACCCAGGAACCTCTCAAAATTGTGACATAAAATATTATAGGACCATCTCCCTCCATTGGCAAATTAAAGCTCTTCTTAGTAAGGTACTCTTGGTACAAAAGAAGAGAGAAATGAGTTGGAACTAGAAATGGAACAAATCCATAATCAAAACTGGGAGATTAAACAACATAATAGAAAAATGAAATCAAAGCTTCACATATTTCTCAAGGCCACCACTGGATTAGATTTTTCATCTATAGATCCTCAACTGTTGGGTGAGAGGAAGGTTCCTATACTCCATATTTCTTATGATGACAATACTTCTTAGTTTACTGATGTTTCTAAAAAAATCGTACTCATATACATGACATAGTAAGCCATCTCTATAGATTTTACAATATTAACTTGATAATTAAAATTGTGAATAATAATTTACTATTTTATATATGGTCTAATTTCTCTTCAAGCATGAAACTTTGTAATATTGTTTTGGTGATTAATATAATTCCTACAAAATGTAAAAATCAAATAATCCAAAACATAATATTGATTTCTGAAATGTAGTTATGCGATTTTGAAATCATGGATAATATGATAAAACAATTGCTTTACTTTTGATTTAGAAAAATGCATAGATATAAATAAATTAAAGTATTTAGATGGATGACAAATGTTTTAAGTAATCAATTTACATGATTCGGAAAAAATATTTTAATGCTTGGTGAATGCTTTCCTCAACTAATTTGTATTTTTTTTAAAATTGATGATTATATTATTTATTTTTTATTTCATCAACTATTTGAATTTTTAATCGATTTTAAAAAAATATATAATTTTGTTGTTAAAAAAAAAATTATGATTTTATTTTTATAAATTTTATTAAAAACTAAAAAATATAATATTATAAATGTTATTTTAATAAAAAAATATTATTTAAAACATGTATTAATAATATATTTTTATATTACTATATCAAATTAAAAGATATCCACCAATTCACCAAACTAATTGGAGGTTCTAGCACAATTGTAGGGTATCCAATCCACCACTTCACCATAGCCTAGGATAGAGTATCAACAAAATTAATTTGTTTTATTAAATGTTCTAGGAATAAGAGATTTTATAGATTCATATTTATTGTAATGTTTAAGTTATATAATAATTAGATAAAAATTTAGTGTAAAATTTAAATTATAATATAAGATTTAAAAAATAAAAATAAAAATATTTGAAATATTTATAATTTAGAATATTTAGAAAAAATAATGTGAATGTTACATGATTAGGAGTTTCTAATTATTATTATTATTAAAATGGACTTAACATTGAGAAATATTCAATATTCTTATTGCAAAGATAATATATAATATAATGGTAATCATTAATATATAAAATTTATAATAATATATTTAGACACATTCAAATTAAATGAATCTCACCCAATATTCAACCCTATAACTTCTACACCCGCTCATTCAAAACAATTTCTATTTTACTAGAAGTAAAATATTTAGTATTTTTATTATTCTTCGAGTTATTAAAACTCACATTTATGTGAGAGTAATATGTACTAAAACTATTTTTATTATTATGTTAAATAAAAGGAAAAACATTGGAAAGGATGAATTGAATGAGGGGACACCATCTACAACTATGGACAAGAGATAACACAATTATTAAGAAAAAAACCAATCAATCCAAGTGGAGACCTCAACACTCCAACAAGATCCATAAAGATAGGATCTTAGGATTTACTTGACATTGGGTTGGTGATGGCACAAGACCTAGGAAAATACTATAAAGAGGGGCACGCATCAGAGATGTTGTGCAAAAGGAGAACCATTATGGTGAAGCATTTTTGTTGAGACCTCTTATTTGATGAGTCCATCGAGTTTAGCTGTTACAGACTCCAAAAAAGGAGTGCTGCGTTGCAGTAGTGCTAGTCCAGTAGTTAGGATGGTGATCCAGTTCGTGGGTGAGATCTGGTGATTTCCAGATTCTCTATGGTTGAGAGGAATTGATACCTCTGCATTGCATTTTCCGGTTCAACCTAAGTCTACATAAATCTCGACTTCAAGTAAGTAAATTTTATTCTGTTGGGTTATTTTATTATAAGTTAAAACTTGTATCATAAAATCTATGCTAGAGTTGTATGCTCCGTATCGATGACCCGTGTGGAGAGGAAGCTAACGCTGACCGTATTTCAAATGTCTTGTAAGTTTAAGCCATGACTGCGATCTGCGTGAATCCCAGTGTATGTTCAATGATATATAAATGTAAACCATGAATGTGATATGCGTGAAATCCCACCGTATTTCAAATGTCTGGTAAGTTTCAGCCATGACTGCGATCTGCGTGAATATCCACTTCGATCCAATGATCGACTGTGTGTTGGGTTGTGTGACCGATCAGTGTATGTTTAAAAAAATCGCGTTACATATCTTACGTGTAATATATAATAGCATAACGATTAGGTTACATATCTTATGTTTAATAAATAGCATAGCATTATGATATATATCTCTTGTGTAATATAAAATAGTTTTTGATTATATTATGAACCCTTTATTTTTTGGAAATATCTTATGGTTACAATGAATGGTTTATAATATCGTTAAAATCGGATAAATACCATTACACGTATGAAAGTTGGATGTTTTCTATGATTGAAATAAATGGATTATAATAGTGTCATTCGTCTTATAAGAAAAGGGTTGTTGTGGGTGTAGTTTGTTTTAAAATAGAATGAATGTAGTTGTCCTATGAAAAATATGGAGTAGAGTAAAGCGAATATTTCCAAGTTATAGATTGAGAAGTTAAAATTTAAATGGAATATGACTAGCTAGGATTTTGTTTTACAACGCATGAAGTTATGTATAATGAACCATGGCGTTAATTAAAATATAAAGAATGGGAGTTGTATCTTAACCTTGGTAACATGTGTAGTTTATATGATTCCATTGCAAAATAGTAGCTACATAGAGGTTCATATTACTAAATCTCCATGGACAAATGTTTGGAATTTTTAAACTTTAGATAATGGAGAGTTGCTTTGAAAAAGTCACCTTTTATTCACTTATAATTTATCATTGATTTACCAAAGTGAATGAGTAATATTTCATTATCGATAATCTGTGGGTATAGTGGGAGTATATGGGAGTATATGATAGTATGGTATCAGAGCCCTAGGTTCCTACACTAGGACCTAATGGAGCTCATTGTTAGTGTTTATTTATGTTATATAAATTTCTGACCAAGTGTGTGTTGTTGCTACAACCTAATCCCCAATGTTTTGAAAATAACGGGGCCCCTCCTTTTACCTTAAGAAAGTATTGTTTTAGAAGGTAAGTCTTTTTAGTCTTTTCCTACGTAGTTTTTTTTTCCAAAAGATTGAGCAAGAGAAGTTTGTTTTTCAGTAAGTAAAACTTGACTTTTTCAGCCGAAACGATTGGCGTAACTCGCTGAGTCGAGTCGAAATGGTCAGTTTTATTTTTTAAGTTTCGAAGCTTTCTCAGTTTTGGCATGATTCACTGAGTCGAGCTGAAATACTCAGCAAAACTCGGTCACATCCATCGAAATGCCACGCTTTTGACTTGTCTTAATTGAGCCCTCGCATTTCGGCGGAAATCGTTGAGTCGAGCCAAAACGGTCGGCAGTTACCTTTGAGGTCTTGGTTTTCTTTTGTGTCGTTTGAACTTGCCGAGATTGGACAAAACTATCGGCGTCTCTCCTTTTAACTTGGTTGAACTTTCGGCAGATCTCAGCCAGTTCAACCAAAACACCGGATCGTGACCCTTTCGATTGTAGAACATCGACAGATCTCGGAAATACCCATCGACATAGTCATGGGAAAGAAATTTATCTCACGAAGACTCGCCAAGGAGCCGAAATCGACAGAGAAAATTTTTCTTCATCAATGTTGTTCGCAGCGACTCGCCCAGTCTTTCCAATACGTATCGCATCGACTCGACAAGTTCGTCTCAAACTGTCGGCAGCATATTTTCTTTGGTGGTGGGGATTTATTTTATTTACGGCGCAAAAGGACACTAGGCCCCACCGCTTTAAAACAATGTTTATTGCCACCACCAACCACGTCTAATCAGTAGTTATTGCTCTGCTTAGTGGGCGGTTATATATAGTCCTGGGGTTTTATTGGGTTTTTTATTGTTCTTTAAGCTTGGAGAAGAACGCCGTTTATGTCACCTCTACCACTCACCGAGCTCCGGTCACCCATTGTCATTGGGGGTTTGTGGCCAGTTATAAATTGACAGGTAGGCTCCGTTTCCCTCTCGTTCTCTTTTTCTAGTTGGTTGTTAGTTGTTTTTTTGTTTCGTTTAGGATCATTCACGGTTGGGGGATTAAATTTGCCCACTTATAACTTCCCTACACCCGTTATCACTCACTTCGAACTTGTTGATGGCCTTACCAGTTCCTTTCTGTTGTTTTGGACATGAGTGGGGTGACTTGCGAGTGGCTAGTCACATAAACTAAACCCTGGTAGCTATGATTTAAGGTGGTTGTGCTGTCCTTTCGCAATCCCGAGCCTCTGTCAACTCTCAACGACCGCCCGACCTGCACTCTTGAAAACACTCTCCGCACACCCCTGTCTCGCAGCTTGAAGCTTACTTTCCACTACCCATGATGTTTTGTTTTTGTCTTAGTCTCGGAAGCCTTTTGATTTCAGTTTTAAAACAAATAACAAGGCTAGTTAGTTGTTTATGTTTTATACTTACCTGCACAACATGTTCTTTTTGGTTTTCTCAATTTCTCCTATCAGTAGCTAATTATCTTATTGAGTGGTAGGAATAATAATTTTTTATGATTATGAATACATTCTATTGTTGGCTTGTGTATTGGTGAAACAAAGCATAAAATTTGTCAAGCATAAGAATGGTTTTGTTTGACCCTGCATACCTCTTAATGTGAATTTGCTTAAAAAATTGTTGTTTGATTTATGCTTATACATGCCTTTCTCTTATCAAATTTTAAACAATGCCTAAGAAAGGAGTTAAGAAGGGAAATTCCAATGTAACTGAGCCCGAGTCATATTTCGAAGTCGTATTGGAAACCAGGGTAGAGACCGCATATGAGGATACCAAGCCAGTTATGGGAGTTACCCCTGAATTTAAGTGGGGTGAAATATATTAGATGATCCAGGACCAAAATGTCCCTGGTGTAGTTCTGAAGGAAATGGTACTCTATCAGAACATCAGAAGATCTCGTATCGCAAAGGAAGCTACATGCCCAGATATTTTTCCTTGCTCAGAGGTCATTGGCTGGATTTTGTCGCAAGCTGACTCCACATCAAGGATTTTTTATGATGGCAAAGGAGAAGCTCTTGCCTCATTCCACCCAACACACATATCAACAGCTTACAAGTTACCACACACTCAGGTCCACCTGATCTTGGCTTGGTTTGAAATCCTTAACATGGACACCTTCAAATTCTCTAAGAAGTTATTAATACCAGGAAGGAAGTTGAGGTAGAAGGAAAGTAGGGAATATGAAACCCAAATGCTAAGGCCCCATTTCAGAATCATCACCTTAATCCTGAGCAGGATTTTCAGCAAAGAAGATGGAACCATCTAGAAACTAAATTAGATATCTCTGATTCACCATGTGGCCTTCAACGGTATAATCTTCAACTGGGTAGACATCATCTCAGATAATTTGTCGTCAGCCATAGAAGCTTCCAAAGGAGGACTAACCCATAAAAGGGAAAAATTCTACATGTCCTCATACCTTTTAGATTGCATCTTATCAAGGCATCCTTTCCCTAAGCTGGGATGCATATGGAACAAGAACGATGTCCCAATCTATGTTTCCTACAAGATGTTATGGGCCGATACATACAAGCGATATTACAAGTCCATATGTGAAGACCTTATCATGCCTCTGTATGAGCTGATCTTCATCAAAGAACCAAACTGTTTGTCAGATAATGCCATGGTGGTCGTGGAGCAATATGGAGATTACTATTTTTCGTAAGAAGGCACGTACCTCAGTATGTGTGGAGGATCCAAACCACCATCTCTCCTGCCTAAATATGTCACAGATTATGTAATCCACAAGGAAGTAGTGAGGAAAGTCTTCATAGATGGGATTGGTGACTTTTTGCATGAGAAAAAGAAGGTTTTATTCCTGCCATTTCCCTTCTACATTGGGGCATATAAATTCTCCTAGGTTAAAACAACCGAAGATTTTGTTCGGGGAGTGGAGACTTTGCATTTTGGAGAGAAGATTTTTCATCGAAATGACAACTACGACAATGTTGCAGAACATTTTGGAGCCGTCAAAGTATATTTTGAATATGCTAATTACTTTGACAAGGATGAGGAAGTATTCAGGAGATCTAGAAATATGACTGAGCTCAACAAACTATTTTGTCTCAAGACCGGATCTAGTTCCAACATTGTTGCCCAAGGTGCTAAGCAGGACGAATTACAAAGGAAGAGGGATGAAACCGAAGCTCTGACGAAGGAAGAGCAAAGGCTAAAAGAAGAGGCTGAAAAGTTCAGAGAGAAATAGCGGAAAGAATCTAGAAGGAATAGGCCAACAAGCTGCAAGAAAAAGAAGCTGAAAGGATCATAAAAGAAGAAGTTGAGAGGATCTGAAAAGAAGAATCTGAAAGGATCATAAAAGAAGAAGCTGAGAAGCTGCAAGAAATGAGAGAGAGGGCAGAGAAGGAGGCAGTTGAGTAGTAGAAGAAAGCCGAAGAAGAGGAGAAGTCGAGGAAGGCCGTGGAAGAAAGAAGTCCAAGCAAGAAGGCCATGGACATAGACCCCCCCCCAACTGTCTCAAGAAATAACCACGAGAGGCCACTTCTCTGTAGGAGAGCTCCCGCTCATACCTTTTACCCCATCAAAGGAGCACACTATGGCCCAGCTAGAAAAAATCATCTTCAATCGCAAAAGGAAAGCTATTGTAAGGAAGACGGAGGAAAGAGTGAAAATGGTCTCCCAACCGAATATCGTCATTAGACCGAAAAATACCGTTGTAGAAGGTACACACAGGGACCCCGGATTCGTGGCATCCATCAATGTAGCTTCTTCCCAAGCAAGTGAAGAAAATGTTCACAAGCTGATAAATGATGTTCAGGTGGGAAAACAGAAGGTGCGCAAGTTAAAACTTTATTTGATAAAGGAGCAAGTAGATGGAGAAATATGGAGGAAAAAATATGATGCCCTCTTATCAGAACAAGGAATAATAACAAGCGAGTACCAAAATCTAGATAAAGAGAAGGAAGCATTAACAATACAACTAATGATTCTAGAAGGTAAGAAGAATGACATTGAATCCCAAGCCGCTTAGTTAGAATCTAACCAGGCAGCTGCCAACCAACAGGTTGAGGAACTTAAGGCTAGAATGGAGGAGTTAAATAAGGAAAAGGAGCATATGTCAGGACCACTGGAGCTTGCAAAAAGAAAGAAACATGACGTAACCCCTTTCCACGAGTAGGCTTGTGACATTTAAAAGAAAATATTTCTGTCACAGGAACTTATTACAGAGGAAATCAGCAAGATGAAGGCAATGGTTTCAAGGATGAAAGAAATTGATGCTAAATCTTTGAGAATCAGGAAAAAGTGCATGGGCACTATGGAATAAATCAAGAAACAAATTGAATGGAGAGAAGGGAAATCATGATTCCTGGGGAACCTACCTCTCAAATCCTTGGCCAACTTTAACCTAGATTCGGGCCTCATCAAGTTCTATAGAGGCTACGGTGTAAAAGTAAACTCTGGAATCCTTAAAACCATTGGACGATGTGACAGCTTCTACTAGAAAATATGGAAAACCATGGCGAAGTGCCAGATTGTTTTTCCTCAGGCCATGGAATATTTCCTAGTCCAAGACCAACGCTTGGCAAAACTGAAGAGCGAGCTGGACACAGACATAGCCTACATAAAGAATATAGACGTCCTGACGATGGAGGACCTCCATTGATTCATTGGGAAATATTCCATTCACGCTTACTTTTTCAAAGATATCTCTCAGGAAACAACAGTGGGAGTCACAGGTATTGCAACAGAGTTATATAAACATGAAATATCCCTAAAGATGATGACTCCTGTATGAAACAACATTATTGTGAGAGAAACATGCATGTGGGCCACTTACATTACTGAGGTGGAAAAACTAGTTGGGACAGAAAATCCATTTGGAAGTTAATTTTGTTTTCTGTTGTAAATATTAAAGACAACTAGAAGCTTATTTATTGTATAAAATTAAAAAATAGCTGGAATTTATTTTTGTATTATATAGGCACTAGAAGAATTTTTTTTGAGATTACCTAGGGTTAGGTTACGTGAAGAGACATTTTTGTAAAGGTTATAAATAGGAGAAGAGAATAGAATTGAAGGACTTTTGGTAGGTGAAAGGAATTGATTGTTTTGTATGTGAACTACTTTGTTGCATTAATAAAGAAGGATCCATTTTCCTGGGAAAAGCTAGCACTACATTTTTGCTTGGGGATGTGTCAAATGTCTGTTGAATTATTTCTGCACCATTCATGCATATGCTGTGAGATAGTTCCTAACTGTTCTGAATTAATTCTTGGTTGTAAATGCTCTCATTTACCTTTGATATCTTTTATATTCTGATGCATTTGTGCTTATAGCATTGAAACGACTATTTGTAAGATTCTTAAGTGCATTTTCAGTATATTACTCATCTTTCATATTTGCTCCCTGCAGGGATAGATTAGATAGATTAAATAGTTTCAGATCAGATTTGTTTTGATTACATGTATTTAGATAGAGCACTTGCATATCATATTTAAATATAAAATACATAAACAGTGGATCAAGCTGCAACCAGTGAAAGCAAGTCTTTAAGTGACATACGGTAGTCGGTCCGTTATCTAGGCATATTCCCCACACCAAACGGTGAGCGATCTAATTGGGCTTTCTTACCGGGGAGAATCCCTTGTTGATTGGTGCTGTGAATTTCGGGGCATCAACAGTGTGGTAATTGTGTTTTCTTTTGATTAGATTGTGATTAATTTCTTATTACTGAGAAATGGCTGAATAATGATCTTCCACTCCCATTTATGTCAAATTAACTGAAGAAGAACAACATAATAAAATGATGAATAATAATCAAGAGGAAATTCTGCAAACTGTAAGAGGAATTCAAAATGACTTGCAAACATTTAAACTGGAACATGAACGGGTGATGTGGACACAAGAAGATGTAAATGAAGCTCTATTACAAAAGTTAATTGAATTTTCTAAAGACATGGGTCATGTGGGGATAAAAAGAAAATAAAAAAAATGGATTCTTCATCTGAAATGTTTTTCGATGATAGCTCTGCTGGCAGTGAGTTGGATGACTCTAGCAACGATGATGAGCATAGATGAGGAAGGAAAAAGAGACATAGGGATGAGATATCTGGTGAATTTAAAAAGATTAAACCTCTGATCTTTGACTGGGAAATCAAGAAAGGAGAGGAAGCCGAAGCATAGCTATTGGGTATGAAAAAGTATTTCTCCATGTATAACTAATCTAATTCAATGAAAGCAAAAATGGCTATCTTTAACCTGGTTGGGAAAGCTGAAATTTAGTAGAAAGACCTAAAGAAAGCGAAGGGGATTAATGACCGCAAAGTTACTTGGTGTTGGTTTAAAAAGATGTTTAAAAAAAGAGTATCTGTCTGAATATTATTATGAGGGTAAGTCTAAATAATTTTATGAACTAAGGTTAGGGAAAATGTCAATGCACGATTTATGCACTAAATTCTTGTCCTTATTACGATATGTATCCTACCTCACTGAGGAAAAGCCTAAAATACAGAGGTTCCTAGGTTTTTTGCCTAACTTCTATAAAGACAGACTAGAATTTAATAACCCTAAAACACTTTATGAAGCAATGAGAAAAGCTAAGCGAGCTTATGATCAAGATAAGCATAGAAAAGATAACCCAAAAAAATTTAAGAAGAGGGAGGGACAAGATTTTAAAAGAAGAGAATTCAAACCCTTCAATAAGAATAGAAACTTACCCAAAAATAATTTTAACATAAGTCAACCAACAAAACCTGAATTTAAAGATAACACTGGGTATAAGAAAAATGAAGAAATAAAAAGAGAACCTTTAAAGTGTTGGGGATGTGGAGAAAGCCATTTCTACTGGGGCTGTCCACATAAGAAGGAAAACCAAGTATTCATGCAGTCAGAGAAGCTTCCATGGTGGGAGAAGTTGCGAGGAGCATTCCAGAGATAAGAGCAGCATTGGATAATCACCAAGGAGAATTTGATCTCTCCATGATAGATGTAGAAGGTAAAATATCTTAAAGATCTATTTCAATTTTAATTGATTCTGGTTCAACGTTAAGTTATATATCTCCTAGTTTGGTAGATGCTTGTAGAATGAAGAAACATGAATTTCAAAAATATTGGTTAGTTCAGTTAGCCACAGGCACAAAAAGAAAAGTAACAACTTGTATTTCCACATGTGAATTTATGATGAATGATTATGTTACAAAGGCTGATTTAAACATACTACCCTTAGGATCCTATGATATATTGATTGGTATGGATTGGCTTGAATTTCATAGAGTAATTTTAAATTGTTATGACAAAAGTTTTACTTGCATTGATGAATCTGGTAATCATAGAGTTGTTAGAGGCATTCCAAAGAAAGGTACAATTAGAAAAGTATCTGCATTACAACTTAAGAAGTGTGCTAGAAAATGTTGTAAATTTTTTTACTGTGCATGTAACAAAAACCTCTAATGAAAAGAATAAACCTAATCTAGAAGATCATTCTATCCTACAAGAGTTTAAAGATGTATTCTCTGACGAAGTTCTTGGTTTACACCCTAGGAGGGATATCAATTTCACTATCATATTGGTGCATAGTGTTGGCAGGAGGTTTGATGGGGAAATTTTGCGGTACCGCCGACACTGCGACACATCGGATGAGGGCACGAAAGGAGTATTTTGTGTTAAAGGATACCACAATTGGCGCGTTTTGGGTCACTTGGACCATATGTTATGTAATAGTGAGTCAATTGTGGCGCGGTATGCGGGTTTTTGGGTCATTTGGACCGAGTCAGTTAGATATTGGGTCAATTGTCCATAGTGTCAGTTAGGAAGTCATTTGTAAGTGGACAAATATTTTAATGGTAGAAGCCTATAAATAGATGAGAAGTTGTAAGTGTTAAGGGGAGTAAGAGACAGAAATAGAGAGAAGACAGAAAGAATAGCAAGCGAGAGAATAAGGAGATCTATGTTTTGCTTCTGGTATATGACCGCGATAGTAATATAATGATGATGTTTTGGTACGATCTTTATGCAATATTGCGGTGTATGAATGTTGTTATATTTTCTTGATGCAATGTCTGCTTACTATTGCTATGATGATAAATATTGCGATTAAGTAATATGTTATAACTCCTTGCCAAATGTTTAAAGTTTTTGGTTAAGTACCGCAATAGAGTTAGTCCATGCAGCCACAACTCTCCTCCTCCCTCGGCGGAAACATGGTTTCGTCTGCTCTTCTTGGACACCTCGGGTGAGACCTCATCCGCTCTGCGGGTGTTGCTGGGTGGGCTCAAACATGCCCGGGCTGGTTCCCAGGGAGACTGCGGTATGTGTTGACAGTGAGGTGAACCCCTATCGACCGAGGTCATCTTGGTCAACAAATGGTTCCGTTGCTGGGACATGAACCCGGGTCTCTCGGGTGAGAGCCAAGTAACCTAACCAAGTAGACTACAACGGATACTCGGCTATGATGCAATGTTTGCTTATTGTTGCTATGATGATAAATGCTGCGATTAAGTAATATGTTATAACTCCTTTATGAATGTTTAAAGTTTCTGTTTAAGTATCGCAATAGATTTAGTCCGTGCAGCCACAACTCTCCTCCTCCCTCGGTGGAAACATGGTTCCGTCTGCTCTTCCTGGACGCCTCGAGTGAGAACTCATCCGCTCTGCGGGTGTTGCTGGGTGGGCTCAAACCTGCCTAGGCCGGTGCCCAAGGAGATTGCGGTATGTGTCAACAGTGAGGCAAACCCCTGTTGACCGAGGTCGTGTTGGTCAACAAATGGTTTCGTTGCTGGGACATGAACCCGGGTCTCTCGGGTGAGAGCCAAGTATCTAACTAATTGCGCTCATTTTGGGGTTGCAACCACGAACCACCGTTAAGCAGTTGCGCGTGACCTTGGGTCACACGGGATATTATCACAGGTTTATCAGGGGTTATGCTGCGATTACTGCCCCTATGGAAAAGTTGTTGAAGAAGGACGCGGCATTCCAGTGGAGCCCGGAATGTCAGGATAGCTTTGAAACGCTCAAGGCGAAGATGGCATCGGCACCAATATTGGTCTTTCCAGACTGGAGTAAGGAATTCCATGTCCATGTTGATGCTTCATCGATTGCATTAGGTGTTGTGTTGGCTCAAACTAGCGAAGGCAACCTTGATCATCCCATTGCTTTTTCCAGTTGGAAGCTATCCTCTGCGGAACGCAATTACACTACCACAGAACGAGAAGATCATTTGTCACTGATTGACACAGGGGAGGAACTGACTAATATTGAAGACGGGTTGTCGAATGCCCAACTATTTCAAGTTGCTGCTGCTGATCAATATTTTGATGACATCCTTCAGTTTCTGGTGACTAGCACTACGCCCGCTAACTTTACCATGACTCAGAAGAAGCAATTGGTTGTCAAGGTTGCTGACTTTCAGCTAATCGCGAGAGAGTTGTATAAATTGTGCGCTGATGAGATATTGCGCCGATGTGTCTTACTGCATGAGCAAGCACAGATATTGGCTGAGGCACATGTGGAGTAGCGGGAGGACACTATGGCGGTCGGGTGACTACCGGGAAGGTACTGCGTGCAGGGCTTTGGTGGCCCACATTACATAATGATGCAATAGACTATGCGCGGTCTTGCGATGTTTGTCAGCGAACTGGCAGGTCGTCCAGACGTGACGAGATGTCGCTACTACCTCAAGTGACATTGCAACCATTCGAAAAATGGGATGTGGATTTTGTCAGGCCGATCACTCCACGAGGGAAACCCACAGGTTCGTGGTATATTGTCACGGCGATAGAGTACTTGACCCGATGGGCTGAGGCAGCACCTGTAGTTGATTTCTCCACTGCAACGGCTGCTCAATTTTTGTTTGATCACATTATCACTCGCTTAGGCTGCCCCAAGATATTGCTGAGTGATCAAGGAAGCCACTTTTTAAATCGCACTATCAACACATTGACGGAGGAGTTACAGATATAGCATAAGAAGAGTACACCCTATCACCCACAGACAAATGGAATGGTGGAGGCGTTTAACAAGGTATTGGAGCATGCGCTGACAAAGGTGTGCAATGTGAACCGCGACGACTGGGATTTGAAAATCCCAGTAGTGTTGTGGGCCTATTGCACCACATGTAAAAGGTTGACAGGTCAGACACCTTTTAAGCTGGTATATGGGAACGAAGCAATTATGCCAATGGATTACACTGTTCCAAGTCTACGAATTGCAGCTGTTACGGGCATGGATGATGTCGCAGCATTAGATGAACATCTAGTGCAATTGGTGCAGCTAGAAGAGGATCAATTTATTGCTAACTTTCACCAAGGGGTGGAGAAGGATTGCCAGAAGGCATGGCATGATCGCCACATCAAAAGTAAACAGTTTCAGCAAAGTGACTTGGTGTTATTATACGACAGCAAGTTTATGAAACATCCAGGAAAATTGCAGATGCATTAGCTGGGTCCATTCCGCATCAATAGTATTACTTCAGGTGGAGCGATTTAGTTGCAGTGGTTGGATGGGGCGATGCTCCCCAAGCTGGTAAATGGTCACAGGTTGCTTGGTGGCAGATGGCGCACTAACAAAAGAAGGTATGTGCAAGTAGGTAGGCTTGTGCCACAAGTTTAGAGCCGTATGAGACTCATGGGAGCGTTGCGACCAGGATCGACGGTGGATTCTGTTGAGTTAATAAAGGATTTTGTGATGATTACAGAGGATTTGGGGGGAACGGGGCAGTGTTGTGACTACTGTCGCGCTAACAACTTGCGACCACTGCCCACCACTCCTATACATGATTGCACCTGATAGATTCGGCTGGGTTACCACATGACAATGACATGTTTTGTACATATCACGCTCGGCCAATACGATCAACAAGATATGAGGAGATTGCTCACACATCGGCACATGGGATCTTTGGTGGCAGCATGATCGCCCCCCTGCTATGTCAGTCGATGGGTTCATACATGCAGATGAGAGGTAGTGGGCATCATTCCCACCGTCATGACCCAGGAATGGTTCGACTATAAGTAGCCGAGGCAGCTGGTAGTTTGCTACAACGAAGTTGTTCTGAAATAGAGTGGTTATGCTGGTTGATCAGTTTGCGAGTTGAGTTGCGAGGAATTCCAAGGAGTTTGTGGAAATGCTTCACTTCATTTCATGTGGCAGCACCCCAGGGGCCCTACGAGCCCGAACAATGAGTATCCTTGAGCGCCTTGATACAGTGAGTGCACTTACACTGTGTTTTGACCAAGCCAAGGGCCGGTCCAGCATGTTTAAGTACGTAGTAGTTGTTCGAAGGATTGTGCTCTTCTTGACCAATGCGATGGTTGGGACGGTAGCTCCCCGACCATAGTAGGAGCTGATTGCCAGTTGGAAACAAATGTGCCAGATTCATCTACTAATTTTGCACCTTGGTATTGTTCGTCCTCTTTTCCTTCTCATCAATACCATCCACAGAGACTGGAGGATGAGTTTGAGAAGTACATGACAACAAGTTGGGCGATGACCATTGTTGGGTTCAAAGTACATGGCAATGAGTCGACGATCAGTGTAGCCAAAGAAGTAGGACAACACCGCGTGATCTAGACAGCAAGAACAGTTACCGGAACATAGTCCAGTTCGAATGCACGATGTCTAGCAGTTGACGTGGCTCGAGGGCGAGCCACAAGATTGTGTTGGGGGCCTGTTGGCAGGCGGTTTGATGGGGAAATGTTGAGGTACCGCCGACGCTATGACACATCGGATGAGGGCACTAAAGGAGTATTTTGTGCTAAAGGATACTGCAGTTGGCGGGTTTTGGGTCACTTGGACCATATGTTAAGTAATAGTGAGTCAATTGTAGCGTGGTATGCAGGTTTTTGGGTCATTTGGACCGAGTCAATTAGATATTGGGTCAATTGTCCATAGTGTCAGTTAGGAAGTCGTTTGTAAGTTGACAAATATTGTAATGGCATAAGCCTATAAATAGATGAGAAGTTGTAAGTGTTAAGGGGGGGAAGAGATAGAGATAGAGAGAAGACAGAAAGAATAGCAGGAGAGAGAACAAGGAGATCTATGTTTTGCTTCTAGTATATGACTGCGACAGTAATATAATGATGATGTTTTGGTACGATCTTTGTGCAATATTGCAGTATATGAATGTTGTTATATTTTCTTGATGCAATGTCTACTTACTGTTGCTATAATGATAAATGCTGCGATTAAGTAATATGTTATAACTCCTTTCTGAATGTTTAAAGTTTCTATTTAAGTACCACAAAAGAGTTAGTCCATGCAGCCACAACTCTCCTCCTCCCTCGGCGGAAACATGGTTTCGTCTGCTCTTCCTGGACGCCTCGGGTGAGATCTCATCCGCTCTGTGGGTGTTGCTGGGTAGGCTCAAACCTGCCCAGGCCAGTGCCCAGGGAGACTGCGGTATGTGTCGACAGTGAGGCGAACCCCTGTCGACCGAGGTCGTGTTGGTCAACACCTAGTGCAGTACCTGCCTCTAAGACCCCTTACCGAATAAATCAACCTGAACTAATAGAAGTAAAAATGCAATTACAAGAGTTAATTGATAAACACTAGATTAGACCAAGTGTGTCCCCATGGGGAGCACCGATTCTTTTTGTGAAAAAGAAAGATGGCACATTGAGGTTGTGTAATGACTATAATCAATTAAACAAGATCCCTCTCATAGATGATCTATTCGATCAAGTACGAGGAGTAACATTGTTCTCTAAAATTGATCTAAGAACTAGATACCATCAAATAAGAATAAAGGATGAGGATGTTTATAAAACTGCTTTCAAAACACGTTATGGGCACCATGAGTTCATGGTCATACCGTTTGGTTTGACCAATGCCTCGACAACATTCATGTATCAAATGAACAGTGTGTTACACAATTTTTTGGATAAATTTTTCGTCGTCTTTATAGATGACATCTTAATTTACTCTAAAAACACTAGTACAAAATGAGAGATAAGTGACTAGGCGACTAAAAACGTTAGTCACCATAGTTGTTTCATGGGATAAATTACTAAAATTGAACAATTTTAAAGAATCCAACAAAAAATGACTAATATAAATGACTAATTTAGTCACGGGATGAAATATATGACTATATAACAAGCGACTAAAATAAAAATGACTAACATAAATGACTAATTTAGTCACAGGAATATAAATATGAGTAGTTAACAACGATTAATGTGAATTAGTCGTTTATGTTAGTCATTTTTAGTTGTGTCACACTGACAATGGAAAAATACAATTTTGATAATGAATTTGTACAATATTTTACTAAATTTTAATAATGCAAATGGATTTAGAGACCCCGACTATCACAGCCACAATTTTTTGCTAGTCTTCAGTGTCAAGCTGTGGTGTGCGGCACTACCTAGGAACGACTTGAGGGCTTGGCCAACTCAACCATTTCACCGACAGACTACGCCTAGCCTACATAACTCTTTTAACTTAACACTTGCGACATGTTTACTTGTTTAACTTGTTAACATGTTCCTACTAGCTTCACCATGATAACTACTTCTATGCACTTCTAGTTCACTAGTACAAAATGAGAGATAAATGACCAAGCGACAAAAAAATTTGGTCACCACAGTTTTTTAAAGGGATAAATGACCAAACTTGACTGAGCCGACTAAAAATGACCAAGATAAATGACCAATTTGGTCACAGCCTAAAATATATGACTAGATAACAAGTAACTAAACTAAAAATGACCACATAACAATAACATTAAGAATATTAATTGGTCATTTGTTTGGCCATTTTTAGTCGTGCCACTCTGACAATGGAAAATTTTAATTTTGGCAATGAATTTGTAACACTACAGAGGGATTCTGAGACCCCCCTAATGGGTCTTCGAATCCATCTGCAGTGTTAAAATTTAGTAAATTGTGGATCCCCTCATGGATTCAATGGGATATTCCCTCATTGTTTCATTAACTGGATTGAACATTGTTTTCACAACATATCATTTGTTATTCTCATCAATGGTTCTACCTCTCCATTTTGTACCCCAACCTGTGGCCTCTGCTAGAGTTGTCTGTTATCCCCTCTATGACATCATAGTGAGACACAAAATTGATCATAATTTTTTGACTAGCATCATTATATGTCCCATCAACATACCCCATAAGCACCATAATTTTGTAACCTACATGTATATCAATTAGGGAAGTCACACCCTATCTCCCCACAACACGTCCATAGAATGACACAGTTTATATATATTTCATCGTATGTATATATATGTGTGTGTGTGTGTGTGTGTGTGTGTGTGTGTATTGAAATATATGTGTTTATATATATTATAATATATTTCATCATATATATATATATATATATAGCCAACATAATATATAAGAAAAAACAAAATATCGATAAACACAAAACCTATGTAATTAAAACAAGTTTATAATATAATTTGTAATTAAAAAAACCCAAAATGTGTTAACATGACCGAATGCATTCAACATGGCAGAGTACATTGGTACCTTTGGAAACAAAACATTTGGAAACCCAGTATTTGGTCACCTGGCGAGATTTGAAAGAAATGTACAACCACCAGAAGGATTCTATGAAAATTATTTTATGCAGATCTGAATAGTTTTGTTGAATGTTTATGCTAGAAATACTGAAGATTTGATTTGTAATAGTGATAGAGGAATTTATTTTCTTGTTCTTAGGGTACCACTATTGAGAATAACCTTTCTCTTCACTATTGGTCGAATTGATCGGTTGAACAACCTGTGAAGAGGGTCGATTTGTTTCAAGAAGGGTCGTGGCATTGTTAGAGGCCCCAACCCATGTTATAATGAGGCGATTTTCCACTTGTGAGATTGTACACTTAATTTTTTCGTAAGAAATTACTGATGGGCAGTGGTATTACCTTGGGGGATTGACTTACAGTCTAATAGAGGGATCATGTGAGCTAGATAAGGCCGCAAACCTTTTTCCTAGGTCAAATATGTATGGTATCAACTTCGAGCTAGGAGTTGGGGCTATGTTTCATAAACTAGAACGCATACCTTTGAAGATATAACCCATTATTTCATTGTTGGGATGGCATATTGGTTTGTTGGGTGAGCTCTAGCATCAAAGGGGTTAAATCTTCTATCCTGGTTTGTCACCTTGCTTTCCGGGTGTTTGTTGCATTGTAAAAACAAGTTAGAGCCTGCCTGCAAGGCAGGGTATGGGATATCGTGTTAAGATTCAATATGCTAAGATAGAAAATATTAGCATTACATTCCATTTCACACCAATAGCATATATAGGATCACTGAAAGAACAACAAACACAACATAAACACAAGAGACACAGATTTATCCTGGGAAACACTCATGGGGAAGAAAACCCAGCAAAGCTTCCTCAATATAGATGATCAACAAATACAAAGATGTAATCCGCAACCATGAGCTCCTTCTCCTCCATAGCAGATCTCTCTCATACTTATGCATTATTCACAAGTGAGTGCAATGTGTGTTAAATGAGGAACACACCTCCTATATTTATACACAACTCCGACTTGTATTTTATATTAACTAGGTCGGCCCCAACTTAACCATTGGGTTAAACACCCATTACAACTGATTGGGCCAACCCCTCTAGGGTGGTCTAATAACCCTTTGAACCACATAACACATACGGGGCCGACCCCCACTAGGGAAGTCTAATAACCCAAGTTACCACATTTCGACGGAGGAATAAACATCTCCAGATATACAATAAGGTCTTCATGGAGGAATGAAACATCTCCGGAATAATAAAGTACAAATATAATATTCTTTGAAGTTACAATATTTCAACACTCCCCCTTAACGAGAAGGATATTATAACAACATATGTAGGAGCAAGGAGTCATCGACTACATGATACATGATACATCTATAAATCATTGGAAGCTTTCTCAACATCATCAGTAACTCAAGCAGTTACTAGAACATCTTCAATACTGAGTCTTCATCTTCTGCAGCACTCAAACAACTACAGTAACATCAACATCTGGATCCTCACGATCATCATCATCATTATCATATGATCGTCATCATCGTCATCACATGATCATCAACATCATCATCACACGATCATCAACATCGTCATCACATGATCATCAGCACATGATCATCAGCATCATAGTAGCATACCATACAAGACACATGATCCATTTAGGACACCATATCATGTCTAGGGACGATGCAACCCACTCGTCAACTTAGACAATGTCTAAGGACCACTTCTCGGAGACATACATCTACGAATCAATTCAGGGACCAAAGTCCGGGGACGATACAATCCCCTCACTCTCGGAGACATCAGTCTGCGGATAATTTTGGAACTAAAGTCCAAGGATGATACAATCCCCACTCTCAGTGACATATAGTCTGTGGCTCATTTTAGGACTGAAGTCCAAGGATGATACAATCCCCACTCTCGGTGACATATAGTCTACGGCTCATTTTAGGACTGAAGTCGAAGGATGATACAATCCCCACTCTCGGTGACATATAGTCTGTGGCTCATTTTAGGACTGAAGTCCAAGGATGATACAATCCCCACTCTCGGTGACATATAGTCTACGGCTCATTTTAGGACTAAAATCCAAGGATGATACAATCCCCACTCTCAGTGACATCTGTCTACGGTTCATTTTAGGACTGAAGTCCAAGGATGATATAATCCCCACTCTCGGTGACATATAGTCTGCGGCTCAGTTTAGGACTAAAGTCCAAGGATGATACAATCCTCTTACTCTAGGAGACATCTGTCTGTGGATCACTTTAGGACTGAAGTCCACGGATGATACAATCCTCTTACTCTCGGAGACATCTGTCTGCAGATCACTTTAGGACTGAAGTCCACGGATAATACAATCCTCTTACTCTCAGAGACATATGTGTGCGGATCACTTTAGGACTGAAGTCCATGAATGATACAATCCTCTTACTCTCGGAGACATCTGTCTGCGGATCACTTTAGGACTGAAGTCCACGAATGATACAATCCTCTTATCATCTACTTAGACAAAGTCTAAGGACCATTTCATCGACCTCATCGTCAGAACAGGCAACTTCATCATCAACCTCATCATTGGAACAGGCATCCTCATCATCGATACAGTATCCTCATCAATATAGGTATCCATATAAGTATACATATAAGTATCCTCATCAATAGAAGTATACATATCGTCAGTACAAGTATACACAGGTGTCCTTATCATTGACCTTACCATCAATATAGGCAATCTCATCATCGATACAGGTATCCACATCGATACCAGTATCCAAAGATATCTTTATCGACCATATCACTCCCCCTTTCGAGGAGGGTCCTTTTGAACTACACCATGCTTGTCTCGGAAATACTCAAACTTTACTCGAGACAGAGGTTTGGTCAACACATTAGCAACTTGTTCATTAGTTCCTACATACTCGAGCTTGATAGCTCCTTTCTGCACCATATCCTATATATAAAAATATCGGATCTCTATGTGCTTTGACTTATCATGGAACACTGGATTCTTTATCATCTTGATACAACTCTGGTTGTCACACAGGATCATAGTGGATTCCATCTCTAAGTCAAACAATCCTGATAACAACTAACAAAGCCATAGCGCTTCACAACTAGCAGATCAAGCAGTTATATATTCCGCTTCAGCTATTACACTAAGAGACACACTATACTGCTTCCTGCTAATCCACGAGATCATGGAAGATCCCAGAAAATAACATCCACCCGATGTACACTTCCTTCCCAATTAGCATCTGTGTAGTCATACAATCTGAAGTCATGATCTCCAAGATAACATAGATCAAAGTCTATCGTACCCTTTAGGTACCTCATCACATGTTTTGTAGCTATTAAGTGAACATGTCTAGGTTCCACTAGATACTGACTCAAGGTGTTCACAGCAAAGCATATATCTGGCGTAGTGTTCGTTAGATACATCAGTGACCCAATATTCTGTATGTACAGGGTTACATCCACTAACTCTGATGAGTCATCCGTTAACAGCTTCAAGTTTGAATCCATGAGAGTGGCCATTCCAACACATCAAATTTTTTCAAGATTTCTCATCATGTTTTCCTTGGTTGAGAAAGATTCCTTCTGAGCCTTTTCATGCTTCCAGTCCTAGGAGGTAATGCATCAATCCGAGACCATCCATCTCGAACTCTGAAGCTAGCTTCTTCTTGCTTTCCATGATCTATTTCTCATTTCTTGTTAGAAGGAGATCATCCACATACAATAATAGTATCATCCATAACCTTAAGGTAAAGGTTAGGATCAACTTTACTTTTGGTAAAGCCCAAGCTTATCAAGAAGCTATCAATTCTTCCTCTGTGACTGAACATCATTCACACTCTAGATTGAGTGATCTTCTGCATATATATTCGTGCCATCTCTCGTCAGATGGGTCTACTGATATGGGCCTCAAGATCATTCGAACTCTGTGGTGAGTTCCTTCTGTATATAGATACCCTCTTCAACCTTGTAGCAAAGGTTGGAATCTTCATCACCCATGGTAATCATTAAGCTCATCAAATGATTATCGATCCTGGGTACCTGTACAGAGCTTTCCTTAATTGAATCCTGGGAGTTTTCTCGATTTGCACTTCTTCTTCAATAACACCATTGAGAGAACAATATTTATCTAGCTACTTGGAACAACAATATCATCATGATCCTCTTCCTCTTTCTAAGAGAATCTTCTAGCCACGAGCCTTCTATAGTATGTTTGATTTGTAAATCTTCTTGTTTGAACATCTATCACTTGTTCTGTATTCATCATTCTTCATGATCTTTCCTACAAAACAAAGTCAATTGCATGATTAGTAATACTTCATAATCATCAAATCATGTTGACATGATAACCTATTATGCATATAGATATGATTTACATAGTTATGCAACTATCTTGACCAATTCTTTGGCACAACACTTTTCCATATCCTGTATGCATACAGTGGCTATCTAGATGCCTTCCATCTCTACCAGAACATACTATCAAGAGTGTGCACAGCTCTCAGCATGTCAGCAAAGAGGTTTCATTCTAGACAATCAACAATGGAATGTTTGTCGAACTTACCAATCATATGCATATTAGTAGTATATTGTTCAATGATATATGAATGCTTACACTTAGCATGATATATTCTAGCAATACAAATATGCATACAACTATTATGAGCAATATCATAGACTATTCAGTAATTCAAATACTTATCTTTTTATGTCTTGTGAGGTTGCATCCGTCTTGGTCTCAACTTCCCTTCCATGTCATGAGCTTCTATCCATCCTTGACCACTATGCATGCTTAAGTGTGCACTAGTGTCATCATCATGATCTCATACATAATCATACATTCATTAGTATAAACTCAATATTATCACAACATTATGATTCTAAGAATATGTATGGTCATAATCATTCAATACATGGGTATACTAAGATCCTAGCACAAAGTAGGATTCTAAGTTGACATAGAAAAACATACCTGGAATAGTATACATGCTTAGTTATTTCTAACATACCCAAACAATATCTTTATTCTCTTCAATGATTTAGAGACCTTGTGGTAGTAACCTGCATACCTCCTAAGTTAAGCATAGTAGAAATAAATCATACATACCTCAGAAGTTGAGCTTCTAAAGACTATGGATAAGTCTTTTGTCTTTATGTCATCATGGTCATAGAACTTGATTTTCCTTTCTTGATGTACCTGTCTTTTGTTAGCAGACAACATCATCCTCATACAACGCCATAGGTGCATTAGTACAATCATATAACTTTGATCAAAGAATGTCTTCTATCATTCACATGCATTCACACTTTTACTAGGGTGATAAGACAATTCTAAGATTAATCAAGATTGTAATAATCTCAATATGAAGACAAGCATATTATAAACTTAATCATGAACAGATTTCAACACATACCTGTATCTCCTCAAGTCATACCTGTCAGGGAATTCTTGTAGTCTTCTTATGTAAGGCCTTAGCCTCATCTCCCCCTGAAACTGGATCTGGATCTCGATTAGGGTTTGTCAGAGAAACCCTAAAAATTCAAACTTTGACTTTCACACTTCTTAATGGATGGAAAGATGTGCCTTGCTGAGCTGATCAAGCTAGCATACTTCAATTTTGAAATCTCCAAAAATTTGACCCCTCAAAATTGCCTTCGAAACTTCTAAATCTTCTAGACAGGATCCCGAACTAGGGTTTGATGAAGCCCACACTTCTTCCCAATCAAAAGGTTTGATCCAAAACTCTAAACTCTTATTTTTCTAAGGAGCTTCCAGGCATGGTCATAGACTTCAAAAATTCCAACTTTTGCAGAAGCCCTAATTTTCCACATTTCCGATCAAAATCCCGAACTGGGGTTTGATCAAGCCCGGTCTTCTACCCAACCAAAAAATTCGATCTTGGTCTCTAAATTTCAATTTTGATGAGTAGCATTCAGCCGTGGACTCTGCTTCCAAAAATTTCAACTTTCTCCAAAACCCTAACTTTCCACAGCAGTGACGATTCAAGAATGAAGGTGCTCAAAATCCAAATCTGTTTTGACAGAAATATGCACCTGATTGTTTCTGTTGTAACTCTGAAATTACGAATCTGCAGGGTCTAAAACTTCTCCCTGTGGTATCCCGACCGGTCCTCTTTCCAACCCCATAGGTCTTACCTCAATTGGATTCTCTAAAAGAGCATTATGACAAGTGTCACAACGTGATCTGTTTATGGGATAAAACACGAGAGAAAACTTGTACGGTGTTCCACGTGTCACTGGTTAAACTTCAGCATCTGAAAAAGTTACCTGAGCTAGTAAAGTCCATGTACTACCTTTCACTTTTTTTGAAATTTTATTTAGAGCTTCCTAGCCGAAGTTATGGCCTTTTTTCCTAGGTCACCTGATTATGACTGAGATCTGGAAGAGGCCGAAACCCTAACTTGTACTGATCATAACTCACAAAGTACAATGAATCGGAGGGTGTCCTTTGGAAACAAGGTACCTGGGGATGTTATATACGACTTGTAAAGGTTTCATATCCTGAAACTTCGCCAAAATGGATTTATAGCGAAAGTTCCACGATGACTGGTTTTTTCTATACAAAACCTTAACCTTCAAATCGTCGCAAGTGAAGCAAGTGTCGTAAGTGCCATACATTTCCTTCCTTCAAGTTAGCTTTGATACCATGTTAAGATTCAATATGCTAAGATATAAAAAATCAGCATTACATTCCATTTCACACCAATAGCATATATAGGATCACTGAAAGAACAACAAGCACACCATAAACACAAGAGACACAGATTTATCCTGGGAAACCCTCATGGGGAAGAAAAAACAGCAAAGCTTCCTCAGTATAGATGACCAAAAAATACAAAGATGTAATCCACAACCATGAGCTCCTTCTCCTCCATAGCATATCTCTCTCACACTTATGCGCTATTCACAAGTGAGTGCAAAGTGTGTTAAATGAGGAACAGACCTCCGCTATTTATACACAACTCTGACTTGTATTTTATATTAACTAGGTCGGCCCCAACTTAACCACTGGGTTAAACACTCCATTACAACTAACTGGGCCGAACCGTCTAGGGTGGTCTAATAACCTTTTGACCCACATAACACATACAGGGCCGACCCCCACTAGGGAAGTCTAATAACCCAAGTTACCACATTCCGACGGAGGAATAAACATCTCCGGATATACAATAAGGTCTTCACGGAGGAATGAAACATCTCCGGAATAATAAAGTACAAATATAATATTCTTTGAAGTTACAATATTTCAACATATTGTTGGGGAACACCCCCAAAAAGAACCAAGTGGGAAAAACATACCAAACAATGGTCAGATGAGTAACCTCCAAAACATGGAAGGTAGAATGAGTAACATCATAGGAAGTGGCTCTGAACAACAAAAGGTAGTAGACAATATAAGAAAGCAACTCACTAGTTCATCGGGAAAGCCCAAGCCAGTTATTAGTTACCTTAGTTAAAGAATATTTGCAAGGGATTCGAATCCGACATAGTGGGGAAAATTTTCATTTATGCTTCAAGGGGGACACCACCACTCAAATTTGCAAGGAGAAATTGATTCCAGGCAAGTATTGAAATGATTAAACAATAAATATATCAGTATAGGTATTGATGTTCATGTATTTTAATTCCTCTATTATACTTGCTTATATGCCAAATATTTACTCATGAATATTAAACATTTTTTGAATTATTTATGCTATTAAAATTGAACCACTATCCATTATAAACCCAAGAAAACACATTCATAACAATTAATATAGTCACCAAGTCCGAGAGACCCTTATTAGCTTCAATGATTAGCGACCTGTCAGAGAATTTGAAGGGCCTTGATGCTTCAGGTAATATGAGAAAACTAGGTTTAAGGTGATTTTCTTAGATCTAAATTTTAGTAATATGATTGAAAGATATTCTTTTCAGTATTGGGCTCATAAAATGGAAGTAGAGAGTTGGTTTCCTTTGATTAGGATAAGTTTTAGAATTTGAATCTTCCCACAAACATGGAAAATAATCACATTGTATAGACTCGTCAAGTTTAGACTCTACCTTTATCCAAAAAGCCTAATTCCCTTCCTCGGTTCCTCCCCTAGATTATTCATCCGGTGAGGAATCATTTCATTCGACTTGTGTAATTCCTTCATCAGTGCCCAAAATAATGCTTCCTTAGGCTCATCCTCAACAAGAATCTTGGCAATCACCATCACCACCTTCTTCCCCTGCCTCATCATCATCATCATCACCGCTAAGACCACCATTTTTTCCTCTTGAACCTTCTCCATATCCTCTTACCACAAGTGTTAACTCTATTCCCATCAATTTAATTACAAAACATCGTCTGTTAGGATCTCTATGTCCTCCTCCTCCTTCATGCTCCGCATCCAGATATCCACCTGCCTAACCATCATTAACATTAATATCTATGCCTTATCCTAGGAACAACACTTTGAGTATACCTAATTCACAAGAAACACCTCTTCCCATTTCATCTGCAAGAGACTCTCAGTCCTCACTTCCACCTTTTCCACCTTGGTCTCCACCATTGTTCTGTAGTTCCTCAAGAGGAGCTCAATATCCAAACCATCCAAGTTCTGGAAAAAATTTGGAGCAATCCAACACTGTTAAGAGAGATGGGGATTCTCTACCCAGGTTGAAGCCCTTGTATAAGGATAAATTCCATGCTCCTCCTGATAGTGCAATGGTGTGGAGCAAGCTGAGATCAGGCTTATTTGAGTAAGAATTATGTTATATTTCTTTGCACTAAGTTTGGTGATGCAGAGGATTATCTTTTTTTCCGAGATGAAATGCATTCTCATTTGTTAAACTTTTCCTGATTTAGAAACTGCATTATTTATATGATGTAGCATGTATTACATTATCTAGTGAATTGGGATGAACACATTAGATGAATAAATGATTGAGACTCTATTTGGCTACACTACTTCCAATACGGTGAAAAGTGAAGCAGCCAAATGTTCAGTTAACCCCCCACCTAAACAACAACAATACATTCTTGACCCTAGAGAATCACATAAGATATCTATATTGTTAAGGGCATTGACTGTTACAAAAGAGGAAATCCATGATGCACTACTGGAAGGTGTTACATTATTAAAAATATATGAACGACATATTGATCAAGCAATAATTGTTTTTCCATTCACTGCTTGTAAATTGGAAAACAATATGAATGCACTTTGGTATCCCCATTGTAGACCTTGGCATATTTGCATAAAATTAAAACCATGCTAATCTAAAAAAGGCGAGGCCCATATGTCTATCTCATTTGGATTCTTTGGTGTAGATAGAAATGGAATTTGGAGGTATCAAGCTACCTAAATGCTTGGGTGCTGATTTAATCGGGTTGTCAATTTCAAAATGTCTCAAGTGCTCAATTTTTCATACTTCAAACCTATAAGAAAAAGTGGGCAACAACAAAATACTATTTTAGATTGAGAGTCTGACAAGACGATTTGAATCTATTTGTTTTATGGAGATATAAGCCCATTATATGGTTTAATTGACCTTAAACAGTAATCACCCACCTTGTGGATATATATTATGAATAGATATCCCTCTCAGTATTGTGTCATTGAACTTGGTGAGCCATATTGTTCCTCCCTAATCCATTTCACAATGAGGTAGTACATAATCAAATAGGAAAGTATAAAGGAAGTTGAAGTAATGAAATATATATGTATCTGTTGAGGTAATTGAGATATTTTCTAATGCGAACCTTGTCCCCAAAGAGTGTGTCATTGTTGTAGGGTGCACCCCTTGCATCACCTAAATTTTTTTTGGAAACAAACGTAGGCATGGTCTCACCTAAAGGTCTTTTGTTCCCATGCTCATATCCTATCCTCCTGGCATATTGTTTACCGCTAGCAAGTTTGTTCTTGACTCTCACCTTTAAAATATCTGGCATGCACACACTTGGCCTTATGCACCACTTTAATTGATCATGTTATTCAATTTATATTTCCTCTATCTTGTCAAGTCACGCATTTACTTAATGGTATATCTACCAAATGAGCCTACTGCATCCTCATTTAGATGTCCCTTAGGATTCTTTAGGTTGCCTATCTTGTATCGAGTCTTTTCCCATTGATTAGCTTACAAGTTACATGTATAAATCCTTGGATTTGATTAATATTCATACCTATCCTTCATACACATTATTTCACTCATTAGGGTCTATGAATATCCTTCCTTCTAGTTTTTACTATCACAAACCATGCCCAGTCATATCTTTTCCCACCTAATTTGGTCGATTAGGGAGCCCATATCACTTGAATTAGAAAACATTCTAAGTTTTATTGAGAATTTCCACATAACATGTCAAAAAGAAGATTCTCCCACAATATACTTTGGTGTGGGAACTCTCAAGGAATTAGCTGAGTTGGCACCCAACCAATTTAAGTATGTGTTGCATGGTCTATATCACACAAGCATGCTAATGTTCTGTGCTTGGAATAGTGTACCTACACTTCAAAGGGCCAATTTTGTCACACTAGTCATTTCCATCATGTTCATGTGTGTTTTGGTTTTCTCATGTGCCTTCCAACAAAACCAAAAATCTTTGAAAATAGAACTGGATGACTACACATTTTACCACTTGCTATAGGTTGCACATTTCTGATGCAGGTCCATTCTTATGAAGGATTGAAAAGGTTAGTTTTGAATGCTCATTATTATGAGTCCCTTGATAGGAGAATGCCATTCATTTTTCAACAACATAAATGGATCCTAATTTCACTGTACGTACAATCTCAACTTTCCAACCCATTTGTTTTCCATTTTCTTTGTCGACCCGCACATGGAAGAGTTTAGGCCTTACCGATTGGAGAAGCACCATTTGGACAGATTGATTCAGTAAGGATACTTGGTTGGAGACTTAAACACCCACTTGGATGTTTGAGGATATCAAATTAGTTCTGTTAAAGTTTCTTAAACCATGGTAAATAGATTCTGCACTCTAAAAGAATTCCTACATGAAATTAAACAGTGGAAAACTTAAAGCTACTCAAGACTGCACTTTGTAATTAATGATAGAATCTATAAACACATACTATAGAAAAAATATAATGGAAACATGGTAAATTCACTACTAAAACCTGTTACTTCTTTTCATTACTCATGAAAATGAAAATCTGCTACAAGAAAATAAGGCACCACTAATTGTTGAACTGAAAATTGAATGAATAAGCCTATACCTATACCTTCTCTTTTGTATAATAAGAAGGAGAGTAGGTACAATGAGTCTAGACACATGTACAATAGTGCCTCATCTAGATATTATCTGAGGCATATGAGCTAGGCTGTATGTGCCTTACTTAACTGAGGTATGAAAACAGAAATTAGAGACTTAATGCATGCACATTGCATGCATCTTCACATGCAACTTGTTTAATATATGCACATGCAAACTATCTAATACATGTAACTTGTGTGAAAAATATTGAGGATAACATTATCCCTTCATATCAATGGTTGGTGCATGCATGCATGTACCCTCACTATTGGAATTTTAAAAATTGTGACGCACTCCCTCCTAGTATATTCCATTGTTTAACATATGCACATGCAAAACTATCCATTGCATATACATGAAAGTCAATGTTATGTGAATATGTTGATCCTACTACACGTGCTTGTATGGATATGCAAAACCTATTGTACTTTATGTTGTAGTACAGACTTGTTCCAACATCTCGTTTGTTGAATTGTTCTTTTTCCATACCTGCAACTATACCTTCTTCTACCACACATGAACCCAGGACTTGGACACACTATCCAAGGTACTAAACACTAACAAGTTCATCATTTCAAGTGTACTCACTCTGTGTTTCCTTGCCATCATTTCTCCTTGCATTTTCGTGGATTTATTGTATTTCTTTTAGGAATGTTTTCTTCTTTATGGTTACTATTACTAACTCATAATCGTTCATCCTATGGCTAAGTCAATTCACAAACATAGGCCTCTGTTAATTATGTAGAAAATAATTGATTTTGTTTTGTTTATTTCATTGTCCAATAATAGTGACTGTATATTTTATTTGCAATAAAGTGTTGGAAATAACAATCATATAGTTATACCCAATAACAACACAAAGATTTTACTTGGAGAACCCATTTTGGGAAAACTCCAACAAGAAATGGCTTGTTTGGCTCTATATTCATTCTCATGGAAATGTTACAATCAAGAGAAATACACTCTCTAGTAGACATTTTTTATATGTTTACTCTTCTGCTGCAATTGCAGATTGATGCCTTCCGTAAAACAATTTGGGCTCCAATACAATGTTCATATCCCCCTTGGAAAACCTTGTATCCTGCCTCTTCATCCTCTATGTTTGGAACAATCCGTATGAATCTTTCCCATGTTCACAATATTGCAACCAACTAGCTTTAGCAAATAGGACATCAAACTAACTACCTTCCAAAAGAACCAAACTTGCCAAGCCCACGTAATCTTGCCAGCCCTATTCTTGTCTTTGGTTGGCTTCTTTACTACCTTTCTTCTTGGCGTTAATCAATTCTTTGAGATCCCATGGAATTAAGATTATTGATGATTCTGGCCTTTAGTATCTTCCATTTGCTAATTTGATACCCATTGTATATTTTTCCATCAATTAGTTTAGATACCTGCAGGGAAAACTTTGAGGGATTCCTCGAGAATGTTTGTTGCATAAATGAATGTTGAAGCAAAACAAATCTTTAGCCATTAATTATAGAGAATTCAGTTGAAGAGTCTGTCTGGAAAATATCAATCATTTAGGCCAGCAATTTAGAGAAATTTGCTTATTCATGAATTATATTTTAATTATTTTTGTGAAAGTAGGAAACTGGTGAAAATAGCCACTGAAGTGTATATCATCACTGGAAAGGGGCATGTGGTCAGTTGGCAAGTTATTCAAACTCTCTTTCAAACCCAAAATTCCGTACTTGCCCCAAGTTCCTTGTAGATGCACATTGCAAACAATATCATAATATATACTTGCACAAACCATCCAGCCAAGGTCTATGCACGTGATTTAGTAGGTTTACTGCTGTCTACATAGGAGAGTTGTTCAAAATGTGACTAGGAATGACACAAATGTGACTAAGGGTTGCAAATTTGAGTGAGAATGGCCTAAGTGATATAGTAACTAGTCTTGATAATTCCTTAACTTCAATACAACAATTGACTAAAATAGATCCATCACCATTACTGGTTTTTCATATAGTTGATGTGCTATACAATTATTGCGTTAGTCTTCATTTCTTTAATGGAGACTAGAAAAGTGATCCCCTTGATGCAATACTAGTTTGTTTAAGATTGCTTGCAGTATTACATCAGGTAGATTTGCCAGAAACAGTTAGTGAAGCTTTTCCAAAGTGTTGGGACACATCATGTTTTGCAACATTCAAACGTGCTGGTGGATTGAGATTTGGAGATATTTTGCAACTTCCCCTTTTTGTATTGTGTAATAGGTTGTCATTGCCTTGGACATTTCCATGATGTGGTTTGCAAGATGGTCTCCTGTGCATTTCCATGATCTGCTTTGCATGATGGTCTCCAGCCCCATATGCTCTACATCTATTCTAGGATGGAGAAATTTGTAGTCTACTGTCTGTATTTTTTTTTTGTTCTTCAGTTTTACTATACTATTACCTAACACCTGATGTGCTTCTCTCATTAACCTACTTATTGTGGTCATTTGTTGGACATTAATAAAATAATCTCATCTATAACTTTTGACCTTTCCTTTCAAAATGATACGCAGAAGGGAAACCATCACAACAAATCAAATTCCCATCCATTCCACATAGGTATTAGGCAACATTCACCGCTGTTAAAATCCTCTCCATCGTTCACTTGAGAATTTGTAAACTCGGTTTATCCATTTTTACAGTAACTACGCTTGTATTATGAGATGGAATTCCCTAAATGAAAATTTGTGTTTTCAAGTGTCACTTGACCTAGATTGAACCTCCTCTTCCCATATGCTTTGGTACAAGAAACCGTCTTTCTTTTCAAATAGTAGGGAATTCTTCCAATCAATCCAGATGCACCAGAAGAAAAGTTCACTTTCGCATCTACATTTGTATCTTGTTCAAAGTTTACCCGCATGTTGATTTTTGTTTGAACTTCCTCGGCCTCCATGTTTTCATCACAAATAAACTAAAAATTATTAGCTTTGTGGAAGGAAATATGGTGTATTACTTGACATTCAAAATATTTAAATGAGAAATTTTCTATCCCAGTTGACTACTGAAACCTTGAGTTGAAATATATTCTACAAGATAAACTGGCCATGTTAATACCTCTAGGAAATTCAATCAAGTTTCCTAAAACATTTTGATGCCTTA
Source organism: Larix kaempferi (assembly GCA_027924585.1). NCBI lineage: Eukaryota > Viridiplantae > Streptophyta > Pinopsida > Pinales > Pinaceae > Larix > Larix kaempferi. Next base: position 8,963,650 of record BSBM01000010.1, on the reverse strand, counting down.
TCATTTCCCTTATTTGAAAGTGTTAACACCCAAAAATCTGTTAACACCCAAAAAGTGCTCACTAACTCATTCCCTTATTCACATGACCCATTTGTCCACTTTTCCACCATTTGAGCCTCTAAAGCCATCAAAAGGTCACCAAAAAGACCATAATACACCTTTTTTCCCCTCCAAATATATATTTTTCCTCAAAAAACCCTAAAAAAGGGTCCAGAATCCCCAAAAAATATTAAAAGGGAATAAAAATATTAAAAATATTAAGAAAAGAAAAAAAGAGGGAAAAGAGACCTAAACCATGTTGGCCAATACCATTGGTTTCCTTAAAACCACAATGGTATTCCCCATCACCAAAAACTATAAAAAGGTGATAGGGGCTCCTCACTTTCCATCCATCCATCATCCTATCCTCATGCTGTCAAAATCTCTCTTGAGTTCTTTGACCATTGTAGAAATCTTGGAGAAGAGACCATTGGAGCCTGGAGCATCTCAACCTTGGAGCTGCTCAACACCAAACATCCTCACCATTTGAGGTATTATAATACAAGTCATTTTTTATTTCGTTTCTTGTTCTTATTATTAAATCTTTTCAAGTTTACTGTTATATGTACATGTTAGTTTAGATTTAATTCATAATCATTTTTACTTTCTATATTGAAACTGCTATCACATTGTTGATAGGTGCATCCTTGCACATGCTTGGTTGAAAAATGAAGCAACAGTTTTTTGGCGACTCCACTGGATTTCGAGCTTTAAAAATTTTTGGTTAGCTTTAAATTTTTTCTTTAGATCTTAGTTTTTTACTTGTTTTTACCATTCCAGTTAGCAGATCTACCATACTAGATAGCATATTCATTACTGCCCTAGCTATTGGCCCTTTCTGTAGACTTTAACAGACCGAAATTTCACTTTTCAGTTTCGTTTTCGGCGACCTTTTTTTCATTTTTCGCATCGCGACTTTTCGCCCAACAATCGTGCGGCTCATCGCGACCTTGCGACCTTTTTCTATGCGGTTCATCGCGACCTCACGGCATTTTTCTGCATTGCACATCGCGGCTTTGCGGCCTTTTTCTGTGCTGCACATCACGGCTTCGTGGCCTTTTCCGCACTGCACATCGCGGCTTCGCGGCTTTTTTCCACGTTGCACATCGCGGCTTTGCGGCTATTTTCCGTGCTGCACATCGTGACTTCGCGGCTCAAACCTGCGATGCCCATTGCGACTTTTAGCCCGAAACCTGCGATGAAATTTTCTGGTAGCGCGACTCAATTTTCAAACGGCCATATCTCCCTCTCTAGAACTCCGTTTGAGACGATTTGTTTTTTCAAATTGGGTGTTTTCAATCAAGGAATCCAAATATCCTATTAGATTTAAGAATTTTTTCATAGAAATTTCTCTAATCTTTTATTTTAGTGTTATTTATCGCTTTAGTTCACCCATTTTGGCCCATATTTTCTAGCCATCTTCTCTACACTTTTGAACAGCCTATTGTTTGATTTTGTAGCATTACATATTGATATTTCTTACTATTATTTTGCTTTACTTCATCATTTTTAAAAAATTTCAGTTTAGTGAAAGAAAAATTGTGAAGCAATTTCATTTTTGCAAAATTAAAACCAAATTTTTAATTTTCTATATAGTTTTGCCCAAGCAAACACTTAGAAATCCATTTATTTCTTACGATTTTTACGATATTTGCTTTCCTTTAAAAATTATATCAAAAGTCCATAGTTTTTGAATTATTTTTGTTAAAGCATTTACATTACAGAAAAAGCTTTTTATTTTTTGCAAATTGGAATCGTCTTGTTTTTCATTTGTAATCAATCGCCCAAGCGAGGAAAATTCATTTTCAGTTAAATAATCACACTTGCACCCAATCTGCCACATTTTTAATTAACTGAGCCTTAAAATCTACCTAAACTCAACAAACACTTTAACCCCACTTGGGGAACACTTAAAGAATCTTGTAGCTAGGTAGGATTGGGGGGATAGGTGTTCCAATAACACCCCTCAATTGTTTACATCTGAGACATAGTGGTTGACTTTTAGGGTCCCAAAAATATCTTATTATTTGTTGACACAGTTATACACCAATTTATCGGGAAGGCCTCTCCCTTAGGAGGGTTGAAGTAGCCAGACTGGTTCCGGAAGTCTGAGTGGAATACCGCTATCCATTCAGTAACCGAACGATACCTTTTGCAGTTCTCGATGTGCCACCCGCATGGGAGTACAATGGTGATAGAACCAAACTACAGATTCACCCAACCGAACGTGTCATGAACGGGGTATCCTAGTGACCAATTTTTAGGATTTTCTACCCGGTGTCCCTCCCGGTAGGGGGATATATAGCCTTTGATTCCACTACCCATATTTTCTGACTTGGATTTCAACACCTTGCAGAGGATATGTTTAGTTGAGTCATAATACCACTTTTAATTAGGCGTTTGCATGCTCTACTACCCCCGTTGGTCTAGTAAGCACCACTTTTTTCTAGGAACTGTTTGATTTTTGGTATTCTAACCACTTTTCTTGATTCCTCCACTTATTATAGCACAACTATTATAATAAGTGCTTTTGAGGTTAGTTGTTGGCCCGAGAGCCATTATTTTTTCACACTCCCCTCCTGCACACATTATTGCACTAGGGTCTTGATTTTTTTATCTCACCTCCATCCATTGGCATTTATAGACATTTCTCACCATTGAGAACTTAAGACGATCCCGCTGTTTTCAGGGTGAACCCCCTGAGTTCGGTACACTTGAATCTACACGTCATAGATGCAGAGCGTTGTCCCTTGACTCCACACATCATCGGCATAGAACCCAGTCATCCGATTCTGACGCACCTCATTTCACATCTGATTCTGAGGCTGAATCTGAACACCCTACCGAGACATCACCAACTAACCCCATGGTTGGATCACAATATGACCCCCTTTTCACCAGTGCTCTTGGAGCTACATCAACAAACCCCACTACTACCGTGCCAACCACGGTAGTCACAACCTCCTTAGGCATTCCTAATATAGGGCCACCCCACCTTTAGGAATGTCCAACACATGACCTCCACCTATTTTAGGTATGCATAACATGGGGGTCACCCCCCCTCTCATTACCACTACCCAGATCCCAGGGATTACGAGAACCATCCCTAACCCATCTGCAACCCATGTTGCACTTGGGAGCGCAGGCCCCTCCCACACCACATCGGCTGGAGGAAACATCCCTTTCACACCTAGCATACCCTTAGGGGGCACTGGACCTCTCCATAATGCTACCCTTAACAACTATGCGCCAGTGACCATGCCACACCCATCTGCCAGTCTGTCATACATGGCTAGTCTAAACTTACCAGACCTGGCAAGGTTAACCAACGACCCTATCAGACACAACTCTATGTTGCCACCCATGCCCAGAAAGCTCCCCTCAGATATCCACAAATTTGAAGGAAAAGCTAGGGAAGATCCCCAAAACCACATCATGTCATTTCACCTATGGTGTTCCTCTAACTCCATAGTAGATGATTCCATTAAACTAAGACTTTTACAAAGAAATTTCACTGGCTCTGCAACCAAGTGGTACATTGAGCAGCCACATGGGACCCACAACACATTTACGTCCCTCGCCTCAACTTTCCTCCACTTCTTTCAGCTACCTGTACGCTATGATGCAGGAGTGGAAATACTTTTGTGTTGTAGATAGAACACCGCTACACACATCACTGATCATATCCATGAGTGGCGTAAGCATCGTAGCCTCTGCAAGATAAAGCTTGATGACCGAATATTTTTGGACTGGTTCCTCAAATCACTCCTCCCCCTCATAGCCAAAGATATAGCTTCCAAACGACCCCAGTCAGAAAAAGAAGCTATCTTAAAAGCTCAACAATTCGACCTCATATATGCCGAGTGATGATATCTATACACTATTTTACCTGATGCCCCGCGCGGTGATCCATCCCACCATGACGTGCCGGGGGAATCCCATGCCGCCAATGGTATTATCGGCCAGGTTACGGTGCAAAAAAAACCTTTTACCATGATGAGTACAAACAATGACCCAAACCTTTCTAAGGCTTCATCTCATTCTGGAGCTACAACTTCGTATGCTCCAGTAACGCACACCCACCACACTCATGGACCCTCATGTCCACCACAGTGTTATGGGAAAGCACCATCAGCTTATGCACCACCTTCATACTATAACCAACAGGCCCACCAGACTCCGGTTCAGCCACAAGCCCAAGTGGTGTATTATCCTCAACAGGCAGCACCTCTTGCTCCAACACTTCTAGCAGCTCAAGGTTACCCACAACCATAACAAGAAACAGGTCCACCTCATCATGCACCTTCAGCCTATCCACCTCTGGTTTCACCCCCTACGTATTACCATCAACAGGACACACATGCTCATGTTAACTCACAAGCCCCAATGGCTTATTACCCACCACAGGCAATGCTTGCTGCACCACAACCTCCAGTTGCTCAGACTTATCCTCCAAACAACAACAACGCTACCCCCGCCAACCAAAACCCTGATCAACCACTGAAACAGGGTAAGAACCCCAATTTACGAACAAACCACCCGTGTTCCATATGCGGAGTATACAGTCATCACACACACACTTGCCCCCATTTGGAGCGAGCGCACCAACTGTGGAATGATGACGCCCAACTCCAAGGGCACGTGGCACAACCAGCGCCGCCTACTCAACCACAACCCATGGTGCTGCAAAATCTTTTCCCACATAAGGAGTGGCAAACACTCGTCCGTTCATTAGAGGAAATTTCAACTTAAAATGGGCCTTCCAAAAATAATACAAATTCCATGTCATCATGTATTAGCCAATCAAAATGCTTTAAAATTCAAAAAGGGAGCACCTAAAAAAATTAGAGGGAAAAAATAAAAACTACTTTTTTGGATTGTATTTTCAACTTATCTCCTTGTAGGTTTACTCAAATTTCAAGCGGGAGGACTTGTTGGATGCATAATTAAATTATACATCCAACGAGTACCCATGTTTCATACTTTTAACAATATCCACACCATGAAAAATTGAAAATACATTAAAAAACATGTTTTCTCTCACTAGAAACACGTTTTTTAATGTGTTTTCAATTTTTGATGGTGTGGATGTTGTTAAAAGTATGTAACATGGGTACTCATTGGATGCATAATTTAATTATGCATCTAATGAGTCCTCCTGCTTGAAATTTGAGTAAACTTACAAGGAGATAAGTTGAAAATAATATCCAAAAAAGTAATTTTTTTACTCTCTCTCTACTATTATTTTATTATTTTCTTATTATTTTCCTTAGGAGGCCCATTTTTTACTCAAATTTCCTCTAATGGGATCCTCCTCAAGGAACCACAGCACCACAACAGCAAATCACATTTGCTACACACACAAACCAACCAATGGATTCAAATACTCATCATCTCCCTATGATGTCATCGTCCGACATAAATCTCCAAACGCGTCGAAACCAATATGCTCCCACTGCACCTTAAAATGTTCTCCCTATGATTGAACAAACAATTTAGAATGCACTAACATCATTCGTATCATCAGTCGTCCCTAGGATATATTCGGATACTCCCATGACCAACACTTTCCCTTCAATCCGACCTCCTCTCCAGGTAACTAAAGTATCTGATTTGTGCACCTTATCGAACAATGAACAACAAAATCCTCAACAACCTCAACCATCTCCACAAACACCCATGGTGCCTAGTCATATCGGAACAACACCGATTCACACAATCCTGTTCTTGTTCCCGTTTTCAGGAGTTGTCAGCACACCAGTAATGACTACACTTAACCTTCCAGGTTTAACGTTAGGAATACCTGTATGGTACTTACCTACCCCAACTCCCCCACCGAGTCCAACCGTTTTCCTACAATCGGTGCAACCTATGAATATGTCGAACCATCCACCACTTGGCATACCAAACCCCCAAAGGCGCACACTACCTGGTGGTTCGAACCCCCAAAACCGATCAATTCCAACAGGGGGCACTACATCGACATCTAGTTATGTCCCCCCTCAATCCCGCAACACTGGGGGCATAGGTCTACCAACCTACAACACTGCACCCACAACTCGCACCCCACTAGTGACGCCCAAATTAGCCATGAATCCCCCAACCCGTGTGCTCCCTAAGTGCTTCTTGTGTGACGATATAGGCCACGCTACCTATCTATGTCCACAACTACCGACACTTGAAGAACACATGAATATGTTGGATGATGACACCAACGTTCCAGTAGTCAAACTAGAACTCCCCCCTCAACCTCATGATAAATCATTGTGCACAAACCATCCTTGTGTAATATGCGGAATCTACGGCCATTATTCACATCACTGCCCTGATCTCCCAGATTACAGAGCAGCACTATACGAATTGAATAATGCCGACCTAGAGATATCCCCTCCTCTCATTGAGGAAATTCATCACCCACCATCTTCCTCCTCAGAAGATATTAATACAATTTACATGGTTTCCAATGGAGACCCCTTTATCCGGTCGACCCCTTCCATTGATCCCTCTGAACCACATATTCAACCTTTTCAAATGAAAGAGGAAACCACATGCCCACAGCATGGGGGCAGGCCCAAAACCTTGCCTATTCATCATCATCGTGATTCTTGTCGGAGATACTGGGGGCATCCACCCCACAAGGGGAATCCCCCATCATTATATCATCACTTCAATATGCCACCATGGCCCACAGCCTCATGGTATACCCCCCCACCAACAGTTGCTCAATGCCCTATTGATCCCTCTCTGAGACAACATCTGCACCACATTGACACCTCTGAGTTTAAGGGCATAATAGATTACCTCATGTCACGTCCCCACCCATCATGCCAGTGCAATGGAGAGGATCGTGATGCTAAAACTGGGCAATTGGCCCCAATAACTACTAAATAAAAACAACCCCATATATAGAAAGACAGGCATGCAGATGTACACATCTAAGCAAACACAGCAGAAGTAAATACATAGGCAGAAACACTTATCTTCATTTCAATTGTCCCAAGCAACTAGCTATGTCGCTGCAACGTTCCACCCAACCGTAGGCTCTCCGACAGCTTATACTGAGTCCGTCCGAAGGCCACCCCCGAGCTGGGCATGATTCTCACAAGGACAAAGGGGACATTCACGCTCACACACAGTCTATTAACCATTTTATTTTTGCCAAGCCAGTCTAACTGGGTTTATCAGGCTGCACTTGCACAATGGATGTTCATTCCCAATCTCAAGCCAGAACCAGGGATTACCCATCACCCATGCCCATCATACTCTTCTTTCTCACAGCAAAAACGATTATTGACAGGGTTACACATTTACAACAGAGGTGTTCACAAAACAGGGTCCACATTGGTTCTCCCAACTCGTGGTTCACCCAAACAAATTGTGGAATTTCGATTTCAACCCCAGGGAGCAAAACCGATTTCTCTCCACTGGTTAGGATCCCTTCCAATGGCCTAAACGACCCCCAGGAAGACCCAAAACGTTCTGCTCTCTTTCCCCACGGGTAACAGACACAAAAATGCCCCTTCCCAGCTAAAAGATGAAGGGAGACACAGAAAAACGAGGGAGGAAAACGCCCAGGAAGCTTGAGCTGCGTGAGAGAGCAAGGCCATGGTGAATAATGGCTTAGGCAGCCATTTCGTGGCTCTATTCTTGCCCAAAAAGACCAACACGTTTTTCCATGAAGGGTGGCTTGCCCATACCCGATTTTGGACAGCCATACCTTCCCATTCCCAAGGCAATAACTTCCCCAACCAACTCTTGGGAGAAATCAATGGTTGGGTACAAAAGTCAACATGGGTAGTTGAGGGTTTGATGGGTTCCCTCATTGACACTTGGATTGACTCTATTGGCTCAAGGGTTTGAATGTTTTCCCTCCCAATTCCTTGTGAAATCATGCCCCCATCTCTTTGTTGCATTGCATAGCTAGTTGTGGGTATTTTTGTTAAAATGCATATTACATCATGTTGAAATTCTAATGTGCCTGGCTAGCACGCAAAGCATATGCATCAATAAATCGATGGCGGGGCCTTGGCCTTGAGCTCCTCACCATGATTTCATAACAACTATTACATCATTTATAATGTAAATGCCATGGGGCCAAACTGGGGACATTACACCTCAACCCTGGGATAGGGGGCATGATCAATCATTTTGAACTTTCCCCATCACATCTATCTCATTTTTTCAATGACCCCATTGTTCAAACCAACACATATGTAATCCACAATCATAAACCCCATGCACATAGCATGGGGGCAAGTCATTAAACCTGCTCACTTTTTCACATGCGTGATCTCAACCATTTTTGACGTCACATATCACTTGTATCTTTGATTTGATTTGGTACACCTAGTATTCTTCCCCCGCAGGTCATCCTTTCTCCCCACCACTGCATCCTTGGCTTGGTGGGCTCACTTTTATTTGTAGCCATTTTTTAACCTAGTTATTTCCTTTGACCATTCCAGAGTCCTTATGACCTCCGTTTTTCGCACCATTTGCACCTCGGATTCATATTTCCATGCCCGTGATGATGCTTGAGATCATTTCTCGCTCTCACCAAAAAATTTTGGGCATTCTTTCCATGCCCCACGACACCTCAATTTGCATGCCACATCGACTGTTGTTAGTTTATTAGCGATTTTTATACCATCAGATTCAGTTTTCCGCGCTCGTGACAATGCTTGACATCATTTCTCGCTCTCACACCCACATTTTTCGGGCATTTTTTACCTGCCCCCTCGTCGCCTCGATTTGCATTCCACATTGGCCATTGTCTGTTTTTGATGAGTCTTATATCGCTGGATTCAGTTTTCCGTGATCTTGATGATGCTTAAGACTATTTCTCGCTCTCACCCCCATCATTTTTGGGCATTTTTTCAAAATGCCACTCATCACCTCGGTTCGCGTGCCACATCGACCATTGCCCATTTTTTACGATCTTCATGTCGCCGGATTCAGTTTTTCATGCTCCTAACGATGCTCAAGATCATTCCTTGCTCTCACCAATACCTTTCTGTTCTGTATAATTTTATCCCTTTTTTGGGCCAAGCAATTCCTTTACGAAAAAGGCACTTAGGGAGTTTCTGTTAAGCTCTTTTCTGACTCCTGAAACAATGAAAAGATCGCCGAGCAACCTTGCTTCCTTTCATGCTCGCTAAAAGTATTTGAAAGGGTGTCTACCTGGTATAAGTTTACCCCTTTTCCGGACCTTGTAGACTAATTATGAAAAAGGAATACTCTAGTCACATCGGCTAGAAGAGTTCTCCATTTGCATCATTTTATGCTTTTTCGGGCCTTGGAGACTAACTTACAAAAAAGAACACCAATGGAGTCTACTTACCGCTTTCAGACTCTCAAAAAATGAAAGCAACCACGAGCAATCACCGTCTTGGGCTCGTATAAATCCACAGGATGGTACTCCACCACCACTGCAGAGTGTTCTTATCATTTTTAGACTCCCTAAAAATGAAAACACTCACGAGCACAGACAGTCCTGGGCTCACAAAATCCTCAGGACATTACCATTTCATAGCACACTTTTATCCCTTCTTGGAACTCATTAAAACTACAAAGAAAGACCCAATGGTGCTTCTCGGTGCCACAACAGATCATGTCTACTCATTTGGAAGCTTCCCCATTTTGGTCGCCTTTGTTCAGAGCATTCTACAATATGTCACCATGAGAGTCCCTCTACAACATCCATCAGCTTGTCCCCCCCAGAGTCACTCCAATCTACAATACATACCCTTCAGTCCTTAAAGCTATGATCCCCGCACCTACAAGTCAGTTTCCTACATTGCCAGGTCAACCATGTCATCATGCTCTGAACAAAGGAACTTTGAGTCCACCCACTCTATGACCCCAGTTATTTCCCATCCCCACAGTATGTCAGTCCTACCATTAGTACTATCCTACTTCGGTTGTACACCTCGCCCTCCTATCAAGGAAACATCATCGCCTTGATAGTTGTCAGTCTCCCTCTATCGACTCCAACCAAATTTATTCCAGAGGATAGACCTAGAGGTCCCTGTGCCTTGGACTCATCACCATTTCTGATGAGTGCCTATGAATCATTTCGAGAGGAGTCCTCAGTGCCTCTCCAAATGGTTGTTTCTCACATGCTCGACTTCAAACACCTTGATATCATCGTTGAGACTCGCACAGGGTATTGGTCCTTTCAATTATTTGTTGAAGACCCCGGATATCATCTAACTCTACCACATATGAGAGTCTAATTAAGGATACAACCAGTTACATTTTCCAATGGATATTTGGGTTGCATTTACCGACAATTTTCAGATGTACCCCGCTTTTGTACTCCCTTGAGTATACAGTTACATATAACTCATCAGAGTTGACTCACAGTTATTGAGTACCTACAGATGTTGGACACCTTCAGTTTCAGCAGTTCATCAACCCTTCTGATACCTTTTTTAGAACGGTTGTTGCCTTTTTTTCCAGTGTATTAGTTATTCAGATCAGTCTGGACCATTATCATGTACCAACAGATTTTTATGTATTTCTTCAGGCCCCCCTTCGTGGGTCTAATTGTTATGTTTATGCCTTGATACGAGCATGGGTATTCCTGCCTCATCCATAATCACAGATTATTCCTCATTCATTTTGAGGTCATGTATTTTTTCAGTTTTTGCAGCTTCCAAGGGGCCGTTGTTCTAGTCTCCAATCGGTCTCTTCTCTACTCCAAACCCCAGGAAAAACACAAAAGAACTATGATGTCTATCGGCCATACGATGAGATCCTGCCCTCACATATCAGGGGGCAATCTGTTAACACCCAAAAAGTGCTCACTAGCTCATTCCCTTATTCACATGACCCATTTGTCCACTTTTCCACCATTTGAGCCTCTAAAGCCATCAAAAGGTCACCAAAAAGACCATAATACACCTTTTTTTCCCCTCCAAATATATATTTTTCCTCAAAAAACCCTAAAAAGGGGTCCAGAATTCCCAAAAAATATTAAAAGGGAATAAAAATAATCAAAATATTCAAAAAAGGATAAAAGAGGGAAAAGAGACCTAAACCATGTTGGCCAATACCATTGGTTTCCTTAAAACCACAATGGTATTCCCCATCACCAAAAACTATAAAAAGGTGATAGGGGCTCCTCACTTTCCATCCATCCATCATCCTATCCTCATGCTATCAAAATCTCTCTTGAGTTCTTTGACCATTGTAGAAATCTTGGAGAAGAGACCATTGGAGCCTGGAGCATCTCAACCTTGGAGCTGCTCAACACCAAACATCCTCACCATTTGAGGTATTATAATACAAGTCATTTTTTATTTCGTTTCTTGTTCTTATTATTAAATCTTTTCAAGTTTACTGTCATATGTACATGTTAGTTTAGATTTAATTCATAATCATTTTTACTTTCTATATTGAAACTGCTATCACATTGTTGATAGGTGCATCCTTGCACATGCTTGGTTGAAAAACGAAGCAACAGTTTTTTGGCGACTCCACTGGATTTCGAGCTTTAAAAATTTTTGGTTAGCTTTAAATTTTTTCTTTAGATCTTAGTTTTTTACTTGTTTTTACCATTCCAGTTAGCAGATCTACCATACTAGATAACATATTCATTACTGCCCTAGCTATTGGCCCTTTCTATAGACTTTAACAGACCGAAATTTCACTTTTCAGTTTCGTTTTCGGCGACCTTTTTTTCGTTTTTCGCATCGCGACTTTTCGCCCAACAATCGTGCGGCTCATCGCGACCTTGCGACCTTTTTCTGTGCGGTTCATCGCGACTTCACGGCCTTTTTCCACACTGCACATCGCGGCTTCGCGGCCTTTTTCTGCGCTGCACATCACGGCTTCGTGGCCTTTTCCGCACTGCACATCGCGGCTTCGCGGCTTTTTTCCACGTTGCACATCGCGGCTTTGTGGCTATTTTCTGTGCTGCACATCGTGACTTCGCGGCTCAAACCTGCGATGCCCATTGCGACTTTTAGCCCGAAACCTGCGATGAAATTTTCTTGTAGCGCGACTCAATTTTCAAACGGCCATATCTCCCTCTCTAGAACTCCGTTTGAGACGATTTGTTTTTTCAAATTGGGTGTTTTCAATCAAGGAATCCAAATATCCTATTAGATTTAAGAATTTTTTCATAGAAATTTCTCTAATCTTTTATTTTAGTGTTATTTATCGCTTTAGTTCACCCATTTTGGCCCATATTTTCCAGCCATCTTCTCTACACTTTTGAACAGCCTATTGTTTGATTTTGTAGCATTACATATTGATATTTCTTACTATTATTTTGCTTTACTTCATCATTTTTAAAAAATTTCAGTTTAGTGAAAAAAAAATTGTGAAGCAATTTCATTTTTGCAAAATTAAAACCAAATTTTTAATTTTCTATATAGTTTTGCCCAAGCAAACACTTAGAAATCCATTTATTTCTTACGATTTTTACGATATTTGCTTTCCTTTAAAAATTATTTCAAAAGTCCATAGTTTTTGAATTATTTTTGTTAAAGCATTTACATTTCAGAAAAAGCTTTTTATTTTTTGCAAATTGGAATCGTCTTGTTTTTCATTTGTAATCAATCGCCCAAGCGAGGAAAATTCATTTTCAGTTAAATAATGACACTTGCACCCAATCTGCCATATTTTTAATTAACTGAGCCTTAAAATCTACCTAAACTCAACAAACACTTTAACCCCACTTGGGGAACATTTAAAGAATCTTGTAGCTAGGTAGGATTGGGGGGATAGGTGTTCCAATAACACCCCTCAATTATTTACATCTGAGACATAGTGGTTGACTTTTAGGGTCCCAAAAATCTCTTATTATTTGTTGACACAGTTATACACCAATTTATCGGGAAGGCCTCTCCCTTAGGAGGGTTGAAGTAGCCAGACTGGTTCCGGAAGTCTGAGTGGAATACCGCTATCCATTCAGTAACCGAAGGATACCTTTTGCAGTTCTCGATGTGCCACCCGTATGGGAGTACAATGGCGATAGAACCAAACTGCAGATTCACCCAACCGAACGTGTCATGAACGGGGTATCCTAGTGACCAATTTTTAGGATTGTCTACCCAGTGTCCCTCCCGGTAGGGGGATATCTAGCCTTTGATTCCACTACCCATATTTTCTGACTTGGATTTCATCACCTTGCAGAGGATATGTTTAGTTGAGTCATAATACCACTTTTAATTAGGCGTTTGCATGCTCTACTACCCCCGTTGGTCTAGTAAGCACCACTTTTTTCTAGGAACTGTTTGATTTTTGGTATTCTAACCACTTTTCTTGATTCCTCCACTTATTATAGCACAACTATTATAATAAGTGCTTTTGAGGTTAGTTGTTGGCCTGAGAGCCATTATTTTTTCACACTCCCCTCCTGCACACATTATTGCACTAGGGTCTTGATTTTTTTATCTCACCGCCATCCATTGGCATTTATAGACATTTCTCACCATTGAGAACTTAAGACGATCCCGCTGTTTTTAGGGTGAACCCCCTGAATTCGGTACAGTTGAATCTACACGTCATAGATGCAGAGCGTTGTCCCTTGACTCCACACATCATCGGCATAGAACCCAGTCATCCGATTCTGATGCACCTCATTTCACATCTGATTCCGAGGCTGAATCTGAACACCCTACTGAGACATCACCAACTAACCCCATGGTTGGATCACAATATGACCCCCTTTTCACCAGTGCTCTTGGAGCTACATCAACAAACCCCACTACTACCGTGCCAACCACGGTAGTCACAACCTCCTTAGGCATTCCTAATATAGGGGCCACCCCACCTTTAGGAATGTCCAACACATGACCTCCACCTATTTTAGGTATGTGTAACATGGGGGTCACCCCCCCTCTCATTAACACTACCCAGATCCCAGGGATTACCGGAACCATCCCTAACCCATCTGCAACCCATGTTGCACTTGGGAGCGCAGGCCCCTCCCACACCACATCGGCTGGAGGAAACATCCCTTTCACACCTAGCATACCCTTAGGGGGCACTGGACCTCTCCATAATGCTACCCTTAACAACTATGCGCCAGTGACCATGCCACACCCATCTGCCAGTCTGTCATACATGGCTAGTCTAAACTTACCAGACCTAGCAAGGTTAACCAACGACCCTATAAGACACAACTCTATGTTGCCACCCATGCCCAGAAAGCTCCCCTCAGATATCCAAAAATTTGAAGGAAAAGCTAGGGAAGATCCCCAAAACCACATCATGTCATTTCACCTATGGTGTTCCTCTAACTCCATAGTAGATGATTCCATTAAACTAAGACTTTTACAAAGAAATTTCACTGGCTCTGCAACCAAGTGGTACATTGAGCAGCCACATGGGACCCATAACACATTTACGTCCCTCGCCTCAACTTTCCTCCACTTCTTTCAGCTACCTATACGCTATGATGCAGGAGTGGAAATACTTTTGTGTTGTAGATAGAACACCACTGCACACATCACTGATCATATCCATGAGTGGCGTAAGCATCGTAGCCTCTGCAAGATAAAGCTTGATGACCGAATCTTTTTGGACTGGTTCCTCAAATCACTCCTCCCCCTCATAGCCAAAGATATAGCTTCCGAACGACCCCAGTCAGAAAAAGAATCTATCTTAAAAGCTCAACAATTCGACCTCATATATGCCGAGTCATGATATCTATACACTATTTTACCTGATGCCCCGCGCGGTGATCCATCCCACCATGACGTGCCGGGGGAATCCCATGCCGCCAACGGTATTATTGGCCAGGTTACGGTGAAAAAAAAAACCTTTTACCATGTTGAGTACAAACAATGCCCCAAACCTTTCTAAGGCTTCATCTCATTCTGGAGCTACAACTTCGTATGCTCCAGTAACGCACACCCACCACACTCATGGACCCTCATGTCCACCACAGTGTTATGGGAAAGCACCATCAGCTTATGCACCACCTTCATACTATAACCAACAGGCCCACCATACTCCGGTTCAGCCACAAGCCCAAGTTGTGTATTATCCTCAACAGGCAGCACCTCTTGCTCCAACACTTCCAGCAGCTCAAGGTTACCCACAACGATAACAAGAAATAGGTCCACCTCATCATGCACCTTCAGCCTATCCACCTCTGGTTTCACCCCCTACATATTACCATCAACAGGACACACATGCTCATGTTAACTCACAAGCCCCAATGGCTTATTACCCACCACAGGCAATGCTTGCTGCACCACAACCTCTAGTTGCTCAGACTTATCCTCCAAACAACAACAACGCTACCCCCGCCAACCAAAACCCTGATCGACCACTGAAACAGGGTAAGAACCCCAATTTACGAACAAACCACCCGTGTTCCATATGCGGAGTATACGTCCATCACACACACACTTGCCCCCATTTGGAGCGAGCGCACCAACTGTGGAATGATGACGCCCAACTCCAAGGGCACGTGGCACAACCAGCGCCGCCTACTCAACCACAACCCATGGTGCTGCAGAATCCTTTTCCCACATAAGGAGTGGCGAACACTCGTCCGTTCATTAGAGGAAATTTCAACTTAAAATGGGCCTTCCAAAAATAATACAAATTCCATGTCATCATGTATTAGCCAATCAAAATGCTTTAAAATTAAAAAAGGGAGCACCTAAAAAAATTAGAGGGAAAAAATAAAAACTACGTTTTTGGATCGTATTTTCAACTTATCTCCTTGTAGGTTTACTCGAATTTCAAGCGGGAGGACTCGTTGGATGCATAATTAAATTATACATCCAACGAGTACCCATGTTTCATACTTTTAACAATATCCACACCATGAAAAATCGAAAATACATTAAAAAACATGTTTTCTTTCACTAGAAACACGTTTTTTAATGTATTTTCAATTTTTGATGGTGTGGATGTTGTTAAAAGTATGTAACATGGGTACTCATTGGATGCATAGTTTAATTATGCATCTAATGAGTCCTCCTGCTTGAAATTTGAGTAAACTTACAAGGAGATAAGTTGAAAATACGATCCAAAAAAGTAGTTTTTTTACTCTCTCTCTACTATTATTTTATTATTTTCTTATTATTTTCCTTAGGAGGCCCATTTTTTACTCAAATTTCCTCTAATGGGATTCTCCTCAAGGAACCAGAGCACCACAACAGCAAATCACATTTGCTACACACACAAACCAACCAATGGATTCAAATACTCATCATCTCCTTATGATGTCATCGTCCGACATAAATCTCCAAACGCGTCGAAACCAATATGCTCCCACTGCACCTAAAAATGTTCTCCCTATGATTGAACAACCAGTTTAGAATACACCAACATCATTCGTATCATCAGTCGGCCCCAGGATATATTCGGATACTCCCATGACCAACACTTTCCCGTCAATCCCACCTCCTCTCCAGGTAACTAAAGTATCTGATTTGTGCACCTTATCACACAATGAACAACAAAATCCTCAACAACCTCAACCATCGCCACAAACACCCATGGTGCCTAGTCATATCGGAACAACACCGATTCACACAATCCTGTTCTTGTTCCCGTTTTCAGGAGTTGTCAGCACGCCAGTAATGACTACACTTAACCTTCTAGATTTAACGTTAGGAATACCTGTATGGTACTTACCTGCCCCAACTCCCCCACCGAGTCCAACCGTTTTCCTACAATCGGTGAAACCTATGAATATGTCGAACCATCCACCACCTGGCATACCAAACCCCCAAAGGCGCACACTACCTGGTGGTTCGAACCCCCAAAACCGATCAATTCCAACAGGGGGCACTACATCGACATCTAGTTATGTCCCCCCTCAATCCCGCAATACTAGGGGCATAGGTCCACCAACCTACAACACTGCACCCACAACTCGCACCCCACTAGTGACGCCCAAATTAGCCATGAATCCCCCAACCCGTGTGCGCCCTAAGTGCTCCTTGTGTGACGATATAGGCCACGCTACCCATCTATGCCCACAACTACTGGCACTTGAAGAACACATGAATATGTTGGATGACGACACCAACGTTCCAGTAGTCAAACTAGAACTCCCCCCTCAACCTCATGCTAAATCATTGTGCACAAACCATCCTTGTGCAATATGCGGAATCTACGGCCATTATTCACAACACTGCCCTGATCTCCCAGATTACAGAGCAGCACTATACGAATTGAATAATGCCGACCTAGAGATATCCCCTCCTCTCATTGAGGAAATTCATCACCCACCATCTTCCTCCTCAGAAGATATTAATACAATTTACATGGTTTCCAATGGAGACCCCTTTATCCGATCGACCCCTTCCATTGATCCCTCTGAACCACATATTCAACCTTTTCAAATCAAAGAGGAAACCACATGCCCACAGCATGGGGGCAGGCCCAAAACCTTGCCTATTCATCATCATCGTGATTCTCGTCGGAGATACTGGGGGAATCCACCCCACAAGGGGAATCCCCCATCATTATATCATCACTTCAATATGCCACCATGGCCCACAGCCTCATGGTATACCCCCCCACCAACAGTTGCTCAATGCCCTATTGATCCCTCTCTGAGACAACATCTGCACCACATTGACACCTCTGAGTTTAAGGGCATAATAGATTACCTCAACCCTGGGATAGGGGGCATTATCAATCATTTTGAACTTTCCCCATCACATATATCTCATTATTTCAATGACCCCATTGTTCAAACCAACACATATGTAATCCACAATCATAAACCCCATGCACATAGCATGGGGGCAAGTCATTAACCCTGCTCACTTTTTCACATACGTGATCTCAACCATTTTTGAGGTCACATGTCTCTTGTATCTTTGATTTGATTTGGTACACCTAGTATTCTTCCCTCGCAGGTGATCCTTTCTCCCCACCACTGCATCCTTGGCTTGGTGGGCACACTTTTATTTGTAGCCATTTTTTAACCTAGTTATTTCCTTTGACCATTCCAGAGTCCTTATGACCTCCGTTTTTTGCACCATTTGCACCTCGGATTCATATTTCCATGCCCGTGATGATGCTTGAGATCATTTCTCGCTCTCACCAAAAAATTTTGGGCATTCTTTCCATGCCCCACGACACCTCAATTTGCATGCCACATCGACTGTTGTCAGTTTATTAGCGATTTTTATACCATCAAATTCAGTTTTCCGCTCGTGACGATGCTTGACATCATTTCTCGCTCTCACACCCACATTTTTCGGGCATTTTTTACATGCCCCCTCATAGAAATCTTGGAGAAGAGACCATTGGAGCCTGGAGCATCTCAACCTTGTAGCTGCTCAACACCAAACATCCTCACCATTTGAGGTATTATAATACAAAAGCCATTTTTTATTTCGTTTCTTGTTCTTGTTATTAAATCTTTTCAAGTTTATTGTTATATGCACATGTTAGTTTAGATTTAATTCATAATCATTTTTACTTTCTATATTGAAACTGCTATCACATTGTTGATAGGTGCATCCTTGCACATGCTTGGTTGAAAAACCAAGCAACAGAAAGTGTTTCTAGATGACACCTCACAGCCTTTAGAATACAAATGTGCACATTGTCTAGAATTGTATTTGCATACTTATAGTTTAAATCTCCCACAAAATGATCAAGAGTGAAGGGACTGAAAAATAACAAATTGCTGAATCTTCTGAGATAGCTATACACAGAAAATAGGCCAGGAACTCAACTCTCTAGTATAGAGAGATCTCCCGAAGACTGAGGAAAGGTTTCATGATGAAGAGAGGATATAAATTGTCCCAAAGGATCCCTCTAATATAACAGAAGCATGGACTTTTTTAAGCAGAACCCAAATGTTGCTTAAAATTCTTTTTGATGGGATCATTTATGTACTAGTGAATATGAAATTATGTGAATGTAAGCTGTAAGGAGTTGATAAATCTAATTAGAGCGTAGGTTTAGCATCTTTTTCCTAAATATCACTGTGAAGTTGTGTTCAACAAGTCTTTTTCGTAAATATGTATGGCCGGAAGAGGAATCCATCTAGTTGATGTGCTTTGTACTTGGGTGTGACCTTAGAGTTCCAAAGATTTAAAATTGGACGAGAAAACCACACTAGGTGGATTCTCATGAGAAAGTTGTACTCTGACAGTGTGTTTTGATTTGTACTTTGAAAGTTCAAGGTGGCTTTATTTCCATGTGGCATCAGGCCCACATGGGAGTGTGCCATTTCTGCAGTGTGTTCACGTCTCCAAAGTTCCTTATAGACTGCCTTGAGTTCTTCCTATTACACTTGTGATTTTCATCACAACATTTGTGATTTTTACCACATGATAGGGGTTTGCAGGATGACAGCTATGGAGCATACTCCATTGGATGGACTAGGGGTACTCACTTTCACTGATATTGTTTCCATTATGAAAGTTATGCTTGCACCCATGTGCTTAGCTTGGAGATGGTACTATCACTTGATTGATTTGGTGCTTTGGGTTGGAGGAGACTCACTTCCCCCTTTTTAGATTGTCATGTTTTGATGGCTCATCTATTGGTGCTCTCTTCTTATTGCATACCTTTTCTTGATGGATCAACATTCAAGTAGATTATTTACTATGACTTTCATGAGATGTTTGCTCAGGTAATGAAGCGTCTTACTTCACATGGTTTTCCTTAGCATTATGGTGTTGATCTAGGTATACTTGCTCATTATTTCTAAAGAGCACTCCATTATGCACAATGTTGTACGATGATCTAACTCTCACATTGGTTAGAATATGGTGGTATGAGGTGATACATGGTTCTTGTGGAGGAATGACCTAGCACTTTTGTGCTTTGGCATGAGGATGATACCTTGGCATGATTGACATCCTTGTTTTAGGAGATCGCTCTTCTTGTACACTCTTTTCTAGATGGTTATAGCCCTCTCAACAATATTAAATTTCAAGTGATATGTATTACCTATGCAACCCTCTTCAAGCAATTGAATTCATATACATGTGATAACTAATCTTTCAGCTTTTATTAAAGGATATAACTAGCAACCAGCTATGAAGTCTCGTCTAAACCATCCTAGATCTATCTAATTTATCTGATTTTGAAGGTTTAAAAACTATAAGTTTGCACATCACATTTCCCCCATCTCCCCAACAATGAGCTGAATGCACATCTCAACACAATGATGAGAAAAACAGGGCTCATAGGTGTGGTTGTTGGTTAAATTAAAAATATGAATGATAAAAAGTATTATAGTTCACATGAATATGTATCTAGAAAGAAAACCCATGGCATGTTGTCCAATATTAAACACATCATAAGGATAAAATTTCACTAGGACAGAGTACCAACACCCATTAATTTTCCCTAACCATATAGGCTACAAAATTTACTCTTTCAATCCTAACCACTCTGATTTGCATGCCAAATGTTGAATTTGAAGCTAGAAACTGTCATCATAATATTAGGCTAGCAAGTGGACAGATGGGGAAGAAATCCAAACTCTTTCTATATAATACATGAGGAAATGGTTGTTTTACTTCTTACACACTAGAACTTTGGTACCAAACCACTGGAACTCAATAGTATTCAAACAATGTTAAGTTTAAATTTCAAATTTAATGGCACAAGTCATGACTTACATAGTTAAGAGATCCTTTTAATAAATTCACAAGATGAGAAAACAAAAACAAAAAATGAGGTTGGCTGACCATCAAATAAATGTCTAAATCTTGTAGCATAGTGTCCATTGCATCTGATTTCATAACAGGATTTTGTTGCAGCCAATGAAAATAGTTTTTGTCTCTTGCACGAATCTTTTGGTGTAGTACGCACAGCAAGATCCTTTGCAGAGGAAGGACTCAAAAAATTACGTTATGCAGAAAAAGTAGATGAGACTTTGAAGCTTGGACTTAAACAAGTTGTAAGTTTCCAAATATTCTAGGAAAATTATGGGTTTGTGTATGCTCCTTTACCAGGAATGGAAATAATTTTGTAGAACATGTTGTGAAATATTAGTTTAGTCCTAATGGTACATGCTGGTTTATTTTTATCCTTTCTATGAGTAGAAGGTTGTTGGGCTATTTTATGGAGGCATGAATGGAGCATCCACATTGCATGTAGTTATTGTGGTTATCTATGGTACTTTATTGACCATTTATGGGTCCATGACGACTGGAAATATCACTTCTTTTATTATTTATAGCTTCATAGGTCCATTGTATATAACCTCCCACATTTTGCTTCTCCATTTGTAAATACTAAATATAGATCTATAAATATATGATGTGTTTTTCAAAACAAAATAAATGGTGCATGGTAGTTACTAGTATCGATCTAAAGAAAAATTGATATTTTCAGGCTTATTTTGTCTAAACGATTTGTTCTTCCTTGCAAATGGTAAAAAGCTAGGTATGACATATAGTTCAGTTCAAATTAATAGATTTGTTAACATTTATCTTATGCTTTATTTAGTCAGTTCATCTGTATATTCCCTACCAGGATTGTATACAACAACCATGAAGACTGCTGGAGCAAGTCGATGATTTTTCTAGATTCTAGATAGTACTTCAACCATGCCAAAATAAGGAGATAAACGTCCTTTACTGTAAGAGTCAGAAATAGAGATATTTTTCCACTCTGATGTTCTTCATGCACTGGGAGCGATATTATTGTTTAAATTTTTTGTCAACAATAAGAGTATATACAAATTCAAAGTAACTAATCACACCTGCTATAAGTTAGAAACTATGGATGGAGTAGCAAAATACACATAACTAGGCAGATCTACTAGGTTCTTAAGTAATTATAACAAGATAATATGGATACTAGATGTGACGGAGACCAAGATGATGGAGAGGTTGAATTGCATGATGTGTGGCTTTCTTATCCTTCATGGCCTAATAATATGGTTATGCAGGTACTAAAAAGATTCGTTATGTATGGATTTGTATTATTTGCTTGCATTGACATTTCATATTTTCAATTTAACAAAATTGGTTATGAAAGATAAATTATGAAACACAATTGCTATTGGTTTTCCATATTCAGTTTTGTACGAAATTAGATGTTACATAGTGAGAAATATAGTTAAATACATGATAAGTATCCAGCCTAGTTGATGCAATTTATGCCAAGCCACCAACTGTCCATTCATTGACTCATTAGTTGGATTAGAGTCAATGTTTGCTGATATTTTTTAATTAAACTACCATAGAGGTAGATGTTGATTTGTAGTCCAACATGTGAATCTGATCAACATCTAGATTGAAATGAATGTTAATTATCATATTCCAAGCCTTTGGGGCTTTCCTTAACTCATAAAGAGTCATATAAACAAGATGTTTTTCATCTGCAACCTTGAAACCTTGTGGTTTATGCACACAAATGACACTCTTTATGTACATCTTGCAAATCCTCCAGAGATCATATTTCCTTGGATGGAACCAACTTGAATGTCTTGTACTTTGTTGGTGGAACGAACTTTTTTCATTCTTCATGAATACATTCTTCCACTTTGTTTTTTTCCTTCTTGCCAAAGCACAATTCAAAAGAACTTTGAAAACATACAACAAAGCATAATAAACCTACTGTACACACTACTTACCTATCTTTTTTGGCTTTATGTAATCTGATTTTTGTCCACCCCAATGATCCTTTCGTTGTCGTATTCTTTAGCCATAACAGATCTAAAGACTGGTATCTTAATAACAGAACTTGGAGTTTCTATTCCAGAATTGCATGTGCATAATCCTATTCTAAAAGGTGGACAGAGCGTCTGTAGTAAAGAAGCTGAAAAAACCGCTTCACTACTCCTAGAACAAGAGTGATTGAAACAGATGGTTCATGGCTTCGAACAAGAGAAATTAGAAATGGAAAATACCTTGGAGGACTTGAGAGCTCAGCTGCAAAGCAAAACACTGGAAACTACATAGCAGAATCTTCATGAATCTATTGAACAGAAAGATGCGCTTGTAGTTGCCAGTGATATAGCGACAAAATCAACTCACATGGAAGACTTGGAAAAAGAAAGTGGTTTGTTGGAAGAGAAGCTTCAAATATCCCAAACAGAGGGGGAATATTTGACAAAGAGAGGGAATCAGTGTACACTCGATTTTAACACTCTGCAACATAAATTTGATGAGGATCTTAAAGAAATGAGCCTGGATAACGGAAAAATTAGAACTGATCTTGAGTAGACAGAAAACAAATTGTCATCCATCAGAGCAAAGCTTAGTCTGGCCATCGCTAAAGGGAAAGGATTGGTTCAGGAACAAAATACACTAAGGAAATCATTAGTGGACAAGTCCAATGATCTAGAAAAATGTTTGGAGGAATTGCAGAAGAAGAATGATATATTGTATGAAACTGAAATGAAAGATTTTGAGCATGTTAAAGCGTTGGAATTAGAGCTAGCAGATATTCAAAATTCTACAAGTGCTTTTCGAGAATCAATTTCTAACAAGGACTCACTTCTTCATAAAATTGAAAATTTTATTGGGGAGATGAATTTTCCAGAGGTAATCCACTCCAAAGAACTAATAGACAAAGTTGAATGGCTTGCAAAATAATCTCTTGAAGCAAATACCACTACATTCTCAAGCAACAGAGATTTGAAAATGACTGAATGGAATGACGCTAATGTTACAATTAGAAAGTTGTCTGAAACAAGCGTGGATGATGACAAAATTGAGAAGAGTCATCTTGAATATCTAAAAGAAGAGTATGAGGAACTACAGAATAAATACTGTAGTGTAGTTGAAAATTCAAATACACTGGAGAAATCTTAGTTGGAAAGGAACCATCTTATTCAAAGATGGAACAAATCCTTGATAATGTTGATATTCCAACATCAATGCGATCAACCGATCCATAATTTTAGATTGAATGGCTCAGCAAAGCACTAACTCAGTCCAAACAAGATGCAACTCATTTTAAGCATGAAATTGATAATGCTCAAAGAATTGCTAATTTATCTGCATTTGAACTGGAGGATTCAAAGAGGAGAATAGAAATCCTAAAGGAGAATCTTTTTCAAGTAAACCATGAAAAACAGTAATATATGAAAAGCTTCGAGGAGTTTAATTCTAAATTTGAATCTCTAACCAAGCAAGCAGTTCAAGATGCATCCTAGGAAGAGAGTTTATGTGATGATCAAAGTATGAGTGAGTCTCCTTTAGAATTTACATATTATGATTCAGGACAACAATCCCCTAATCAAATTGTAAATATCTTAGGAATTCAGGAGGTGGTATAATTCCCTGACATTCTCCTAGGACAACGATTTATTCTTGGCAATTGGGGACAACTTTATTCTTTTGCAAGCCTGATGTTCTTCCCTCTGTTTTATGCCTGTCTTCATAGACCACATTTCTTCCATACAAATATTCTGGTTGTGTTCTTCCATAATTGAATTTGTTTTTTACTTGCTTACTTGCAACTCCTACACCAACATGAATTTCTTTTCAAACGAAGGAAAATTCCCCCAATATTCCATCCTCTTTAGAGAACCTGTGCATGGAGCTTCCTTTCCCTCTACAATAACCAGCAGTCTTCTAAAATGACTCCCATATATCACAGCTCGAGAAAGGACTCCCCTGCAAAGTGTGTGTACATAATCTTTGTGAGTACTGCAAACATAACCATGAGCCTTTAGCCTCTTAATAAACCCTGTTGAAACAACTTCCCGCCCATTGTAGAGTTGCACAAACCCAAACATTACCCCCTGTAATACATCTAGGCACAGGACTTCAAATGATCTTCCCAACACCATATCTTGCTTTTAAGGAGATTATATTTTCTATTTTCTATGAAATACTATTGAATTAACTCCATTTATTTTGTATTGCAGGATGGCAAGTCCGCCTGCCATGAATAGCAGCAGACCTACTACTGTACAAATGAAAGGGCAGCTTCTTGTTCAAAAATGTGGCTATTGCTCATAAGACAATTCCTAGAATAATTTTTACTGCAACTGGTTTTGAAGAAGTGAAGTTGAAGATAATTGTATGTATTTTGGATCTCAAATAGGCAAACGCCTCTAGATGTCGAGAGATTGACAATTGATAGACAATTAAAACAAATTTATTGCAAGTTGGATCTTGTATTCTTTTTTGTCTGTGAAGGGAAGCAACTTTCTTTTGTTCCTGATAATTTGTACAGCCATGGATTATTGTACTCATGCGTAGTTTGTAAGATCATTCTTCTTTGAATTTTCATCGTTGTCACAGTTGAACTGCTATATCTTAGAATTCGTTTAGTACTTGAAGCATTATTCTTGAATATGTCTGACATTCATTTTGTTCCCATATAAAATTTGTTTGAATATCATCATTGTCAAGCAATAACAACTTCTTAAAGGGTGCTAGCTCAATGGTAGAGCACCTACCTAATTATAGGCAAGAGATTGGTGGTTCGATTTCTCCGTACCCTATCATAAATTAGTGACTAAGAAAATGACTAAATTCGCATATATATGACTATTCGTAGCTAATTTTCAATATCTTATAGCGCGACTAACATTTAGTCGTATTTAGCTTAGTCCTTAATATGTTATTATCTAGTAGTTTATTTAGTCGTATATTTGGTCATTAATTGTGACAATGAATGTCCAAATCAATGACTAAATCAGTGACTAAATCAATGAGTATCAATGATTAAATCAATAACTAAATCAGTGACTAAATCAGTGAGTATCAATGACTAAATCATTGACTTAATCAATGACTATGAATGACTAAATCAATGACTAATAAGTCAACCAATTCATGACTAGTGAAATAAGACTAGAGATAAGATAATGGAAATCGGATACTATTAGTCATCGATTCAAAAATAGTCGTTTATAGTCGAATTTTAGTCATTTTTTTAGTCATTAATTTCTCATTTTGTAATAGTGAAATGAAGAAGAACATGAAGAACACCTAAGAATGGTCCAACAAACTTTAAGGGAACACAAACTCTACGCGAAGCTTAGTAAATGTGATTTTTACGAAGATAATGTACAATATCTAGGACATGTAATTTCGAAAGATGGAATTGCGGTAGACCCAGAAAAAATCAAAGAAATCATAGATTGTTTAGTCCCAAGGGATGTGACAGGCATTAGATCCTTGATGCGGATCACGAGTTACTACCGTATATTTATCGAGGGATTTTAAAAAATTGCATATCCTATAACCTCACTCCAAATAAAAGGGATAAAATTTAATTGCACAACTAAGTGTCAAGAAAGCTTTGAAAAGGTAAAACACTTACTTACCACCGCACCCATTCTAAAAATAGCTGATCCCTACAAAGAATTTGTGGTTTTCACAGATGCATGTTTAGAAGGATTAGGTGGGGTATTATTACCAGAAGATCATGTAATAAGCTATGAATCCAAAAAACTTAAGCAACATGAAAAGAAATATGCGACTCATGACATAGAGTTGGAAGGCATAACTCACGGTTTGAGAATGTGGTGGCATTTTCTAATCAGGAAAAGATTCATTTTAAAGACAAATAACATAAGCTTAAAATATTTTTTCGACCAACAAAATCTCAATGCTCGAAAAGTGAGGTGGTTATCATTCTTGAGCGAGTACAACTTTTAAATTAAACACATTAAGGGGAAAGAAAATAAAATTGCCGATGCTTTGAGTAGGAATGTAAATTTCCATATTTCTACTGCGATGAGCAGTTATAAAACAGACTTGGAGAACATAATAAATAATGTTGCCGAAAATGATGAACATTATTTGAAAACTAAAGAAAAATGGAAAAGAAGTGTTACTGAGAATGAACCAACCAACTTTAGTGTCAGGACTGATAAGTTACTTAAATATAAGAACCGAATATATATATACCCAATTCGGAAGAAGTAAAGAAATTAATCTTAAATGAAACTCATAAGAAACCTTACTCCGGCCATCTCGGGTACCAGAAAATGTTAACAAATTTAAAGAAGGAATATTATTGGCCTAACATGAAGAAAGAAGTTGCCGACTATCTAGCCATATTTCTAGAATGCCAGTAGGTAAAAACTGAATATAAACATCCAGCTGGGTTGTTGCAACCCTTTCCCATTCCGGAATGGAAGTGGGAAGTAACAAGTATGGACTTCATAACCGGATTACCTACAAATAACATACAACATGATTCAATTATGGTAGTAGTTGATAAAATAAGTAAAGCTAAACATTTCATTATGGTTAAGTCCACTTTTAAAGTTGTTAATATTGTTGACATTTTTATGAAGGAAATATTTAGATTGCATGGCATTCCAAAAGTGGTAATATCAGATAGAGATTCAAAATTTACTAGCAATTTTTGGAAAGTATTATTTCAAGGATTAGAAACAAAGTTAAATTTTAGTAGCGCATACCATCCGCAAATAGATGGGAAGACGAAAAGAACTAACCAAATACTTGAAGATATGTTAAGAATGTACATGATGAACAAACCGGGTAAGTGGGAAGAATATTTGCATTTAGTCGAGTTTGCATATAACAATGTTTATCAAACATAAACAAAAATGACACCCTTTGAGATATTATATGGAAGAAGGTGCCACACACCTATAACATGGGATAGGCCCATGGATAGGATTGTGCTCGTAGCCAACTTGTTAAGAGACATAGAACAAATTGTTAAACAGGTACAACACAATCTAAAATGTGCACAGTATTGTAAAAAAAACTATGTAGATCTCAAAAGAACACAAAGAGAGTTCAATGTCAGAGACCATGTCCACTTAAAGGTAAAATAAAAAATAAGTTCCTTAAGGTTGGGTAAGTGTTCAAAGCTGGCTCCCAGGTATTGTGGACCATTCGAGGTACTGGAAAAGGTAGGGTCGGTAGACTACGAACTTGCACTTCCTCCAATTAAATTTCATGATGTCTTTCATGTATCTTTGTTGAAAAAGTATGTGCACGATGCCACTCACATACTTTATTGGGATATGATTTAGGTAGAGCCCAATGGAGTGTTCCAAACTGGGCCTATGTGTATCGTTGAGAGGAAGTAGCTAACGCTACAGAACCGAGCTATTGCTCGAATTAAAGTGCAATGGAAGCACTTTAGCCCAGAAGAGGCTACCTGGGAATTGGAGGATAAAATGTGGGAGGCATACCCTTCTTTTTTCCAGCAAGAGCAAGAAGGATTTGTTTAAAAATAAACAAAAAGTAACACCAAGGAGGGTGTTGAGAATAAGGGGGGAGGAATGTGACACCCACTCATTTAAAACAATTTCTATTTTACTAGAAATAAACGATTTAGTATTTTTATTATTCTTTGAGTTATTAAAACTCACAAAAATTGTAACTCACATTTATGTGAGAGTGATATGCACTGAAACTATTTTTATTATTATTTTAGATAAAAAGAAAAACATAGGAGAGGATGAATTGAATGAGGGGACACCACCTACAACTATGGACAAGAGATAGCACAAGCATTAAGAAAAAAACCAATCAATCCAAGTGGAGACCTCAACACTCCAACAAGATCCACAAAGATAGGATCTGAGGATTTACTTGAGATTGGGTTGGTGATGGCACAAGACCTAGGAAAATATTATAAAGAGGGGCACTGACAAAACATCAGGGATGTTGTTCAAAAGGAGAACCATTATGTTGAAACATTTTTGTTGAGACTTCTTATTTGATAATTCAATCGATTTTAACTGTTATAGACTCCAAGGGAGGAGTGTTGCATTGCAGTAGTGCTGGTCTAGTAGTTGGGGTGGTGATCCATCTCGGGGGTGAGATCTGGTGATTTACAGATTCTATATGGTTGGGAGGAATTGATACCTCTCCATTGCATTTTCCGGTTCAACATAAGTCTCCAGTTCAAGTAAGTAAATTTTATATTTGTTGGGTTATTTTATTATAAGTTAAAACCTGTATCATAAAATCTTTGCTAGAGTTGTATGATGTGTATCGATGACCTGTGGGGAGAGGAAGCTAACGCTGACCCTGTTTATGGATTTCAATGATATATAAATGTAAACCATGATTGTGATCTACGAGAAATCCCACCGTATTTCAAATTTATTGTAAGTTTAAGACATGACTGCGATCTGCGTGAATCCCACTGTATGTTCAATGATATATAAATGTAAACCATGAATGTGGTCTGTGTGAAATCCCACCGTATTTCAAATGTCTTGTAAGTTTAATCCATGACTGCAATCTGCATGAATCCCACTGTATGTTCAATGGTATATAAATGTAAACCATGAATGTGATCTGCATGAAATCCCACCGTATTTCAAATGTCTTGTAATTTTAAGCCATGATTGTGATCTGCGTGAATTCCCCTATATGTTTTTTAGCACGGGATTAGACCACATAAAGTGCGGAAGCCGACAACCACAAAGAGGGACAATCCGTAGAAGAAAGGACCATTCTCGGAGAACAAGGAGCCAACAAAAGTGCAAAATTAGTTTAGTTAGTTAGAATACGTCATGTGGACCATTTTGTAACCAAATAGTTTGATATAAATAGGAGTATGATTGTAAGCCTAAGGGAAACATTGTTGAATCGAAGAATGAGATGTTTTGAATTATTTTGTATCTGTGATAAGATGTTGTGAATTGTTTCTGTGAAGGTTATACCGCGGGTTTTGATGAATGCATGGAGTTCGGTTATGGCTATATCTTTTGTCTCTGTTTCTGTTAAATGATGAATGCAAGTGTTTGCGAAATGTTTAAAACTCTGTGGTTTGGTAATTTCTTTTAATGCGAATGATTAGTTTAACCATGTTAATGGGAATGTTAACTATACTCTGAATATGCGAAGGAATGAATGGATGTATGAATTGTTAGTATGATGCGATGACATGATCTCTAGTTTCTGTAGTTCTAAAGTGAGATTTGATGCATGTCTACCCCCATTGCATAAATATGGTTCCTGCAGCCCCCTTATTCTTCTAGGGTGAGACTTCACTCGCTCTGCGAGTGTCGCTGGAAAGGGTAAAACCTTTTTGGGACGGTGTTTAAGGGAGTTTGGTTGATGTTTGTTGATAGCAGTGCGAAGTGAACCCCTGTCGAGAGTTGCTTTGTCAACAAATGGTTCCATTGCTGTGACCCTAAAGAGGAAAAGAAGAGGACATGTTGTGGTACCCAATGAAACCGGAGATTCATGAGTGGTTTTATAAGAAGGACGAAGAATTCATAGAAGGAGAAACTCGGAACCCTGGACAGACAATAAGCAGTTGATTGCAAAAGCATATTTATTCGGATATCCATGAAGTGTTTTTCTGTGACTTCCCGGTATTGTTGTACGAGTGGTTGGTGTAGTTGACGTTTCAGAAGAACTAGTTGTAAAAGACTGAGCCTGACCATTGGACCCCAGAAATGATTCAATAGCTAAAGCGAGTCGACAATAAGGTAACAAGGGATGTCAAATTCTGGGTGGATAGTAGCCTAGAGGGATACATTACTGAGTTCGCAGTTGACACAATCAAATCATACAGCGACGCGGAAAGAAAAATTTTCGAAGGACCTAGGGGGAGATTCCTACTATTGCTAAAGTTGTGGATTAAGATGCTTGTCTGCGAAAAGGGAATATTGAGGATGACTTCGGATGAGTAGAAGATCAGTGTGTGGAGGTTGTGGGTATCGTGTGAATGTGGATCCGATAGAAATATGTGGGGTAGATGGACATGAGAGGCGACGAATTTCTAAGGGAGGCTAAGGAAGATTGTGGTACCTTGAGGAGTGGGGCGATATTCCAGCGACCAATGAAGAGGAGGAGGACTGAGAGAGAGTCTCCTGAAGGGACTGGAATGGATTACTACAAAACAGGACCACAAGGGACAAAGCAACCTTAGTACGATGAAGGATACGATGAACAGCCTACCCCAGAAGGAGAAAAGGGACGGTGATCGACATCACAGTTGGAATTTGTTGTCGGATGCTAACATCGACTATGACCAGTCATCGATGTCAATACAACTTTGACAAGTTTTGAAACAACGTAACTTTGACAACCTCGACAACTTCGACAGGTTCCGAATTCGACACAACTCTGATGAGTCTCGACTTTGACATACTGCGACACATTCCGCACCTTCGACAGGTTCAACAACCTCAAAGTTTGTGACATCGACATGCAGTGTCGATATGCGACTAACGACTGTCGAACTTTGACAAACTGTCTCTCTGTCTTCCAGTCGACTGTAACGGTTGAACTGTTGAAACTGTTCTAACTTTTTCTTTGTAACTGAACGTATTGGGAAGGCACCCAAGCATCTTAGAACTCTATATAAATAGGTATCCTATTGTAACATACAACAATTCTATCTGTTTACATCTAATAGAAGAATAGTTTACATTCTTGCATATTGTCTGGTGCATTTGTGTTTATCTGTATTCTGTAATGTTGCTTTTGCTCATTTTATTTATTAGCCTTTCGACATAACAGAGCTGACTCATTCAGTCGAACTGTTATCCCCCTCATCCTTCCTGGACATGACACGGATCATTGGTATCAGAGCACTCAGTTTTGTTCGTGCTTAAGTTCTGCGTATACACTTCTCTCCAAGTTACCTGACTTATGTTGGTTCAAACTCGCTCGCAATCTCAGTAATCCAAGCAGACACGATCTCCATAATTGATAGAAGAAATAGACGATAGACATGTAGCCGACGAGACAGCACAGCTTATTGAGCAAGCTCTGGCTCGACAACGGACTGAAATGTTCACCGAGTTCAACGTGATTCTCATGCGATTCACTTCGACATCTGGAGGATCCTCGACGAGAACTCACTCCGATAAAATCAGCCCCTTCAAAGTGCAAATGAATTTGGACATACTGAATCTTGAAGGTAAGATTGACGCGAAATACGTCGACAATTGGGTGCAACAATTGGAATCCTATTACGCTATAAATCAACTCTCTGAAGCTGAAAAAGTCACCATTGGATCCTTAAAGATGTCAACCTCTTTGCACTGCTAGTGGGAGAACCTCTCAACAAAGATGGAAAAAAGCAAAGAACCCACCGACACATGGGATAAGTTTATTGATCACATCCGGAAGGAATTTTACCTACCTAAATACCTCAAGCAATAATATAAGAAGTGGCAGCAGCTAAGGAAATGGAAAGACCAATCATTACAGAGTTACACCGACGAATTCTATCGACTCATGGCAAGACTTCGTGTACAAGAAGAAGAGAAATTGCTTGTTCTGATGTATACCAATAGATTGTCCTAGTACATCCGGCATGAGATGGAATTTCTAACTATCAATACACTTGTGGATGCATTCCACTACGACAGCAAACTGGAAACCAAGAAAAAAGGGAAAGCACACTTTGCGATAAAGCCGACATCAGGACAACCACCCAACAAGAAGGCACCGGTCGACATCAACAAGTCAAAATCTTCTGATCCGACACCACCAAAGCCAGAGCACAGTAAGAAGCCTTTTCACAAAAGGGAAAATGGTGCGATTACCACCACTCGTCTTGGCATGATACGTCTGAATGCAAATCTCAGAAGACATTTTTGAAAAAGGTGTCGACCTCCAATGCATTCGACAAGACAGTGGAAGAATTTGATCCAAAGGCAACGACCCTTTTGACATCGGCAACTCCAGCAGGCTCGACTATCATCGACGAGGAGGAACGAGAACACATGTTCCATACACAGATATGGGTCTAGAGCAACCCATTACATCTGATTGTGGACAACAGTATCCAGAGAACTTCATTTCAGAAGATCCCGTAAAGAAACTAGGTCTTGTTACCACTCCGCATCCTCAGCCTTACAACATCAGCTGGATGAAGGATGGACAAGAATTATGGATCACTCGACAATGTAAGCTTTCCTATCTCATAAATCCTTTTAAAGATGAAGTACTCTATGGCGTGGCACCACTCTCCGTAGCTGACGCCCTATTTGGGAAACCTTACCTCTAGGATAGACATGGAATTTATTAGTCACAGCCTCAGAAGGTGATTGTTAGAGTCCAAAATCGATGGTTCAGCATACCAGAGCGTCAACCAACACCAACGGTTGCACTGAAATCTGCAAAACAAACAAAGAAGCTCATCAATCATGCTCAGAATTTTGCATTAATCATGATCAAGCCGCAACATTCTAAGAAGACTGCAACAACGAGTCGAGTCACCGGCCAATGTAGCTCCCGATAGAAGCAACAAGTCGATCATATTCTCGATGAGTACTAGAACCTCTTTCAATCTCCCGACGGAGCACCTCAACATTGTCAGGTAAAACACTCCATTGACCGTGTTCCTGGTTCTTCTTTTCCTAACAGATCTGTTTACAGAAGATCCATTCTCGAAAATGAAAACATTCGCAGACAAATCCAAGAATTAATCGACAAAGATCATATTTGCCCCATCTCCTCTCCTTGTGGAAGTCCAGTCATCCTAGTTCTGAAGAAAAATGGGACTTGGCGCATGTGCATCGACTATAGAGATCTCAACAAAATTTAGGTAAAGAATCGCTACCCTTTGCCGCGAATAGATGAGCTCATCGATTGTCTCAAAGGTGCTAAATTATTTACTAAGCTCGACCTCAAGTCAGGATACCGTCGGATTCCAATTGAGCCCTTAGATATGTGGAAAAATGCTTTCAAGACCAAGGAAGGATTGTTCAAATGGTTAGTCATGCCTTTTGTCTTAACCAACGCACCTGTGACCTTCATGCGACATATGGATAACATTCTTCGACCTTTCATTTGAAAATGGGTCATTGTCTATCTCGACGACATATTTATATTCAGTCCATCATGGGAAGAACATGTCGGACATCTTCGACAAGTCCTCGACACTCTCCAGCAACATCGACTCTATCTGAACATGGACAAGTGCTCTTTTGCGATGACCAACATCAAATATTTGGGGTATGTAATTGACTTTATAGGCAGTCACGTCAATCCAGACAAAGTACAGATCCTCAAAGATTGGTCCATTTCTAGAAGCATTCAAGAACTGAGAAGTTTTCTTGGTTTGGTGAATTTTGATCGACGATTCATACTCGGCTTCAGTCACATAGGATGGCCCTTGAATCAGTTGATGAAGGGAAATGGGAAAAATGTCTTCCAATGGGAAACAACACATCAAGCATCTTTGAACAACTCAAACACAGGCTATGCACTGCACCAGTATTTGTGTTACCTGATTTGCATCAGCCTTTTGAGATTGAGACAGACGCATCGGACTATGCCTTAGTCGTAGTGATCACTCAGTCTGGTCACCCAGTCCCTTTTAATTTCGAGAATTTTAACGACATAGTTAGAAGATACTCGATGTACGAAAAAAGAACTGTACGCCATTGTGCAAGCTCTCAAGCAATGGAGGCATTACATCCTTGGAAAGGGAACGGTCATTCTCACTGATCACAAGCCTGTACAGTTCGTTCCGACACAATCAAAGTTGCATACAAACTGACAACTCAAGTGGATTAATTACCTACAGTGATTCCAGTTGGTGATTAAGTATCGAAAATGAAAATCTAACGTCATTGTCGATTGCCTCAGTCGACTACCATTACTTTCCTTTTGACAGTGATGAGTATGTAGGGATATGACACGACCACTTGGCCACAGTTGTATGAGGATGACAATGACTTCTCAGCAGTCTATCGACAGTTATAGACTAACAAGTCGTCAACCTCTGACGACTTCCTAAAAGATACCTTGCTATACAAGCTTGGGCAGCTTTGTGTACAGACCAGTGAGCATTGACAACAACTTATTTGGGATGCACACTACAACAAGAATGCAGGACACTTTGGAGTAGCAAAGACACTTGCTATTCTGCAGAAGTACTTATTTTGGCCTACACTTAAATCTGACGTCAACAAGTACATTCGATCATGCATGGTTTGTGCCATTGCTAAGCTTCCTAATCGATGACAGGGATTGTACAGACCTCTGCCAGTTCCTAGTCGACCATGGGAATCTATTTCTATGGAGTACTTAATGGGTTATCCTACTACCAGACATCAGCATGACGTGATATTAGTACTAGTCGATCGATTTTCCAAGATGTCCATTCTTATACCATGTAAGAAGACCATGACGGCGCAATAGACCGCTCAGCTCTTATTTACACATGTTTGGAAACACTTTGGTTTACCCACAACCATTATTTCTGACTGATATGCCCAATTCATCAGCATCTTTTGGAAGACCCTCTTGCAACACCTAGACACACAACTCTCATTGTCGACTGCTTTCCATCCTCAGACTGACGGACAGACGGAAGTTGTGAATCGCCTTGTAGTACAAGTGCTTCGCATTTACAATAACAAGCATCGATGCACATGGAATTATAGTCTTCCATACATACAACACAACTACAATCATGCTCAGCACAACTCTACCGGAAAGAGTCCATTTGATATCTGTTACGGATTTCAACCCTCAACGCCTATCGACTTGATCAGCTCCTCGACACAGCCAAACTCCGACTCCGACTATAGCCAGCGAGAATTTGATAAAGCATTCAAGTTTCGAGAACAGATTTGCGACATCTAGCGATAAGCACAAGATATATTGCATAGAGAAAACAAGAAAGCTAAGGCCCGACATGACAAGCATCATATTCCTCATACATTCCAAATTGGGGATAAGGTCTGGTTACATATTAAGAATGAGCGCTTCACTGGTCCATTCAAGAAGTTAAAAACTTTGTGATATGGTCCATACAGTATTCTTCGACAGGTTAGCGAAAACGCTTTCCAGCTCGACATTCCTGCTTGCCTGGGTCTTCATCTAGTATTCAACGTGGATCTACTTCGACCATAACTTTCACCTTTGTTGGAATAAAATGACTTATCGATAGCAGAATCTGAGGACATCCATATAGATGTTCAGGAGCGTCTTCCTTGCGACACCATTGTGGGATGACGAGTACGCCTTACAAGGACAAACACAACTCTTTTGTTTCAGGTTTCCAAAGCTGACAAGCTCCCATCTCAAGGAATGTGGTACTCTATTACTGAAATAATTGACAAGTTTCCTCACCTTCGCGAGAAAACAATGGACACCATTATTTCTTAATGAAGGAGGTCTGATCCACATTGTAGTTGGCATTTTTTGTTGGATGCTAACATCAACTGTGACCAATCATCAATGTCGATACAACTTTGACAAGTTTCGACACGACGTGACTTTCACAACCTCGACAACCTTGACAGGTTCTGAATTCGACAAAACTCCGACGAGTCTCGACTTCGACATACTGCGACACATTCCACACCTTTGACATGTTCAACAACCTCACAGTTCATGACATCGACATGCAGCGTCGATATGCGACCAGCAACTATCAAACTTTGATAGACTATCTCTCTATCTTCCAGTCGACTCTAATGGTTGAACTGTTGAAACCGTTCTAACTTCTTCTTTGTAACTGAACGTAACGGGAAGGAACCCAAGTGTCTCATAACTCTATATAAACATGTATACTATTGTAACATACAACAATTCTATATGTTTACAGCTAGTAGAAGAACAGTTCGCATTCTTGCATATTGTTTGTGTGCATTTATGTTTATCTATATTGCGTAATACTGCTTTTGCTCATTCTATTTATTAAGCTTCCACCATAACAGAGTCGACTCATTCAGTCAAAATGTTGTCCCCCTCGTGCTTCCTACACACGACATGGATCAGACGGATCGTAAGTATAACATACCTTCAACCCCGTGGACTACCCAGAATTTCAAAGGAAGAAACACAAGTCATTCGCAAAGTTGTCCTACGTGCAGTGGTAGGAGTAGCGCATAAGTAAACAATAACAGTAGGAATGTAAGAATGGCGGACGACGCAAAAATTCCCACTTTCCATGGGAACGGGACTGAAGATACCGAGTAGTATTGGTTCCTATGCGAAGTAGTATGGAATGTGAAGCAGGTCCAAGATGAAGATATTAACAAGGGACAGCTAGTGACGACCCTCAAGGGTCGTGCGCTAGATTGGTTTATGAAGTTTACTAAGGTACTGACAAGGACTCTAGGAGAAAAGTTGGCACAGATCAAAGCAGGAATGATTGATGAGTTTAGAAAACTAAAATTAGAGTCACAATATGTCACCGAGCTCAAAGAAATCAAGCAATACCGGAATGAGCAGGTGAGAATTTGATCAAAGCTATAAAACATAAATTGCGAAAGTGAGTTTCAGAATGAATGATATTCAGTAGAAGGAGTGATTTATCGCAGGATTAGTGCCACACATCCACAAACCACCAATGCAACAGAAGGTAGCGACCCAAGCCAAAGCACTGGAGATTGTGATGAAGCTGGAGCCTTCACCAATTGGAGAAGCTGGTATAGGAATGGATAGGATACAAGCGCAGTTGGAAAATTTGAGACTCCAATTGCAAGATATGAAGAAGGGGAAAGAAACCTGCAAAGATATATGGTGCAGTAGATGCAAGAATGAAGGACACCATAAGGATAATTTCCCATAATTTCTATAATATTTACAGTCAAATGCACCGAACCCCCTCAGTCAGGGAGGGTTTCCTTGGTGTCGTGTCAGTCAGACAAGAGGGCATCGACCAGAAGAATGTGTGTACCTACAGAAGATGGTGTCGAAGCCAATAAATTTATACTGCAAATTTTTCCTGATTGGTTGGCCACAAAGAAAAAGAGTGTAGGGCCTATGACCTACTCCAAGAACGGACTGTCGATACATATTTTATGAAAGGAGAAGAGCAACTAGTGGTATAGAAGCAACCATAGTATACAAAACAACAGCTTCATTATAACTAGCCACAACAGTACGATCAAGGGCAGTATGGGAAACCACAGTATGGCCAACCAAAATATCAACCACCACAGTATCAATCACAACAGTATGGGAAACCGCCATATCAACAACCGCAGTATGGACAACCGAAGTACCCTCCATATAGGCCACCGTGTGGAGGTTTTAGAGGAGGATTCCGCGGAGGTCGAGGTGCCGACGCAGGATGAGGAGGAGCTATTGGATAGGGACGAGGACCGATTATATGCTACAATTGTGGGAAGAAGGGGTATTACAAGAGGGATTTCCTGAATCCAACACCACAATGCACTTATTTCAGCGATGTAAACCATGGCATCGAATACTGTCCACAACTCATCATAAAATTGCAAACCTAGAACATGCCCCCACCTCCACAGAATTAGAATCAGAATAAGCCGTCAGCGGTGCAGAAGATATCAGCGGAGGTCAGAAGTCATACTGTGACTGTTGGAGTAGTTACACGAGGAGGATCTGTGACAGGAGTCGACATGTCACAGGCTACCGTCCGACCAACAGCACAGAAGTACGTCACATTTGTTATGTAAGTCGAAAAGGATGTTTTCTTGAAAGTGCAAGAAGCAATGAGACAGAGGAGGCGGTCACCTCTTTAGGAAGAAGTTACCTATGATATGCCACCGACGTTGGACATGACGAAGTTGCAGAGAAAGGCTAACCCTTAAGATCCTTCTTGAAAGTTTCCTGGAGTTGGGAAAAGATCAGAATGTGTTGGAAGAAATATCCAGTTCGTTGCATCAACGAGAGGATGCATGCCAAAAACGTACAGTCAATCGCATACATAAGAGGAATATGGGATGAGAGATGTGGATGTCTGCACAAATCGGAGCATTTGATGTCGACTCAATCATCTTAGACCTGGGGTCAGACGTCAACATTCTGACTAAGCAGACCTAGGAAACAATGGGAAAATTGCAGTTTCCAGTTACTCCAGCTGCGATTAGCGAACCAAAGTAAGGTTACTCCATTTGGTCGGGTGTGCCAGGGTCCAGTTGAAATTGAGGGACTCAAAACCTATGCAGATTTTGATGTAATAGAGATTGTTGACAACACAAGCCCCTATCCAGTGTTGGTAGGGATAGACTGGGTGATGGAGAACCAAGCCATCATTAACTTCAAGAAACGAACTATGTTGTTTGAAAACTGCGAGATGAGGATAGTCGCACCTCTTGATCCTATAGAAGGGAAACGATATATTGAACTGACAAGAGATGAATTTACTGAGGGATGGGACAGTTTATACAACATATCCGAGGATTACATTAATCCTACCGCAAACAGAGAGTTGGAATGGCATAGTGTTAGTTCGGCATCGTCAGATTCGGACGAGGCACTCAAAAATTGGCAGAATCGGCTACATGAAGTGTCATTTAGGAGATGTGCACGGATAATACAATCGCTTCGATGGGTATCCCCAGAAGAGTGCACACTTCCAACATATGAGGGGTTTCCCAACTTGGATATGTTTCTTATCGAATTTGAGGAAAAGGTAGCGGAACCACAACGTCTATTGGCCTTGGAGGAAGCCTTGAAGGCTACTCCCGCATGATGGTGGGCGACGCACAAGTCTAGTATCACAAACTGGCCACTATGTCGACACCTCATTGAGGCTAGGTTCGTCAACACTACAGGATATAGCGAAAGGAAGTATGATGGCAGAAGAGATCCTAAGGAACATTTGAATGCATGTTAAAGCCAATGGGGCTCATGGGTGAAACAGCAATGGGTTCACACATTTGTTCACACACTGGATGAAGTACCACAGAGTTGGTATGTCACAGTAGAACTGCAACATGGGACAACCTGTTGGGAACAACTAACAATTTTATTTACGCAAATGCTTAGTTTCTCCGATGAGAACCCCTTCATCCACGGTGCATTAAAGGCGATCCGCAAGAAGGTATTTGAAGCAGTCTTGACAGAGAAACCATTGGAATTTTGGTGGACTTCGACACCAGAAATGCTGATGGAGTGCTACAATATCATAGGAGAACTGGACAATGAGGATGATCCAAGGGCTACGTATGTCCTGGATTCAGAAGGCAGTCACAGTGTCGAGGCACCAGAAATGCCTTCCGACAAGTTTCAGCAACCACTGAAAATCAAGAAAGTGAACATTGGGTCCGAGGAGAATCTGAAGTTTGCGAGTATTGGAGATTATTGGGATGACTCCAACATTGCCAAAATGACGGATCTCTTGCATGAGTTTCAGGATTTGTTCCCAACTAAATTCGTGGAGATGAAAGGAATTTCCGGGGTCTTAGGAAAAATTAAAATCCCCCTAAAACCCTATGCGAAGCCAGTCAAGAAGCGGCCTTACTGGTTGAATCCAAGATACAAGGAGCGGGTGCAAGATGAACTCAAGAGAATGCTGGACGCAGGAAGTCTAGAATCAGTGATAGATGAGTTCGAGAAGTACACAACAACGACCAAGAGAAATTAGAAGGGATTAGCGACAGAAGACCACTACAAGAAGCTAGAAAAAGAAAACATAGTGCGAAGCATCGATGCAGCAAAGTTGGCCGCGTCGCTAATCAAATAGCGCAGTATATGAAAAAAAAAACTAAAGTTACCATAGATTACAACAGGTACGAGGCCTATCAACATCTGTTGACAAGAAAGCATCGGTCGACAAAGGAATCACATAATGGCTGGACTCGTCGGGAACATGTCAAATCGAGTCATAAATGCAGGAGTTAAGCCACAACAGATAGCCAAAAAAATGAAAAAACAACAATTAATACCCGATGCATGCGGCAGATTTGAAGAATCACCACTAGATTTCGTAATCATGGTCCAAAATCGGTCGGATGCGGCCAACCAGCACTATAAATACAAGGCAAAGGGCACTTGAATGCATCCTGTGATTAAGCAAGAGCTTACAGATTTGCATGGAAGTTTACATTTCGAGCACTAGCACCAAACGGCCACAGCCCATGCCAATTTTGCAGGAGCAACCACAAGTTAGGTCGAGAGTTCCTCGGAGGAAGCGAGGCACCAATCGACTAGCAGACATTGACTGAGTGCCGAAAAAAGGGACTAGGAACTTAGGACGCCTAGTAGACGAAGGAGTCGACACTTTGGGGGATGCCCAGAAGACACCAGCATCGCGAAGAAGGAAACAAGACCCAATTCTACCTGGGTATGTGCCACCAAGCAAGGCAGGAGCACCAACAGTTTGTATCCCCAAGAACCACATGTAACATTCCAAAAATCCCAAAATTTAAAAAAAAATCTAAGTAGCATTAAGTGCTATATTTACTATGCGAAAGTATAATAAATGTTTATTTGTTTATCTAGACGACACGGTGTAATAACATGTTACATCGATTATGTGTGTAAGTTGTATTACAAAATACGTGAAAAGTGTTTTTGTCTATATTATGATATTGTTGGATGTTTTTACCTAAATCATGCCTCCTAGACCAGTTATGGTTACTCATGTAGATGTCGATACTTTATAGATTTGAATTGATACTTAATTCATTATATAAGTGCTAACTATTTACTTTCTTATTCATGATGAAGGGTTCCTATGGGTACCTTGAGGCTTACTTAGCTATTTAGCTAAATCATTTGAACTTCTGTCGTCAATCGCAGGTAAGAGCAATACTTCTTTCGAAGTGTAAAAAGAGGCCCTATTTAATTTCAGTTAGCCTTCAATGTTTAAAAAGGGAAATAGAGTAACTTGAAAATATTCCAGGGTGAGATCTATTCTATTTTTGTTCTTCAGCTATAATCTGTATAAAGTTGCTTATATAATTTCATAACAATTATATTCCATTCTCAACATTTATGTTATTTTTATTACACTTGTATTGTATAACGTTGAAAGTTTTGAGCGTCAATTTCAATACTAAGGTGTTTTAAATCCTACACCTAGGAATTACACCATGTATTCGAATATATATAATAATATGATCATATCCTAGGCTCAAATGCTATTATTGTAATTTTATGCCTATCTTTAGATATCTATAAACTATGGTAC
Organism: Larix kaempferi; assembly: GCA_027924585.1. NCBI lineage: Eukaryota > Viridiplantae > Streptophyta > Pinopsida > Pinales > Pinaceae > Larix > Larix kaempferi. The sequence goes on along the minus strand of BSBM01000010.1, from coordinate 8,921,929 downwards.
AACTCTATGTACTAGTTCTTAATATGCCAACTTTGAAATGTCGATACTTACAAACTAAATTGTATATATCATTATCCTCTACATAGTTAAATATACATCGAGAGTTTACCAGCTTAGATCCAAACCCTAGGCTCTATCAAGCGCCGAGAGGCATCAAATCTCTCGAGGTGCAAACATCTCCTTGAATAGCTCCTTAAGTGCAATACCTGAGCCACCTAATCCTAAGCTCTAAAGTCTCTAGTTTAAGTCTCATATTTACTTTTTACTTTGTATTATTCTTTTTTCTTTATGCCCGACATAATATTTATTACTTTTTAATTTGTATTATTATTTTTTGTTTACTTTGTATCATTTTGTTACTGGACAAACACTAGACAAACACTCTAAAGTCTCATATTTACTTGTGTTAAAAGTAAAAAGTAAAGTCTCTAGCTTAAGTCTCATATTTACTTTTTACTTTGTATTATTCTTTTTTGTTTATGGCCAAGATAATATTTACCACCTAATCCTAAGCTCTAAAGTCTCTAGTTTAAGTCTCATATTTACTTTTTACTTTGTATTATTCTTTTTTGTGTATGGCCGACATAATATTTATTACTTTTTACTTTGTATTAATCTTTCTTTGTTTACTTTGTATTATTTTGTTACTTGGAAAACTTGACAAACACTCGACTCACAAGATATCCCCCATACTGGGCTGTAGAGTGCCTCTCGGTGCAATGACCTAGGAGCATTGTATCATTAGCTAAGCATAATGTTGATGCGTGCTCTAAGGTCCTTAGACTATATACAAGGGTTTGATTAAAAGGGATCCACATCCTACTCCATATGTTATTGGATAGTGGAGAAAGAAAGGTTTGACCTTTGATACGTGACCAAACCATATCAAAGTTGTAAGGTTTATCCTTGTAGTAGACTGAAACATTAACCTTGATGCATGATTGCGATGGCAAGCTTATGTAAGGTGGTAGCTATGGAAATTAAAGTGAAATAATGGCGTTCTAGGTGGAATGCCTAATGGCATACACCGTGGCAGATCTTTACATGGTTTTCCTAGTTGTGGTGCTAACCCTAACTATCTTTGGACTTACCTCGATGAAAGTATAATCCTGGGCAATCATTTTGCAGTGAGTGGGGTTTTGGAGAGGCCGACAGGCCTGCGAGTTCTTAGGGTTTGTTAGGAGTGTTTGAAGGCACCTCCTAGGTTTCAATACCTTGACCTGTGGCTATGTAAACTGTCTCTCAGAGTTCTAAGAGCCGAACCACTCATGAGCTATGGATTGCTACGTTTGTCTAGTAGTTTGATTGACTCCAGTGTTCAGGATGGTTATGAGAATGTTCAGACAAGAAGCATGGTTTTTCTTTCGAAAGGTAAATTGTAGTTCTTTCTTTCGTTTCCACGAGATCAATAATGTACAGTTCTGTGTGTTTAAGTTTTAAGCTGCGTTTTCTAAGATTTAACAACTGTATGTTGTATTGACAGGTAACTCTTCGGCTTTGGATTTCTATGTTTGAAGCAAAGGGAAATGAGTCTAAAACCAGTAAGCCTCGGTGACTTCCAATAAGGTGCATCCTGGCAAGTTTTCCTATCATTGTTTGGTATAGCCGAGTATTTGGTTCTGTGGTCTAACTGTGGATTTTGCGGTCGTTGTAATGTTGTAAGTTGTATGGCATAATTTTAGTGTAGGGAGGATTGAATCCTCAACCTACTTCTGCATTGGCTCTGCAACATTTTTCTTGTGTAACAATTTTATTTATAAAAGTTTATAGTGGTTGAAGGGTCTAACCCTTGACGTTTTGATGAAATGAAATTGTAACTATTGTATGGTATTTGAAACTTGATTTTGTTTATAAAACTGTAGTTGGGGTTTCGAGTATGAAACCTCGCGTTGTTTCTTTTTGAACTAGATGCGTTTTCAAAGGTTGTTGCTATCGGTTAAGTAATTCGAAATGATAAAATCTTAAGTTGAAAGGGAAAAGTAGGGTTCGTCATGTAGCTCGTATAGTTATGAGTTTTAGACTGTGTAAAAACCCTCTTTGGTTGTTGAACTCTGTCTTCGCAGATTTTACATGTTTTTAAAAGAAGCAGAATGTTGAAAACGTAACTGTGTTAACATTGTTTGTTATCAAAGGAAATGCGCCTTGGTTTGAAACCCCATCTAAAAGATTTATGTGTTTTTAATGTTTAAGGATTACGGCCGTAAGGATGGGTTGTGAAACCCTACCTAAAACTAAATACTATTTTGATTTCTTAACTGTGCAAGTAAATAAAGGTTTCGAAACTTTGAATTCATTATGTAAGGTTTAAGCTAGATTGTATGGAACAATCTTCGTGTACGATTCTCTTTTGTTTTTGCTATACGATGAATGATAATATCGTACAGTTTGTTCAGCTAAAGTTAGGTTGAGACTTGGAATATACGACAGTTTACTTGTTTCTAATCATTTATCTTAGTTAATTAAATGTATAACTATTGTAGTAGGGTAATAGTATATTCTATTACCAGTAGTATATGAAAGATATTTAAATAACTAAACTCTTTTATGAAATGTTGAGACTCGGTTTTTAATTTAAAGAGACATGTACAGAGATTTTTGATCTATTTACAGTAATTATAATCATAGTTAGTTTATGAAGACTTGAACTATATGTTTGACCTTAATAGGGTCTTGTGTAAAAATAGTTCGATATTGAAATAATTTGTATTGACAACTAAGAACTGAGTTGTTCATTTTTATTAATTCCCTATGTTTATTTATGATTTTTATAAAAAGATGAAATCTTTGTTTGAGGTCTTTCAACCCTAAAACAATCTTTTATATATTTACTATTGTGAAATGAAACTATCTAAGAGATATTACAGAACTTTGTCCTGTTTATGTTGTTTATAGAGTAGATACTTGTCACGTCCCCTTCCATAAATCCAATGCAAGGAAGGGAACATGACTGTAACATGGGGTGTCTAATTCTTCCCCAAAGCCATAATGGTAACATTTTTGCCATTTAAATAAAATGAACAATTAAATTACATAGCGGAATTAGAATACATAATTGCACACACACAACAGACATACATCAGCATATTAATCTCAAGCAAATGATGCATCAACAGACAAAGAATCCATCCCATTCTCATGCTATGCACAGACTTCATACCAATTCCATTAATCATGAATAAATATCATTTTGAATTAGCACAATGCAAAACACATAATGCATATAATTTACAACAAAGAGAACACTTATCTTTGAGATGAAGCTGTCCAACAACTGGCTATGAGAGAGAAACATTCCACCCAACCATAGATCTCTGTCCAGCCTGTATTCTTTCAGCTGAGAGATCACCCCCAAGCTGGGTTGTGTATCCACTAAGGAGTAACTAACTGGGCTCACTCACAGCCATGGTTTCACTCAACAGCTATGCTAAGCCAACACACAATTGGGTTTATCAAGAATACAAGAAGATAGAGGAGGGAAATTCTAAGCCAGTGAGCTCAACCACAGAGCTACATGCATCTCAAGTTAATTCAACAGTCAAGGCACCGACAATACCTACCACACCCAACACAAGGAAGGTCCCCTTCTCTGCTGCACAGTCCCTCAGGAATCCCTCCCCCTCCAGTGCTCTTTAGGATGGGCATAGAAAGGTTCAGCTGCTAATTCTTTGAGATTCTAGCCTTCACTGGGTTTATTGAGCAAACCCAACCTCTGTTCAGTCATTCACAATTAGATTTCTCACAATTCTGTTCATCAAATAACTCAATCCCGTCACTGGTTTTCTGGACTATAAAAACTGGGTTTTCCAATGGATTTCGGGGTATCTAATACTCTGAAATTCGCCCCAAGGTTCATATCTATGGATCCCCCATTGGATTTCACTGTCAAATACCAAATCTGGGCATTTTTGTCTCTTCAAAACGTGGGTTCTTGCAAAGTTGCGATTTCTGGTTTTGCTCACTGTTAGGAATTAATTTTTTTAGATGGAAAATGATGCTGGTAACTTTCACAATGGAATGGGGATGAAGAATAATCCATTCTCATGAGGTAAAGTGATTTGTGGTACAAGAAAACAGAGCCCATACGTAGCCATACGAATTTATGGGCTGCCCATACTCCATTGAAGCCATGGACTCAAATCTTCAACAACTTCCTTACAACATAAATAAATGTCATCAAGGGAAGTCAAATGGGTTCTCCCAATGACATTTGGCAGCATATGGTTGATCCCCACAACCCCCTCACCACTCCCTAGTGGATACACATGGCCCCTTCTCATTAGTTGCTTCCATAGCCAGTTTTGGTATTTTATTGAAATATTAATATTTACATCAATTTATAATATTCCATGGCTTAATAGCACATGGGTATCAAAATATCAAATACTTGCTTGTCTTAAATAAAATACGAACATACACTAGCGGGGCCTTGGCCTTGAGCTCCACGCTAAGGAAACATACAACGCATGTATACAATATTTACATTAAAAGCCAATATTTCGTAAGGGTCAAAATTGGGGTATTACAATACTATTTAACAGAAAAATAGAAATTTATTTAAATGAAAGAAATTGCACAGAGTGCATGCATTCAATCTTTAATTCGAATCTATTTACAGTGCATCAATATTCATATCTATTTTAAACACTCTTCCCTATACTAGAGTACGGCACAAAAACAGTTTGTGGAAAAATGCAGGGAAGCATTTTAATCTATCATTATCATAATACTTCTTCAACTACTTATATAACTAATATATAGTTCAGGAAATCAATCATTTACATCTGAATGATGATAACTAAGAACATTCAACTAATAATCCTAAATCAACAGTTATAGAAGCAATAAGTTATAACTACTAGGAAATGAAGTACGAGTAGAACCTCATAATGTAGATAGGGTGGACAAACACCCAAAGAGGCATATTCCTCCCAACCTTCTCCAGAAGAAGCATCCAATATCACTTGCTCCTTTGGATCCCCAAGCATGTTTACTGAACCAATAGGTAGAAGACTCTGTGTAGAAGCAAGTCACTTAGGCTGTACTTCCTGCAATCAATGGATACTTGCAATACACCTCAAAATAAACCTCTACACTCAGCAGGAAATATCTACACTTAGCAGAAGTGAAACAGACTTACAATAAAACTCAAAACATATCTTCCCCTCATCGAATCTCTTGTGTGCATACAGCAGAACAACAAGGTAAATTTTCTCGTCAGAAAAAGTGTGAGCCTCTGCTCAAATTCGATCGCTTAAAAAGCTGCCTAGGTCTTTTAGTGGTCAATTTCCAAATAAATGAGCCTCAAGCTCTAATCCCATATTTCAAGGAACTTTGACCACAATTCAAGGGAGTTGTCCCATAACAACAGCTAGTTACTAAGTTCCTGATGCTACCAGTTGTCCATTACCTTCTACCCCAGATTCTATTCCACCCTAAGTGGCTCAGTAAACACTCTTTCAATAGTCTCTTTGGGTGAGCGTCTCCTACTTTATTTTAATAAATAATAATATTGTGCAATTACAGTCATCCTTGGCCACTTGGTCAAATATAAAACTTTACAATAAAAGTTAAGTTAATGTTTTTCTCAAACATAAAATGTTTCAAGTAATGGGTATTTTACGCCACAAATACAAGATTAAAATGGCGCCAATACCAAGAGTGGTTGCACAAGTTGGCAGAATCATCGAAAATATGCATAAATTGGCATATAGTTATCATGACCTGATGAAGTATTCCGAGTGCACAAAATCCTATGTTGATGTTCCGCATTCAGAAGGAGGCCCGATCATGAAGGAACCAACGAAGTGGGCGCTAGGGTTAGAGAAATCAACAATACTGGGCCTCACCCAAATGCTGCATTTTGGAATGTTGGCAGAGGTGAATGCATGCGTTAAACAATTCATCGCCTATTTCCATGGAGGCTACCTATGGTTGCACGAGAATATTCTTGTCATGATCGATCTAATTTCCATAATCACTGGGATTCCACAGGAGGGCGACGACCCCTCCCAATTTTTCCAAGGAAAGGATAACGATAATAAACTTGTGCAATATCAGAAAATGAAGTATGGGATGGACAAAAATACCGAAGATACCTCATCCACACAATTCGGAACCAAGGTGTCAAGGTCGGAGCGAGGATACTGGCAGTAAACATGACGCGAAAGAATCAGCCGAAGGAATGCACATCAGGTATCATCGCTTCCACGAAGCTATGTGCCGCTGGAACGCGACTGAACTGGTCCAAATTTTTGTTAAGTCAATTGGCGGAGGATGCTTACGATGTGCAGGAGGGAGAGAAGACATTCACATATTCATGGCTCCGCATGCTAGTTGCACTAGTAGGATGGAGGGAGCCAAAGCATTATCAGGCCATGGAGAATGTAGAGGCTAGGGTACAAGAGGGTGCAAGGTACGAAAATTTGTGGGCAATGACTGATAAAGAGTGGCAAGTAGACAACATTTTTTTTTTAGACATGATGAGGCTAGACGCGAAAGCAATACTACGAATCACAGCAGAAGCTACGGAGAAGTCTCGACGGATTGCAAAAATATTCGTTGAGTCTCACACTATTTTCCTTCAAGAAAGAGAAGATGGACTGAAGAATTGGCTATCGACATGGTATAAGCTCACTAACGCAGACCTAGACTCCATCATAGCAGCATAGCCGGCAGACTGGAATGTCCCAGCTAAAGAAAATGATTTATCAAATCATGTGGAAAACCCACAGGAAAATCAGTCAGATGAAGATAACAATTCAGTCAGTGGACAACAGAACATAGGCGGAGATGATCCTGTGAATGAACAGGTGTAGAGGTCTAGTCATAACAGTGCTTCTTTAGTCACTCTGGCAGATTCAGAGCTGGAGGCGCAACACGAAGAGATGAGGACAAAGAACATGATGGACTGCGGTGAAGGGAGCACACGGGGTGGTCTCACTGCAGAGCAAGTTAACAAACTCCTGGAGAACATCACAGAAGTTGTGGATGATAACCTTGTGAAAGTTACACAGCACTCAACCTTACACTTCCAGCAGATAGACCAACTACTATCCACACTGGCAGATGCAGTAATAAACTAAAGCGTACCGCATGGGGATATTCAACAAAATCTACTGACACCAAGAATCGAAGTAGAAGTCGGAACACAACCACAGATAGTACAAATAGAATCACATTCCATGAGAACAGGTGATGACGTGGTGGACTTCGAGTTACGGAAGTCCAACTTAATCATGGTAAATTTTAATTTATTCCCAATGTTGACGTTACACTAGATTCAAGCCGCGACAAGTACAGAAATCTACGACCGCGAATCCGCGATACATAACAAGATAATCGAGTATAAGCAGCTATTGCACACCAGTGTGATGGAGGAAAAACGTCTCCAAGAAGATCAAGCCACAGCACTAGCCAAGAAAGATAACGCTATAGAGGATTGAGGCCACATAGAAAGAGTGTTTGTGAAGGCATGTCAAAATGTAGAGCTAGATAAGGATGTACCCCCAGAAGTGAAAGCTGTTATGTTAGGAGTGGCTCTCACTGAGCTAAGGAAAGAACATGCCGACCTCCAAGATATAGTGATACCAAGCACACCGCCGGAACATATTGAGAATCGACATATTTCGATCGAGTAAGCTGTGATAGAAATCTTGGAGATGGAACGGGAAGCCCAGACAGATATCGAGGGTGTCACAAAGTTTTGGGGAATTGTAGTCGAGGATGATCGGCTAACTGAGCTGAAGGTACAACTCAACGAAGCCGAAGCATTGATGGAATCCTTAAAGAGATCGATCAAAGTGATGCCACCATTGATACAGACGATGAAGGTTGCAGAGCTAAAAGGCATGCAGCAGTGCGTAACCAAGGCACGCAAAAGGCAGCAAAGAAGGGCCACACATTTGGATGAGCTCCAAACAAAAGAAGAAGTCCTTGGAGTATGAGTAATAGAAGGAATGACATAGGTCCAGCAGCAAATGCAGGAGGTGTAATAGAAAAATTTTGAACACCCAATAGACCAGCAAGTAGAGGAATGCAGACAGCTTAGAGAATCAACGAAGGAAGTGGTTGACGAGATAAAAAATGCATACGACGACTTCAAGGAACAGGTAAATGCACCACACGTGTCCAACTCAAGTGCCTCAAGGGTGAGCCACAATTTTTTGTTGGGGGCCTTTTGGCATGGGGTTAGACCGCATAAAGTGCGGAAGCCAACAACCTTGAAGAAGGACAATCTGTGGAAGAAAGGACTATTCGCGGAGAACAAGGAGACGACGAAAGCGAAAAATTGGTTTTGTTAGTTAGAATAGGTCATGTGGACTGTTTTGTACCCAATTAGCCTCATATAAATAGGAGTATGATTGTAAGCCTAAGGGCAACATACTTGAATCGAAGAATGAGATGTTTTGAACTATTTTGTATTTGGGATAAGATGTTGTGAACTATTTCTGTGAAGGTTATTCCACAGGTTTTGATGAATGCTTGGAGATGTTCGGTTATGGTTATATCTTTTGTCTCTGTTTTTGTTTTAAATGATCAATGCAAGTGTTTGTGAAATGTTTAAAACTCTGTGGTTTCGTAATTGTTGTTAGTGACAATGATTAGTTTAACCATGTTGATGCGAATGTTAACTATACTCTGAATATGCGAAGGAATGAATGGATGTATGAACCTCTGTAGTTGTAAAGTGGGATTTGAGGCATGTCCTCCCCCCACTGTGTAAATGTGGTTGGTGTATCCCCCTTATTCATCTCACGTGAGACTTCACTCGCTCTGTGAGTGTCACTAGAAAGGGTAAAACCTTTCTGGGCCGGTGTTTAAAGGAGTTTGATTGATGCTTGTTGACAATACTGCGAAGTGAACATCTCTAGACAGTGTGAAATGTTTAAAACTCTGTGGTTTCGCAATTGTTGTTAGTGACAATGATTAGTTTAACCATGTTGATGAGAATGTTAACTATACTCTGAATATGCGAAGGAATGAATGGATGTATGAACCTCTGTAGTTGTAAAGTGGGATTTGATGCATGTCCTCCCCCCACTGCGTAAATGTGGTTCGTGTATCCCCTTATTCATCTCACGTGAGACTTCACTCGCTCTGTGAGTGTCACTAGAAAGGGTAAAACCTTTCTGGGCCGGTGTTTAAAGGAGTTTGGTTGATGCTTGTTGACAATACTGCGAAGTGAACATCTCTAGACAGTCATTGTGTCAACAATGTTAAATGATATAAACCATGCATGTGATCTACGTGAATCCCACTATAGCTCAATATTATATAATTCGGAAGACCTGTGGTTGGATCTATGGGGAGGGAAGCTAACGCTGACCCCGTTCCTGATTTTCGGAGTATACAATGTATATATATGCTGCTGGTTGACCCTTGCGGGATTTTCATTTGTTTCTGTTTTTTGGGGTTGTAATCTTAGTCTACCTACTAGCATCGAACCTGAATCTTGATTCTCTTTCATGTTTATTTTTAATAAAATCTCTGGTGTGTATCGGTTGAGTAATTTATATACAAGTGATAGGGGCTCGGTCGATATATATATTTTGGGGAAAAATCTATGCCTCGGGTTTTTCTTTTTGAAATGAATCGTGGTTCCGTCTGTATGCTGAATGCGATCGTAGATCTCCTGTTGAGTTTTGAATGGAAATCATAGATCTGGAGTCATGGGTCTGCCTGTATGTTGAATGAAAATCGTAGATCTCTAATCTTCCGGAGCTTGTTATATTGAAATTGTTATTCGCTTCTCCCTGCTTGTTCGTGGATGAAAAAGAAGGTTCAGTCCTGTATGTTTTCCAGTTTTATGCGACCTGTAACACCTGCTTCATAACGGGTCTATTTGTTTTGACTTCTGTAGCTTGCAAAAACCCTGAACTGTAATTACTGGATGTCCGAGCTGCCAACGTTTCCATGTTTGCATGCTCGGCGTCTAAACCTGCTAAACTGTCATACAACCCTGCTCGGCGAGCTTCCAACCTCCATGATTCAGTTTAGCTTTGGAACGGTTCATGTCTGAGTCGGTATGCTCTCTGATTGTTTGGTTAACTAAACTACCAGCGAACTCCGTGAAGTCGTGTTCATGCATCGGCAATCTCCACTTTGATCCGATGATCGATTGTGTGTTGGGTTGTGTGACCGATTAGTGTAGTTTAGGTTTTATGTTTAAAAAAATCGTGTTACATATGTTACGTGTAATATATAATAGCATAACGATTAGGTTACATATCATATGTTTAATAAATAGCATAGCATTATCACCTATATCTCTTGTGTAATATAAAATAATTTATGATTATATTATGAATCCTTTATTTTTTTGAAATATCTTATGGTTACTATGAATGGTTTATAATATCGTTAAAATTGGCTAAATACCATTACACATGAAAATTGGATGTTTTCTATGATTGAAATAAACGGATTATAATATTGCCATTCGTCTTATAAGAAAATGATTGTTGTGAGTGTAGTTTGTCTTAAAATAGAATGAATGTAGTTGTCCTATGAAAAATATGGAATAGAGTAAAGGGAATATTTCCAAGTTATAGATTGAGAAGTTAAACTTTAAATGGAATATGACTAGCTAGGATTTTGTTTTACAACGCATGAAGTTATGTATAATGAACCATGGAGTTAATTAAAATACAAAGAATGGGAGTTTTATCTTAACCTTGGTAACATGTGTAGTTTATATAATTCCATTGCAAGATAGTAGCTACATAAAGGTTCATATTACTAAATCTCGAGGGATAAATGTTTGGAAAAAGTCATCTTTTATTCAATTATAATTTATCATTGATTCAAAGTAAATGAGTTATCTTTAATTATCTTAATCGATTGTGCCTATAATGAGAGTATATGACAACAACTATTATTTTATATATATCTATATATTAGTAAATATAAAGAAAAATATATTAATATATATATCTATATATTAGTAAATATAAAGAAAAATATATTAATATTTTGGATAAATATGAAATAACTAAAATTATATTAACATGCTTACACTCATTCAAATTAAATGAATGCCACCTAATACTCAACCCTAACTTCAACTATTATTTTTTATATATATAGTATTTCTTAACTATTGTTTTATATACATCTATACATAGTATTTCTTAACTATTATTTTATATATATCTAAATATAAAGTATTTCCATATTTTAGATAATGATTATTTTATATATATATGCATAGTATTTCTTAACTATTATATATATATACATAAATAATATTTCCATATTTTAAATAAACTTGAACCAACTAAATCATATTAACTACTCATTTTATACATTTCACTTGAGTAATGTGTGTTTGGTGCAAAAAATATAAAATACATATTATATAATTTATATATAATATATGATTTATATTTTTTTGCATCATTTATTATTTTATGGTGCTTTGCACCACTTGTTATGTTATGGTGTTTTGCACCAAAAAGTCTCAATCCATGTTGGATTGGTTTTCGTGCTTTGCACCACAAAACATCAATCCACCTAAGATCGGTTTTGGTGGTTTGCCCCATACACTATGGAATGCCCACGGGGGCTTCACTAGAAGGCAATATAATACCACGTTCATTCATATTGCTGTATTAAATATTCATGACAACGTAAAAATTATATTGCTTATATATTAAGGGGCAAAGGGTGATTTTTATTTAATGTAACAATACAAAAATACTTTGGGGTCTTTTTTATATGGGATAGATGACAAATATCCGCCAAATGGAGATGGTGGGATCACGGTTAGATGAGAAATCAAGTTGAGGCAAGGCTTCGACTTACCATTACACAGGGAAATCGCATCTTGAGGCATGCTTGAGGCCAGGGGGTTTCGTGGTGAAGTGGGTTTATAGTCAATCATAGTCGAGAGACAATGGTCATTGACAGCTAGTTGTTACGAATAGCACTTAGCCAGTTGTTACCAATAGCCTTGGGAGGCTCTAAGCCTCCAGGGCCTGTTATAGGCCCTCGATAGGCCTTGGGGGACTGAATACCCAACCACTCATTTCTATTACAAGCCTTGGGAGGTTTAGTCAGCCTCCTAGAGCTTGTTACAGGCCCTGGGGGCTTGGATACCCAACCACTCATTCCTATTACATGCCTTGGGAGGTTTAGTCAGCCTCCGAGAGCTTGTTACACGCCGTGGGTGCTTGGATACCTATCCTACAACAGGCTTAGTCAGCGATTGGGGAACTACAACATGCAATCTAAATGTTGTACTATGTGCATTGGCTCTAGTGACATACAAGAAGTGATCTCCTATCTCTTCATTAGACCATTAGATGTTGCAAATCCTAATGATATGTGGTTGAGTAATTGCATTGTGGGTGAATTAATGTGGATCCACAATATACATCGAAAGAAGGAAGGTGTAGTGTAGAATGCATGTGGGGTCATAAGAGGGGTATCATATCAATATACTAGGTAGAAATATAAAGGGGTATAAAAAATGTTAATGAAAAAATGGATAGATGCAATATCTAGTGAAAATAGGTTTTTTTTTAAATTGGGAAGGCATATTGAGAGGGGGTTGAAAAAATGATTTTGGAAAGTATTTTCCAATATTTAGTGAAATTAGGGGTATTGTTTCATATGCCACGAACGAACGTGCTATGATAGCGGTTTATTGAGTGAAGCCCCCATGGGAATGCCACATACTCATTTAACACCAAAAACAACCTTTTTTACAAACACCACTTTTCCACCACTATTTGCAAGTTGAGGATTTTCCAAATCCTTTACAAATAGTGATGCCAATGTGAGGCTAAAATGCCAATTTTCTTGTATTTCCATATTTTAAATAAAATTTAACCAACTAAATTATATTAACTACCATTTTTATAAATCTTTCATCGATAATCATACAAGCCATTCCATTGTTGACATTTTGAAATTATTAAAAGCTATATTATTATTAATTTTAACACATTTTCTATCTCTCAACCATTATTATTTATGAAAGTTAATTCTCTCTATAGACCAATACATTGATAAAAAGGGTCACACCGAAACATGGTAGATTCACAGAAACCACATTATTTGAAATATAATAGTTGAATGAACCACTTTGATGACAATCACAACAAAAATGGTGGGTGCCCCTGAGCAGCCATATATAATCTCGGGGATGCAAACCAAACATTCTTAACAGGAGAAAGATAATAATGGAGGAATTGTCGTTGATGTTCCAGCAAGGGAATATTGCAAAACAACAAATTCTTGAAGATGGAGGCCTCTTTCCCATGCTTCTGCTGCCCCCATCTCTTGGCTGCCAAGAACATCAAGATCCGTCGATTGGGCCCTTTCTCAATGCCATCCAACAAAATAGAGTGGATGGACAATCAGCTAAAAAGGGTTGGGGCGTTGCTCTTTAGAGGATTTCCAGTGAGAAGTGCCTCTGATTTCAACGCAGTCGTTGAAGTATTCAGATGGGAAGAACACCCACATTTGGGCATGATAACTGGCATGACGGAGATTGAAGGAAGAGTGTACACTGCAAACGAAGCTCCTCTACATCTTCCCACCTATTTCCATCATGAGATGAGTTTGGTGAATTGATTGCACTATAGATAGAATACTAATTGGAATTGGACAGAAAGATGAAGCTTGTAATAATAAATGATCTTCTCATTTATGGCTCTAACTTAATTATGGATATTCACTCTTTCTAGCTTAATTATGGTGAATAATTTTGACTTTTGACCTAACACAATCTTCTCAGAATAGTTGCTAATTTTTATTTTATCTTCTTGATGATCGGTTTTTATCCCCAAGAACCACAAATACAAGATTACAATGGCGTCAATACCAAGAGGGGTTGCGCAAGCTGGAAGAATCATCGAAAATATGCAGAAATTTGTGTATAGTGATCATTACCTGATGAACTACCTCGAGTGCACGGAACCCTATGTTGATGTTCCTCATTTAGAAGGAGGTCCGATCACAAAGAAACCAGTGAAGTGGGCGCTACGGTTACAGAAATTAGGAATATTGGGCCTCACCGAAATGTTGCATTTTGGAAGGTTGGCAGAGGTTAATGCGTGCGTTAAACAATTGCTCGCTTGTTTCCATGGAGGCTACCTATGGTTGCACGAGAAGATTCTAGTCATGGTCCACCTAATTTCCAGAATAACTGGGCTTCCACGAGAGGGTGACGACCCCTCCTAGTTTTTCCAGGGAAAGGATAACGACAATAAACTTGTGCAAGATCTAAAAACGAAGTATGGGGTGGAAAAAAAAAATCGAGGATACCTCATCCACACAATTCAGAACCAAGGTATCAGGGTCAAAGTGAGGATAGTCACCATAAAGATGATGCGGAAGAATCAGACAAAGGAATGCACATCAGTTATCATCGCTTCCGCGGAGCTCTGTGCCTCCGGAATGTGGCTGAACTGGTCCAAATTCCTGTTAAGTCAGTTGGTGGAGGATGCTTACGATGCGCAGGAGGGAGCAAAGTCATTCACATATGCATGGCTCCTCATGCTAGTCGCACTAGTAGGATGGAGGGAGCTAGAGCATTATCAGGGCATGGAGACCGTAGAGGCTAGTGTATGAGAGGGTACAAGGTACCAAAAATTTTCAACAGTGACTGATAAAGAGCGGCAAGCAGACAATGGGGTGCAATTTTATTTGTTTTTAGACATGATGAGGGTAGACGCGAAAGCAGTACCATGAATCATATTAGAAGCAGCGGAGAAGCATCGACGGATTGCAAAAATATCCATTGAGTCTCGCACAATTTTCCTTCAAGCAAGAGCAGACAGACTAAAGAACTGGATACCGACATGGTATAAGCTCACTAACGCAGATCCAAACTCCATCATAGCAGCATGGCCAGTAGACTGGAAAGTCCAAGCTGAAGAAAAGGATTTATCAAATCATGCGGAAGACCCATAAGCAAATCAGTCAGCAGAAGATAAGAATTAAGTCAGTGGACAACAGAATGCAGGCGAAGATGATCCTGCGAATGAACAGTTGCATAGGTCTAGTCATAACAAACATTCTTCAATTACTCCGACAGATTCAGAGCTGGAGGCACAAAACGAAGAGATGAGGACAAAGAACAGGATGGACCGCGGTGAAGGGAGCACATGGAGTGGTCTCAGTGTGGAGCAGGTTAACAAAATCCTGGAGAACATCATATAAGTTTTGGAAGATAACCATGTGAAGGTTACACAACACTCAACCGAACACTTCCAGTAGATAGGCCAACTACTATCCACACTAGTAGATGCAGTAATAAACTCAAGCGTACCACACCGGGATATTCAACAAAATATGTCGACACCAAGAGTCGAAGTAGAAGTCAGAACACAACCACACATAGTACAAATAGAATCACATGCCATGAGAACAGGTGATGACATCATGGACTTCGATTTACGGAAGTCCGACTTAATCATGGTAAATTTCAATTTACTCCCAATGTTGACATTACACTGGATTCAAGCCACAGCAAGTACATAAATCTATGATCGCAAAGCCGCGATGCATAACAAGATGTTCAAGTATAATAAGCTATTGCACACCAGTGAGATGGAGGAACAACGTCTCCAAGAAGAGGAAGCCACAACACTAGACGAGAAAGAGAAGGCTATAAAGGATCGAGGCCGCATACAAAGAGTGTTTGCGAAGGCATGTCAAAATGTGGAGCTAGATCAGGATGTACCCCCAGAAGTGAAACCTATTATGTTAAGAGTGTCTCTCACTGAGGTAAGGAAAGAACATGCATAGCTCCAAGATAGAGTGATACCCAGCACACCGCCGGAACAAATTCAGAATCGATAGATTGAAATCGGGGAAGCCGTGACAGATATCCTGGAGATGGAACAGGAAGCCCAGATAGTTCCTGAGGGCATCACAGAGTTTTGGGGAAGTGTAGTCCAGGACGACCAGCTGATAGAGCTTAAGGTAAAACTTAGTGAAGCCGAATCACAGCTGGAATCCTTGAAGAGATCGATTAGAGTGATTCCCCCATTGATACAGATGACGAAGGTTGTGGAGCTAAAAGGCATGTAGCAGCACATAACCAAGGCATGCAGAAGGCAGCAGGGAAGGGCCATACATTTGGACGAGCTCCAAACAAAAGTAGAAGTCCTTGCAATACGGGTAATGGAAACAATGACATCGGTCCAACAGCAATTGTAGAAGGTGCAACCAAAAAATTGCAAACATCCAGCAAACTAGTAGGTAGAGGAATGCACATAGCTTAGAGAATCAGTGAAGGAAGTTGTTGACTAGATCAAAAATGCATACGACGAGTTCAAGTAGCAGTTGAATGCACCAGATGTGTCCAGCTAAGGTGTCTTGAGGGCGAAGCACAAGTTTTTGTTGGGGGCCTTTTGGCACGAGGTTAGACCGCATAAAGTGCACAAGCCGACAACCTGAAAGAAGGACAATCCATGGAGGAAACGACCATTTGCGGAGAACAAGGAGCCGAAGAAAGCGCAAAATTGGTTTAGTTAGTTAGAATCGGTCATGTGGACCATTTTGTAACCAATTAGTTTGATATAAATAGGACTATGATTATAATCCTAAGGACAACATAGTTGAATTGAATAATGAGATGTTTTGAACTATTTTGTATCCACAATAAGATGTTGTGAACTATTTCTACGAAGTTTATACCGCATGTTTTGATGAATGCATGGAGATGTTCGGTTATGGTTATATCGTTTGTCTCTGTTTCTGTTAAACTATCAATGCAATTGTTTGCGAAATGTTTAAAACTCTTTGGTTTGGTAATTGTTGTTAGTGTGAATGATTAGTTTAACCATGTTGATGCGAATGTTAACTATACTCTGAATATGCGAATGAATGAATGGATGTATGAACTGTTGGTCTGATGCGAAGACATGATCTTTGGTTTCTGTAGTTGTAAAGTGAGATTTGATGCATGTCCTCCCCCCACTGCGGAAATATGGTTCCTACAGCCCCCTTATTCATCTTGAGTGAGACTTCACTCGCTCTGCGAGTGTTGCTGGAAAGGGTAAAACCTTTATGGGCTGGTGTTTAAGGGTGTTTGGTTGATGTTTGTTGAGAATAGTGCGAAGTGAACCCCTATCAACAGTCGTTGTGTCAACAATGTTCAATGATATAAACCATGCATGTGATCTGCGTGAATCCCACTGTAACTCAATATTATACAAGTCAAAAGAGCTACGGTTGGATTTGTGGGGAGGGAAGCTAATGCTGACCCCGTTCCTGATTTTCAGAGTATACAATGTATATATATGTTGCTGGTTGACCCTTTCCCTATTTTCTTTCATTTCATTTTTTTTGGATTGTAATCTCAGACTGCCTGCTAACGCCAAACTTGAATCTTGATTCTCTTTCACGTTTATTTTTAATAAAATCTCTGGTGTGTATCGGTTCAGTAATTTACATACAAGTGATTTGGTGTTGATGCACCATCTATTGACAGGGGTTCACTTCGCACTGTTGCCAACAAACACCAACCCAAACTCCCTTACACACCAGCCTAGAAAGGTTTAACCCTTTCCAGCAAAACTTGCGGAGCAAGTGCAGTCTCACCCGAGATGGATAAAGGGGGTGGAGGAACCAAGTTTCCACAGTGGAGTTGAGGACATGCATCCAACACACATTACCCTTGTAGAAACGAGATATTATATCTTCCACAGTAAACTATTAACTCATCATTCGCACATTAGACCATTTGCAGATTCGATAGATATTAAACATTCACAACAACATATTTAACCTACTTATTCACATCAGTAGTGATCATTCAACCCACAAAGTATTAAACATGTTGCAACCATTCACATTCATCATCGCACAGAGACAGAGACAGAAATAAAACCATAATCAAACATCCTCATGCATTCATAAAAAACATGCAAAATGAACTTTGTAGAAACAGTCAATGTAATGTCCCAAATTTGGCATTGGGTCACAATGGCCTAATCACATTGTCCCTATTCAGTAGAGTTTGTCAAATTGATGCTAAAGTTCAAATAATTGCCAAGGAGGAAAATTACTAGTTTCCTAGGTTTGGGGTGGAAGCTTTGGGATTTGGAATAACGGGGATAATAAATGATGTTTGAACATTATAATGGAATAAATATTTAATAAATGACCTAAATAAATATATACAAGTGAAAATCAAAGTGGCATTTGATCATGAAGACACATGGAGGAAGTGGGACCCACATATGGCTAGATTTCTCCACTACACTTGGCATCATTCTCTCACCAATTCGAATTCAAGGTGAATGGTAACATACTTGGGGAAGTCCAAAAGGTATTATTCATGGCATGACTCATCCAAGGTCGAAATATAGAGGAAGAGTAACTCCCATGGAAGAGGAAGAGGCAATTTGGAGCTAGTGAGACACTTGGGCTAGATTCCCTAGCTCTATGACAACAATGATGAAGATGCTATGACACCTATGACACAAATCAGACCTGAAGGCTGACATATGACATATATGACATGTCAGGGATAAAAATAGACTCCAAGAGGGCGCTCAAGGGTGTAAGGGCAGCTAAGATGCTTCCACATGTGATTTGGTGGAAGTGGAAGACTAGGAATTGTTGTACAAGTGGCGTTCTTTGGACTCTCTTCCAAACTTGAGTTGGCATGAGTCTCTTGGAAGGAATTCGACCCATGGAGGACATTAGGACTTTATAAATGTCAATAACAAAGAATGAAATCAGCTTTTGATCATTTTTATTATTTGCAATTGCATTTGTGAAGAGGGAGAGCTAGTGGATGAATAGTTTCTTGCCTTAGCCAATTTCGAGGGTGAAAGATTCCCATCCAAGTTGGTAATTGGAAAGGCCATTAAGACCTTTCATTTGGAGCTTTAATGGAGTCCTTATTTTCAGCTATAAGCTACAGGGCAGCTCACGGTTTCTTCTATTGCAGCTCACTCCTTCAACCATTTTCAGTTTTGATGGCATATTCTTGATCCTTAAGGGAGGGCATTTTTGGTGAGCTATTGTACTCTTTGGGGGAGCTTATAATGCCCCATTTATTTTGTAATATGAATTAAATACTCTTTTCTTCATCTCCGGAACGTTTCAAGTCGAAATTCCAAGTATAAATGTATAAATCTCATTTTTAATGGAAGAACAATGCCATTTACCCACTACCTTGTTGTGAACCAATGTATTGATGATGATTTCGAATGAATGGATGATTCTATGATGCATTTGTGATTAATGGACTGCCATGGATGTATTTTACAAGTTTCATGTACTGTACTTGAGCATTTGAAGTATTTTTACTCAGTTTAATTGTATTGGGAGAAGAAATAGTGCCATTTCCCCAAGGGTCGAATTGGTGAGTTTTGTAGTTGAATGGGAGAGGGTTGGAACAGATATAATAATCAATTAATGGTGCAAATGAGACCTTCATAACATTCTTAATACATTCCCTACCTCTGTTCAGAAATTTGAGTGGCTTTGGAGGCATTTGGGAAGCCATTTTCAGTACTTACCCGAGGGGAATTTGAACCCCAAATTACTAGTAAAATTGCATACTCGGTCCAGAATCTTAAGAGAGTTTGCAGGGGTATTTTTGTGGCCATATATCATCCCTGAACATTATATTCAAGTCCTAATATCATTCATACACCTTCCTTGAAGATTTGAAGGCATTTGGAGTTAATTTGAGACCTAAAGACCAATACTAGTCAAAGGCAAATTACTAGTAAAGTTCCCTACATTGGCAAGAATTGAAAGAGTATTTGCAGAAGTATTTTAAAGGTCCAAAGGTATCCCTAAAACACATATTTATGTTCTAATCTCATTCATATACCTTCTCAGAAGTCAAAGGTCGAACTAGGGAAAAAAAGTGGAAAATTGCCATTTTAATAAAATTCCTAATAAGGGACATTACAGTCAATACACCATGTTGCGGATGCAAAACATATCAAAAGATGGATCAACTTCTTGTCACTTGCTTGGATTCCCTTTGGCCCTTTCGCAAGTGTTAGCTTCCACACTTCATGCATACTTATCCCGTGCCAACATTGGGGTTCGGTCATATATATATTTTGAGGAAAAATCTATGCCTTGGGTTTTTCTTTTTCAAATGAATCGTGATTCCGTCTGTATGCTGAATGCGATCGTAGCTCTCGAGTTGAGTTCTGAATGGCAATCATAGATTTGGAGTCGTGGGTTTGCCTGTATGTTGAATGGAAATCGTAGATCTCTAATCTTCCAGAGCTTGTTATATTGAAATTGTTATTCATTTCTCCCTGCGTGTTTATGGATGAAAAAGAAGGTTCAGTCCTGTATGTTTTCCAGTTTTATGCAACCTATAACTCCTGCTTCATAGCGGGTCTATTTGTTTTGACTTCCGTAGCTTGCAAAAACCCTGAAGTGTAATTACTGGATGTCCGAGCTGCCAACATCTCCATGTTTGCATGCTCGACGTCTAAACTTGCTAAACTGTCATACGACCCTGCTCGGCGAGCTTCCAACCTCCATGGTTTGGTTTAGCTTTGGAACGGTTCATGTCCGAGTCGGTATGCTCTTTATTTGTTTGGTTAACTAAACTGCGAGCAAACTCGATGAAGTCGTGTTCATGCATCAGCGATCTCCACTTCGATCCGATGATCGATTGTGTGTTGGGTTGTGTGACCGATCAGTGTAGTTTAGGTTTTATGTTTAAAAAAATCGTGTTACATATCGTACATGTAATATATAATAGCATAACGATTAGGTTACATATCTTATGTTTAATAAATAGCATAGCATTATGACATATATATCTTGTGTAATATAAAATAATTTATGATTATATTATGAACCCTTTATTTTTTGGAAATATCTTATGGTTATTATGAATGGTTTATAATATTGTTAAAATGGGATAAATACCGTTACACAGATGAAAATTGATGCTTTCTATGATTGAAATAAATGGATTATAATATTTCCATTCGTCTTATAAGAAAATGATTGTTGTGGGTGTAGCTTGTCTTAAAATAGAATGAATGTAGTTGTCCTATGAAAAATATGGAATAGAGTAAAGGGAATATTTCCAAGTTATAGATTGAGAAGTTAAACTTTAAATGGAATATGACTAGCTAGGATTTTGTTTTACAACGCATGAAGTTATTTATAATGAACCATGGAGTTAATTAAAATATAAAGAATGGGATTTTTAGCTTAACCTTGGTAAGAGTGTAGTTTATATAATTCCATTGCAAGATAGTAGTTACATAGATGTTCAGATTACTAAATCTCGAGGGATAAATGTTTGGAATTTTTAAACTTTAGATAATGGGTAATTGCTTTGAAAAAGTCACCTTTTATTCACTTATAATTTATCATTGATTTACGAAAGTGAATGAGTAATCTTTAATTATTGTAATCTATTGTGGGTATAATGGGAGTATATGACAACAACTATTATTTTATATATATCTATATATTCATAAATATAAACAAAAATATATCCATATTTTGAATAAACATGAAATAACTAAACTTATATTAACATGTTTACCCTCATTCAAATTATAATATGTTTACCGTATCATCATCATCATTATCATCCATATGTTTAAACTCATTCAAATTAAATGAATGTCATCCAATACTCAACCCTAACTTCAACTAATATTTTATATATATAAATACATAGTATTTGGTAACTATTATTTTATATATATCTATACATAGTATTTCCATATTTTAGATAAACGTGAACCAATGGTTGAAATTTTAACTCTAACTATTATTTTATATATATACGCATAGTATTTCTTAACTATATATATATATATATATTTCCATATTTTAAATAAACTTGAATCAACTAAATCATATTAACTACTCATTTTTATATATCTCACTTGAGCCATGTGTGTGTGGTGCAAAAAATATAAATTACATATTATATAATTTATATATAATATGTGATTTATATTTTTTTTATCATTTATTATTTTATGGTGCTTTGCACCACTTGTTATTTTATGGTGCTTTGTAGTATATACAAGTTTGTGTATATTAAATAATAATAATAATAATTTTGGTGTTTTGTACCAAAAAGTCTCAATCCATGTTGGATTGGTTTTGGTGTTTTGCACCACAAAAGTTCAATCCACCTAAGATTTGTTTTGGTGGTTTGCACCATACACCATGGAATGCCACATATTCATTTAACACCAAAAAAAACTTTTTTACAAACACCACTTTTGCAACATAAATATTAGCAGTACTTGCGTATCCTATCCACACATTATCACCACTTTTGCACCACCATTTGCAAATTGAGGATTTCCCAAATCCTTTACAAATAGTGATGGTAATGTAAAGCCAAAATACCAATTTTTTTATATTTTCATATTTGAAATAAACTTGAACCAACTAAATTATATTAACTACCATTTTTATAAATCTTTCATCTATAATCATACAAGTCATTCCATTGTTAACGTTTTGAAATTATTAAAAACTATATTATTATTAATTTTAACACATTTTCTATCTCTCAATGAAAGCTAATTGTCTCTTTAGAACAATACATAGATAAAAAGGGTCACACCGAAACATGGTAGATTCACACAAACCACATTATTTGAAATATAATAGTTGAATGAACCACTTTGATGACAATCACAACAAAAATGGTGGGTGCCTTTGAGCAATCATATATAATCTCGGGGATGCAAACCAAACATTCTTAACAGGAGAAAGATAATAATGGAGGAATTGCCGTTGATGTTCCAGCAAGGGAATATTGCTGGACAACAAATTCTTGAAGATGGTGGCCTGTTTCCCATGCTTCTGCTGTCCCCATCTCCCGGCTGCCAAGAACATCAAGATCAGTCGATTGGGCCCTTTCTCAACGCCATCCAACAAAACAGAGAGTGGATTGACAGTCAGCTAAAAAGGGTTGGGGCGTTGCTGTTTAGAGGATTTCCTCTGAGAAGTGCCTCTGATTTCAATGCTGTCATTGAAGCATTGGGATGGGAAGAACACCCACATTTGGGCATGATAACTGGGAGGACGAAGATTGAAGGAAGAGTGTACACTGCAAACGAAGCTCCCCCGAATCTGCCCATCTTTTTGGATCATGAGATGTTTTTGGTGAGTTGATTGCACTATAGATAGAATACTGATTGGAATTGGACAGAACGATGAAGCTTGTAATCATAAATGATCTTCTCATTTATGGCTCTAACTTAATTATGGATATTCACTCTTTCTAGCTTAATTATGGTGAATAATTTTGACTTTTGACCTAACACAATCTTCTCAGAATAGTTGTTAATTTTTATTTTATCTTCTTGATGTTCGGTAAATCTAGAGTTGAGACAAATCTCTGGTAATTCTATGCACAATAAAATAATGCTTTTTTCTTCATAATTATTCCTTGATATTGTTTTTCCTGTGCAGTTTCTCAAGTTTCCTAACAAAATAATCTTCTTCTGTGAGATTGCCCCTCAGGAGGGAGGGCAGACAGCAATCGCATTAAGCCATAAGATCACCCAAAAAATGGAACAGAGATACCCACAACTTGTATGAAAAATGGAGAAAGAGGGGTTGAGCTATCCTTACAGTTTTTCTCAGGAAGACGATCCTCAATCCTTTTTAAAGGGTTGGCAATCCCATTTCCAAACGAAGGATAAACAGGAAGCAGAAAGGAAGTACAAGTAAGAGCATAGATTCATAACCATCATAATTTCATAAGGATTGCGTCTCGATATTTTTTAATGCTTTTTGACTTCTCATGCTTTCCTACGGAGCTTCTCTAGGCACAGTTACTTATTTTAATTAAAGGATAAGCAATTGACCATGTGGTGAGGTTGTTGCTTCCAGGGCTCAATTTTTAAGCGTTTCATCGCAGAAAGTGAGGTGGGAAGATGATGGCAGAATGTTATTTGAAGTGGGACCTATTGCTTCCATCAGAGCATTTGACGAAGATAAGGAAAAGAAAGCCTGGTTCAACCTTATAGCAATAACAGGAACACCTCCAATGTTTGGAGATGGCTCTCCGCTTCCTGCAGAAGCAATTGAATCATGCGTCCAGATAATTAAAGAAGCAGAATCAATTGAATCATGCGTCCAGATAATTGAAGAAGCAGAAGCAATTGAATCATGCATCCAGATAATTGAAGAAGAGTGTGTAGACATAAACTGGGAAGTTGGAGATGTTCTGGTGCTGGACAATCTGTTTGTACAGCATGCCAGGTGGCCTTCAACCCCACCCAGGAGGGTACTGGCAGCCTTATGCAAGTAAACTGTACTGGCAGCCTTATGCAAGTAAAGTACTATCAATTGTCAGCCTGATAGATACTCATCTATATTTAAATTATACTGTGATTGTAATCACAATATAATTTAAGGGAATGGTTTATAATTTAAGTGGGGTGATTAAAATCACTCCCTTGGCCATTTGAGTTGAGGTTTTCAGGTTCCTGTAGGGTATGCTGTTGGTTACATATTTTCTAGGCTACTTATATTGTGGTAGTTTTGTGTGTTCCGAAGGCTTGTCATTTTTTCCCGTTGTACTTTTCTGGGGTTTCTATTTTGTCACTTTGCCGATACTTTGACATTGTCATTTTGGGGGTGGCGATCTTGGCTTTCACACCCTGTGCCATGTTTGTCCCATTGTTGATTTCTATATTTCTCCACTATTTGGGAGTATTGTTCAGACCTCTGTGTGTAGCAGATTTGAGACTATTTTTGCTGAGGCTGTTTTAACTGATGCGGCCTCCGTATTTGTATCTTCCTCTGATGGTATTTGTGGTTTCTCTGTTTTGGATGGGGTTGTCTTCCCTGGAAAATGGGAGGGTGTATAACTTGTATTAGATTTTGATTTTTCTAAATGGTGGTTTATAGCAGCCAAGGAATTTGGTAAAAATATCATCTCTCAAAAATGATGGTTTTGACAGTAAATATAGTGGTTTTACAATTTTCTTATTTTTTTTCTCTGATTGTTAGTATGAAACATCTAGTCAAATTCCAAATTTGGTTCATAGTTTGTTAGAAGGCTAGTTTACTAGGAAAATGATAACATCTGCTATTCTAGTTAGAGAATCAAAAGAACATCATATCACTTACAAAAATTGAACCTTAGTGGGT
This sequence comes from Larix kaempferi, assembly GCA_027924585.1. Lineage (NCBI taxonomy): Eukaryota > Viridiplantae > Streptophyta > Pinopsida > Pinales > Pinaceae > Larix > Larix kaempferi. The sequence goes on along the minus strand of BSBM01000010.1, from coordinate 8,896,837 downwards.
AATGTTATAATAATTCCTCCAAACCACTACTTAAACTACAACCAATAAACATTTTTTATTTTAACTTTAAACAGATAAAATGTTTCTTTTTTCTTTTAAATTATATTCTGATTATCACATAACTCATGACTTTATAGCTGGGATCCATGTAAGATAGTCTGTGATTGTGGAGAAGACTAATCTCCTAATAATGGTTGACTTGCTAGGTGGAGGAGAATTTTATATTTTATTTTGATTTTTTAATTAATATGTTTTTAATTGAAATAATAAATTTTATAATTTTTGTCCAAGTTTATTGTTGTAGTATTTACAAGTAAGACTGTAGTAGTTATAGTTAGAAATACAGTTAAAATATTAAATAGTAGTCAACATCATATAACATTGTTTTTTATTTATTTATAGTTAGTATGATTCTTTATTTTAATCTCTTTGAAATTGATGTATATATATAAAATATGTGGTTTTCTATGATGAATCATTTTAATGTAAAATTTTATTATTTTATATATTTTTATTTACATTACAATTGTTTAATTATATATAGTTATATTATTAACTAAAATTACATTCAAACACTTTTGAAAAAATATATAGTTATATTATTAACCAAAATGGTATTAAAAAAACTTTTAAAAGACATAGTTTTATATTAAATGATAATAAGACATTGGAACGGTATAACCGTTGACAACTTCAATTCCTTCCATACTACATCATATTTTTCATTAATCTAATAAAATCATTGAATGATATTATATTTCTCTACCTGATTAGGTTTGATCATATCTTAAAAGTATTGTCATTTAAGTATAAATTATGTAAGTATAAATTATGGATGCTTCTATGATATAGTGGTAATATCATGAAAGACAGACTTGGTTTGAAACTTTGATCATTCATCATTTTAAAGATATTGTTATTTTACATGTAGATTATGAATGTTAGTTATAGTTTTAGGTAATAATATTATGAAAGTGTCGTCTTACAAATATTATTTTTAAGTTTTTTATATTTTTATAAAAAAAATTAGTGTATCTTTTATTGTTTTAATGTTTTAAAAAATAATTTTCAAATCTAAAAATGTATAGTTATGTTTTATTTCTTTCATTTTAAAATGTGACATATTCTTGGTTTGACATTGTTTGATATGATCTTTTGAAGAAAAGAGTACATTATTGTTTGTGAAGGCCAACTATATTAACAAGATATTGTTTAGAAAACAAAAATAATTGAGGAAAGATTGTAAGAAATAGGCTAATCTTAATTTTATTTTGAATTCTTCAATAAATATTATGAAGATGTATATTAGGATTGAAAAGATTCAAAAGAAATTTAAAAAATTGATTCTTTATTAGATTTTTTAATGATAAACTAAATAATTAGAATTTTAAAGTCAATATATCTTTATATCTTTTGGGTACTTTAATTTTGAATTGTAATTGATAGATCAATATGTCTTCATCCCTTAATGTAAGTCTTCTAAGTTGAATGTGTTGAATATGATTGTCATTGATGTCAAAGGAGTTCACTAATTACAAAGGAATAACCAAGGACATGATGGCAGGGAAAAATCAGTGAAAGACAAAGGAATGACAAAGGAAGTGATGACATGGCATGTATGATGATGTGGCATGTGTAATGATGTTGGACAGACACATGATGGTGTTCTGGTGCTATTATTAAGTCAGTGTTGCAATCTCACATCATTATGGAAAAGTATGACAAGTTTGTGAAAGTTTGGAAAATGACTAAGTATGGAAAATGTAGTCAAACCTTCTCTAAGAGAATGCCTGCCATAATTCATGGTTTGAGAAAAGTGCACACACCATCATATCAGGCTATAACTTGTTCAAGTGGCTATCTAGTCATGGTCTCAGTTTGCCTTAATCATTTATGAGGAGAAAGTTATAAGTCTTCCAAAACAGGGTTTCAGGTTGGTTTTACACCAAAGTAGAAAAACTGCCTAAGTAGCCTGAGGGAAATGCACGCCATAGTTTGTGGGTTGAAGAAAATGCCCACACCATATGGTCATATTGTAGAATATTGTTTTGTGCATCTGACCATGGTCTCATATTATCCAAAGAGTCTCTGAGGAGGAAGATATTGATCTTCCAAAAGTGCATCTTAGCCTGAATTACACTACTCCAATAAAATGCCCGTCGAGGAGAGAGAAACAAGTTTCAAGGGGTGAAATTGGTTTGGATAGAATCCCCTAGTTGGCCACTATCTAGTGGATGTCTCACACTTCAAATTTGATGAAAAGAAAAAGCACTTCATATTAACCTAAGGTTTGATCATTTTGCCTAAGTGTCAAATCAACAGTTTGGAAGGCCACTTTCAAATGCCCACCAGATGATGGGTGTATGTCAATAAGTTCATCTTTTGACATGGTCTTGTTCATTGTTGAAGTAGATATTCAACCATGCTTTTATTTTTCCTTATGGTGATCATATATGAAAGAAATCAATATGCCAAAGTGAAGGAAAAAGTATTTTACATATTAAAGACAAAAATTTGTCCAAGTGCCAAACTCACATGGCTAAGAGGCCATTTGGAAATGCCTGCAAGGAGGTGTTCATGTGATGATAAAATTAGTCACATGGCATAGGCTTGTTCTCTGGTGAATTGGTTATCTAACCATGAGCTCAGATATTCCTATGGAGTTCACACGTGCAAAAAAAAGCCAGCCAAAATGATAAAAAGCTTGTTTTAGTGTACAAATGAAGGTTGAAGAGGCATTTAGAAATGCCCACAAGGAGGTGTCCTTGTGCTTATAAAATTAATCAGGTGGCATAGGCTTGTTCCTTGATGAACTGGCTATCTATCCATAGGATCATATTTTCCTCTGGAATTCACACGTGTGAAAGACAAGCCTGCAAAAATGAGAAAAAGGTTGTTTTGTTTTGCATATTAAGAACAAAAATTTGGCTAAGTGTGGAACTCACATGGCTACGAGACCATTTGGAAATGCCCGCAACGAGGTGTCATTGTGCTGATAAAATTAATCAGGTGGCATATCCTTGTTCCTTGATGAACTGACTATCTATCCATATGATTAGATTTGCCTCTGTAGTTCACACGTGTGAAAGACAAGCCTTCCAAAATAAGAAAAAGTTTGTTTTGATGTCCAAATAAAGGTTGAAGAGGCATTTGGAAATGCCCTCCAAAGAGTGTCCTTGTGACGATAAATTCTCCTGATGGCATGGACATATTCCTTGGTCGTTTGGCCATCTAACTGTGGTGTTAGTTCTCTCTTTGAGGCTCACACGTTCGAGATTTTGGCTTGCCAAAATAGAGAAAAATAAGGTTAGTGACACCTTGTATTATGCCCGCAAAGGCTTAGGAAAACGCCTGCAAGAGGCTATGTTATGCCTGCAAGGGCTTATAGTATGCCCGCAAGGGACTAAGGGAATGCTCACAAGGGGCTTGAAGCATAAAGCTCCCAAGAGCTTTATTATGCCTGGAAGGGCTTAGGTTTATGCCCATAGGGGGTGAGGTTAAACCTGCTGGAGCTGGGGGATGCCCACAGGGGATGAGGTTAATCCCGCAAGGGCTTAGGGATTCCCACAGGGGATGAGGTTAATCCCGCAGGGGCTTAGGGATTCCTGGAGAGGCTTAGGGATGCCCGCAGGGGCTAAGGTTAAATCCCACGGGGGCTTAATTATGCCCGCAAAAGGAGCTTAATGGATTACGCCTGCAAGGATTAAGCCCACAGGAGGAGTATGGCCGCAGGAGAAATATGCCCACAGGTGAATGAGGATATCCCCGCAATTGGACGAGAATATTCCTGCAGTATTTTTGGAAGGTTTATGTTATTCCAGATATGAAGAGGCATGATGAGTTGATCTTTAAAAACCAGGGTTTTCTATTTAATTAAAAACAAAATTAATCAATTTGAAGAGGCACAAAGATGAAAAGACACGAGCTCAGTTTGAAGAGATGCAATGGTTAAAGGATGAATTTATATAAACACGCATTTGAGATGGAAGGAAGATGTCTCTCGGGTCCAAGTTGAAGAAGAAGCAAATACATGAAGAGATTAATGAAGATCCAGAATTGAAGAAAAGGTTCTGGAAAATATGAAGAAGATGGACAAGGGTGGAAGGTTGGAGCTAGGGCATGTTATATCCTACTAAAGGGTGTTAGTGCATCCTGTGAGTTGTAACTGAAAAAAGATGGTGTTGGTGCATCCTTCAGTTGTAGCTGAGAATTTAGGTGTTGGTGCATCCTTCAGTTGTAGCTGAGAATTTAGGTGTTGGTGCATCCAGCAAGTTGGAGCTTGTAAATTAATTGCAAACATAATTTTGTAGTAATAGAAAGAATTGGTGGTTTCCCCAGTTGGGCTTCCACGATAAATTGTGTCTTCTGTCTTTCTTGTTTATTTAATTTTTAATTGTGATAAAATTAGAAAATAGTGTAATACTGATTCACCCCCCTTCTCAGTATTTCTTGATATTCCAACAATTGGTATCAGAGTAGGCTCTTCATTAAAAGTTTAAACACTTGAAGAGAAATATTTTATCACTATGGATCAGTCAGGAAAAGTATCCTCCAAGGTTCCCTTATTCAATGTACAAGATTATGCCTTCTGGAGCATCAGAATGAGAAGCTACATAATGTCTCTTGGATTGGATGTTTGGATGTCTATAGAAACATGGTACACATATCCCAAAGTCCCTCCTACAGATCTTGAAGGAATTAAAATTTTTGGAAGCAATGCCAAAGCTGTTAATGCAATTCTGGCAGGATTAACCAGAATAGTTTTTTCCAAAGTAATGAATTCTCAAATAGCAAAGTAAATCTAGGACAAATTGCGGACCATCTATGAAGGAGACACTAAAGTAAATAGAGCTAAACTCCAGACTTTTAAAACTCAATTCGAAAGTTTGAAAATGAAGGAAGAAGAAAACATTTCAGAATATTTTGGGAGAGTGGGTGAAATTGTGAATGTTATTCAAGGGCTAGGAGAAGAATTGGAAGAAAAGGAGATAGTTGAGAAAGCACTGAGATCTCTTCCAATGATTTACAATCCTAATATTTCTACACTAGAAGAGAGAGAAAATCTTGACAAACTCACCATGGATGAGTTATATGGAATTCTTATAGCTTATGAAATGAGGATTGGGAAAGACAACTCTCAAAAGAAGGAAGCAACCTTTAAAGTATCAAAAACAGAGAATAAATCTAAAAAGATTCGAGCAAAAGAATCTGATGATGAAAAAGTACTTCTAGTCAAAAATCTTAAGAGAGGAAATGGTAAGTTCAAAGGCAAATTGCTTTTGAAATGTTTTAACTGTGGGAGAATTGGTCCCTTTGGTAACAAATGTCTCTATCGCAAACAAGAAGAAGAAATTGAGTTCCCTAATGACTTCAAGAAGAACAATTTTTTTTTTAAGAAAATTTTTTTATTCCATGAATGACAGCTATTTAGATGACTCTAGTGAAGATGAAGAAGCAGAAACCTTATTCATGGGGATATAGAACAAAAACCTTGAAAGAGAAGTAGAAGATAATTCATATGTGGAAGACGAGGTGGACCTAGAAGCTGAAATCATGTGTGCCCTTGAGGAAATTGAAAAATGTAGAAGAAGGAACAAATCCTTGAAATGAAAATTGTCAGAATACCAAGAAGAGGTGAAAACAAAAGAAGAGGAAGTCAAGACCCTCCAGGAAGAGCTGCACAAGTCAAAGCAACAAACAATGGCTAGCATGAAAGAGGATGAGAGCTTAACGCAAAAAATTACTAGCTTCAAGAAAGAAGTAAAGAAGCTAAAAGAGCACATGAAAGATGCTGAGAGCTCAAGACAAGAAGTTATGTTGCTTAGAAAGAAGCTTGACAAGGAATCTATTAAATCAAAATTTGAGAACAACTCAAGGAACTTAGATGAAATCCTAAGGAGCCAAAGACCATCAAGTGATAAAACCGGATTAGGTTATGACAATGAAAAGAAGCCAGAATGTGTGTCCTTTACATTCCAAGATATAAATAAAAGAAGCTATGTTGTTGCACTAGAAATCTTGATTAAGAAGGATAGTGAGAAATGTGCTCACTCCTTGCATAATCAAAGAATAACTGATACGATACCTAAAAAACCAATGACAAGAAGGGTCCAGCAGACATTTTTTGGTAATTGCTACTCATGTATAAAATTTTGAAATATGACTAGAGAATGTAAGCTAAGGAAGAATGCTTCAATAGAAGTTCAACAACAAAGGAAGAGATGGAAGAAAATCGAAGATTTGAAGTAGGAAGATCAAGGATTCCTCAAACATAAAGGAATATTCTATGAATATTGTCACTACTATCACAAGTTTGGTCACAAGGCTATTGATTGCAGAACCAAGAGAAAATATCTAAGGAGGGAATTCAAGGAACACAAAGGATTAGTAAGCAGGGTAACCCATGGAAATATGTGGAGAAGAAGAGAAGACTACAATGAGTCAGAGGAAACATAGATTACAATCATCAATAAAGTTTCCGAAGATGGTGTTCAACATAATAGTGTTGTAGATAAGCATGACATATATTCTGATGGACAGCAAGATGACGATGTAAAACTCACAGATGAAGAGAGAAATTATGAAATTCTCTTCTAAAGTCTCTCATGACCTAAAAGAGAAACCCTGAAAGTAGCATGAGAAGGGATCATATATTCAGGGGGTGTAAATATTAGAAAAATACAATTGGGAGTTGAAAGTAATTAATATCAGTTGCTAAGAATAAAAGGATTTCTTCATAAAAAAAAAGAAGTGAAGTAGAGGTGATAAAATTTGGTCCATAAAACATCTATTTGACAAGCACAGTGTTGAAGTGTAACAAAGCCAGAAGGAGAATTAGAGAAGAAGAGATGATTATGGTTAAATGATAAGACTAGTGTATGGTTGAAAAAGAGCAGAGTATAAACCCTATCACAAAATGGAGAAAATGTTGACAAAGGGTAGGAACATTGAAAGGGGGAGTTTATGAACTCATCATCCATGTTCTCATTCAAAATGGTTCTCATTCAAAGGCCTAATACAAGATAATAACTAATATTATCTTAAAACACAGTGAGTAGTACCAAGTCAAAGAAAAAAGGAGGAAGAGAAGCAAAAGAAGGGTAGTTATCAAAAGGAAGAAGGATAGGAAATTCTCTATCAAGATGGTTACAAAAAAGGAGCATAATAAGTCATCCTTTGTCATTGTTGTCAAAGCGGGAGAATGTTTAGATGTTTCCATCAATGCCAAAGGGGAAGAATGTTGAATATGATTGTCATTGATTTAAAAAGAGTTCAATACTGATAAAGGAATAACCAAGGAAATGATGGCGGGGAAAACTCAGTGAAAGACAAAGGAATGACAAAGCAAGTGATGACATGGCATGTATGAGGATGTGGCATGCGTGATGAAGATGGAAAGACAGATGATGGTGTTTTGGTGCTATCATTAAGTCAGTGTTTCAATATGACATCATTCTGGAAAAGTATGACAAGTTTGTGAAACTTTGGAAATTGACTAAGTATGGAAAAAGTAGTAAAAACTGCTCTAAGAGAATGCTCGACATAACTCATGGTTTGAGAAAAATGCACGCACAATCGTAACAAGATATAGCTTGTTAAAGTGGCTATATATTTATGGTCTCAGTTTGGATTAATCATTTATGAGGTGAAAGTTACAAGTCTGCGAAAACAGGGTTTCAAGTTGCTTTTACACCAAAGTAGCAAAAATGCCTAAGTAGCCTCAGGGAAATGCACGCCATAGTTTGTGGGTTGAAGAAAATTCCCGCACCATATGGTCATATTGTAGAATGTTGTTTTGTGCATCTGATCATGGTCTCAGATTGTCCAAAGAGTCTCTAACGAGGAATATATTGATCTGCCAAAAGTGAATCTTAGCATGATTTACACTATTCTAGTAAAATGCCTGCCGAGGACAGAGAAAGAGGTTTCAAGGGGTGAAATTGGTTTGGATAGAATCCCCTAGTTGCTCCCTATCCAATGGATGTATTACACTTCAAATTTGCTGAAAAGAAAAATCACTTAATATTAACCTACGGTTTGATAATTTTTCCCAAGTGTCAAATCAACAGTTTGGAAGGCCACTTTCAAATGCCCGCCAAATGATGGGTGTGTGTCAATAAGTTCATCTTTTGACATGGTCTTGTTCATTGTTGAAGTATCTATTCATCCATGCTTTTATTTTTCCTTATGGTGATCATATATGAAAGAAATCAATCTGCCAAAGTGAACGAAAAAGTGTTTTACATATTAAAGACAAAAATTTGTCCAAGTGTCAAACTCACATGGCTAAGAGGCCATTTGGAAATATCTGCAAGGAGGTGTTCATGTGATGATAAATTTAATCATAAGGCATAGGCTTGTTCTCTGGTGAATTGGTTATCTAACCATGAGCTTAGATATTCCTATGGAGTTAACATGTGCGAAACACAAGATTGCCAAAATGAGAAAAAGCTTGTTTTTAGTGTACAAATGAAGGTTGAAGAGGCATTTGGAAATGCCTGAAAGGAGGTGTCCTTATGCTAATAAAATTAATCATGTGGCATAGGCTTGTCCCTTGATGAATTGGCTATCTATCCATATGATTAGATTTTCCTCTGGAGTTCACACGTGTGAAAGACAAGCCTGCCAAAATGATAAAAAGGTTGTTTTGTTTTGCATATTAAGAACAAAAATTTGGCTAAGTGTTGAACTCACATGGCTAAGAGGTGATTTGGAAATTCCTGCAAGGAGGTGTCATTGTGCTGATAAAATTAATCATGTGGCATAGGCTTGTTCCTTGATGAACTAGATATCTATCCATAGGATCATATTTTCCTCTGTAGTTCACACGTGTGAAATACAAGCCCGCCAAAATAAGAAAAAGTTTGTTTTGATGTCCAAATAAAGGTTGAAGAGGCATTTGGAAATGCCCTGCAAAGAGTTTCATTGTCATGATAAATTCTCTTGATGGCATGGACATATTCCCTGGTGATTTGTCCATCTAGCTATGGTGTCAGTTCTCCCTTTGAGGCTCACACTTGTGAGATATTGGACTGCCAAAATAGAGAAAAATAAGGTTAATTACACATTGTATTATGCCCGCAAAGGCCTAGGAAAATGCCCACAATGGCTTAAGGGAATGCTCACAAGGGGCTTCAAGCATAAATCTCCCAAGAGATTTATTATGCCTGCAAGGGCTTGGGGCTATGCCCGCAAGGGTTTGTTTATGCCCACAGGGGCTGAGGTTAAACCTGCAGGAGCTTAGGGATGCCCGCAGGGACTGAGGTTAATTCCATAGGAGCTGAGGTTAAACCTGTAGTGGCTTAGGGATGCTTGCAAAGGCTAAATTTAAATCTTGCAGGGGCTTAGGAATGCCCATAGGGGATTAGTTATTCCCGAAAAATGGGTTTCATGGAGTATGGCCACAGGTGAATGAGGATATGCCCACAGTTGAATGAGGATATTCCCACAATATTTTTGGAAGGTTTCTATTATTCTAGATATGAAGAGGCATGATGAGTTGATCTTTAAAAACCAGGGTTTGTTATTTAATTAAAAACATAATTAATCATTTTGAAGAGGCACGAAGATGAAAAGACACGAGCTCAGTTTGAAGAGATGCAATGGTTAAAGGATGAGTTTATATAAACACGCATTTGAGATGGAAGGAAGATGTCTCTCGAGTCCAAGTTGAAGAAGAAGCAAGTACAAGAAGATACTAATAAAGATCCTGAATTGAAGAAAAGGTTCTGGAAAATATCAAGAAGACATACAAGGGTGGAAGGGTGGAGCTAGGGTAGGTTGTAGCCAGCTAAAAGGGTGTTGGTGGATCTTGTAAGTTGTAGCTGACGAAACATGGTGTTGGTGCATCCTTCAGTTGTAGCTGATAATTTGGGTGTTGGAGCATCCAGCAAGTTGGAGCTTGTCAATTAATTGTAAACATAATTTTGTAGTAATAGAAAGAATTGGTGTTTTTCCTAGTTGAGCTTCCACGATAAATTGTGTCTTCTATCTTTCCCGATGGTTCAGTTTTTAATTGTGATAAAATTAGAAAATAGTGTAATACTGATTCACCCCCCTCTCAGTATTGCTTGATATTCCAACAGAATGAGTCACTTATAACCTCTCCATGTAATAGACTGTATTGTTGCATAGATTTCAAATAAAATTTGTTTTCCATAAGTTAAATGTTAAGAAAAACATCATTTAAAAAAAAAAAAAATTCAAATGGAACGATGATATCTTCCCAACAAACTAATATTATTATATAATTTTAATTTCACATTACTTTATTAATAAAATTTAGAAAAGTATTTATTTATATATAAATTAATATTATCGTTTAACTTAATTTCTTATTATTTTATTAATTAAAATTTAAGAAAATATTTATTTGATATATAAATTTATATTATTATTTAACTTTAATTGATATTATTTTATTAATTGAAATTTAGGAAAATATTTATTTGATATATAAAATAATAATATTATTTAACTTTAACTTTATATTATTTTATTAATTAAAAAAAAATATTTATTATATATAGAGAGAAAATCAAATTTCAAAATATCTTTTGTCAATGTCAAAATATTCATTATATTATATGATATATATTCATTACATTGTCAATTGGGTTTAGCTAGAGTGGTTGAGTTATCGGATTGTTATCCGTCTTCGAACGAAAAAAGAAAGTTAGATTATGGACAATGATAGATTATAAGATGGTGCACATTGTATCGTAAATGGAGGAGTAAATGAACTAATTAATGATAAATTCAAGGACAACACATTTCTTATAAAGAAGACAAGATATATGTTTCAAGGTGTATTAGTATGGTTTTTTTTTTCTATATTTATGATAGAAAATTTATAATTTTGTTAGAGAATTTAAATTTTTTTTATAAATAAATATATTTAAATTGTAGATATATTTTAAATAAATAAAATGGTTTTTATTTATTTATATATTGCATTATATATATATATATATATATATATATCTTCTATAAGAAAATTATTTATCACTCTAAATAAAGAGAGATCATGAACTCTCCTCGAGGGACTTACATTAATATAATCAAAATGTTCAAAGATACAAACTTTCAGATGCCGTCTCTCTATCCACATTAAAAATTACATGAACATACTTGCGATCTTCCAACAATCAAGACTACAAAATACAAAAAAGACTAAACATAGCTTGGAGCCGCTTTTGTCACACATATATATATATAACATGACAACAATATCATTTTTTTAATATGACAAGCATATTATGTAGAATAATGATGTAGTGAAAAGGAAAATCAATGAAAATAAACCAGCCTAGATCCAAATCCTAGGCTCTATCAAGCACTGAGAGGGATCAAATCTCCCAAGGTGCAAACCTCTCCTTGAATAGCTCCTTGAGTGCAATACCTGGGCCACCTAATCCTAAATTCTAAAGTCTCTAGTTTAAGTCTCATATTTACTTTTTACTTTGTAGTATTCTTTTTTGTTTATGGGCGACATAATATTTATTTCTTTTTACTTTGTATTATTCTTTTTTGTTTACTTTGTATTATTTTGTTACTCCACAAACACTCTACAAGACAAACTCGACAAACACTCTAAAGTCTCATATTTACTTTTTACTTTGTATTAAAAGTAAAAAGTAAAGTCTCTAGTTTAAGTCTCATATTTGCTTTTTACTTTGTATTATTCTTTTTTGTTTACGACGGACATAATATTTACCATATAATCCTAAGTTCTAATTCTCTAGTTTATGTCTCATATTTACTTTTTATTTTGTATTATTCTTTTTTGTTTATGGCCGACATAATATTTATTACTTTTTACTTTGTATTATTCTTTTTTGTTTACTTTGTATTATTTTGTTACTTGACTCGACAAACTCGACAAACATTCGACACATATTACAAGATCTCCCTCATACTAGGCTGTAGAGTGCCTCTCGGCGCAATTATTTTTAAAATAATAAACAAATACCCATAAAAATATAAAAATGTTATAAATCAATATATTTAAAATTAATCTATATTTAAAATAAGTAAAATGATTTTTATTTATTTATATATTGTATTATAAATTATAATGTCAACACTTACTATAAAGATGATAATCCTTGTAGAAAAATCGAGATCCAATTAAAGTTCTCATTAGTAAAAGCAACAATAGTCTTCCCTATATATTTATGAAAAGTTCATATTGGTTCATCATGTTTATCCTTCAAGTGGAAGAAAACTATCTTAAGTTATTTAATTAGATTTTGAAAATAGGTATTTATGAAAAATTCATAGTGATTCATTGTCTTTATCCTTCACGTGGAAGAAAAACTATCTTAAGTTATTCAATTAGATTTTGAAAAATTATATCTTACAAGGGTGCAAACTTTTGTCTTGCATGGGCCTTCCTACCAAGTATGCGAAAAATAAATGAGAAAGGACTGAGCGTGCACACTATTGTCCTCCATAGAACTTCACTACTAAGTATGAAGTACTTAAGTATGTGAGAAAGAAATGAGAAAGGATTCATTGAGAATGACTTATATGTGAAAAATATTCTAATATGAAGGTTTTTTTATTTTTAATATTAATTAATATGGATCTTAAATCTTGATTTAAGGAGGTATCAAGAGGGATTTAATTTCTTTAAGTGTAACTTTTTATCTTAAATTTTTTACATGCTCAGAAAAATTTATAATGCAAGAATTTTAATCACTTTGGTGCTTGGTAAATCCACGTTTAAGATGAATCTATGTTGGTTTTATTTTATAAGTCAACATGAATTTTTTTAATTACTTTTTAGTTTTTGTAATGTAACATAAAATTACGTTACGTGAAAATATCTCTCTTATACTGGGTTGTAGAGCACCTACCTACTCTCGATGCAAAAATTTATATTAATAAAATCATTAGTTTAAAAAGTATTTAATTTATGAACATAAAAAATTGTTAAAAAAATTGTGAAAGATTCTTGTTGTAGAAAATCAAAACCAATTATTTGTGTGAAGATTGTGTACAAATGGCATAACTTTATATGCAAATGACCCAAATTTGCATATAAATGTGGTTTTGTGTTGATCTTCCTTTTCTATAGGTACTTGGTTATAACTAGAGAAACAGTTTGTGACGGAATAACATTCATGACTAGTGACATCATTAATAATTTAGTTGGTGAAAGGTGTCGAAAACAAGTATGTGAGTTTTACTTTATTTAAAACTCTAAAGTCGACACAGATCCTGAGTCTCTTAGGGGTCATGTTTTTTTCGTTGGACCACCATAGGACCGGTCCACTCTGATTGGTCAACATGATATATGATTCGAGCAACTATCACATTCTCAATTTCCTTCTTTACAATGACATTGTATTTATGGGCTTGCTTATATAGTCGCTTCTTAATAGGTTTTGCATCTGTCATGATTTCAATTTTAATCTCTCTCATTTCTTGTACCAACAACCCTTTGAAATCTTTGTAGTCTCTGGAAAATACATCCTGATATTCTTTGGAAGGTTTGTTATTTATGTTGTTTGTTGTTCCAACCAATAATCTCCATTTTTTGCCATTTTGGTTTTTTTCTCGATAGAGATATCGACTTCTTTTGTCTTTATTTCCACATCCATCCATTATGATTCCTTTGATTCATCGATTGATCGGTCTTCTTCCTTGAATTCTATAAATGGTGGGGGAAAGTCTCAAAATTCATGGGCATCTACTTTATCTTTAATAGAAATTTTCAGAACTGATTTTACTAGATGAGCTATTTAGGGTGATATTTTTGCACCGAAAACTTTTCCCTAGGGTTTTATCATTCTCTAGGTCTGGTCGAGTCGGAAGATAAATGTATTTCTTCTCGGTAGTCATGACAATGTAACAATTGAAGCTTGGACGATCGATAGCGTCGGTTGCATCGACTAGTCGTTTGGTGGGTCTGATAAACTAGTGAATTTCTTGGACTGATTCTTTAAGAAAATTCTTCGACGAGAGAGAATGGAAAAGCCTTAGTAAATTTCGTTTTAGGGATTTCTAGTTAAAGGTTTATCCCCTAGCTTCTTCCATTTTCTACCATTTATTGGGAAAGTCATCCAATGTGTTGGGGAACATATGAGGCCATACTCACTCATATTATTGGTGTTTCTAACTTGTGAAAGTGTTATCTAAACAAGTCCATGTCGTTTAAATCTAGTAAGTCAAACACCACACCATGCATGGTTAGACCTTTTGATCTATGTATTGTCCGAATACAAGCTAATTGAATAGAAAATTATTCTGAAACAAAATTGATCTTGTTTGTTGACACCATCTTTATATACAATCTTGGGATAGGTTTCCAATCATAAGAAATGTCTATTGTGAACAAATTGCACATCATCTATTGTTGTAAAATGCCAATTGAAAGATCTATGAATATAACATCCAAAGTATATCATTTTTTTCATTTGTGTATTTCCTAAAGATACCTTATGCACCATTCACAAACCATCTTCTATTGTATAGTTTCCTCTAATTAAATCAACTAACATATATTTCTTTAGGACAATTGTTGAAGGCAATTCATTTTTTTTTGTTCTCAAAGTCAATTATTTCAATAATACTTGTATTCTTATCATATGCATGTATATGTTGTTCATTCCAAAAGTGCTAGCATTTTTTTGTTATGTTCTTCAACATCTTCATTTCTAAGGAAAAGGTATGGAAACATCGGATCATTTGGAGTTTGCTGCAAGATTTTGTGTGATGAAGAGTTTGAATCTTCAATATTTTTTCATTCAGCAATGTTGAATCACAAGAAATGTGGTTGTCAACAAATTATATAATCTCCTCATCCAAATATTTCCCATAAATGATTATTCCTTTAATACAAATTAATCCATGCTCATGCTCATTGCCTCTTCTTTGGAATTGAATTGTAAAAAAGTAATCTATTTTTTCTCTAAAAAAATCATTATTTCCTAGTAACAAATTTTAAATTGTTGTTATTCTATGTTTATGATATGGATTACCAATAAAAGGATGCCTTGTAATCAACGATTCTAGACTATCTTCAACGACATTATTTTCTTGTATATCTTGAGTATTTCTCTCGATTTCTTGCAATGCAATGCACAATGGCTCCCAAATATTTTCGGCATTCGTGAATGTCACAAAAAAAATTTGGTGTCCCGAGTTGTCTAATCATTGCAAATAACGTTTTGTGCACATTTTCAAAATAATTAGGTGAAGTGTATATGTTCTTAAGACAACGCGATATGCAACTCATGATTTCAATACTTTATCAAGATTATTTGTGTACTTTACAGCAATTTCAATCAATTTATTTCCTTTTAACTCTCCTTTGCATAAAAAAATCCAAGCACAACTAGAAACTTGATGTATGAGAATCTAAATTGCTTTGAAAAAATCATTTGTAGTATATGTTTCGAAGTCTGTAGAAGAATGTAAAATCTTCCATTGTGCAATTTTTTGATATGTAAAACAAATGACAATTTCTTCAGGTCGTAGACAACCATAAAATAATTTGGGGAAATTTAGCTCTTCTAAAAACTTGTCTTGGAAAATTCCAAGAGTCTTGAAACCTTCTTATTGTACGAAACTTTGTTCCTAATGACTAGGAAGTGAATAGGTCACCAACATACTAATGAAACCAAGCAAAGACCAAGGAAATAGTAGATACATAACAAGATATTCTTTGTGAAAAAGACTAGGGTTTAAAAGGAAAGTAATTGGTACCTTATATCTTAGATGGTTGATCCAAACTTTCAAATATTTAGCCTTACTCCACAATATTGTATGAAAACTTCTGCAAAACAAATCCAACCTTCCTCAAAATATTTAGCTATACATGAAAGAATAATGGAATTAAAAGTACATACATATAAGAGCATGAAATACTTCTAAACATTCGATTCATATATCCCAAACTAGTAATATGGGAAGAAAGAGGAATCTTTATTGATCATGAAGATAACAACAAATACATTCACCTTGTCTTGCAACAAAACCTCTGAAACCAATATCTGGACACTCTTGCTCTTCCCCTTCAATCAAAATTTCTCCATAATTTCCTTATGGGATGAGTGGACCCCTTCTCTCATGGCCCTCACTTTGTATTTATGACAAAGCAAGAGGAGTGGTTTCGAGAGAAGATTAGTTAGGGTCGTTGAGGAAGTTAAAGAACTACCTCCATCTGTCCCTATTTTGAGTTTATGTTTTATTTTTCATGATTTTATTAGGGAACTGCGGGTGTAATATTTGAAACAGGTGGGTAACTTGCTATGAAGCTTTAGACAAGTAGTGAGTGCAAATTTTTATGGAAACTCACAAGTGGTAAGTGGACCACCAACAAGTAACCAACTAGATGTCAAGAGTAAAGTCGTGTGTATGTCCTAAAGTCCTACAAAAAAAATGGGGTGATCTGGAGAAAGGAGGAATGACTAAGGAGAAAATCATCTATAACAAATATAAGCGCTTCCATCCGTCATGTCATTTTGTGTGAGCGACAATTCAGTGTTGTCGCAGATGGAGAAGTGTTAATTTGATTGAAAACAAATGCCCCCTAATGTATGAGGTCATAAGGGTAGATGATGGCCGAAACACATTACAAATAGTGAAGTGGAGGAGTGCTAGAGTCACAAAATCAAAGTCCCAAAAGTATCTGAAACAAAACAAAGGTCATCGCACAATATAATCTTAACATATTTCCATGTTCACGAGGATATAACATGATATCCAATACATAGATGTAACAGATGTATATAGCATGGCCACTGAAATACAAGCGTGGATCCATGTCGAAAGGAGAACATATCCATAATGAACAAGATGGATCTATGTCTCATGAGGAGCCAAAAAGAATGTGGCTTAGTCTTGCGCAACTTGGGAAATAAAAAATTGGGATAATGCTACTATAAGCCCAAGGTATTCAATCCAAATCATCGATAAAGGTATGAATCCTAAACCATGTGAATAAAGGAGTTGAGGTCGAACATAGAGGATCTCATTTGATTACCAGTCATTGATGTGAACTATTAACAAATGCGAGGACACCCACCCTTAATGAAAATGGGGCCCAAGGTACCTAGTACATTATTACAAATGTGAATAAGAAGCCTTGAAGTTGAACACTTGAAGAGTCTATCGAGTAAGAGACATTGATGTATTCCCATAACTAAACAGTGAGAAAATTTGCCACTCATGATTGCAAATCTCAAGGTACTAATAGAAACTCTAAATCTTCTTCCCAGAGAAAGATCAGTTGAAGTCGATAAGAAGAGACTCGTGAGAAGGAAGGAATTAATGAATCCTCGATCATCTCGGACGAGGTAAAATTGGATATTGGAATAATATGACATAGGATTGAGTACAGAATGATATAAGGGATGGCCGAAATGAGGAGTCAAGGAAAACTGCAGAATGGCCGACACAGGCAAAATCCTTGAACAATGAGCACAATATTGGAGTAACTTAGGTAGCTTGGAACATACATGAACCATGATGTAAGTCTTCCATGTAGGAGACATAAAATACTCTCCATATGATTGGAAGAGTAACCAATCAGAGGAGTAAACAATTCTGGAATCAGATTTATCCTAAAGCCAAAAAATAAGACCCATTGACTCAAAACAAGTGTTGTGTTCAAGGAATGATTATACTTGCTTCCATAATATGGATCAATGATGGAGACCTTTCGCTTCCCTTCTCTTTTAAGGTATATTTTCATTTTTTAACGAGCATGAAAGAGATAAAGGAAAATCGATAATGTCTTTCTTGTAAAATATTAATGAGTCCAAGAAAGTAAACTCATGACCTTCTTCATTTTTGAACAATCTTGAAGAAGAGAGGGAAGAATGCTTGATAGGGGTCCAACCATGTTTAATTTTATGAGTCCATGGGAAAAAAACTCAAGAATTTATTCATTGTTTTACGAGTTTCAAGAAAAGATAGACTAATACTCGATAGGGTATTGATCTGTGGAATTTAATATCGAGCCTAGATCTGTCTGTGCTTGCCATTGTTTTCATATTTAAGGAGTCTGGAAAACTTAAACAATAACTCCATACACCTACTTGTGTATTTTATATCAAGCATGAGTTGGCATTAGAGGAAATTTGGGTTCTAAAATGGGCCTTAAAAGAAAACGAGTCAACTTGTGACATCCCTCAATTTTTTACCTTAGTAAATTTTATAAATGTATATTGTAACTATTGAATATGGCGCTGATGGGGAGCCCAAGGCCAAGGCCAAGGCCCCACCAGTGGACCTTGAAAATAATTGTTGTGATTTATTCTCAAGCTCTCAATTAGTGACGGACGCAACTAAGCGCGAGACAAATAACATCACTAAGGAAAAGATGAAGGGTAGATAGCCTTCAAAAATTTAACAATAGATGGGTATTATCTTAGTGCCACGGGCACTTGAGGAAGAGCGAGTTTATAGGTAGACTTTAAAAGTTAGAGGTGTTGTCGTTGTACGTTTGGGGTAACGGCTATACGTCGCATATTAGATTAACTTCAATGACTAACCTATTAAGCATAAAAACTACACTTATTGTGATTAAAACTAAGTGTTAAACACTAGATATTAGGAACTCTGACAAGGGTGTCGAAGAGTATCCATATTAATCCTAAAAAGGGTATAAAACTAAGTTTTTCATATATATATTATATACAAATATAACCTTGGGATTTAGGTGGAGACAAGATATTTTTCTATATTTTGTTAAAATAAATAATATCGTAATTTGGTATCCTCGTCGTTATGATCTTAGTAGGATGAACCAATAAATACTTTATTAATGGAAATGCATATGATATTATGAGATTGAAAGAAGGGCACAAATTGAAGCTATATAGTTATATAAAATAAACAATGTTTCGAATGTTATATATATATATATATATAACATAGCAAGTACATGGTATTTGTAATAATACTTTATTAGGATTTAATCGATGGAGAGAGCATCGATATTTCTTGATGGCATAGAGAAAATATAGTTATATGTATATTAAATACTGTATTGGAATTTCATCGATAGAGAGAACACACAATCGATTTAAAACAAAACTATCATAACTTGATAGGGAGTGGTGTGACAGGAATTTCCTTCCCTTAAAACGTGAGAGAGATCGACATCCACGATCTCCATACAGCCTCTCTTTAATTCCTGGCGGCCTATATTGGGGGGTGATTGGATCTAGTAGGGGAAGCTGATTCTACTATACGAGTTAGTTCAATAGAGTTGTTGGAGGTGTATTTTCTTTTGAAAACTCAGGGAGTTAGCCAAAGAAACACGACATATTGAGTAAGGAGCCGAGCCTTAAATGATAAGAGTGGGTTGTTGGACAGATCCTCTCAACGAGAGTGTCGATCCCGTGATAAAAGTCATGACACAAGGGCGCATTACTTGCTTAAAAAATCAATGTATTTGGTGAAGAGGTTTGGATACGAATTTAGATGGGATGCCATACACAGTTTTTAACTTGCCTCCTAGTGGAACGACCAGCCAGTTGTGTAATTTGCCATCTCTCTAAAATGCGTTTGGTCTAAAAACGAAGATGCCATCTGTCGATGTATAGAGAGCTAGTTTTTATTTTCCCTATTGTTGATAAGGGGAGTGGGTAGGTAATCTTGAGGAGGTATATATCGGTCGACTTCTGCGGAAGGGGGGAAGCCATCTCCGCATTTTAGTTCTTCTTCACAATTCTCGAGGGAGTGCCTGTATAAATGCAGGTTAGCACTTTCTAAGTAAAGGAAGGATGATCACCTCTCGTGAACCTTGGCAATGAAGGAACTGCATTCAATCACCTCTGGAATGAGAAAATAAGGGGTAAGTTGTATTCGCATTATACTTATAGGTTCGGGTACTAAATCTGCGTATTATATTTAAAATGCTGTGTGATATTGTAGTTACCCTAATAAGTTACATCTGCATTCTCAACCTTCTATTTTTCGTAAAAACATTCTTACCAAAGGAATATGTTCCATGCGATCTCATAGTAACCCTAATCCTGACTGAAGGAATATGATCCTTGCAATCCTATTATTTATTTTTTGTATAGCACTATCCCTGGCTTGATTGTTGTATAGATGTGATGTTATGCATGCATTTGCTTCAAGAAGTTCTTTTAAAATTCCCGTAGATTGATGTTCAAAATGTTTGAAAACGGCTTTGAATTCCGATAGGAATAGGGCAACGCTAGAACGATGAGACCTTGGTGTGAACCGAGATCATGCAACTCATCCTTTATTAAATTCTGAATTTTTTCTTTTAGCTTTGAAATATGATATAGAGCTGGATCTGGTATTATTGTTGCCACTAGATTTTACGGTGGGTTTGTTTATACATATATATATATACTTTTGTCTAAAATCGCAAGGTTTGGTTTGTTTATACGTAATGATTTATATTTATATACACGACGGAGGTAAAGCATTTCTGTTGTTATTTCTAATTGCTTCCATCAAGGGATGACTGCTCCCTTTGGTAGGATTTTGGTTATCCTAAGGCAAACGTTATGCATTATATGATTGTTTGTTTCTTTGTGACTTCGTTATTAAGTCTTTTTACAGGTCATGTAGCAATAGAACTAAATTGATCTCGGTATATTTGAAAGGGTTAGCAACGCAAGGTTGTCTGCTGTTTGTAATTCTAGAGTTAAGCCTTTATCATTTTGATATGGTAGTAAGGGATCTCTTTTTATTTTTATAGATGCTGCCAACAATAGATACCTTCTCAGTTTGGTATAAGTGTTTTTATCCTAGCTTAAAATATCTATACGATATAGATTTCACTTTGTCGAAACCTCATCTTTATACCGCCTTAATTTTGGATCGAACCCTATTATGACTGTGTTTCGAAATAGTCCTATATAGAGACTCATACAGTATGCTATTACGATCTCATTAAAAAACTTTGTCTCTGCCGGATCAAGTCCGTGTAAGCTCTGTTGAAATTGATTTAGGTTCTTGGAACCTCATGGTTTAATACTATGGAGAAATCGTTTTACCCTGTCGAGTTTCTTCCTATTTGCTTAAGCTGCCGCAGTTGGAGACCTTCCTTAGTTACTCACGCCACCATTGTTTTACTTCTCACTCTGACGTTGGTTAATAAGGTTACGCTTCTTTGTTTTAGAGTTTTTAATTAGTGTCTCAGTTATTATATACCCAGTATGTTCAAATGTGTTAATACTTAGTGTGGATATCTTTAAGTGCAAACAATTGTTAGTTCGGGTAAAGTAAACCATTTTTCATGTGTTATAAACAGATTAGCAGTATTAAAACATTTCGGCTGGGACAGCTTGCAAGAACTAAACCTTGAGTTGGAGGTAGTTTATTTATATATTTGCTATTTAGTCGTATATATCGTAGGAAAGAACATAGAGTGACCTAAGGGGGTCAACTCGGTTATTTTTTATACTTCGGAGATCTCAGAATGTGGAGATTTTGGGCTAAACTCACCTATTAATTCTATACATATATAGATATGGAAGTTTTAACATCTTTATGTTATCTTAGATTTCCATCACTACCTTGAAGTTTGCATTTTATTGTATTGAAAAAGATTGAAAAAGCCCGAGAGGTTTGGGAAAGTGGAAAATTGAATTATTACAACAACCATGTTGTAGATGTAAATCTCCTTTTGATTAAATAATACAACACAACATTTTGTGGACGTAGCCCAAGGATTGGGTGAACCACCTTAAAAAATGGTCTCTCTTTGTGACGTCTCTCTTTAGTATTCTCTTGATATTATGTTTCAAAATTATTCAGTTTGGTTTACTTGAATATGTGTACCTTATGCTTTTAATTATTGATTAGTGTGAAGATCTCATTCTTTATGTCATGGTAGAAGTGTATATATTGATAAATGGTAAATTAATTATTATTCATGTTGATCAAGTAATAGCTAAAGTAAAAGTATGGTTACATTGTACCAAGACACTTTGTCATCATGAAATATATTTCCTTAAATTGAATATACTCATATATAATGTTTTGTATAAACACATTACTACTCATTAAGTGTTGTAATTGAAATCATGTTTATCTTGAAGAAAAATGATTGAATGACCCTCATAGGTATCTTATTGTTTTAAAATAGTTACAAGGGATAGATCTGGATTAGAAATGTATTAACTCCTTCTTATAAGTGTCTCATGTAAGATAAGGAAGATAACTCATTTTAAAAGTATGACAATTTATGAATTGTAATTGGTCAAATAGGGTTTAACACATTTATGCATGATTAAATATCTTATCTCATAGGTATGAAATCTGTGGAGTTAAGTAACCGTTGTAAAAACAAAAATTTATCTTGAAAATTTCACTAAATTACTAGTATGAAAATTTGGGTACGTGACACAACCATAATTTCTTGATAAGTTGGAATTCAATAACCAATAGAATTTCAATAAATGAATCACCATAATGGTTGACTTGAGATATTTGTCATAAAAAAAACTACTTTTTTTGTTTGTATTTATTCCGCATCCAACGAGTGCTCCCGCTCGAAATGTGAGTAAAAACACAGAGAGATATGTTGAAAATACAAACAAAAAGTAGTTTTTTTTCTTTCTTTCTCCAAAATTAATAAATATTATTCTATTATTTTATTATTTTCCTTAGGAGGCCCATTTTAGATCTCAAATTTCCTCTAATGTATATGCTCGCACATATTTCTTGTTTAGAGATTCTCGAGATCTCGAAGAAGATTCCAAAGGGTACCTTTTCATAACGTTAGTCTCCTCGCTCGAAAAAGTGTTAAAGTTCTGGAAAAGGGTTAAACATATACCTAAGGGAATGTCCCTTCAATTCCTTTAACGAGTCTGAAGTGGACAAGTGTACTCGGTGATCTTGTTAATTTTATGGAGTCTAACAAGAGCTTAGAGAAAACTCTATATGAACGGGAGCTTTAAAAAAGGTGGTTAGCAAGATAATAAGGATAAACTATGCAATTATGATTTGTGGATCACAATATACTGAGAAAGATCCTGAAAAGGCAAGTGACAACATGGGCATCAAAAGTGGCATGGTGTATTATCTAGGGTAGCTTATGTAAGATAAGTCCTAACCATGGAAGAATGATGACGATAATGGGAAAATAGAAGGTTAATATCATAGTCCATGGTAAAAAAGGGGATCATATGGCATGAAAGATGGTAAGGTATAAATGAAAATGGAGTGGTGACCTAACAAGGATGCCGTGAAAAGCTTTTTAAAGTACTAATGTTGAAAAAACCTTAAAAAGCAGCTTCTCACTTATTGACCTAGTAAAAACACCTTCATTAGTGCTCATAAGTAAAAAACATGACATAAAAAGAACACTAAACTATATCATGTGGGTAAAAATAAAAATAAAAATTACAACAAATAGTGAAATGGAGTGAAAACTAAGTCATTTTACCATTTACCATTCCAAAGAGCAAAGAGCCCTAGGATTTCAATCCAATCTGGTGGACAATTTGAAATTTTGTCTATTGCAGGTAGTTCCTTACTCTCTCCTCTTTATTTTTCATGTAATTTTAATGGCTTTTGTGATTTTTTTGAGTTTTTATTTAACTTATAAATTTGTCTCTATGCACTCACAGCTGAATGAGGTTACACTAGCGGGTTTGATGAAAACCTGTGCGTGAAGAATTCATCACCAGTGGTCCACCCGCTACTATACGAATATAGAGTCGTGCGTGGCACAATTTAAAATGTAAAAACTCAACACTTACTCACTTGAATGGATAATTTGTAGATATGGTGCTCACATGGAGGGAAAGGGAGCACGAGACAATGGATAGAGAAGCCATGCGTGATCCATTGACTCTAAATTCCTTACACCGGTGTGGTCTATTGAAATTATTTCGCACATCCAATATGAGGGCTCAACCCCATTTGCTTGAGAGCTTAGTGCATCTATTGGATCTGGATAAGAGAGTGTTTAACCTCTAAGGTGAGTTACTCAAGCTCACACTAGATGACATTTGCTTCATCATAGGATTATCCCATTGAGAAGGGGTTGTTAACCTCAAGGGAACTTTTCATGGAGTGGGAGTCCTATCAGTACATGACTATGTAAACACTTATTGCACAATAGGAACAAAAAAAGTGGCACTCAAGTTCCAATAGGACATATAGAGAGATTTCCATTGAAATTCATATTGAGTACCATCAATCGAGTTGGTGGTAGTGTCGCTCAACACTTGGATACCCACAATTATATGAAAATTGGTGTGGAATGCTTGTGCAATTTGATTTTTGACAGGTCCACCGGGATATTGGTGAACATGAAACATCAACTAACTGAGTGTAAGATAGGAAAAAATAATAATTTTTTCTATGGGACTATCTTATGCACATTCTTCTTCTTCGAGAGTTCCAAATTTGAGTCCTAGAGTGGCCCTTCAACTGGTTGATCATTGTGATCCCAAGATGACTCGTTGGGGCGAGGTATTTGTACGACGGGGAGGTGGAGACACTTGTACTTCCTATGATGATGAGGACTTCTTAGGGTGTTGGAGTTGACAGGTCCCTGCATTTCAGTAGTTCTGATATGTTGGATAAGACTTCTGAGGCGATCCATAACTCATCCTCCCTCTAGGAGCAGCTTGACGAGACATAGGAAACAACTTTTGTTTTGTCAATTATTCATTTTTTATGAATTTTGTTATAAATATGTAAATTAATATTTTTTGGTGAGTTTAATTATCAGCATAGGTCCAAATCCTAGGCTCTATTAAGCGCCGAGAGGGATCAAATCTCCCTTATATATACTTTTTACTTTGTCTTATTATTTTTTGTTTACTTTGTATTATTCTTTTTGTTTACTTTGTACGATTTTGTTAATGGACAAACACAACTCAACGTTACAAGATCTCCCTCATATTTACTTTTTACTTTGTATTATTCTTTTTTGTTTATGGCCGACATAATAGTTATTAATTTTTACTTTGTACTATTCTTTTTTGTTTACTTTGTATTATTTTGTTACTTGACAAACTCGACAAACAGTGACATTTTACAATATCTCCCTCATATTGGGCTGTAGAGCACCTCTTGGTGCAATTAACAATCATACTTGATTCATATGTTGGACCAATGATGCCAGCCGGACACCCTAGAGTGTTCGTAGGACTAGTGGAGCGAGGTGGAGCAGACACCATGCTTCGGACCATAGAGGGGAAGATGAACCAGTTGATAGATGATATACCTACATATCAAATAGAGTGCATGCCTATGGATATGCAGGAACATGTAGTGGGAGTGCCCCCTGCATGGATTTGGCTACTCCATAAAGTAGCTAGAATATTTATCTATTATAGAGAGGTCATAGCTAAGGAGTTCGAGGCTCCTTCTTCTCCTTAGGGACATTTACATCATTTTGAGGCTATACGCCAAATTTTTATATAGTGATATGTATATTTGACATAGATGGATACTCAAACTCTTTTTATTATTTTGGACCTATATATATACATCTATCGATTATATAGATGTTTCTCTTATGTGTGTGGCTATTTATTTATTGTGTATGATACCAATGCGAGTCAAGTATATATTTTGCATATGCATCAGTTATAGTGTTTTGGTTCATTGAAATGTATTGATATATAATGGAATCAAAATGTCTTTCAAGCAATTTAACTTTAAAGAACTTACATAATAATGAATAATCCCTAACTCGATACTCACTATTAAGCTGGGACATAATTAACTGAGAGTCCAATCTAACCTCCATACACAAAATGTCGTGGTGTAACACATATTGGAGCAGCTCAACAACAACACTATACTAAGCCATATTGTTAGTAGCAAGGCCTAAACAGGCACCTCCTGATGAAACAAGGTGACCTGTAGGTGAATAAATCACCCAAGAAGAGGAGGCGAGGTTGCGAGTATGACGAATAGCTCCATAAGTGCATCCTACAAACCACTCAATTTACATATGAAACACAACCAAAGTTACATGAGAAACAAGAAAATACAAACTCTACACTAATGTATAGCTATTTACAAGAAAAAGTATATGGGATATGCAAAATACTTCTTCAAATAGATCCCATTTCTAGGATCTAACAACTTATACCCATCATAATCGACCAATTCATATGACCCTTTCTTCAAAACCTTGGAGACTACATAAGGTCTGAGCCACATAGAGTTGAACTTGCCTGCCCCCAAAGGATCTTTGTCCTGGTCATAGACCAAAACAAGGTCTCCTTCAGAGAAAACCCTAGTTTTAATAGACTTATCATACACACTTTTGACTCGTTTCTTGTGTGCTTCATTTGCAATGAGCCCATCTCTGCATTGTTCATCAAGATGTTCAAGATGAAGCATGCATTCTTCCAAAGTAGATGTCTGAGGTAAAAGTTGAATAGCCAACTTTAATGATGGTTTTTCACACTCAATTGGTGGGACTTTTTCTAGCCTATGAAAAACTTGGAAGGATGAAAAAATGATAGAAGTCTTAACGGTTGTTTGATACACCGAGAGATCCAGATAGAGCATAATATGCGAGTTTGACCTACTAGCATTAATTGTACGTTGCAGAGTGGTTTTCAAAGTTTTGTTTACTGCTTCGACTTGGCCATTCACTTGCGGGTAGAAAGGCGATGAGTGTTCTTGTCTAAATCCAACCATAGTATTCAACTCAGACATCATAGTATTTTGAAAATGTTTGTCGTGAACCATAACTATCTCTTTAGGAATATCGAACCTAGCGATAATCGGATTGAATACAAAATAGGCTACAGTTTCACCACTCGCCTTAAGAGTAGGCATTTCCTCTTCCCACTTAGTAAAGTAATCTACAATGACAATAATGTACTGATTCCCCCCAGTAAAAACTGGGTTGCATGTCATATAATCAACCCCCCACTTGGTGAAGGGGCCCACTGTGATGACAGGAAATAAGGGAGCAGGATGTGCTCACATATTTTTGGTGAAGAGCTGACATGTATGATAATGCTTAAGAACTTCCACACAATTCTTGAAAATGGTGGGCCAAAAATAACCAGCACGAAGTATTTTCTGAGTTTTTACCAACCCAAAAAGATGACCCCCACATGCTCCATTGTGGGAATCATTCAGAACAAACTCAACCTCTTCAAGATTTAAGAAATGACATAATATGGAATCTATCCCTCATCTATACAAACTATCAACAATTATGAGGTAATTATTAGTGTTATGTCGGAGTTTTCATCACTCTTCTCTTGAAAAAGCTTGTGGAGACTTCAAATTCTGGAGAGAAATCAAAATATCCCCATACCAATGATCATAGGTAGAAAGGAGGAAGATGCATTCATTAGGGAATGAATCCTCTTCCATGTTAAAATCCTCACCACTAGGGAAATCATTAGTGAGCTCGGTAAACACTAAGGACATTTTAGATTTAGCAGACTAAAACGTGAGATCAAACTCTTAAAGGATAACAATCCATTTATTAAATTTTCCCCTGATTGTGCATTGGGTTAAAACATACTGAAACAATCTGACGTCTGCAATTACCATAGTGGTTCATAACAATATGTAATGGCAGAGCCTCTAAATTGTGCGCACAGCTACAAGTGCCAACTTCTCAACATGGGAATACTTAAGTTCAGGTCTCACCAAAGTGTGATTGAGGTATAGATGATGTTCTCCTGAAGTTGATCATCCTCCAGAACTAGAACTATGCCAGGTGTGGAATTGGATGGAGCCATCTATAAGATAATGTATCGAGCGTAGTCAAACAGACTCAACAAGGGGGATGATAGGAGTGATTTTTTCAAATCCTCAAACGCGTATTTAGAGGCCTCATCCCATAAAAATGGGGTGTCTTTTTTCAGTAGATGCATAAACCATTTCATTATTTTCGCATATTTAACAATGAAATGTCTGAGGAAGTTGGGCATGCCCTGTAGACTTTGAAGTTGTCTAATGTTGCGAGGAGGAGGCAATTTGATGATAACCTCAACTTTCAATGGATCAACCATAATTCCTTTACTATACATGATGAAACCTAAAATTCTTCTAGACTTGACACAAAACACACATTTGTGAGGATTCAATCGAATCTTATAGTGTCTACATCGTTCAAACAAAAGTCATAAATGGTCTAGATGATCTCGTCTCTTTCGAGATCCCACAGGGAGATCATCTAGGTACAGTTCAACTATATGTTTGATATCATGGAAAGCAAAGTTAATTTCTTGCTAGAAGGTATCTCACGCATCACGGAAAGAAAAGTTCATTTCTCGCTGGAAGGTAGCTCCAACATTCTTTAAACTAAAAGGAATCTTCCTATAGGAAAAGGTACCCTAGGGACATATAAAAGTAGTCTTGTGTTCATCTTCAGGTTTTATTTGAATCTGATTGTATCCTGAAATCCGTCCATGAAATAAAATACTTCATTATCTACACATGCATATATGATATTGTATAATTCTAAATATGTTCAACACCATGCTAGAATTATACAAGCCAAGATCTAGAAACAAAGTATTCCTCACAAGAAATTACATAGAGTTTAGCAGAAATAAGAAGAAATATTGAAACAAAAATACATGAGCTAGAACTCAATTGATGTAAAATCCACTGTCTATTATTCAATAACATGTGTACAATATATAATACATCTCAAGTGAGAAATTTGTGAGGCTTAGTGGCAAGTTGAGTAGCTCACATTAATGCTAGGATTAGTGGAGTAATTCCCCCAATCTATGACATTGTGCGAAGTGTGGCTCCTATATTAGGCCATAATGAGGTCCAATGAACCTACGAGGACCATGAGGACTTTATGCTAGTCAATTAATGTGGATGGAATCATTATGAGGGAAAATTAGGTGGTTTAGTTATTTGGTAGTGACCATTAATGAGCAATTTGACCATTTCTAGTGCATTAGCGCCATTGGTCCAACCTTATCCCATAAAACAGGGAACATGGGAACCTACCTCATTAAATGCATTAAGTTGGGCACTTTTTGACTCCCCATAATAAGGAAATAGGCTGCACTTTTCAACAAACATGTATATTATTGCATACATTAGTCTAATACTGGACAAACCCCCTAGACTAGGCATTATGAAGCCAAACCATGGAACAAATTACATTAAACACTTGGAACCTTATGCAAGGATTATTAACCAAGTTATAGATGGGAATTATGTTCCAACACCCCCCCTTAAGCCAAAATGGTTGTGAGCAATGAAATTATAATGAGAGACCAAGAAACAAAGGCTTATGGTCACCCTTTACAATTTATTAATCCATGTAAGTGAGGAAAGAGGAAAAACCACATGGGAAAAATCCTCGGGCTCTAAAATAGACTTTAAATACACCAAAAATAAACTACTCCAAAATAAAATAGGTGTGAACTTGTTCATATGTCTGGAGTGTAACGTACCCAAATTTTTCGTAAAAATTAAAACTTTTCTAAGTGCCTAAAATGCCGCTAAAATATATGCGAAACTACAAAGTGTGGGTTTATTTTCTTTAAATACTGCTTTACAAAATAATTAAATTTTGCGACACTTATTACTTGTTTACAAATGTCGTTATGCTAATCAAGGAAAAGATATATGATTTAATTTCAACTAAATAAATTCTGAACTTGATATGTCAACCAATTCTTAAATATTGCGGGAGACCCAAAAACTTGATTATGTCTTAATATGCATCTTTTAGAAACATATATTTTTTCAATAAAACAATTTAAATTGTAACATCACAATCATAATCATAAAAGAAGCATTAAATCAACAACCAACCTTCTGTATACATCAAAGTAATAATAAACATTTATAAGACAGAAACAAATACTCGTATATAAGAGACATTGAAAAACACCATAGGGAACATAGGAGACAAAATATAACGTGGTTCACCCGTACACGGGCTAGTCCACAAAGGTTTGTGTGTGTATTATTTAACAATTCCCAAAGGAGTTACATTCTTGCAACATGATTGTTGCTATCTTCCTGAGATTATATGACCCATTTCTATTCTACAAGTACTTGACAACCCTCAAATGGTTGTTTACATAATTGAAAAATTAAGCTTGAAGTTTCCTTCATACTAGAAGAGCTATACCTCTTTCACAAGGGTGTATTTCACTCAATAATCCTTAACTAATGGAAAGCATATTTTATTTTTAGTCAAAGAAAGCATCCTACTCTTTCCATACTTTAAGATATAATTTAATATCTTAATCTTTATACATTAGCTAAAAATATATTCTAATATCCTAACCAAGATAACATCTTTATACATCAACATACATTTAAAGATTTAACCTTATGATTACAATGTAATCATATATTATAAAGGAGCATCACATTCACAATATAATTATATATTATAAAGGAGCATCACATTCCTTATATTCCAAAATATAAATTGTATTACATTATACTCCCAATACAATCATATACCATATAAAAAGATTATATTCGTGCAATTCTCAATATAAATTGTAAAAACTTATACTCATTCTATACAAAGCGATGTAACTATAAATAACTTTTAATATTTATACTAAGGATTTTGCTTTTCCTTATTCAAAGGTAAAACTTATATTTTATAAAAATAATCCTCAACAACATAATCGTAGCTAGGGTCTTTGCTCCAAATTATGGTTTCTACCAATATAAATGTGCTGATATTTTCTAACAGAACAAGGATTACTCGTTTCAGACAGCAATGTAATTACCAAAAGTAAAAATCACACATTACGTCTTTAAGATATATATATATATATATATATCATTATTAAAATCAACCCGGATCTATCGGTTTACAATATATTTAGCAACCAAACCAGATATCACAAATAAGGGATACATATAGGTTTCAGACGTTGCTGAGATTAAATCAACCTAGGTATCCATGCTAGCATCAATTTATAACAAACATAAATTTATAAAAACCTTTCCGGCATGCGTGATGGTAAAAGTTATACAAACATATATATAAATATACCACAAACTAAAAAAAAGACTTCACAAATGATAACGCAGAAGCTAGCCACTTCGGGATCAAACATTCAATCGAATGGAGATATTTGCAATAAATATAAATCTGCAAAGTGCTATTTCGCAAGGCACATGGCTCACAGAACAATATAAGTGCTATAGGTTATATTGGTTTAATGTTTGAATCACTGATATAGGAATGTTTGACGAATAGACAGGTCCGTGCACTTGGAGAATTAAGAGAACAACAACAGAGATGTTTGTAGGGGTCAAGACATAACTCGACTTGACAGTGATAATAGATCGGTGATTCATGAGATCTGGCAGAGATCGATTTTAAAACCGTGAGAACAAAATGTAATTCCCATCCAGGTTTTAAAATTTATAAAACCACAATTGCTGTCAATTGAAACAACATGGATTGAAAAAATTTGGAGACAATTTAAATACCAACATTAGATTAAAATCACCGTCAAGCAATCGCTATGGATCTGGTAGTCACAATATCGAATCGCTGTGGATTGAAATATTGGGAAAGATTTAAACATAACCATTTGATTAAATCACTATCAAGCAATCGCTATGGATCTGGTGGTCACAATATCAAATAGCTGTGGATTGAAATATTTGGGAAAGATTTAAACATTGATTAAATCACTTTCAAGCAATCGCTATGGATCTTATAGTCACAATATCGAATAGCTGTGGATTGAAATATTTGGCAAACATTTAAGCATAAACATTTGATTAAATAATTGTCAAACAATCGCTATGGATCTGGTAGTCACAATATGGAATCGCTGTGGATTGAAATATTGGGAAAGATTTAGGATTGTAGGTTTTTCAAAGCTTTCGCTGGAGATCCGTGCAGCATAAACATACACGCAGGAATCCTATCCTACATCGATTCGATCTTTCTGTAGAGATCTATTTACAACATGAAAAGATAACAAGAACATCAAAAAAAATGGTGATCTCCCTTATGTACCAATGTCTTCTATGGCAGAGGTCACTTAAGAAATCTCATTAACTCATACTATAGCACAAGGAGGTGATAGGAATCACACTGCGGCTAAAAGAGATAACTCAACAGTTCAATAATGAAGTTTGCAGATAAGGATAAAATACTATACACTAATTCATAACTATAACAGCTGGAAATCAGTCAGTATATAATCGCACAGATGTCATCTGACAGATGTATAGCGATTTAATTCCAATGATGATTATTGCAGATCAACATTACTATAAACTAATTCGTATGCAACCGAATTACAAAAATAGTGAAAAGCAGGACAGGCGATTTAAGCTATGATCACTATTCTGAGAAGAGATAACTTACTACGATTCTTATAGCAAGGAAAAGCATTAACCAAATTACCACAGGGATTTTGTAGAGCTCGCTTACTAGGCGTTACTATCGAGGCATCTTACAAAATCTTGCTTACTTCCTAACACTGGGAATTTCGCGCATGTAACAGAGATCCCGCCTAATACCATCGTTCTTCCCGGTCCTCTCTACAAGCTCCAAGCCTTTACTCCCTTCCAGGCGCTCCGAGCAAAGGAGGTAGAAAAATGCTTTCTTTTTTTCCCCAACCATTCCCCCTTCTTAAATAGTTGGATTGTTTGTTTTCACGGGGAGTCTGCTCAGCAAGGGTGATAACTCGCTGCCAAGTGGTAGCTCGAAAGGCTCCACTTGTAATTTGTTACCTAACTAAACTCGAGTTTGCTAACTCGTCCTTCAACAACTTCTTTAATATCAAGGAGTAAAGCCTCCCCCTTCAGGGCATAACCTCAACGTATCAAAATAAGTTTAAGATAAAATCACAACCACTCCTCGTGGAGGATATACATCTTTCACACTAGGTGTAGTTAACTACCATATCATTTACCATAAGCTCTTTTAAAAAGGTTCAAAATAAAAATATCCATAATAAGTCATATGAAAACGTCCTCGTCATAATGTCATACAATAGTCCTTTACTATATCAATTTATCCGTTTTAGTCACTTTTAATAAAAGTTTTCCCATATATTTGGGTTCCTCTATGACACTAAGTGTCTTTATTAAAAGAGCATTAGTTTTTCTTCGAAGGACTCAAGAGCATAATAATGCAATAATAGCCTAGTAATATTTTATCAATACTTAGCTGCTTCTTAATATATAATTCATACTAATGTAATAATTTTAATAGGTTAAGCTTCTTTTTAAGCTTTATGAATTTTCCCTACCCATATTGTAGTATACCTTTTTGTCTCCTAAGTTATCAACATCAAATACACCTTAGGAAAGATAAATTACAATCTACTCAAGGACCTCTGGTGGGGCCTTGGCCTTGAGCTCCTCACCATGGCCATTTACAAAATATGACATATTTACAAAACAATAAGATGCGAAAAGAGGGGGATATCACATCCTCCTCCCCTTTAAAAATAACACCGTCCTCGGTGTGGATATATTCTAGCGGTTCGTCCTCTCTTCTTGAGTCACCTTTCTGCTTGCTTTATCATTTCTATTTTTACCTTCTTTGGTCTTTCATGAATTTTCTTGCAAGTCACAATCAATCACCCTGCATTATTTTTTTTTAAAATCGGAATTCAAAGAAACCGTAAAACTTATCATCTACTTCATGATCAAACTTATATTCATAAATACCGAGTCTTTTATTGTAACATAACATTTGCAGTCTATGGAATATATTTTAATCATTGTTTGTGCTTTTATTATCACAAGCACACATAATTCAGGTGATCCAGGAATGTAGACTATGAACTTAATCACAACAAACCTTTCACTTGATCCAGAAAATTCTTGTCTAACACCCGAGTGCTCACACAACAATCCTTTCGAAACTCTTGCCTAACACTTCAGTGCTCACACAGCAATTATTTCACAGATTTCTTGCCTAACACCGCAGTGCTCACGCAGCAATACTTTCTCTCATGCATACTAAGCAGCGTCCTACCTCCCGCATATGCATTCTCTTATAGTTTGCCTAGGTCTTTACAGCTTGCTGATTCCTTCAAGAATCCTAGCGGCTGTCAACTCCCTGATTTTTCTCGGGAGTGTTTTAGTGCCCTTAACGCACTTTTACATAATTCCCCTCAAGCCTTCTCGCTTGAGTCCAAGAATCTATTCCCCTCAAGCCTCCTCGCTTGAGTCTAGGAAAATCTCATTCAACTTCATCAATTATTTCGTTATATTACATTTTATAACCATACAATTTCGCTGACCAATTTGGTCTAGTTCTTTATTCAACAATAATTAACAATAATAAAAGCTGCAATGTGGATCTTTCATCCTCACCCCTTTATTGTACCATGCATAATATATTAAGCTTTTGTCCACCGAGTTTTGGCCATCTGCCAAATTCAATTGTTAGTAACACTTTCTATAACAAAATCAAATATTTGTAAATAAGAAAATCATTCATTCTTCATACTACCATATCCATACTTGATCATCTGAAGTAAATGTTAGGATTACATAATTCCTTGAACACGAAATCATATTATTCCTATGATGACCTGTGGACATTATGATTACTTAACCTCGAATGTTATCCTTCACCATTTCAAACACACTTCCTACCAACATCACATAGAAATAACCAAATTTTTTTTTTTTACAACATACTTGCATACCTTATAATGATAACCCTATTCCTTTGTAAGGGTGACCGCATATCTTCTTATTATCAGATCCTCATATGTCGAGGTACCAGTTTACCTGTATCATCGCATATTAGTATTACACTAAATTTTACATGAATCTATATATATCCCATCTTTACCTTTTGACCGTTGTAGTGATGTGTGGGAATATAACATCCCGCTCGACCACACATTAAATGTGTTAGTCGTAAAAAAAAGAAATAAAGAAAGAATGTAATAATCATAAAGGCAATCATGCATAACACATATGTCAATCATCACCTTGACTTGTTTCATACAAACTTATACATCAATTACTGTTAAATATTACCTCTGATCTATCATGGAAATGCCATGATATTAAGGTTTTCCTTAACTCCTAATGCGGATATAAAACAGTCATTTGTAAAGACATCAGAAAATCAAAGTGTCCTGTATTACCATTCCGTGGCGGTTCTAGTTTTCCAATACTTTTATTCATACAACAACACATACTCACCATTAATTACATCTATGCATTAATTATGTGAACAACATGATTAACTAAAATTTTATCTCTTAACCAAAATAGTTTTGCCACCACATATAATTGTATGTGACAACAAATCATCATATATCATGATCTCATAAAAGTATAGTTTTTTTTTTTTTTTTTTTTTTTTTTTTTTACCACCACTCACAGTATCCCAACATCCATGAAGATGAGAACATGCATTTCCATCGTATATTCTATTAATTATCCAACTTTCCCTCGCAGTCATAAGGAAAATTTTCAAACTCTCTTAGTTTGCAGTTAACAGAATCTAGACTAGAAAGTCTACATTTCTTGTGGAAGGTTAGTTCGGCTGTATGCATTTTACCAGAATTTATTAGTTATGTCAACATCATAAAGCTATCATTCAAAGTGGCTTTATATATGAAAGGAACTTGACAGTTCCTAACATAATCGAAACATTAGACTATCTTCTATAGTCAAATATTAACATATATAATTACTTTATAAAAGACTTAACCGATATAGGTTGCTTATTTTATCTATCTGAATCTCATATTCAGAAATCCTAATGAATGGGTCAATAAAATTCGATTAGTCAGAAACAATCAACAAAATGTATCAACCCTATTCTCCCATATGACGCGTTTACTGAAACTGAAAGCTATCCATTCCTAAGAATAAAATTGAAGGTAGAGAAGGTAATAAGTATCAATCCACAGATTTAGGAGAGTTCCTCAGTTACACACATTCACAACTAGGATGACTATCAATATACAAGACTAATTCCACAAAACCATAACCGTTATTTTTCTAAAGACTATTTTCTCGTCGTCCAATGAATCCAATCATAAAATAGGAGGATATATTCATCAGTTTAATAATTTCCAATAACAGATCATTCATTTCCATAATGAAACATATACTATCCTTACCTACAACAATGTTGCGCCATTATAATGCTTTCATCAATTGATACATACTTACTTGCAATTCCATGACGACTTGTAAGCTACCTGTTGTCGATCCGTTGAAATGAAATTTTCTATTGCGTCTTGTGTCGCCAGTCCGACTAACTCTTATATGTTTTCCCGACTGAGCCAAAATAAGCCCGAGTGTTTGCAACCTGTGTTCTGATACCATATGTAACGTACCCAAATTTTTCGTAAAATTTAAAACTTTTCTAAGTGCCTAAAATGCCGCTAAAATATATGCGAAACTACAAAGTGTGGGTTTATTTTCTTTAAATACTGCTTTACAAAATAATTAAATTTTGCGACACTTATTACTTGTTTACAAATGTCGTTATGCTAATCAAGGAAAAGATATATGATTTAATTTCAACTAAATAAATTCTGAACTTGATATGTCAACCAACTCTTAAATATTGCGGGAGACACAAAAACTTGATTATGTCTTAATATGCATCTTTTAGAAACATATATTTTTTCAATAAAACAATTTAAATTGTAACATCACAATCATAATCATAAAAGAAGCATTAAATCAACAACCAACCTTCTGTATACATCAAAGTAATAATAAACATTTATAAGACAGAAACAAATACTCGTATATAAGACACATTGAAAAACACCATAGGGAACATAGGAGACAAAATATAACGTGGTTCACCCGTACAAGGGCTAGTCCACAAAGGTTTGTGTGTGTATTATTTAACAATTCCCAAAGGAGTTACATTCTTGCAACATGATTGTTGCTATCTTCCTGAGATTATATGACCCATTTCTATTCTACAAGTACTTGACAACCCTCGAATGGTTGTTTACATAATTGAAAAATTAAGCTTGAAGTTTCCTTCATACTAGAAGAGCTATACCTCTTTCACAAGGGTGTATTTCACTCAATAATCCTTAACTAATGGAAAGCATATTTTATTTTTAGTCAAAGAAAGCATCCTACTCTTTCCATACTTTAAGATATAATTTAATATCTTAATCTTTATACATTAGCTACAAATATATTCTAATATCCTAACCAAGATAACATCTTTATACATCAACATACATTTAAAGATTTAACCTTATGATTACAATGTAATCATATATTATAAAGGAGCATCACATTCACAATATAATTATATATTATAAAGGAGCATCACATTCCTTATATTCCAAAATATAAATTGTATTAAATTATACTCCCAATACAATCATATACCATATAAAAAGATTATATTCGTGCAATTCTCAATATAAATTGTAAAAACTTATACTCATTCTATACAAAGCGATGTAACTATAAATAACTTTTAATATTTATACTAAGGATTTTGCTTTTCCTTATTCAAAGGTAAAACTTATATTTTATAAAAATAATCCTCAACAACATAATCGTAGCTAGGGTCTTTGCTCCAAATTATGGTTTCTACCAATATAAATGTGCTGATATTTTCTAACAGAACAAGGATTACTCGTTTCAGACAGCAATGTAATTACCAAAAGTAAAAATCACACATTACGTCTTTAAGATATATATATATATATATATATATATATCATTATTAAAATCAACCCGGATCTATCGGTTTACAATATATTTAGCAACCAAACCAGATATCACAAATAAGGGATACATATAGGTTTCAGACGTTGCTGAGATTAAATCAACCTAGGTATCCATGCTAGCATCAATTTATAACAAACATAAATTTATAAAAACCTTTCCGGCATGCGTGATGGTAAAAGTTATACAAACATATATATAAATATACCACAAACTAAAAAAAAGACTTCACAAATGATAACGCAGAAGCTAGCCACTTCGGGATCAAACATTCAATCGAATGGAGATATTTGCAATAAATATAAATCTGCAAAGTGCTATTTCACAAGGCACATGGCTCACAGAACAATATAAGTGCTATAGGTTATATTGGTTTAATGTTTGAATCACTGATATAGGAATGTTTGACGAATAGACAGGTCCGTGCACTTGGAGAATTAAGAGAACAACAACAGAGATGTTTGTAGGGGTCAAGACATAACTCGACTTGACAGTGATAATAGATCGGTGATTCATGAGATCTGGCAGAGATCGATTTTAAAACCGTGAGAACAAAATGTAATTCCCATCCAGGTTTTAAAATTTATAAAACCACAATTGCTGTCAATTGAAACAACATGGATTGAAAAAATTTGGAGACAATTTAAATACCAACATTAGATTAAAATCACCGTCAAGCAATCGCTATGGATCTGGTAGTCACAATATCGAATCGCTGTGGATTGAAATATTGGGAAAGATTTAAACATAACCATTTGATTAAATCACTATCAAGCAATCGCTATGGATCTGGTGGTCACAATATCAAATAGCTGTGGATTGAAATATTTGGGAAAGATTTAAACATTGATTAAATCACTTTCAAGCAATCGCTATGGATCTTATAGTCACAATATCGAATAGCTGTGGATTGAAATATTTGGCAAACATTTAAGCATAAACATTTGATTAAATAATTGTCAAACAATCGCTATGGATCTGGTAGTCACAATATGGAATCGCTGTGGATTGAAATATTGGGAAAGATTTAGGATTGTAGGTTTTTCAAAGCTTTCGCTGGAGATCCGTGCAGCATAAACATACACGCAGGAATCCTATCCTACATCGATTCGATCTTTCTGTAGAGATCTATTTACAACATGAAAAGATAACAAGAACATCAAAAAAAATGGCGATCTCCCTTATGTACCAATGTCTTCTATGGCAGAGGTCACTTAAGAAATCTCATTAACTCATACTATAGCACAAGGAGGTGATAGGAATCACACTGCGGCTAAAAGAGATAACTCAACAGTTCAATAATGAAGTTTGCAGATAAGGATAAAATACTATACACTAATTCATAACTATAACAGCTGGAAATCAGTCAGTATATAATCGCACAGATGTCATCTGACAGATGTATAGCGATTTAATTCCAATGATGATTATTGCAGATCAACATTACTATAAACTAATTCGTATGCAACCAAATTACAAAAATAGTGAAAAGCAGGACAGGCGATTTAAGCTATGATCACTATTCTGAGAAGAGATAACTTACTACGATTCTTATAGCAAGGAAAAGCATTAACCAAATTACCACAGGGATTTTGTAGAGCTCGCTTACCAGGCATTACTATCGAGGCATCTTACAAAATCTTGCTTACTTCCTAACACTGGGAATTTCGCGCATGTAACAGAGATCCCGCCTAATACCATCGTTCTTCCCGGTCCTCTCT
This sequence comes from Larix kaempferi, assembly GCA_027924585.1. NCBI lineage: Eukaryota > Viridiplantae > Streptophyta > Pinopsida > Pinales > Pinaceae > Larix > Larix kaempferi. The sequence continues at coordinate 8,857,514 of BSBM01000010.1, read as the reverse complement.
ACAAGCTCCAAGCCTTTACTCCCTTCCAGGCGCTCCGAGCAAAGGAGGTAGAAAAATGCTTTCTTTTTTTCCCCAACCATTCCCCCTTCTTAAATAGTTGGATTGTTTGTTTTCACGGGGAGTCTGCTCAGCAAGGGTGATAACTCGCTGCCAAGTGGTAGCTCGAAAGGCTCCACTTGTAATTCGTTACCTAACTAAACTCGAGTTTGCTAACTCGTCCTTCAACAACTTCTTTAATATCAAGGAGTAAAGCCTCCCCCTTCAGGGCATAACCTCAACGTATCAAAATAAGTTTAAGATAAAATCACAACCACTCCTCGTGGAGGATATACATCTTTCACACTAGGTGTAGTTAACTACCATATCATTTACCATAAGCTCTTTTAAAAAGGTTCAAAATAAAAATATCCATAATAAGTCATATGAAAACGTCCTCGTCATAATGTCATACAATAGTCCTTTACTATATCAATTTATCCGTTTTAGTCACTTTTAATAAAAGTTTTCCCATATATTTGGGTTCCTCTATGACACTAAGTGTCTTTATTAAAAGAGCATTAGTTTTTCTTCGAAGGACTCAAGAGCATAATAATGCAATAATAGCCTAGTAATATTTTATCAATACTTAGATGCTTCTTAATATATAATTCATACTAATGTAATAATTTTAATAGGTTAAGCTTCTTTTTAAGCTTTATGAATTTTCCCTACCCATATTGTAGTATACCTTTTTGTCTCCTAAGTTATCAACATCAAATACACCTTAGGAAAGATAAATTACAATCTACTCAAGGACCTCTGGTGGGGCCTTGGCCTTGAGCTCCTCACCATGGCCATTTACAAAATATGACATATTTACAAAACAATAAGATGCGAAAAGAGGGGGATATCACATGGAGGAACCTTCTTCTTGGGAAGAAGTGGATGTTTCTTCCATGCTTGGATCAGATGCTTGATCTCTATAACTGTGGAAGCAAGCACAAGCAGGTGCTCTTCAAACTTGATCATCATACCAAATGTGGCCAGAAAAAGTCCAAATGAGAGTTGATGAGCTTGAGAATCAATCCCAAGCAAATGATGATGTTCTCCATCTTTTGTGCAACTCTGAGAATAAGTTCCAATCATAATCATGAAGTGGATAGGAAGCATGACAGTGAGAGAGAATGCAAAAACTCCATAGTAAAATTCAGCCTCCATAGCATCCAATGTCATACTATATTGCAAACCAATGAGAGTATCTGAGTGTGAATGAGCTGCAACAACTCACTGATGATCCTCAGAATTTGAACGAGAAGGCTCATGAGAGAACAAAGGGTTTTGGAGATCAACTCCAAATGCTTGAACTTCAAACCAAATGAATATTGATGTGATTTAGGATTAAACCCAAGCAAATGGATGATGTCTCCAACTTCAATAGTACCTTGAGGAAGTGTGCATGTGACCATGTAGGAAGTGAGAGGAGGCATGGGACCAAGGAGTGTGAATGCATGAACTCCATAATCTGATCTAGACTCCAAAACATCCAAGGAATCACAATCTTGCACATAAGCAAACTCATAGGAAGAATTAATATCTTCTAGAGCAATCACTAATAGAGAATCCTCAGTAGAAGATGTATTATAGGAGAACAATGAGTGGAGAGAGAGTGCTTCCTCAACAATGGAAGCTCCATTTGTCATATCTTCATCATTAGCAGCAACATATTGTGCAATAGATGATTTATCTTCACATTCTACTTCATAACATGTAGAGGAACCATTTGAATCAAAGAGATCTGTACCAATAGGAACTTGTGTTGAAGATTCTTCCATTCGATCTTCATCAACAAATTCATCAAAGAGAGTAGAGGCCAAGACATTAACAGGGAGAGCACATTTTGAGGTTTCCAATGCTCGCTCCATGAACCATTCTTCTACTTATCGAGAGCCTTGTCCAAGTTGGACCATAGCTCAAATTGATAGTCTGCATAATCAATCAGGTAATGGATACTTGGAGACATGGATAAACACATAGCTCTGAATGCTCTGTCACAGTCATTTGGCCAATCATTTTTCTCTTCATCAGACTCTGGTTCTCTTGAGATATGCTCACATTTTAGGCTTCCACTCAGCATAATTGAATGGAGTAAGAAGAGGAACTTTCAAATCCATGTAGAAGCTGTTGTACCTGCAAAAACAAATCTGAAAACCTATACTAGAATACTATTTGGATCAATATGATCTCCTTACTTCGACAATAGGCACATTCGGGAGTGCATCACACCTGGGTAGAATCCAAAGTATTTCTCCAATGGCTTCAAGGCAATCTCCCAAAGGATTTATGTGGTTTCTCCACTGCTTCGGGTGCACTATTGGAAGCAACTGTGTTCAGCTCTCCTAAGCTCTGATACCATGTAAATTCTAAATGTGTTCAACACCATGCTATAATTATACAAGCCAGGATCTAGAAGCAAAGTAGTCCTAACAAGAAATTGCATAGATTTTACCAGAAATAAGAAGAAATATTGAAAAACAAATACATGAGATATAATTCAATTGATGTAAAATCCAATGTCTATTATTCAATAATATGTGTACAATATATAATACATATCAAGTGAGAAATTAATGAGTCTTAGTGGAAAGTTGAGTATCTCACATTAATGCTAGGCTTAGTAGAGTAATTCCCTAATCTATGACATTGTGCCAAGTGTGACTCTTGTATTGGGCGATAATGAGGTCTAATGAACTTATGAGGACCATGGGGACATTAAGCTAGTCAATTAATGTGGATGGAATCATTATGAGGGTGAATTATTTGGTTTAGGACTTTGGTAGTGGCCATTAATGAGTAATTTGACCATTTCTGGTGCATTAGCACCATTGGTTCAACCTTATCCCATAAAAAACGGAACATGGGCGCTTCCCTCATTAAATGCATTAAGTTGGGAACCTTTTCACTCCCAAGAATAAGCAAATAGGGCACACTTGTGGAAAAACATGGCTATTATGGAATACCACTAGTCTAATATGTCGACAAACCCCCTAGACTAGGCACTATGAAGCCAAACAATGGAAAAAATTACATTAAACACTTGGAACCTTATGCAAGGATTATTAAACAAGGTATATATGGGAATTATGTTCCGACATATTTGATCAATGAAAGGCGTAGAGTAAGTATATTTAGGACATGCTTTATTGGTATCCCTAAAATCAGTGCAAACACGGATAGTACCATTCTTTTTGTCAACCAGAACTAGGTTGGAAACCCATTCTGTCATTGCAATAGGATAGATAAACCCAACTTTCAATAGCTTTTAAACCTCTTCTTTTACAGATGCAGCTTTATGTGGGTTAACTGGCTGAAGCTTCTATCGAACTGGTTTCACATTTAGATATGCCTTAATTTCATGTTCAACTATAGATGGGTCGATGCCCATCATCTCCTCATATGAGTAGGAGAATACATTTCATAATTATTTAAAAAGATCGGTGTACATGCAAACTTATTCAAGAGAACAACTTACACTGATGAAGATATTTTCCATGATATTATGTTTTATGGAGATATTGATCGGAATTGTTACCAATACATTATCCATATTTCCTTCAGCGAAAAAATTCCATGTTTCACGAAAGGGTTAACAAGCTGATCAACATTCCCACTAAGTCTCATGCGAAACTCCTCATTCTCAATTATGTTTAACTCTGGAAGGAAATATGATCTATGATGCATATGTTACCAAGGGTGATCAATGCCTACCATTACTTCCATAATGGCCTCATCTGTAGGAAAATCCTTGTCTAAATAGTCGAAGGAATGAGTTGAGTCTATCACCCATGCAGGCACATAATCAACATCTAACTCCTCATAGAAAGAAGGATTTAGGATGGGATCTATGGTCATTTCTTGTAATTATTGATAACCAACTTCTCCCACAAATCGAGGCACCATTGTCCCATTCTGAGTAGGTAATACTCAAGGATCAGTTCTACTATATATTATGAAGACATCCTTAGATACTAAAACATTGTTTTGAGTACTCGTTGAACCAATGTAACTGATGGGAGCAGGAAAATCAAAAGTTCCGATAACAGAAGAATATAAACCTACTCCCAAACTCTTGTTGGGTGGACATGCTTGATCAATCATCAAGATATTTGATTCCGAAAAGGATGTGTTATTTTTATGGGTGAAGGAATTTTAATCGACTGTGACGATTCTAACTTCATGAGGAAACATCAAGACTCAAAAATCGATGCTAGAAGTCAGAAATTGAGCAAGTATTGTACTTGCAACACCTCAAGGCTATGATGATACTTTTGATTCCTGTTGTGGTCACACCACGATGGGTAACCCTTATACTAGTTGCAATAAGGGCCCATGCCTTGGTAAGCGGGATCATTTGGAGTGTCAACAGGAGTTAGGAGGTTGATCAAATGGTATGATTATGGCAAGAGTGTGTGTGAAGATTTTGGGTATTTTTTGTAATTTGAGAAAAAACAATTGAAAGGTTAATGTCTCATCATAAAACACAAGTTCAATTTAAAATAATTAATTATGAATTTAAATTTGAAGCGTGTAATTATTCTAAAAAGATATCTTTCTTATATTATTATATTAGTGCAGGTGTAATATTTATCAGTGATGGCCACATGAGTAACCTACTAACCTATACAATAGTACTAGTTATCTAGGTGCATATGAGTTAATGGTTTGCAAATCATAAGTTCAGTATCGGCTACTAGTAAAATAAAATAATTTCGGGACAAAATCATCTTAATGGGGGAAGTATGTAATTCCCTTTATAGATATATTAAACCACGGTAATTTTTAGGGGCAAAATTTCTCCAATTGAATATTTTTGGAAAAATAAATTCATTATTTGGTCATTTTTAGTCTCTAATATCGCCTATATTTACATAAAATATGTTTTTTGATCATCATATTCACCAAACATTACATGTTTCAGTAGTAAATTGTAGGTTTCATATTTAATATTTTCCTACCTATCTATATATATGTTTTTTCCAATCCAAAATAATCGCCTAGAATACTATACTTAAGTATAATATTAGAATCTTTAAAAAATACCCTGTATTAAACACATTAGTTAAACATTAACATAACTAAGTACACTTAATTAAAAATAATATAGGGTTTGAGGATTAAATAAAAATGCACAAAAATTATATCATAATTATTTCAAAGGTTGTTAGTCAATATTATTGAATGGTTCAATATGTAAATAAAAATTATATATATATCGTGAAGGGAGGACTAGCCCAATGGTCATCCATGCAAAGATTCTTTGCATGGATGCAAAGTGGAGTTATCCATGAGTCAAGAGGATATTTGAAGGGGGGATATGGACAGATAAGGGAGAGGGAGGTTTTGGAGGGAGAGAAATTACACAAGGAGATTCGAGAGCAAGGGAATTTGATAGTGGATCTTACCGAGGTAAGGTTTCTATTGGCAGATATTACCAATTGAGGTTTGGGGGCTCTCATATTTAAGTTGAGGAGATTGGGTTGGGTGGATATTTGAACACAAATTTTTGGTTGGAGAAGGAACAATGGGAGAGATTCCCTTTGGGAGGTCTAGGAATTCTGCTATAGGTAAGTTCAAATACTCTTTAGTATTTTTTATATAATTTATAATAGAAGAAATTCTAATTTTTTCGTTTTATTTATTTACATATAACCTATCGAGTTGATAGTTTTTAATTCTTTCTTTACTTCCTGTAAATGCCTTAGGGGATTCCCCTTAGGGAATTTAAGGGAGATCATTATATCTTATTTTGGGGGTGGAGAAAGTAGATCATTAAGAAAAAGAGTCACCTTTATTTCCCCAAAGAGGCATATTTTGGAGTTATGGGAATTTAGTGGATCATATAGGAGTTTGGTGAAAGGGGCGATTGAAGAAAGATAATCTGCCCCTTCCAAAAAGTAGAATTTGCTTGAATCTTGAGGAAAGATGGGGCTACTCGGAGAGAGTTCCTATCCCTTCATGATCCCTTCCAAGATAATTCATGATTCACAGATAGAAATTTCTAGATAGATATGCTACTAATATATTATCATTATAAATGTTACTAATATTTATAGTATGGGAAACCTTTAGGAAGGAATGGTCTCTCCTTCCTTAAAGAGACCTATCTTGGGGTTGTGGACCACATGTGACTTGCATGATTAGGAAATGGTCACTCCTTACATGATCTAATATTTTTCAATGAACATCCATACAAGACACTTTGAGAAAGGATTCTTCGCTCATTCTCACAGTGATCGCTTTCCATTGAAATAAACAAAGGACACTATTATGAGGGAGAGGTACCTCCATCTCTGATGGACTTATTTTGGGGAACCATCGTATTTTACCCCTTTAGGAAGGAACGATTGACATTTCTTCATCGATCCATCATTAAAAAAACAAGAATAGAGTACACCTTCAAGAATGTACAGTTACGTCTTCTATGATGGAGATTTTCATAGAAACCACCACATTTGTTATGTTTTAGTAAGGACTAGTCACTCCTCTGATCGAACATTTTTCAATAAATGTCCTTATGTTATCATTTAAGAGAGGATTCTTTGTGCATTCTCATATTGATCACTTCCTAGAGAACAAAATGGGGGACACAATGATGAGGGAGATTTTCTTCTTTATCTTATGGATCACGTTTGGGGAACCATTATATTTGATATCTTTAGGAAGGAATGGTCACTCTTTATCCTATTGATACACGTAATCATAAATATATTTTTAATTAAGGATTGGTCATTCCTTAAGGTCTGATCATTTCTTACCAAAGGAATCTCCATATGGGATCCTTTAATGAAGGATTGTTTTATTGTCATCACATTGACCACCTTCCCATGAAAAACAATAGAGGACCTTTTGAGGAGTGAGAGGTACCTCCTTACCTCATGAATCCCTTTTGGGGAACCACTATATTGGAACCATTTAGGAAGGAACATTCACTCCTTCTATGATCGATTCCTTCTAAAAAAATAACATTTTACATCTTCAAGAGGGAGTGGTTAGTAGATTTCTGATGGTTCTATTTATACAAAGGTACCACATGTATCATGTTTGAGTAAGGATTGGTCACTCTTTATTTGATGACTTCTTTAGCTTTTAGGAAATATTGATTTTTCGTTCTCACATTCATTTTCTAAAGAATGAAAGAAGAGGAACCTATGAGTAGTGAAAGGTACCTCATTTTCTGATAGGGACCTTTTGGGGAACTACCATATTGGATGCCTTTTGAATGGAACATGCACTCTTTCTATTCATATACTCGTAAAGAACCATCACATGGGAAATAACAATGAACTATAGGCCTTTTTTTTATATATTCCTTTCCAGTGGACCTTGGATGAGGACACATTTAAAAATGAGAAATATTTTTTTCTCTTAACATATTTTCATATAGATCCACCACACGGGACAGATTTGAGATTAGATCCCATAATGAACAAGATACATTAAACAAAGAGACCATTTTAACACGAAAATAAACATTGATATTGATAATATTTCATGTAGAATATTATTTTATTTTTAAATTAATTAATTGATTTTTGTGTTAAATTATATTTATTTTTATTGTGTTCTTGTTAATTTTTATTTCATATTTTTCTTATGAAATGAATCTGGATTCCCAACAGTATGTCACTAGTACAAAATGAGAGATAAGTGACTAGACGACTAAAAAAGTTAGTCACCTTAGTTTTTTCAATGGATAAATGACAAAAATTAAGCAATTTTAAGTGAGTAAACTAAAAATGACTAAGATAAATGACTAAGTCAGTCACAAGATAAAATATACGACTAGATGACAAGTGACTAAAATAAAAATGATTAACTTAAACGACTAATTTAGTCACAGGAATACAAATATGGCTAGCTAACAACGTCTACGAATATGAATTAGTAATTTATGTTAGTCATTTTTAGTCGTGTCATCTTGGTAATGAAAAATTATAACTTTGATAGTGAATTTGTACAATTTACTAAATCTTAACACCACAAATGGCTTCAAAGATACCTATCTAGGGGGTATCTGAATCCATATGTCGTGTTAGAATTTAATAAATTGTAACACTATAGATGGATTCATGAGAGACACCCTCTGTCACAACTAGGAAACATTTTCTTCTTTTCATGAAATCCAGTGAGGTCCAGCCTATAAATCCAAATGTTGGATGTGTTCATTGACCTCAAGCCTCATCTGTAAGTGCAATATTTTTGTCATCATGTGCACTCAAAATTAAAGACTCAATTTACATGAATTCAATCCTAACCATGCTATGTTGACCATTATCCGCATATCAATTTTATTTAATGATTAAAATATGTATTAAAATATTATAATATATAAAATTTTACAATATGCATTTTTTATATTATTACAAAAATATATTATAATAATATTATATAATAACATAGTAAAAATATACAATATAATAACACAACATTATACAACCAAATTACCAATATAATATTATACTAATGCAACATATAATGTATAACAACATATTTTCACACAAATATTAATATATATAATATATATATAAACCAGTATCAATCAAAACAAAAGCAATATCAAACAATTACAAAACCAAAATCCTCACTCTAATATATAAAAATAAATATCAAACTAATTAAAACAAAACAATATCAAACCATTCAAAAACTAAAACCCATGCTCCATCATGTAACAACAAGTGTTCGTTAATGGTACTCCACCATCATGGTGGGACCCTATATCCATAGCTATATGTGACCGACCTCCAAAATGGGGAATATTAATGACTAGACAATCCATTTCATGGAGCTACTCTCATACAAGTGCTATGAAACAAGAATTGGTGCCAATTTTTTGGATTTGGGTTTGAGAGGCTATTGCATTACGCCTGAATGGGTCTGAAATATGGGTTTAGGTCATTTATTAATGCACCAAATTGGTGCCGGTTGGAAATTACAGTGATGTCATTTTGGGGGTTTTCTTAGAAATCAGTCAACATAAAAGAAGAGGGCATCGCTATCTTAACAAGGGTACACTTGTGTATCCATTGTGATGATTGTTGGGAGGTAGATAACATTAATTTCCATATCTGAAGCTTAAAGGGAGGTTGCAGGCCAGTGAGGGAGGGAGCATCTACAGATCCCATGAGTAGAGGGGATGGACCAGTTTAATAGGATGTGACTGCTGTTGGAAGTACCAAAATGAGAAAACCCAATATTGTTCATCACTGCTGCCATACACTTTCGTGGGTTCTCAATTTATTTCACCAATTGTGATTGTGGCAGATGTAGTCTTTGTTAGAGAGAGGGCACATAATTGTTGATACATGATTTGCTTGGGATTTGGCTCAATGTTAATGATGGGCACTGCTTTCAGTTCTTTTCCACTATAATATTTACAAAACAGTCAACTCGTGGAGGTTTTGGGGATTGTACGCTACCCTAGATGGTGACTACATATCATCGTTAAGCTATAGAAAACTCGTGGATCTATTCAATGTTGAAAGAAGGGGTTGCAAGCAATTGTTGCCTGCAATATACTCTTCTCTTCACCAATCAAGTGCCAATACTTTTCCATCCCACGGGTCAGAGAAGAAATTTGTCTCAGAATTAGTTTGTTATATTTATTTGAGCTTCAATTTATTCTAGGCCACATTTTTGTGGTCATGGGAACCTAACAAAATTGGATTTCAACGTTGTCAACAATAATAAAGTTATATGTAGATTCCCCCCTTATTTGGGAAGTTTGAAAAACCTCCAATACTTCATAATGGATAAGAATCCAATGTTTTATCATTTTCCTACTGAACTTGGGAATCTCAAAAAGCTTCAGGATCTTAGGCTTGCAAGTTCTGGATACTCAAGTTCAATACATGTGGCTTATGGAAAACCTGGATACTTAAGTTCAATACATGTGGCTTTTGGAATTTTTTGAATATAAGCTCTTTGAATTTGGAAAAGAACAAGCTATGAGGAAATATTCCTCCCAGTATAGGTAATCTTTCTCACATGTGTCACATTAACCTACATGGTAGCATGTTATCAGGGGCACTCCCTTTCTCTTCAAAGTTCTTGCATAGGTTGGTTAAGAATGTAGACTCGAAAGGGAACTTGGGATTGTGCATAAATGCCTTATAGGATATGCATAGTTCTTAGCACTTGTGATTTTGTCTATGTGGGTCTTTGCCCATCAAAAGTTAAAACAAACAGTAAATCATCCAAGAAATCTAGAATCTAGAAGAAATTTGTGCATCAATTCAATTCCAAGAAATCATCCATGGACTTATATCTTCTAGAAGTGAATAGTCCCACATGCCACTATGTAGTCTAATTTTGGCACATATCCCATGGTGCATTGGGAGTATTTTTATTGGTTTCCTTTCATAAGGTTTGCACCGTGGATGAATTGCTGCTAGGGTGGGATATGTACTCTTACCTTTCCCTTTTCACTTTGTTTGATTGTTATCACTTATCACCCCCACTTTCTTAAGTCAATGAAAATTTTGGTTCTTTGAAGTCTCCTAACTTGTAATTGTTCAGATTCATACTGTTCATTGTCTCTGATTCTCTATGGTTTGTTTCATTTGATTTTATCCTTTTAATTTGAATTTCATTTTTCCTATTGCATTGCTACTCTTGCATGAATGTTGGAGCAGTTATGTTTTGGGATTTGCATAGAAGGAAATGGACTGAGGACTAGTAGTAAAGGGACGTGCACCAACAAATGATAGAAGTTAGTTAAATAGTTGACACATTAGTTAGGTCTTTAAGCTTGTTTTGGTCCACTTAGTGGGTTTTAGGCCCCCCTTAAAAAGTTATAAATATGTAATGGGTGGGATAATTAGAGGTATCAATGCTTATGCTGAATCTATGCTATCTATGCTTTTTGGCTTTGATTAGAGCTAAGTTGTTCCTTGCACAACTGTAAATAAAGGGAAATTAAGGTTAGAATTGGATACATCTCTTTAAATAAAGGGGAAATTTAGTCTCATGATATAATTTAGCATTAGTTTCATATGGCTTAATAGTACCAAAATATTTGTTATAGAGTTTCCAAAATTAGAATGTCCCCTTCCATGGATTACCCAACACAAGGAGTAGGGATGTGATCTAGGTTAAAAAATATCCATATAAATTCAAACCTATTAAAACACCAACACCATTCAAATTCATCCATGTATTAAACTAAATAATGCAAGAAAAAGAAACATGCATAAAATCATTAAAACCATGGATTCAATATCCATTTCATTTATAAAAGAATAAACTAAAATTGCAAAATTACAAATAGAGAATGAATAGAAGAGATGGAATAATTATCTTTCAACAAGATGGTCCAAGAACCTAGCTACATATGAGTAATTTTCCACCCAACCTTAGGCATCTAGTGCAAAATATGTAGATGCCACCCCCAAGCTAGGGTATGAGGATACAAGGGAAAAATAAACTAGCTACAGATTCATAGGTCAATAAAATCAACCCAATTGCTCTCAAGCTTATCCAATATGTTCACAATTGAGCACTCTAGGTAACTATCCATCTATCCAACAATCATGGCATTCTCAATGTTGGCACCCGATTTTGCATAGTTTGATCTTACGTGTGCAATAAGTCTTTGTGAACCTAGGTTTGTTGTGCATACCTTATTTTAATCTATGAACCCTATTGTATTCTATGTGTCAACTATTTACATGATAACTATACCACCGTGCCAACTTCTTGTTTACATGCTGAAAGACTTGGTTGTAGGAAGGTGTCAGTAAATTGTAACTATTTTGAACTGCTTTGGATTAGTATGAAAAGAAATGTATATGGGAAAGTTGGGTATATACATAAAAGTGTCATGTAGATAAACCATAATTTTGCAAACAAGAAGGATAGAGTGAATCTGAGTAACCTTGTTTGAGAATGATGTGGTTGAGAAATCGTATTTTCAGATAGCATTCTAAATGATCATTTTCTCTCTTACGTCTTGCAGAAAGAAAACTATATTTTTATCCACAACGTCATCCACTCCTAGACAACAGGTAACAAAATGTGCACTTCAAGTGCATTTCAATTTTCACTTGCCTAGGATGCTAACATTATTTTGACAAGTATTTGTTTGCAACAATTCTGACAAGCTTTGAGACGTTATAAAGCATGTATATATTGACAAGAGGTATAGTGGTGACAGGGGTGTTGATATACCTCCACAAGGAAAAATGGTGTGCACCTGATCATCTAATGCTTGCAAATATTTCCTATCAATTTTTCTTGTACAGAACATTCTATATTCGCTTATTGACTTAGAAACGTATTGGTGCATCTTTACTTGAAGTTCCATTTATCATTGTGTATTTAAATAAAGAGATTAGAATTTCATGCCAGATTTGAAAGGTCAAAATGCATGTTTTGGCAGGGTAATAGAGATGGGTTGTACATCCCAAGAAGGTTTGGAACATCAGAAGCAGCCTCAACAGCATGTCGTACAAAAATATCCAATGATTATGGATCAACTGCCACAACATTGAATTATCAAGCCCATTGTTCTTTACATCTTTAAGGTATGTGGTTCTATCTCAACGCTTGTTGATTAATTTCTAGTTGAGACAATCAAAATCATTATGCTCCACCATATGATCCATTGTATTTATTCCATTCCTCAAAACATTGTCCAAGTTGAATTTGATGAATAACCCTTGCCTCAAAAGCATCTCCATGCTTACTTTTTTCTCTTCATAGAATCTGTTAAAGTAATTGTAATTAATTGAAAAGACATTAAATTTGAGGATTTCCTGCCTACCTTCTTTGTTGGGAGTCTCTCTTCTTTCGAATCCTCTGATTCATCACCTGTATGAAGCTTGGATTTATTTCTGATTAGGATGCCACTTGGAGTTGTTGAGGTCTTAGCTTGAATATCATATGCTTTCATGTATGACTCTGTGGGAATTCAAGATCTATAAGAGGATTGATAGTCAATTTCTTCAAAGACCAGTTGACTAAAGGGCCCCTGGAGGGGATTTAATAGAGGAAATAGGAAGGAAATGTTCTTACACCTGGGTGTTTGAGGAATCCTCTTGGTTGAGTTGTGCCAAACCTAAAATTGATAGCCAAAGGAACCATAAAATAATGGCCACTTCTAAATATGAGATCTATGTCTTTTGTTCTTTCAAGAGGAATATAAGGGACTCTCTTCCACATAAATTTTGGATCACATTGCCTTTAAGAATAGGTATCCAATTCTTTGTAAGCCAAGTTTCTATGGCTCGAAGAGGGCATAAACCTGTGAATTTCCTAACTAGATAAATCTAGCATTGTATGAGAGGAAGTTGAGGACAAAAGCTAACATTAGGAATATAGGCCAGCTCAACGAAATAGGAAGAAGACTCGTCATATGTAGGCCTGGAAGGCTTGGAAGAGGCCTCATAGGTATCTACAAGCTCGCAAAAGACTTGAACCTCCAAAATAGACGGGCATCCTCCCATATCCGATTCTAGGAGAGGCTCCATAAGGGTCAATGAATAATGCAGAGAGGTGGAGGGAGGCAGAGCAGAGCTAGGGTTTCACTCTGAAGCTTGGGGTGACTTAGATTATTTTTTTATAATATTAGTTAACATTTATAAATATTTTTCTATTTCTGGTTATGTGTTTTTTCCTCCTTGAGATTTCCCTTTTGTTGCAACAAGATCTTCTAAATCCATGCGAAATGATACTGTTGAAAATTGTTGCACTAAAAAATGTGGCAACACCAAAGAGTACTCAAGTAAGTCTAGTAGTTCATTTCATATGCAAATAATAGCTGGGAAGCTCTCTTTGGAAATGGAGACATGTAAAGCATGAATCGTGCGAGAAGGAATGCACACGCAAAAAAGTTGGAGCGAGCCTTGGCCAGGCTTATATCACTGAAGTTCTTGTCATAAAATGAGGTATTGCAGAGTGAGGTGAAGTTGATTCCAAGAGTTCCTTGACCTTACAAGGGTTGGGTTGAATAAACTTGGATGAAATTAAAATGTCCAAAGAATAAAAATATTTCTAGTCTAATGCATAGTTCTTGATATTGCCTTAAATCTTGTTAGTACAAAGAATATCAATAACTTTGCATAGATGGAGGACATGGTATACCCATGTCTTTCTCAAGATGAAAATATCATTCAAATAAATAATGATTAATTGTCATTTGTCTAAATATTAATGAGTTTTAATACAAGTAGGTGACCAACCAAGTGATGATCTTATTTGGATTGTGGCCACATCGAGAAATTCATAAATTGATTTGTGAATTGCTACATTATCAATGTATCCTAGATAGGAAGCAAAATCAATAGGAAGGAAGGTGCATAGGACTATTGTGAGGTAATATTAAAGACCATGAGGATGTGTCAAGGCCTTGAGTTCAGTAAAAAAATTAAGGTACGTGTTGAAGAGAGGTTCCAAGGTTGTTGATCCTAGAGAACACTAACTATGTTAGGTTTTTGATATGATACATAGATGTGAAAGCATTTATGAATGGATATTTCCCACACCACATAATTTCCAGATAGGATATTCCATGTGGATGTAATGGGGGACTAAAATATATATGTATGATGGTCCTTATTTTTTTCTTGAGGCATGGTAGGTAATCACAAAATTTTAGAAATTTCCTAAACTGTTGTTTTATGACAACTTTTTTAGCTATGGCAGATCCAAAGACTGAAATAATTTTCATTCATGAAGCCTGGAATGGCATTTAATTCATTCTCATTTATCCTGCCATGGATTAGAGAAGAGACTAGTCAAAATGATATGTTGCTAGAGTTTACACAATATTGTAGAACTAAGATGATGGGGATACAAAAGAGCAAATAATGTCAGACTTTGATAATATTATTTAGATAGAATGCCAAGATTCCGTTGTGAAATTATTTTGTAGTGATAAAACCTTGCAAGATATTGAAGCATAAAAAATCATGAAACTGGAGGAAATTGAAGTGCCTATACCAAAAGGTGACGCAAAAGGGAAACTTGCATGTCTATTTAGTTTAGATAATTAAGATAACTCTTTTTTTTATTCTAGATAGGCCTCACTCTTTCTCCATGTTCATCTATTTGCATTGCTGATGTTTCGAGGAATGATTCAAACAGAGATGGACCTAAGAAAAACTTATCTTTCTTCCCTATGCATGGACAATTAGAGAATCAATTTGGGCCTTATAACTATTGGGGATATGGTTTGATGTGGGTCTCGCCAAATGGAAGAAGCATTATTGCACTAAGAGAAGTGAGGTGCAATGTACATCCTAGTACTTCAGAGGGTTCTGTTTTTGTGGTGCCTCACCTACTCAAAATAAAAAGTTTCTTATCAAGATCACACCTCATAAGGAGTTTCCATCTAACTATAGGGATATTTATTTCCATGGTACTAAAGAGTGTCATTACTTCATGCATCATGTTAGGGTACTTCTTATCCTTTCTACCAATACTTTAGCATAGGATTAATTTGCATGATTATTTTTTATTTGTATTAGTTGTGGCCTTGGAATTGGTAATCATATGCAATGTTTTCAATAAACTGCTACAGAAACAGAATTAATGGAAAGAAAGAAGTCATGATTGGTTACTTTGATTCTGGAAAGGATGCTAGTAGGTTATTTCAGTCTTTTCATGAGCTGCTACAGGTATCATTCTTTTAAATCTTTGTAAAATGAAGTACGGTGGCATATCCTTATGTTTGGAGGGTGGCTCAACTGCCAACCAGAATAGTGGTCGGTAACCCAACGGGACTTGAACCTCAGCTGGACGAGAACCAGGAACCTCACGATGAAGTCTACCTTGAAACATTCCATTTGAAATGATTGAGCTCTTTCCCAAATCTATATGATGCAAAGTGACTATTTCAATGATTTCCTTAACAGATGTGTCTGTAACCGAAATGTCCAATTGTATAATCATCATTTTCTCCACTTCTTTTGTTGTTCCTCCCCTTGTTTCAATGATTTCCTCCTCAATCTTACAGTGTAGGACAATTGCCATAATTCATAACTCGATGCGAAACTAGATGGCCCCACTTGGATCCAGCTTGAAGCTTGCTTAAACTAGGAAGAAATACAAGCAGACTCCTGCAAACAGTCTCAACAAAGCTCGGCAGTGATCTAGTTTGAATCTCCCTAACATCCTTCTACAAACAAACCGGAGGGAGATGGCGTAAACCCTAGCCGTGGGAGAAGAACCAAATACTTGACATTTTTCGTGTTTTTTAGTTAGTTTCCAACTTTGTTCGTACTTCAAGCAATGAAGGAGAATTTATTAGCTTCTAAAAGTAGCAAAAGTTTTGAATCTTAATCTCGGAAGAGGTATTCAATATCATTTTCTCTCTTTTAAGACACTTTTGTTTAGAAGTGATGCCTAGTTGGATGAATTGATCCTCTTTCTAGCCTGTAAGCATCCAATGGTTGTATATTATTTTTTATATGCAAGAAATCTTCCAAAATTTGATCCATTGTTAATATATGCCCTAAAAAATCAGGATACATAAGAAATGAGGGGAAAGTTAAAATAAATTAGATGATATATTAATTCACATATATAGATAGAGTTACTTTAGAAACACCAGCACTTTAATGATGCTGGGCTAAGAATGAAAGTGTGAAAACTAGTTTGGTGAGTGGATGAGCCCAATGCCATGAATGTAGGCGATTGAATCTTGAAGGGGTTGTGCTTGAAGTTTCCCTGTCATTCCAATGATTCACATGTATGTGATCTAAATAGGATATTTTCATGTCTGATCTGTAGGTAGTGAATTAACCATGTTGACTACTTAATTAAATGCCTAAGCAGTTCAAGGATTAAAAGTTCAAGGTAGAAGGGAGTAAAAATCATAATAAATACTACACCTTTTTCAAGGTTTCCAATCTAAGCAAAACTTCCTCTTTAATTCTCTTTGGGTGCAAGTAATGGGCATGTGAGAAGCTCCAACATCAACATCTATGGGGATTTAAATGCAGAGAATTTATTGGGTTTAGATATTTAATATATTTCTTTTAGTGTGCATAGTACTTACTTTCACCCTTGCAGGATGAAAATGTTATTTGCCATTGCTGAATAACTCATTAGCTATGCCTGCACTTCAGTGTCTCTTGTAACATCATTATTTTCGTCAAATGCTTAAATTTCTATCTTTGTAGTTTCTTAAGATATCCATTGTTTAACATGATGGTGTGACAAGGCTTATCTATCCAAAATTATGTTGAACTAATGGTTACACCATTTGGGATTTAATCTAGCTGATCAGTAGCCTATTGTTGCTCAAGTTTGAATTCATGACATGGTGGTTTGACCATCCTATCTAATTTTTAGAAGATCATTATGTCACTATTTCACAAGAGCTGAATCCTTTCAGAAGATTCAAAGCATCCAACCATGTGGAGCTTTGCATCAAATGCTATATCTGGAATGATGGGATTTAAGGGTAGACAATCTTCTGTATGCTCAGATGATGAAGTTTCTTCCAAGAAAAGTGCAGAAGAAAGATTGGAGTTTCCTATATGTTGGGAGTCCTTCAATATTGTAGAGAATGTACCATATGTCCTATGTTGTGGTCATACACTCTGCAAAAACTGTGTTCTTGGTCTTCAGTGAACAATTGTGAAATTTCCTACACTACCTGTTTAGCTTCCTCTGTTCATTTCTTGCCCATGGTGCCAGATCTTATCCTTTAGGTTGGTTTGGAAAGGCAGGCTTAAATTTCCACGCAAGAATTTTTTTTTTCTTTGGATGGTAGAAAGTATGAATGATAAGAGAAAGACTGCATGGATCTATTGGAGGGGATCAGGGAGTTTTTCCTACAAATGTTGGTCTCGATTCTGGAAGTGCATCTATCTTGTCAGCTAACCACAGACCTTGTGGACATGTGGACCATACTTATCAAAGGTAAAATGGTATAATGGATGTGGTTTGCAATTATATGAATGCAAATATGATGCATGCCTCATTCCACAAGTCATTGGTTATCTTTGTGTAGATGACAACAAAATTTCCTCTAGTCATTTTATTCCTTTTAATCGTCTTATATGTAATACCTATGAGTGCAGCAATTCTGGCTCTGTACTGTCTGATAACTATTCTATTTTCCTTTCCATCCTTTCTCATTTTGTACTTTGATTATCCTAGCCTTGATTGGCTTGTCCGCGAAATAGTGACATGAACACAAGTAATCTTCTACCACAGTTCAGCATGTTGGATAGAATAGGTTAGTTGCAATGCTCTGATTGTTTATGGACATTGCATCAGTTTTTTAAGGTCTCTGGAAGTCATTGAGCAATGTAGGTCTTAGAATATTCTGCTTTGAGTTATAGCAGGTATCACATCAGTGGTTCCCTGTTTAGACACAGAGTGTTAAGTTCCATTTTTGGACTTTTGCATTTGGAAACTTGAATCCTGTTAGTATATTTGATAAACATGATGTTGGGTGCTTTTGAAAATTGTACATATTTCTTAAAGTTAATATAGATATATACTGTAATAGGTACTTTATCTACTTTTAAATTAATAGGCATTCATTTTTGCATTTTTTTAAAAATTTAGTCTTTGGGAGAATTGACAACTACAATCCTAGTCAAACCAGTGTCCATTACAGATCACGAGGATGACTCCTGTAGATACCACTATATAACCCACCCTGCCTTGGTTAGAATTGGCCTGGAAAACCAAGGTTACCACCCGGGTTTGAACCTGCGACCACAAGCTGGCAAGCACTCAGTGGAGTCCATCATGCTATGTACTTTGCTTCCAGTGGCTTTATTCTTGCATTTCTTACTCCATAGGGAGACAGAGGAGCTTTCTGTCGTAATAGCCAATAGCAATCTACTTGGCCCATCTAAAGAGGATCTTATATTAATGTCATTCACAATTATGAGCTACTAATGTTCTAGAAGTTCTAGACAAGTATTTGTGTCCTTTCCTCTCTTGGTGAAAATGTACAGTTTAAAATAGTGGTTATACACGATGCCCTATAGAGTAAGAAGCCCACACTCTTATGATTGAATCTACCCAATTATGCAATAAAGATTCTCATTTTATTAAAATAAAACATTGAAGTAAACATAAAAATATATGGAGCCGCTAGTCTTGTAGCGAACTTCCCTCTGGTTGCCGGAATCTAGTGATAAAGGAAGTCAGTTTTTATTGATCCAGAATTTGATTGTATTTTCAATGATCTGGGTCAATTCAGAACTGGGCAAAATATCTAGGGGCATCATTTCACTGTATTCAAAACTTGAATCATGGTTCAACCCTAATCATGCTTGAAATTTATGCTGGCTTCTTGTCAGATTTGTGACTGCAAAGAAGATCCTTTTCCTAAAGATTATCTTCCTATGGTCGAACTCTGAACATGCCTGAAAATCATGATGCATGTATGTCTCCTCTTCTGATAAGTCATGATTGACTGGGTCCACTTGGCTATATAGGCCTCTAAGTAGAATAAAACATTGTTTATTTTGTGCACTTACTATTATTGGCACTTTGAAATTTGTATGTGGATTGAAGTATTCAAGTTGTATCTGGTGTATTACTATTTCGTACTTTGTTTCCATACTTTGTCGTTTCAGGTACTTAAAATAAAAAATACTGCCAGAAAATATGCAAAATATCAGTATGGACTGATGGTGACTTGATAGTTGGAAATTGAACTATGCATCCTTGTTGGCACTTGTGTGTAATTTTCCCAGTTGTAAAATGTTGTCATTACAAAAGTAAAATGAAGATAAAATGGAGCTTCGGTTAAAATATAAAAACTAGTTGACGTGGTTTAAGCGGTCTCGAATGTAATCAGTTAGTATTATCTGATACGCAATTTATTTGATAAAGTACTGTACATAAGAGTTTGAGGTATGCTGAATTATTTAGCATCACTAGGATTTCATGTGGCTTTTTGCACCATATCCCACACTCGTCCTTGTTCTGAATGTGTGGGCTAAGGAGGCTTAAAGGAGGGTGAGGAATGCCAGTAGCAACGAGTTCAGTCTTTACACTCCCATATTCTGACAAGAGGACCTTAAGCTTATAAGAGTTGTATGTGGGGGCAGAGACAGTTGCTGAGGAGAATGTGGGAAGCTGCCATTTATGGAAGCATCTGTGGCTCCCATAAATGAGAGGAATTTATGTGATCTAAAGGTGGCTCCAATAGCAGAAAAAATGGTCTTTTAAAGCCCTTGTGATGCAATTTCAAGCGAGCCCATAGATATGGAATTATTTTCTAGATAACTAAGGATTATTTCTCCTAGAATCCTTTCACCATATATATAATGGCATATCTGATACTTGAGAAATGCATATTGTTACAATTCAAGTAGCATGATTTTCACCCCCTCCGGAATGATCCCTGGCACTAGCATCAGAAATATCATGCTATGCATGTGATTGGAATATATAATATTTGTCCAATTAAAGCTCCACTTAGCTAGAGAGAGAAAATTTCTCTGCTAGAGCTGCCAACTTATTAGTGTGGCGTGAAATTAATCATATTATGCATTCCTATTCATAGGGTAATGTCTAATAGTCCATGAGCTTTGCTCTTATCTTTATGGGGATCCTATTGTCAGAGGACCTCGATCCCTATAACTTAGGGGCTGTTGGCTAAACCTCTTGTTGTAAGACTTTTCTTGTATTGGTGATTTGTAGGTAAGTATTCGTCATTGGTCATTTGAATCTTCTGAGATAGATATACACAAAAAACAGGCCAAGAACTCAACTCTCTGGTATAGAGAGATCTCCCGAAGACTGAGACAAGATTTCATGATGAAGAGATGATATAAATTGTCCCAAAGGATCCCTCTAATATAACAGAACCATAGACTTTTTTAAGCAAAACCTAAATGTTGCTTAAAATTCATTTTGCTGGGATCATTTATGTACCAATGAATATGAACTTCTGTGAATGTAAGCTGTAAGGAGTTGATAAATCTAATTAGAGTGTAGGGTTAGCATCTTTTGTCTAAATATCACTATGAAGTTGTGTTCAGCAAGTCTTTTTAGTAAATATGTATCGCCGGAAGAGGAAGCCATTTGGTTGATGTGCTTTGTACTTGGGAGTGACCTTAGAGTTCCAAAGGTTTAAAATTGGAGGAGAAAACAACACTAGGTGGATTCTCATGAGAAAGTTGTACTTTGACAGTGTGTTTTGATTTCTACTTTGAAATTTCAAGTTGGATTTATTTCCATCTGCCATTAGGCCCACATAGGAATGTGCCATTTGTGCAGTGTCTTCACATCTCCAAAGTTCCTTACATACTACCTTGAGTTCTTCCTATTACACTTGTAATTTTCATCACAACATTTGTGATTTTTACCACATGACAAAGGTTTGCAGGATGACATCTATGGAGCATAATCCATTGGATGGACTAGGGGTACACACTTTAATTGATATTGTTTCCATTATGAATGTTATGCTTGCACCCATTTGATTAGCTTGGAGATGGTACTATCACTTGATTGATTTGGTGCTTTGGGTTGGAGACTCACTTCCCCCTTTTTAGATTGTCATGTTTTGATGGCTCATCTATTGGTGCTCTCTTCTTATTGCATACCTTTCCTTAATGGGTCAACATTCAAGTAGATTATTTCCGATGACTTTCATGAGATGTTTGCTCAGGTATTGGAGCGTCTTACTTCACATGGTTTTCCTTAGCATTATGGTGTTGATCTAGGTATACTTGCTCATTATTTCTAAAGAGAACTCCATTATGCACAAAGTTGTATGATGATCTAACTCTCACATTGGTTAGAATATGGTGGTATGAGGTGATACATGGTTCTTGTGGAGGAATGACCTAGTACTTTTGTGCTTTGGCATGAGGATGATACCTTGGCATGATTGACCTCCTTGTTTTAGGAGATCGCTTTTCTTGTACACTATTTTCTAGATGGTTATAGCCCTCTCAAGACTATTAAATTCCTAGTGATATGTCTTACCTATGCAAGCATCTTCAAGCAATTGAATTCATGTACATGTGATAACTAATCTTTCAGCTTTTATTAAAAGATATAACTAGCAACCAACTTTGAAGTCCCATCTAAACCATCCTAGATCTATCTAATTTATCTGATTTTGAAGGTTTAGAAGCTGTAAGTTTGCACTTCACATTTCTCCCATCTCCCCAACACTGAGCTAAATGCACATCTCAACACAATGATGAGAAAAATAGGGCTCATAGGTATGGTTGTTGGTTAAATTAAAAACATGAACGATAAAAAGTAGCATAGTTCACATGAATATGTATCTAGAAAGAAAACCCATGGCATGTTGTCCAATATTAAACACATCATAAGGATAAAATTTCACTAGGAAATGGTTGTTTTACTTCTTACAAACTAGAACTTTGGTACCAAACCACTGGAACTCAATACTATTCAAACAATGCTAAGTTTAAATTTCAAATTTAATGGCACAAGTCATGACTTACATAGTTAAGAGATCCTTTTAATAAATTCACAAGATGAGAAAACAAAAATAAAAAATGAGGTTGAATGACAATCAAATAAATGTCTAAATCTTGTAGCATAGTGTCCATTGCATCTGATTTCATAACAGGATTTTGTTGCAGCCAATGAAAATATTTTTTGTCTCTTGCAGGAATCTTTTGGTGTAGTACGCACAACAAGATCCTTTGCACAGGAAGGACTCAAAAACTTACGTTATGCAGAAAAAGTAGATGAGACTTTGAAGCTTGGCCATTTAAACAAGCTGCAAGTTTCCAAATATTCTAGGAAAATTATGGGTTTGTGTATGTTCCTTTACCAGGAATGGAAATAATTTTGTAGAACATGTTGTGAAATATTAGTTAAGTCCTAACAGTGCAAGCTGGTTTATTTTTATCCTTTCTATGAGTAGAAGGTTGTTGGGCTATTTTATGGAGGCATAAATGGAGCATCCACATTGTCTGTAGTTATTGTGGTTATCTATGGTGCTTTCTTGACCATTTATGGGTCCATGATGACTGGAAATATCACTTCTTTTATTATGTATAGCTTCATAGGTCCATTGTATATAACCTCCCACATTTTGCTTCTCCATTTGTAAATACTAAATATAGATCTATAAATATATAATGTGTTTTTCAAAACAAAATAAATGGTGCATGGTAGTTACTAGTATCGATCTAAAGAAAAATTGATATTTTCGGGCTTATTTTGTCTAAACGATTTGTTCTTCCTTGGAAGTGGTAAAAAGCTAGGTATGACATATAGTTCAGTTCAAATTAATAGATTTGTTAACATTTATCTTATGCTTTATTGAGTCAGTTCATCTGTATATTCCCTATCAGGATTGTACACAACAACCATGAAGACTATTGGAGCAAGTCGGCGATTTTTCCAGATTCTAGATCGTACTTCAACCATGCCAAAATCAGGAGATAAACATCCTTTACAGTAAGAGTCAGATAGAGAGATATTTTTGCACTCTGATGTTTTTCATGCACTGGGAGCAATATTATTGTTTAAATTTTTTGTCGACAATAAGAGTAGATACAAATTCAAAGTAACTAATCACACCTGCTATAAGTTAGAAACTATGGATGTAGTACAAAAATACACATAACTAGGCATATCTGCTAGGTTCTTAAGTAGTTATAACAAGATAATATGGATACTGGATGTGACACACCTATGACAGAGACCAAGATGATGGAGAAGTTGAATTGGATGATGTGTGGCTTGCTTATCCTTCACGGCCCATAATATGGTTTTGCAGGTACTAAAAAGATTCGTTATGTATGGATTTGTATTATTTGCTTGCATTGACATTTCATATTTCCAATTTAATAAAAGTGTTTATGAAAGATCAATTATGAAACACAATTGCTATTGGTTTTCCGTATTCAGTTTTGTATGAAATTAGATGTCACATAGTGAGAAATATAGTTAACTACATGATAAGTATCCAACCTAGTTGATGCAATTTATGCCAAGTCACCAATTGTCCATTCATTGACTCATTAGTTGGATTAGAGTCAATGTTGGCTGATATTTTTTAGTTAAACTACCATAGAGGTAGATGTTGATTTGTACTCCAACATGTGAATCTGATCAACATCTAGATTGAAATGAATGTCAATTATCATATTCCAAGCCTTTGGGGCTTTCCTTAACTCATAAAGAGTCATATAAACCAGATGTTTTTCACCTACAACCTAGAAACCTTGTGGTTGATGCACACAAATGACACTCTTTATGTACATCTTGCAAATCCTCCAGAGAACATATTCCATTCAATGGAACCAACTTGAATGTCTTTTACTTTGTTGTAGGAACGAACTTTTTTCATTCTTCATGGATGCATTCTTCCACTTTGTGTTTTTCCTTCTGGTCGAACCACAATTCAAAATAACTTTGAAAAACATACAACAAAACATAATAAACCTATTGTACACACTACTTACGTATCTTTTTTGGCATTATGTAATATGAGTTTTGTCCACCCCAGTGATCCTTTCCTTGTCGTATTCTTTAGCCATAACAGATCTGAAGGCTGATATCTTAATAACAGAACTTGGGTTTTCTATCCCAGAATTGCATGAAATGCATGTGCATAATCCTATTCTAAAAGGTGGATAGAGTGTCTATAGTGAAGAAGCTGAAAAAACTGCTTCACTACTCCTAGAACAAGAGCTATTGAAACAGATGGCTCATGGATTGGAACAGGAAAAATCGGAAATGGAAAATACATTGGAGGGCTTGAGAGCTCAGCTGCAAAGCAAAACACTTGAAACTACAAAGCAGAATCTTCATGAATCTATTGAACAGAAAGATGCACTTGCAATTTCCAGTGATATAGAGACAAAAGAGACTCACATGGAAGAATTGGAAAAAGCAAGTGGTTTATTGGAAGAGAATCTTCAAATATCCCAAACAGAGGGGGAAGATTTGACAAAGAGCATGAATCATTGTACACTTGATTTTAACACTCTGCAACATAAATTTGATGAGGATCTTAAAGAAATGAGCCTGGATAACAGAAAAATCAGAATTGATCTTGAGCAGATAGAAAACAAATTGTCATCTGTCAGAGCAAAGCTTAGACTAGCAATCACTAAAGGGAAAGGATTGGTTTAGGAACGAAATACACTAAGGAAATCATTAGTGGACAAGTCCAATGAGCTAGAAAAATGTTTGTAGGAATTGCAGAAGAAAAATGATATATTGCATGAAACTGAAATGAAAGATTCTGAGCATGTTAAAGCCTTGGAATTAGAGCTAGAAGATATTCAAAATTCTACAAGTGCTTTTCGAGAATCAATTTCTAACAAGGACTCACTTCTTCAGAAAATTGAAAATGTTATTGGGGAGATGAATTTTCGAAAGGTAATCCACTCCAAAGAACTAATAGACAAAGTTGAATGGCTTGCAAAATCATCTCTTGAAGCAAATACCACTACACTCTCAAGCAGCAGAGATTTGAAAATGACTGAATGGAATGACGCTAGAAATTTGTCTGAAACAAGTGTGGATGATGACAAAATTGAGAAGAGTCGTCTTGAATATCTAAAATAAGAGTATGAGGAACTACAGAATAAATACTGTAGTGTAGTTGAAAATTCAAATACACTGGAGAAATCTTAGTTGGAAAGGAACCATCTTATTCAAAGATGGAACAGATCCTTGATAATGTTGATATGCCAACATCAATGCGATCAACTGATCCATAATTTTAGATTGAATGGCTCAGTAGAGCACTAACTAAGGCCCAACAAGATGCAACTCGTTTTAAGCATGAAATTAATAATGCTCAAAGAATTGTTGATTTATCTGCATTTGAACTGGAGGACTCAAAGAGGAGAATAGAAAGCCTAGAGGAGAATATTTTTAAAGTAAACCATGAAAAACAAGAATATATGATTTAAGCCTCGAGGAGCTTAAATCTAAATTTGAATCTCTAACCAAGCAAGCAGTTCGACATGCATCCCAGGAAGAGAGTTTATGTGATGATCAAAGTATGAGTGGGTCTCCTTTAGAATTTACATATTATGATTTAGGACAACAATTCCCTCATGAAATTGTAAATATCTTAGGAATTCAGGAGGTGGTATAATCCCCTGACATTCTCCTGGGATAGGGATTTCTTCTTGGCAATTAGGGACAACTTTATTCTTTTGCAAGGTTGCTGTTCTTCCCTCTGTTTTATGCCTGTCTTCATGGACAACATTTCTTCCATACAAAGATTCTGGTTGTGTTCTTCCATAATTGAATTTTTTTTTACTTGCTTACTTGGCAACTCCTACAACAACATGAATTTCTTCTCAAACGAAGGAAAATTCCCCCAATATTCCATCCTCTTTAGAGAACATGTGCATGGAGATTCCTTTCCCTCTACAATAACCATCAGTCTTCCAAAATGACTCCCATATATCATAGCTCGAGAAAGGACTCCCCTGCTAAGTGTGTGTACATAATCTTTGTGAGTGCTGCACACGGCCTTTGTGACTAATACAAACATAACCATGAGCCTTTAGCCTCTTAATAAACCTAGTTGAAACAACTTCCCGCCCATTGTAGAGTTGCACAAACTCAAACATTCCCCCCTGTAATACATCTAGGCACAAGTCTTCGAATGATATTCCCAACACCATATCTTGCTTTTAAGGAGATTATATTTTCTATTTTCTATGAAATACTATTGACTTAACTCTATTTATTTTGTATTGCAGGATGGAAAGTCAGCCTGCCATGAATAGAAGCAGACCTGCTATTGTACAAATGAAAGGGCAGCCTGTTGTTCAATAAAGTGGTTGTTGCTCATAAGACAATTCCTAGAATAATTTTTATTGCAACTGGTTTTGAAGAAGCGAAGTTGAAGATAATTGTATGTATTTTGGATCTCAGACAGGAAAACGTCTCTAGCTGTCGAGAGATCAACAATTGATAGACAATTAAACAAATTTATTGCAAGTTGGATCTTGTATTCTTTTCTGTCTGTGAAGGGAAGAAGCTTTCTTTTGTTCCTAATAATTTGTATAGCCATGGATTATTGTACTCAAGGGTAGTTTGTAAGATCATTCTTCTTTGAATTTTCATCATTGTCATAGTTAAACTGCTATATCTTAGAATTCTTTTAGTACTTGAAGCATTATTCTTGAATATGTTTGACATTCATTTTGTTCCCATGCAAAATTTGTTTGAATATCATCATTGTCAAGCAATAACAACTTCTTAAAGGGTGCTAGCTCAATGGTAGATCACCTGCCTAATTATAGGAAGGAGATTGGTGGTTTGATTCCTCCGTACCCTATCATAAATTAGTGACTAAGAAAATGACTAAATTCGCATATATACGACTATTAGTAGCTAATTTCCAGTATCTTATAGCGCGACTAACATTTAGTCGTATTTAGCTTAGTCATTAATATGTTATTATCTAGTAGTTTATTTAGTTGTATATTTGGTCATTAATTGTGACAATCAATGACTAAATCAGTGACTAAATCAGTGAGTATCAATGAATAAATCAATGACTAAATCAGTGACTAGATCAGTGACTAAATCAGTGAGTATCAATGACTAAATCAATGACTTAATCAGTGACTATCAATGACTAATAAGTCAACCAATTAATGACTAGTGAAATACGACTCAAGATAAGATAGTGGAAATCGGATACTGTTAGTCACCAATTAAAAAATAGTCGTTTATAGTCGAATTTTAGTCATTAATTTCTCATTTTGTACTAGTGTGTGGACCTACTTTTGAATGGATTAAAATTTGTCAAGGGAATCTTTTCTCTAGAAAGAAAGACTTTGCATAATATTGATATTCAAAATGGTGTATCGTTATAAATGTTACTAAGGTTTTAAATAGAGATATTCATTTTCCTTATGCATCAAGAGGTGTATATACATTGTCAAAGGTACTTGGTGGTTTTATTGAATGGCTTACATTTTAGATTATTAACCACATTGGATCTTGTCTTCAACATAATGAGGTGAATTATATATATGTTTTCAATTCCACGAGTGTAGATCAAATTATTCTAAGTGACGATAGGTCTTATTCTATCATCAGAAGGGTGAATTTGTTACAAAAATGTCTAGAACGCAAGGATTGCATTACCATAGGCTCCGTAACAAATGCCAATGATAAAAAATTTTGATTGGAGGAATGTTTTTTGGGTGCATTCTTCTTTGTTGTTCTTGTGGATGAAGTGGTGTTTTCTTGTATGGCCTACTCTCAAACATTAAGTAGTAGAAGTCTTGTATTATGTATGGTTAAAAGAATCAAATATTTTAATATAGGTACAATATTGTCTATTGAAAAAAATAATCAGTTTGAAGCTATAGAGAAAACATCAAGTCAAAATCACAATATCAAGTTTGTGGAAGAGAAGGTTAACTTGATACATCAAAGTTCTTTAAAGCCAAATTATATTTCTGTAACAATAAAATAATAAATTAATATTAATATTAATTTATTATAATTAAAGACTATCTAAAATCAATAGTCATGCCCTTTTACGAAAAGGTGCATAACAGGCTTATATAAAGCCCAAACCTATGTAATTAGTAATCATCTATCATACATTACATTTTTACATTACTATTGATCCATTTATGGACCACTTATGTTATTTACATTGGGTTTTCCTGTAACAACAGTATTTTATTAGTGGTATCAGAGCTTGTTGATTCCGACTTGTGGCCAAATTGTCAAAGTTTCTTTGAGATTTAGGTTTTTAACCTTATATTAGGCTTTTAGCCATCCTTATTGGAGAAAAAAAAATATTAAAAGAGAGGCAAAAAAAAGAGAAGAGAATAAAAGAGAAGTTAAAAAAAAAGAGAGAGAACAAAAAAGAAGACCGCATAAAAAAGAAGAATAAAACCACACATTGCCTTGGTTTTATAAAACCATCCCGTGGTTTTATAAAGGAACCATTATTTATAATAACTGATACCTTAATTAGGATGAGTTTAGTTATTATATGACTAAAAATTAGTTTGTTGGAAATATATATATATATATATATATATATAGTTTATAAAACATTAATATAATAATATTATTAATTAATAATAATTATTATTATAGATAAAAAATAAAATAAAAAAAATTATTTTATAATAATTATTTTTGGAAAAAAAAGGTTATTTGACCTGATATTTATCGTCAAAAAAGAAGTCAAGGAAGACTACTCAAAGAGTTCAAAGACCTTCTATCATCCAAAAAAGTCGAAGACAACTTATCCCTGAAGAACCCAGAGACTATCTATCACTAAAGGAATCAAATTCAAAAGAAGACCATGGAAGCTAGGTTACGACTACATATAGAAAAATTAAAAGCCAAGTTAAAGCACTATCAAAGAGACAATGAAGATTTACATGACAGGATTACAAAATTTGAAGCAGTAATTGAAATATGTAAGCTACAAAGAAAGTTTGATGAACAAAACATCTCCGACTAGGAAAGTTATATAGAAAAATTGTATGTACAAATTGATGAATTAAGAGCAGAAAATGAACTCAATCACAGGCTAGAAGATCAAGATATAAAGAATGAAATAATTGAACATGAACCATAAATAAAATGCTTGAACAAGATCCTTAATGACAAGGATTAAGATCTGAAGAAGATACATCATAAATTAGGAGATCAAGAATCAAAGATCGACCAATGTCGACAATAGATACAAGATCTTGAAACACAAAACGACAACTCTAAAAAGGCACACAAATCAGAGATCACAAAGAATAATAAAGCATTATCCAACAATGCTGAAGAAATTTTCAGACTAAGAAATCATAACAAGATACTAGTCACAAAAATTAAGAAATTGAAAAATAGCCAAAAGATAGAACAATCTACCGAAGAAATTTAAGGGAAAATTCTAGACAAGCAGGAAGAAAATAGTTGCATCAGAAGTCATAATGGCAATCTTAAAGAACAACTTAAGAAGTCGGAAGAAGTTAGGAAATCACAAGTAGAAGTGATTAAGAAGTTTCAAAAGGATAAGATATAGTTAGAGAACAAGTTGGAAAAAATACAATACGAAACCTTAAAACCTCAATGGACGGAAATACAACTTCCAAATCAGAGCAGTGATCAAAAGACGACTTTCGTAAAAGAAATTTACAGTGTGAAAACTCCCTATCGACACCCCAAACATAAAAATCGACACCCTAAAAAGGCGGAAATGTCGAAAGATAAAGGTACTAAGGTGATCAAAACTCCCGATGACATATCAGTACGGAATCCCAACAATCATCGACAAATCAACTTGGGATGGATTGATCCCTCCACATACTAGAAGTTATGCTCGACGCTTAAAATTTCGTATCGACATGTGTCTTCAACTACGTCACCACGAAAAGCAATACATAAAAATTATAAGGCTTTGAGGACAAATCCTTTCAAAGAGAGAGGCAATGTAACAATAAAATAATAAATTAATATTAATATTAATTTATTATAATTAAAGACTATCTAAAATCAATAGTCATGCCCTTTTACGAAAAGGTGCATGACAAGCTTATATAAAGTCCAAACCTATGTAATTATTAATCATCTATCATACATTACATTTTTACATTACTATTGATCCATTATGGACCACTTACGTTATTTACATTGGATTTTCCCGTAAGAAATGTATTTTACTATTCCAATTTCCCAAGGAATAGTGTCAAGTGTTCTTGAAGAATATATAGTGCAATTTAAACCACTAGATGGTAATGAGTTTGGTATTTTAATCTAGACTTTAGTCTTTTTCAATTTGTGAGGAATGCATTTTATTGGAAGGTTCTCTTGTAAGATGGACTACAAACCATTTTTTTCACCTCAATGATGTTCATTTAGTTGTCATACTAAAAAATAACATAGAAAAAGACGGTCAAATTTTGCAATATTTTTTAAGAATGTCCTTTGCAAATTGTGCTTACGGGTACTTCCAATTGTGATTTTACAGATACCAAAGTTAATACAACAAGGCCATACAATTCCGTAAAGAGGCAAGATGGAACTATACTTTCTAAAATAAAGTCAAGCTCACCTTATGGAGTTAGAATTGATGAAGCTGCATTCTTTGCAAAAATATGCACTGAATATTGTTGTTTAGATTTTTGTATATAAAAAGTTTCACTTCAATCGATAGTTGAATGTGTCAATAAAATTCATTGTATGACTGGAAATTCAAGAAGAGTGTATGTTTTAAATTCTATCGCATCAAATGCTCCTATTTCCAAAGAAGGATATGAGAAAAGAAAAAGTTTATTTACAAGGATATTGGAGACAATAGATGTATGTCAAAAATCATGGTATGAATGCCATGGAATAAAAAGAAGCACTTTCTACAATTATAAAAATCTTTTCTTGAATGGTGATGCGAGAGCAGTGCATGGTAACAATGGATTGCAAAAATCTATGTCAAATATTGTTGCAATAGCAGCTAGCATTAATAAAATTGTAGAGGAAATTTAAAAAAAAATCCACATCTTAGACAATTAATCTATGACAAGAGAACAAGGAAAAACATGAATTTACATATTGGTTTGCATCTAGTATCATATTCCTCTTTTAGCAAAGTAATGAGAGCTCAATTTACATATATTGAGAATTTGAAAAAAAACTTCTTTACAAGGTGTAATGAGTGAATTACAATACAAGATAAGCTAAAGGGTACCACTAATCTAGCTAAGGTTGAATAATTGTGAGGACTTCCATCAACCCATAATAAATATATTTCAAGTTGTCTCCAAGTGTATTATTCTCACAGTTTAGATTCACATACAAATCCAAACTCTTATCTGAGCATTGTTCATGACAAAATGGATAAGTCAAGACTTATATTCCAACAGTGGGTAAGAAGGAAAAGCATTTTAGTAATGTTCTAAACATTCTCATATCATTGAATGATATGTTGACGCATGGGAACAAGAATGGGGGATTTGGCCATTCCAGTATCTCAATTTTAGAAATGAGATCAAATTTCACTATGAAATCCTTGGCTAAATGCTTAAGGATTTTTGAAGAACCAATGGTAAATATGTATGGATATTTTGTTTACAAAACTAGAACATGTAAGCACTCATTGCATGATGCTCTATTGCAATCAGACTCATGTGAAAAGTATGTGATTTACAAACAATATTTTATGGAACATGATATATGTGTTGATGATACAAATATTTGCATGTCAAGTAAAAATCTACCACCCATATTAATGTTGCAAAAGGATAATTGTTCATTCAATAACAAAAATCACTTTTTCCTTACATTTTTATCTCTTTTAACATCAATGAGAGTGTTTGAGATTGTTGGAGTTATATTCCTCCATGTTGGACACACGCATGAAGACATAGATGGAACTTATGGGAGGTTATCATCAAAGCTTATGTGCAAGGATATATTTTCACTCAAAGATTATGGATACTTATAGGACATGGGAAGATCACAAGTTATATGTGATTGGCATCCCATGTTAATTTATTGGGAGGATATATATAAAGATTTGGGCAATCCCTTCCATAGTGTTTATCTGTCAACAACTAAATTTTTTTCCATTGAAAATGAAATATATACAAAATAGTGCGCCTACAAAATTCTCACATGAAATTATGGATTTCTACTTGAAGGAAATTGTTCCTACAATTGAATATTTCTATGTTGGAATTGCATGCAACAATCCTAGATTTGAATGCCTTTCAAAAGTAGATGTTGAAAAGGGAAAAATTGTCATTGTGCAATCACCAGATCCATATTGTGTAAAATGGTTGGTTAGGGTGATTAGTGATATTTATCAAGATTTAGATGCTACTGTTGAGTCTTACAAAGTAGAGGTGCAATGGTGGAAGCTAATGGGACCATCAAAGGAATTCAAGGTGTTTTATAGAAACAATTTAAATAAAAACCAACAATACATTGTAGGTACAGAAAAATATGACCATTTATGTAAATAGCATTATATGGGCATGGTCACCAAGAGTAGGATGGATAGGAGAGAGAATAAAAATAAACGAGAAGTGCCTTGCAACATTTAACGTGCAACAAGAGAAAATGGGGCATAATCTTGAGAGTGGGATCAATTTTCAGATGGATAGAAGTTGAATGGTTCTTATCCCAACGAAATATTACAACCATCTTATTAATGTATAAATAAATATTTCAATGTTTAGAATAAAGGAAGTGTTGAGTTTTATTGTATACAGTGTTTATTCAAACTACATATTTTATTGTTTTCCTATATATTATTAATGTAGGGTTTGACAATACAAAGTTATTTCATCAACGGGAACATGCTGCCAAAGAATCCATGACAAAATGGTCTAGGAGGATAACTGTTATAGACATTGTTGAGTATAATATTGGTATTGAATATTATTTGTAAGAAAATAATTTAAAACAAGTCATGATGACAACTGGTGCATTATAGTGTTGTACTTTTTCAAAGCAAAGCAAGGCAATGTACAAAAGGGATCCATATAAATAAAATAAAAATATCATATACACATAAGACAAAGTAAAACTATTACTTGGATCATGTCATATTTTACCACTGCGCCTTTCTAAATGAAAAATGCATTTTAAAAATCAAAATTCACATTTTTTTATTTGAAATTCACACTTTCCTAATAAAAAAGGGCACTTTTGTAATCAAAAAGTGCATTTTTAGGGTTTGAAATTAGTCAAAAAACAGAGTTTTGGAATAAACAAAACATACTTTTGAAACCCAATATTTCCACTTTCAAAACCTAATTTTGTACTTTAGAAAGGTTAATATTGACACTCTGAAAGGCTAAATTCACACTTTTCTAGTCCATATTTTTCATAAAACATCCAAATTTAATGAAATAGGAATTCATGATATTCCCGTCGAGGGGTATCTAATGGAAGGATCAACTAATATTTCCCTTGGTATTGAGTATATTGGTTGCATGATACTTCATCCTCCATAATTGTACTAACTTTGAAGGGGTTCTTGGGGAAGGATCAATTGATCCTTCCTACATGATAAAATTCCTTTAGAACTGTTTTCCAACACATCCTCCAAAATAGTATTCTCAGAGGGAGATAACCCAAAAGGATTGAATGACTCTTTTTCAATGATGGAATCAACATCCTAAGGTATCTAGTGGAAAGGCCATTCCAACAATCCTTAACGATTGTATTCCAATTAAGTAGGTCTTATTGGGAGGGTCGGAATCCTTCCCTTGGCATCTAGTAAATTGGTATCCCAAAACTTCATCCTTGAGAAGTGTATTGTCATATAAGGGGGTCTTGAAAAATGGTTAGTTGATCCTTTCTCCATCATAGAATTCTTGTAGAAGTATCAACTAACACTTCCTCCACTATTGTGGTCTCTCGGAGAGAGACTATTGAGAAAGGGTTGGTTGACACTTCCTCGATGATGGCATTACCATATAAAGGTATCTAGTGGAAAGGTTAGTATACATTTCACAAATGATTATATTCCTACCAAGTGGTGTCTAGTGGATTTTTCAATCTATTCTTCCTTTATATTCCTCTAGAATTGTGTTCTCCTTGAAGTGCTTGCAGAAGGATCTACCTATCCTTCTTCCATCATATAATTTTATAAGAGGTGTCGACTTCCAATTTCTCAAGCATCGTGTTCTCATGGATGGAGACAAGCTTAGCCAACACATTCTCAATTTTGGTGTCAATGTATTGAGATATCTAGCTGACAACTTGGATGACCCCTCCCTAAGGATCATATTCATGCCAAGGGTTTATCAATGTATATGTTGAATGAACCTTCCTCCTTCGACATTTTATTCTCATCGAAGGGGATACTGCTTAAGTTTTGACCAATCCTTCCTCCATCATAAATTTATCATAGTGTTCTGTTTAGAAAATACTTACACCAAAATAGTGTTCTGGATGACCTTATCAAATGTGTAAAATCTCCACAAGCGCGCACAGCGAGGATAGTTGGAAAACGAGGTCTGTCACTCTCCTTTCAAGGAATTTAATGTTGTCACATGGCATGGTACTAGAATGTGATTGCTGGCAACCTCGAAAAACCCAGTTGGTACTGCGTCCTAACTCACATTTAAATTAGCTTAATTATTGTGTACTATTGCTATAACACTAAGCTCCAACATAATGCTGTCAAGTGGAATGCCATAAACTTCAACCTTAATCCCGACGAGGGTATAAGATTTTCACTATGCGCCATATTTTGTTTATATATATTTACTCTGGCAGTAGCTGGTTGGCTAAGAAGTTCCAATGGAGAAAACCCTCACTTTAGTTTACATTTTCCCATTTTTTTTTTTTTTTCTCGTAAACCGAATGTAATAGGAACAGCCACGTTCCTCCCAACCTTAGATTAGGCACAAACTCCCAGTCTGTACGTAATCACCCCCGAGCCAGATACATGCATGAAAGTGTGGACAGTTAGCCTCCCGTTCAGTAGCGTTTTCCTGAATCCCTTGCCTAACACTGAGTGCTCAACACAGCAAGTGTAATTCTCTCTGGCATACTCAGCAGCGTCCTGCCTCCTCACATATGCCATCCTTTTATAAATTTTTGCCTAGGTCTTTCCATTGGCAGCCAATTCCTCATGGAATTTTCGCAGCTAACCAAATCCCTGATTTTCAGGGTGTGTCTAGTGTCTTAAATACACTCCTGACACTTGTTCTGATGTCCCAGAGGCTAACTCTAACTTGTCCCCCACTTCTCCATGCATGATCTCCTCTTTTAACTTGGCTGTTCCTGCTCATTCTTTTATTAATAATAATAAAATTGTTTGTTTACAACAGTCCTCCTAGGACTTTAAGTCAGCCGATTTCTCATCTGGCTTCCTTATTGCATAAAATAAAGATAAATTTAAATAAATCTAACATAATGTTTTTATTTATTTATTTATTTCATCATTGGAGAGGGATGTCACATCCTTGCCCCCTTATTGTGAACACTGTCCTCAGTGTTCTAGTCTTCCTCCATGGGTTCTGGGAATAGGTTCGGGTACTTTTCCAGTATATCGCTTTCCAATTCCCAGGTTGCCTCCTCAGGACTAAAGTGCTTCCATTGCACCTTTACCTGAGCGATGGCTCGGTTCCGAAGTACTGTGTCTTTCCTGTCCAGAATGCGTAAAGGTTCCACTTGAAATTCGCCTTCTGGAGCCTCCTGTATCAAATTCCAATCAATAATATGAGTGGGGTCATAAATATATTTCTTCAGTAATGAAATATGAAAAATATTATGAATCCTTAAGTGTGCTGGTAATGCTAGTTTATAAGCTACGGTTCCAATTCTTTCCAGTATTTGGAAAGGCCCGCAGAATCGTGGTGCCAATTTAGTACAACTCCCTAGCCGGAGTGAACTTTTCTTTGGTTTAACCTGCAAGTATACATGGTCCCCAATTGAAAATTCCTTATCCCGTCTTTTTAGATCAGCATAGCTCTTTTGACGGTCCTGGGCCACCTTTAAGTTCTTCTGTACCTTTTGGACTGTTTGTTCCATGACTTTCAGCAATTCTGGTCCTATCAATAACCGATCGACCGGACTATCCCAGCTAATTGGGGTAGTGCATTTCCTTCCATAAAGAATTTCGAATGGACTCATTCTTGATGACGCCTGATACCCGTTGTTGTAGGCGAACTCTACCAGATGTAAGTAATCTTCCCATTTGGTAGGTCTCTCCATAATGTACATTCTCAGCATATCTTCAATGATCTGATTTGTACGTTCAGTCTGTCCATCCGTTTCAGGGTGATAACTCGTGCTGAAATTAATTCTTGTTTCCAAACCTGCAAATAAAGTTTTCCAGAATTTGGAAGTAAATTTTACATCCCTATCTGAAATTACCATCTTTGGTACTCCGTGTAATCTGAATATTTCTTTTAGAAAAATTCCTGCAATATCTGCTGCCTTGTAGGTGGTTTTTACCGGAATGAAATGTGCAGATTTGCTAAATTTGTCAACCACCACCATTATAGAGTCATGTTGCCGCTGGGTTCTTGGCAAGCCGGTGATAAAATCTAGTGAAATCACTTCCCATTTCCATTCAGGAATTGGTAATGGTTGTAATAAACCAGCAGGATGTCTATGGTCAGCCTTCACCTGTTGACATTCCAAGCATTTAGATAAATAATCAGCAAGATCAGTTTTTAATTTAGGCCAAAAGAACTGTTTTCTAAGGGCTGTTATCATTTTTTGATAACCGGGATGTCCTGCAAAAGGGGGTTTGTGCATCTCATTTAGAACAAATAATTTAAATTCTGCAATTAACGATTTGGAGACTGAGAGCGATAATATTACTTCACAACAGTAGAAAACTCTGTCATTCTGAAGAAGTTTCGCTTAACGATTGGGAGACTGAGAATGGTAATACTCCACAGGCGCGCACAGCGAGGATAGTTGGAAAACGAGGTCTGTCACTCTCCTTTCAAGGAATTTAATGTTGTCACATGGCATGGTACTAGAATGTGATTGCTGGCAACCTCGAAAAACCCAGTTGGTACTGCGTCCTAACTCACATTTAAATTAGCTTAATTATTGTGTACTATTGCTATAACACTAAGCTCCAACATAATGCTGTCAAGTGGAATGCCATAAACTTCAACCTTAGTCCCGACGAGGGTATAAGATTTTCACTATGCGCCATATTTTGTTTATATATATTTACTCTGGCAGTAGC
Source organism: Larix kaempferi (assembly GCA_027924585.1). Lineage (NCBI taxonomy): Eukaryota > Viridiplantae > Streptophyta > Pinopsida > Pinales > Pinaceae > Larix > Larix kaempferi. The sequence continues at coordinate 8,819,896 of BSBM01000010.1, read as the reverse complement.
TGGTTGGCTAAGAAGTTCCAATGGAGAAAACCCTCACTTTAGTTTACATTTTCCCATTTTTCTAAGTCGTGAATTATCTGTTTATGTTGAGCCATCGATTATGCTATTCCCTTTATATAATACACCTTCTAAGAATGAACAAGGTTTCCTCGATTTGGCATAGTGACACTCAAGAACCCAACTCTTTATAAATGTTTGATAAGTACCTCTAGGTTACATTTTTAAGTGGTTAATACCAAATTAATGAGCTAGAACAAGGTACTAGGTGAGTTACATTAAGCTTTATGATAGAATCTATAACTTCTGGGGTGCCTTGATCCCAGGTGCTGCACCTATCAAGTGTTTTTAAAACTGGAACAAAAGGTCTACAACTTATGATAAATTTGATGAACATGGAAGCCCTTTAATTTGTAAATTCCTCTCTGCGACCATGTAGAAATGAGTGTACCTGCAAAAATGCGTATAGAGTGTGTTAGCATTTAGCTAAGTAAGCGGCACGATAATCCTTTACTACTCCTCTATTCAGTAGGAAGAATTTTAAGAGACGGAGATTAGTTTTAATTTAATATGTGCATAAAAATCAGAATGTTTTGTAATTCCAGTAAGGAAATAGAAGAACACAAAGAAAAAGAATTTTTTTTTTTATTTCAGAATTTTTTTTTACGTTCAAGATTGTGGAGATTTTACAAAATGATTTTATTCACATCAAGCTATATCTAGGAAAAAGGTTCATTGATCCTTCTCTTCGTTCGAGTAGATGGCTTTCCCCATGCTTATTCCTCCATAATTGTATTATCTTCGAAAGGGGGACTGGAACTTTGAACCACTTGAAGACAATTATTCATAAGATACTACTAATCTAGACATAGAGAAAACCACCCATCCACCTCAATAAGAAACTTACCCAGAGCCTTCTTATGATGAACCCATAATTTCCCTACAATATTTATTCTAATGGAGAAGCATCATGGTGGAATGTTGAAAAAACCTTTTTTCTCATAAGGCTATTGAAGTTATACATGAGATGTTATGTTTATCTCAAAACTGTTTTTATGTTAGATTATTGTGTTTTAAAATTTATGGTTTTTAATTAAGGTTATTTAAGTTATACATGAGATGGTATGTTTATGTTGAAAATTCTTTTATGATAGCTTATTTCATTTTAATATTAATAATTATATTATTTCTTTGAATTTATAAGGTATGTTTATGTTGAAAATTCTTTTATGGTAGCTTATTTCATTTTAATAGTTATAATGATATTATGTCCTAGAAGTTATAAGGTATGTTTATTTCAGAATTTTTTTTTAAATGAATTTATTGCATTTTGATTTGGTCTTTATAGATCTTGTATATTCTCCCATTCTTAAGGATATATTGTTCTTTTAAAGATAAATGATATAAATTTATCCGTGGAGGAGATACTCCTTCTTTAAGTGATAGAGGACCACAACATTAGAGAATACTTAAAAGTTCAATATGGTGATTTGTATATAAAATCAATGGTTTGGTAGCTGGTTGAAAAAAATAATGCAACCATTTGGGAAACATTTCAGAGTTCATGATACTTTGATGCAGTGTCATAAATGTGGACATCAGCATTAAATCTATGGACAGTTGCAGGTTTGAGTACAATGTTGTGTTAACTTTGAGTTTATATAAAACTAATTGTGCTCATCCATTCCCAATTCCCTGTGCACCAAATCCACCTCCAAGACCCATTTATTTTCATTGGATCAATTACTTATATATAAAAATTACATAAATTTACATCCATGGATGGTTGCAACTTTAGCTATAGGGTTGTGGGCATTTTTTGTTTATATAAAATTAATTGCACTCATCCATTCCTAGTTGCACATGCACCAAAGCCACCTCCAAGATCTATTTCTTTTCAATTACTTATATATAAAATTTATCTCCCGCATCGAGTAGAAAATGGCTTGTTGGCACAAGGATATAAAATTTATCCTTGGAGGAGTCTCTGTTTGTTCAAGTCATAGAGAACGACAACATTAGAGAATATTTAAGGTTCAAGTAGATGATTTTTAAATAAAAATTATGATTGGTAGTGGATTGAAAGTAATAAGAATGACATTTGGGAAATATGTAAGATTTCATAATGATTCAATGGAGGATTGCAAGGGTGGAGGGTTTCGGGCTTGGGTAGAGTATGGATGCAACATTTTTAGTTTATATAAAATTTATTGCACTCATCCATTCTTAGTTCCACTTGCAATAAAACTAGTTGCAAGACCTTTTTCTTTTTATTGGATCAACTACTTAAATGTAAAATTTATCTCCCTCATCTATATAGAGGAGGGAACTCTCTTCTATTCCAAGATATTGAATGTTATATAAATTTTATTTTCATAGGTGGGTTGGACATAATAACTAGACCATTTGGAGAATATTTTAGAGTCCATAATGCTTGGTTGAAGTGTTTTTTTCTCGACAGTTGCAATGATTGGACGAAGTGTTTCTTTTTGGTTAGTTGTATGTTTGGTTGGAGGATGCATGGACCATTTTGAGTTTATATAAAGTTTATTGCACTCATCGATTTCTAGTTCCATGTGCACCAAGGCCTTTACTATTCCTAATCTCCTTCAAAATGGAGATAATTTTTTTTTAGATTGTTAGAAGAGTTATAGAACATTTTTAGGTCCATGTTGTTGCGCATGGATGGCTTGATGGTTGTGCATGTAATCAAAAGAAAATAAATGTAACAAGTTGGCAGTGGATTGCAAAGCAATAAGAAGACTATTTGCGTAAATTTTAAGTGTTCATAATTCCTCAAAAAATAAATTTAACAAGTTGGTAGACTGGTAGTGGATTGAAAGTAATAATTAAACCATTTGGGAAAACATTTAAGAGTTCATGATGCTTAATTGGAGGGTTTCACAGGTGGAGCGTTGCAGGCTTGCACAGGTGGAGTGTTGCGGTCCTGGGTGTAGGGCTTATTGGGTGGAGTATGGATGAACCATTTTGATTTTATATAAATTTATTTAACTCATCCACTCCCAATTACACAGACATCAAAACCATTTCCAAAACCCATTTCTTTTCATTTGGTCAACTACTTAAATATAAAATTTATCTTCCTCATCTATCTATAGGTTGGAACTTGTTCTTCTAGTTCAAGATGGTGATTTTTATATAAAATTTATGTTGGGACGTGGGTTACACGTTATAGCAAGACCATTTGGAGAATATTTTATAGACCATAATGATTGGCTAGAGGGTTGCATTTATAGATATTTGTAGGTATTGGTGGAAGATGTATGGACCATTTTTAGTTTATATGAAATTTACTACACTCATCCATTTCTTGTTCCACACGCACCAAGGCCTTTTATATTAGTATCCACATTAAAAAAGGAGACAAATGTGTTTCTAAATTTTTAGAATATTTATAGAACATGTTTTAGGTGCATATCATTAAGCATGGTCTCGATGATGATGATGCTAGTAAACAAAAGAAAATAAATGTAACAAGTGCACATGATTTGGTCTAGCATGAGAAGATGAAGACATCACCTTCAAAAAAGGAGATAAATGTGTTTTCAAATTGTTAAAATATTTATAGAACATTTTTTAGGTCAAAATGATTAAGCTTGGACTCTGTGATTTTTTGTGCATGCAAACAAAAGAAAAGAAATGTAACAAGTGCACATGTGTTGGTCTCTTATGATAAGATGAAGACATATATGGATAAACAAAAATTAAAATCCTTATCTTCCAGTAATCTATCAAGAGAGTATTATTTCTCTTTCTAGAGGTGAGTATAATTATGTGGTGGAGAATATTGAAACTTCAAGATGTTGACTTTTATATAAAATTTATACTTTGCAAGATCCGTCCATTTTGGAGTGTTTAAGAGTTCAAGATGGTTATTTCAATATAAAATTTAGGGTTTGGAATAGATTCCTCAACTTGTGAAGTGGATGGACCATGTGGGGAGTATTTAAGAGTTTGAGATGGTGATTTTTATATAAAATTAGGATTTATAAGAGATTACACATATGGCTAAGTGGGTGGACCATATGTGGAATATTTAAGTTCAAGATGGTGATTTTATATAAAATTTATGTTATAGAGGATTCAAATTTTATTTGTAATTATACCTCCTCATTGAGGAAGATAGTGATCAACATTAACAATATTAAATGTTTATTTTTTTATCTTGTTACTATTGATATGACTAATTGCATTTTGAAGTGGATAGACATTGATGTATTTGAATTGTTTTTTTCTCGGTTTCAAATGCAAATATCGCGACCTGCATTTTTTACTTTATATATATATATATATTACAATTAAGATATCATTCTCTCAATACTAGAACATGACTAAGTGAGATGTAACATAGTAGTTAACCATTGGGAATTAGAGAGATTATTACATTCTAGTAATCAATACGTCTTACAAATAGTTTTAAATTGTTCATGATCAATGAATGTGCAATCAACTAGTTTTAAAAACGTAATGATTGTGAGGGAATATCTTTAAAATGGTTTAATTCATTCACAATTTGAATGAACAAATATTATTAATAGTGAATTTTTGGCACCTATTTTTCAATCTTTGCTTTTAACCTATTCAACTTATATTGGATGTGTGTTTATCTTTCAACTATTCTTGGTGAACATATTGTTCAAGAATATTAAAATTTCCTTACATGTCAACTATTCCATTTATGTTAATTTATTAGCCTTAAAAGTAAAAAAGAATTGGTTATTTGCATCAAAACAATGTGAAGGATTCTCAGTCTCAACCAAGAAGATTTTATAATATCAAACCAAAAAATGTGAGACTAATTGAACACTATAAAAATCACCATCTTGAACTTTTTCATCCCCCAATTTTTCAGTGGACAATATTTGAAAGTTCAAGATGGTAATTTTATAGCACTTGCCTACTCCCTAGGAGAAAAGTTGTTATGGATTTTATTTATTCTATGGGATAAAAGTTCAAGATGGTGATTTTTATAGCTATGCTTTTTTTCCTTGTGAAGTAAATCATAGAATATCAAGCTCCCATATTAAAAATCATTTTGTTGTGTTTCATTAGTATGGATCTCATGCTTAAACATAAAATTCATCTTGATATATATCATCCTTATTTACAATTAAGAATGATACATACAATAAAAACAACAAATCCAAATGATTTTTATGATGGGAAGTGTTCAAATGTTTGGTTAAATTTGTAATTGATTAGCATCTAATCAATGTTAGTTAGTGATAGGACTAGTTGTGTTGTTATGTGGATTGATACAAATTCATCCTTAAATGTATGAAGGATGATAGATACATTGAAAATAAAAAACCCAAATGAGTTTTAAGATGATAAGTGTTCAAGGGTTTGGTTAATATCTAATCGGTGTTAGTTATTTATATGAATAGTTGTGTTGAATGGAGTCTTGTTTCCTTGGAAACCTTTTATCTTGGCCAATAAATAAAATCATTTATTTCAATATGGATTTTAATTAATATATATTGATTCAAGTAAAATTATTGAAGATCAATTGCTCCCTTTTGCATTTGTTTGGGAGGTGGGTTTTGTGAATAACGCTTTCTTAATATCACAATTTATAGTGTTTGTAATCAAGGCAATGGATTTGCTATAAGGAACTACAGATTTACTAAAAATATACAACTTTCGATTGCAATGAATGTTCACTTAATTTTTATTTTATTAGATATTTACAAATTTGATATTTTTAACATTGAGTGTCATATTGTTATTATGCATGTGCATGGAATAATAATAATGGTAAAAAAGGAAACTAACAGGGACACACATGGTGTACAGTGTGTAAAAGATGGAGATTTATTAAACCATTTATTTATATTTATCAAATGAAAAAGAGGTATGGGATGAAGCAATAAAATTGACACTTTTGGAATTGTAATTTACAACTATGAAATTTAAATTGACATCCTTTTGAATTGAAATTCAAACTTTTGGAATAATAAATCACAGTTTTGAAATATCCAATTTAAGGGAAACATGGGACATGGTACAAACAATTATATGCAATTCATGGACCCAAAATTTATATTGTAGGTCACGATAGATAAAGGAACACCACAACTATAGGTCTTTGGGGACTCACTTATAGTTATTAATTGGATGAAAATCCTATTGAATTTTTAGAATATTACATTGCCTCTATTTGAAGAACAACTCGAGGAGACCTCCTTGCATCTCAATATGGAAAATTTATAAATATCTTAACACTTCTAGTGATGTTGTGTCCAATCTAAATATTATAATTCCTATGGGCCAACTACTTGTGGAGGTGTTTGTTATACCCTTATTTTCCATCCTTGAGGTATATAAGAGACTCACCATGCTTGTTATGCCTTGAAGCTACCTTCCTAACCCTTGGCCCTAAGCATCATTGTCAATTTCAGCCCTATTGCTCCCTATACACTATGTAGGGTGTGATAACATCTCACTTTATATCCTTGCACTACATATAGAGAGTCACCCTATCACTCCTTTCATTATTGACATGGATAGATAGCCTGAGAACCTTCATATTTGGTTAGTTTTCAAGGAGATGACTGTGATGAGTTGGATCCATTTTTCATCAGCTTTGGAACTCACAATCGCAACTCCAATGTGGCAAGCCCTAGTAGTCTAGATTCATTCCATTTTCCTCCTGCATAAATATATATATAGTGAAGGAAATTCAAGGGAAAAAGGGAGACTGAAGAGAGCATTGTTATGTTGTTGAATACCAGAGTGAATTCTTGAAGTTCTCATTGAGATCATTATGTTTGTATGAGATCAAGAACGGATTGGAACAATGAGCTTGGAGAAGAATTTAATCATGACTCAAGGTATATGCATGATGTGTATTTCTCATTGATTCTATATAGATATATGCACCCCCGCACCTCCATTTCATGTGTGGATTATTATTTTCATTGTGCTTATGGATATATATGTTATATGGGGAGTATCTAATTCATCCTTGAGTAGATAAGATTAAATATATTTTGTATCTTCATTGACTTGATATTATTTATATCTTGAATTTTTTAATTCTTATGAGGTTTGAGATGGGTATTATTGCTTGATTGTGTGTAGGAAGCAGGTGCAAAGGATCTAGGGAAAATTCCACCATATCTACACTAAAGGGGGATATACATCAATGGGCATTATTAGTGACTATGCGAATTACATTTATACCTTCTCTTTCTATATGCTATAAAGATTGGATATAGGGAGGAATTCATATAGGTATACCTATTATTTGTCTTGGATCAAGGGAAAGAGATCCAATGGAGATCATTTACATCCGCAAAAGGGAAATCTATGCAAACATTTCCACTGAAGGGTACTATTTTAGAAACTAGATTAGACATCTCATAGTAACAGTCTATATGTTTTTTATTTCAATTTACATCCTCATAGTATATGTTGAACATTAGATAATTGTAATATATCTATAAGTAAGCATTTGTATGCATTACGGAAATCCTTTATGATGATACATAATTTGTATTTTACATGTAATAACATAATCTACAATGTCACTGAATTTGCAAAGTTGTTATGTTGAGGGAAAAAAATTCCTATATTTTGTAATGTGTTTAATACACCTAAAGATATTGCTTTTCATTCTCTCTAAAATAAAGAATATTTTTTTTTCCTATGAAAAATATATATAGGAAGAATATATTTCTTTATATAATTGTTCTTATATTTATTTGTAAATATCGTATCCTTCTCATTTTATAAAATAGTTTTAATATTGCTTTACAAATATTTTTCCTCCTAGGAGGTCATAGGTTCAACTCTGGAGGGAGGTAGGGTATGTGCACCTATGTAGACTTTAACAAATAAATCACTTTGTAGATGTGGTCATTTTCCAAAAAACAAGAGGGTCTCATACAACAATTTGGTGTTTAGCTTGGTTATGACCTTAAAAAAATTATTATTATTACTATTATAGTAATATAGGAATTTATATTTATAATATTGTATATATTATTATATGTTATACTTATTACAAAAAATTCAAATTTAAAAAAATGATATAAGTGTTATTCAATATAATAGCAATTGTTGAATATATATTTTATACATACAAGTAGTATTTTATAACAAGTCATCCAAAATACTCCTTAGATAGGGTGCTTGGGAGACAAGAGGGAATCCACTAGCTCCCACAGCCAACCCTTAACATGACACCTATCTTTCTAGGTCTCACCGCTTAGAGAAAAAGAACTTATGTCGAACAAGTAAGGTTGGGAACCACCCCTTCTCTGAGTCGTTTGAACACTACTCCATTGAATGTTAATCACCATTATCTAATAAAGGGATCCTACAATCTAGATGACTACAAACATGGTTTATGTGAGTTTCATCTTCGAGGTGGTGGTAGATCATTGTGTTAGTAGGAACATCATGATCCATCAAGCCTCTCTAGAAGCTTCCCTTTGTTTATACCATTGCACCATTCCTTGTTCATCATTTGTGTAGGTTAGTTTTGGAAACTTTCCATTTCCTTCCCTATGCGATGATATCCATTGTTCCTTTTTTATTTGGAATGGTAGGTTAAAGTAATGGGATGTCTATATTTCCCCATGAAATTGGGCTATATGTCTCTCCGTTCACTGCATCCACCACCTTAATAAATCTACTTCAACTCTAGTTCTCTCACCTAAGCACTACATTCCCATCTCCATTCCCTGCACTCACATTCTTGTTGGGTCTCTAGTCTTGACTCCCCCAAATCCCTACAATGGCCTCTCTCCTACCATCACCCCTATTCACGGTGATAAAATCTGTGATCCAATAACTATTCATCTTTAAGTTAGTCTTCGTACTGCTCCTTCTTTAAACATACATCAATTTCTTATCTACGCTTCAACATATCCAATGGGAGGTGGGGGTCAAGGTTGTCATGTGAAAAGGGACCGAAAAACTTATTTTCCAACCATCGTTTTAGTGGAATCGAAGGAGGCCAAAGTGACTTATCTCTGCCAAACCCCAACTCGCATAGAAAGATCCAAAGTGACTTATCTCTACCAAACCCCTACTCACATTGAAAGAGAAATTGCACGACAAGAAGAATAGGTAAAAATAAAGAAGGAATGCACCCAAGATTAAGAGATCAAAATAAATACGGGTCCTTGGATCCCTGACCTAAGAGCCTCTCAAACATGTGACATAAACTATTATAGGACCATTTCCCTCCATTGGCAAATCAAAGCTCTTCTGAGTAAGGTACTCTTGGTATAGAAGAAGAGAGAAATGAGTTGGAAGCCGAAATGGAACAAATCCATAATCAAAACTGGGAGATTAAACAACATAATATGAAAATGAAAGCAAAGCTCAACATATTTCTCAAGGCCACCACTAGATTAGATTTTGTAGCTCTAGATCGTCAATTGTTGCGTGAGAGGAAGGTTCCTATAATCCATATTTCTGATGATGGCAATGCTTCTTAGTTCAGTAATGTTTCTAAAAACATCTTTGTATATACATGACATAATAAGCTATCTCTATAAATTTTACAATATTATGTTGATAATTAAAATTGTGAATACCAATTTACTATCTAATATATGGTCTAATTTCTCTTAAGTCTAAGAGAAACTCTAATTTCTCTTAAGTCTAATATTTTATTGGTGATTAATATAATTCCTACTCAACCTAAAAAAACAAATAATCCAAAAACATAATATTGATTTCTAGAATGTAGTCATGCTCTTTAGAAATCATGGATAATATGATAAAACAATAGCTTTATATTTAATTTAAAAAAAAACATACATATAAATAAATTTAAGTATTAGATCGATGACAAATGTTTTGAGTAATCATATTCTTTTGGGGATTAATATAATTCTTACTCAACCTAAAAACAAACAATCCCAAAAATAATATTGATTTCTGGAATGTAGTCATGCTTTTTAGAAATCATGGATAAATCATGGATAACAATAGCTTTAATTTTAATTTAGAAAAAAACATATATATATATAAATAAATTAAATTATTAGATGGATGAAAAATGTTTTCAGTAATCATTTTACATGATGAAGAAAAAATATTTTAATAAGTGGTGGATGCTGTAAGTGATATATATATATATATATATATATATATATATATATATATATATATATATATATATATATAATTTTTTTGATAAAAAATAAATTATGATTTTTTTTTATAAATTATATTAAAAATAAATAATATAATGTTATAAATTTTATTTTAATAATATATATATATATATATATATAAGTTATGAGTGTTCTTATATTACTATATCAAATTAAAAGATATCCTCTCCACCACTTCACCAAACTAATTGGAGGCTTTAGCACAATTGTAGGTATCTTATCGAACACTTCACCATAGCCTAGGGTAGAGTATGAATAATATTAATTTGTTTTATTAAATGATCTAGGGATAAAAGATTTTATAGATTAATATTTATTGTAATGTTTAATTTATAATATTTAGATAAAAATTTATTGTGAAATTCAAATTATAATATAATTTATAATTTTAAAAAATAAATATTTAGAGTATTTATAATTTTAAATATTTAGAAAAAATATTTGAATGTTATATGATTTTGGAGTTTTTAATTATTATTATTAAAATAGATTTAGGAATGTGAAATATTCAATATTCTCATTGCAAACATAATATATAATAACAAATCATTAATATATAAAATTTATAATAATATATTTAGAGTCATTCAAACTAAATCAATTTTACCTAATATTCAACCCTATAATCATTATTTTATATATATTTATATATTCATAAATATAAATATAAATATATCCATATTAAACATGTTTAGACTCATTCAAATTATAATATATTTACACTCATTCCAATTAAATAAATATATTCAAACTCTTTTATAGTCAAACCTAACTTCAACTATTATTTTACATATATCTATATAGATAGTATTTCTTAACTATAATTTTATATATATTTATATATAATATTTCTATATTTTAGATAAACTTGAATTAACTAAATTAAATTCATTCAAATTATAACTCTAACTATTATTTTATAAACATCTATACATAATATTTCTTAACTATTATTTTATATATATCTATACATAATATTTCCATATTTTAGATCAACTTGAACTAACTGAATTAGACTCATTCAAATTAAATAAATATGTTTAAACTCATTCATTCAAATTAAATGAATGTCACCCAATAATCAACCTTAACTTTAACTATTATTTTATATATATCTATATACATATTATTTCTTAGCTATAATTTTATATATATTTATATATAATATTTCTATATTTTAAATATACTTGAACCAACTAAATTAGACTCATTCAAATTATTATCTGTTTATACTCGTTCAAATTATATCTCTAACTATTATTTTATAGACATCTATACATAGTATTTCTTAACTATTATTTTATATATATCTATACATAATATTTCCATATTTTAAATAAACTTCAACCAACTAAATCATATTAACTACGCATTTTTATAAATCCTTCATCGGTAATCATACATTACAATCCATTACAGCCATTCCATTCTTAACATTTTTAATAATCTTTCATCGGTAATCATAAAGCCATTCCAGCCATTCCATGGTTAACATTTTGAAATTATTAAAAGCTATATTATTATTAATTTTAAGACATTTTATATCTCTTAATCATTATTAAATTAAAGTTTATTGTCTCTATAAAGCAATATATAAATAAAAAGGTTCACATCGAAAGATGGCATATTCAACGCAAACCACATTATTTGAAGTATAATAGTTGAATCAACCACTTTGATGACTATCACAGCAAAAATGGTGGGTGTCCCTGAGCAGCTTTATATAATTTCACCGATGCAAACCAAACATTGTTAACAGGAGAATGATAATAATGGAGGAATTGCCGTCGATGTTCCAGCAAGGGAAGATTGCTCAACAACAAATTCTTGAAGATGGCGGCCTCTTTCCCATGCTTCTGCTGCCCCCATCTCCAGGCAGCCAAGAACACCAAGATCCGTCGATTGGGCCCTTTCTCAACGCCATCCAACAAAACAGAGTGTGGATCGACAATCAGCTAAAAAGGGTTGGGGCGTTGCTGTTTAGAGGATTTCCAGTGAGAACTGCGTCTGATTTCAACGCACTCGTCGAAGCATTGGGATGGGAAGAACAGCGATATATAGGTTTAGCTTACAGGACGAAGATTGAAGGAAGAGTGTACACTGCAAGCGAAGCTCCTCTGCATCTGCCCATCAATTTCCATCATGAGATGAGTTCGGTGAGTTGATTGCACTATAGATAGAATACTGCTTGGAATTGGACAGAATGATAGAATCTTGTAATCGTAAATGTTTTTCATTTAGGGCTCTAACTTGTTTATTCATGGCCAATATTATCCAGCCTACTGCACAACAATTGAATATTAACTTGTTTTGACATTTACAAACAGATATACCTAAATCTGTGTTGTTTTCAAAACAATAAATAAGCGGACAGATTCATAATTTTGTGCCAATAGGCAAACCTGAAACTTTAAAAGTGGCGTCATGTTTTTTGGTTATTTGGGGAAAAAATGAATTTACGTTAATCCTCTAACAAAATAATCTTTATTTCCTTAATAAATCCTTGTCTACTCTCTTGAATGCCCACAGCAGTGCTAACATTATCAAGGCTGATCAAATCCCTGATCAATGCAGCACACAGCCCTTTGACCTAACACAATATTCATTCTCAGAGAAGTTGTTAATTTGAATTTTAGCTTTTTGATGAATAAGGAGTTAAGACAAATCTCTATTAACTCTATGTACAATAAACTAATGCTTTGTTTCTTCATAATTATTCTTGATATTGTTTTTCTTGTGCAGTTTCCTGAGTTTCCTAACAAAATAATGTTCTTCTGTGAGATCGCTCCTCCGGAGGGAGGGCAGACAGCAATCGTATTAAGCCATAAGATCACCCAAAGAATGGAACAGAAATACCCACAACTGGTAAGAAAACTGGAGAAAGAGGGGTTGATCTATCCTCACAGTTTTCCTCAGGAAGACGATCCTCAATCCTTTTTAAAGGGTTGGCAATCCCATTTCCAAACAAAGGATAAACAGGAAGCAGAAAGCAAGTTCAGGTAAGAAGAGCACAATTGCATCTCGATTTTTTAAAATGTTTTCTTGATTTGATTTCTCCTGATTACGTACATAGCTTCTCTAGGGGCATTTACACATTTTAATTAAAGGATAAAAAACTGACCATGTGGTGAGGTTGTTGCTTCCAGGGCTCAATTGTTAGGTCGTCCATTGCACAAAGTGAGGTGGGAAGATGATGGCAGAATGTTATTTGAAGTGGGACCTATTGCTTCCATCAGAGCATTTGACGGAGACATGGAAAAGAAAGCCTGGTTCAACCTTATAGCAATAACAGGAACACCTCCAATGTTTGGAGATGGCTCTCCGTTTCCTGCAGAAGCAATTGAATCATGCATCCAGATAATTGAAGAAGAGTGTGTAGAGATAAACTGGGAAGTTGGAGATGTTCTGGTGCTGGACAATCTGTTTGTACAGCATGCCAGGCGGCCTTCAACCCCACCCAGGAGGGTACTGGCAGCCTTATGCAAGTAAAGTACTATCAATTGTCAACCTGATAGATACTCATCTATATTTAAATTATATTGTGACTGTAATCACAATATAATTTAAGCGAATGGTTTATAATCTAAGTGGGGGTGATTATAATCACTCCCTTGGCCATTTGAGTTGATGGTTTTCAGGTTCCTGTAGGGTATGCTGTTGCTTACATACATATTTTCTAGGCTACGTATATTGTGGTCGTTTTGTGTGTTCCGAAGGCTTGTCATTGTTTCCCGTTGTACTTTTCTGGGGTTTCTATTTTGTCACTCCGCCGATACTTCGACATTGTCAGTTTGGGGGTGGCGATCATGGCTTTAACAGCCTGCGCCATGTTTCTCCCATTGTTGATTTGTATATGTCTCCACTATTCGGAAGTATTGTTCAGACCTCTGTGTGTAGCAGATTTGAGACTATTTTTGCTGAGGCTGTTTAAACTGATGCGGCCTCCGTATTTGTATCTTCCTCTGATGGTATTTGTGGTTTCTCTGCTTTGGATGGGGTTGTCTTCCCTGGAAAATGGGAGGGTGTATAACTTGTATTTGAGTCTGATTTATTTGATTTTGATTTTTCTAAATGGTGGTTTATAGTTTCTTTTATTTGGAAAATGTCAATCTTTATTATTTTAGCTAGACAATCAAGATATGATTATAAATACAAGAATACTATGTCACTTATAACAATTAAACCTTTGTGAATAGTATAATAATCATTCTTCTCAACCACTACTTAAACTATAACTAATACACATTTTTTTATTTTAATTTTAGATGAATAAAATATTTTTTTCTCCCAATCACTAAATAAACTACAACCAATAAACATTTTTTATTTTGACTTTAAAAGAATAAAATATCTTTTTCTTTTAAATTATATTCTGATTATCACATTAATTTACAGCTGGGATCCATAAGATAAACTCTGAATGTGGAGAAGACTAATCTCCTAATAATGGTTGAGTGGCTCGCTAGATGAGATATTTATATTTTGTTTACTTTTTATTTTGATTTTTAATTTTTTTTCCAGCGAAAAAATCTACTATTGATATTCATGATTGAATCAAATAGTACAAAGATATGCATGTTTTACTGCCGTAACAGTTACATCAAAATTATACAAAACTAGGAGTCCATGAGACCATCACCATAATCCAGCCATCCAAGAGCATGGCAGATCTCCACTATAAAAATGAAACCATTACAAAAAAGCACATATGCTCCCTGGCAGCAATGGCATGAAAAGTCAAAAAGACAGAGAACCAGAGAATCAATATCCAGAATCAGTCAAAAAAGAAAAGAGAACCACTATCGAGGACACTATTGTCCCACCATTCCTCCCATAATAAAAGACCTTCAGAGCCAGAAAGAGCTTGTTGAGTCCTCATTATTATAATAAAGATTTTTTAAATTAGAATATGATTTAAGTTTTGATTATTTTGAATTTCATTTTAAATTAATAATGCTTTTAATTAAAATAATAAATTTTATAATTTTGATCAAAGTTTATTGTTGAAGTATTATTAATTAATGTAGTATTTTCAAGTAAGAGTGTAGTAATTATGGTTAGAAATACATTTAAAATATTAAATAGACTCACTTTCCAAAGTGATGTTTTGAAATGGGATGGGAATCTTATTTGTGGTGAGGTAACTGCCAAATCAGCTTACAATTACATTATATCCAACACGAATTTTAATCTCTAACATTGGTGGTTCAAGAAGGTGTGGAGATGGAAGATACCTACAAAGCTCAAATGTTTTGGGTGGTTTGCTTTCAAAGAAAAACTGAAAACATGGGATAATTTGGCCCTTATGGGATGGATTGGGCCTAACAGGTGCTCCTTATGTAAATCAGAGGTAGAATCTACCCAACACATCCCGGTACATTGCAGGTATACTAGAGAAATTTGGGAACATGTTCTTATTGTTCTGAACATAAATATGCTCTGGGGTAGGGAGTCTTTCGAAGTTGCTTTTCTCAATTGGTTCAAGGAGTGTAGATCTCACCCGGTGTTACCTCTATTTATTTCATGGGTAGTTTGGTATATCAGAAATAAAACAGTCTTCGAAGATATGACTCCTTTGGTAACTGATGGTGTCAAGCAAATTCTCTTTATAAATTCATCATTACACTCTCAAAATGAATGCTGGCTTGGGAACAAGTATGAAAGAGGAGCTCATTGTTCTGTGGTGTGTTTTAAAGGTTGCAAAGGTATTTGGTATTGATGATCTGAAATTCTATGGAGATTCAAGGGTCACAATTAAATGGGCACAAGGTGAATGTAATCTTAAAGCATTAGCTCTTGTCCATTGGTGCCATAGAATCAGAACTGATATACATGGATTCAGGAAGATATCATTTCAGCTCATTTATAGACATCACAATTCGCTCGCTGATAAATTGTCTAAACAAGCCTTGTTGGGTGATACTGGGGTTTTAGTTTGGGAAGAATTTCAGAATTCTCAGATTCAGAATTTTGGGATTCTGAACTTTTTTGAGTAATTTTGATTCTGTGCTATTGGCGATTTCACTCACATCCTGCATGTCGATGGGTTTCTTGGACAGTAGTGGCTAAATAAATCTTATGAACTTTAAGCATATTTGCATGTACCTTTTGATTCTATGGAATAACATTAGTACGCTTTTTCTTGCTGGAAAAAACTTAACATTGTTTTTTATTTCTAATCACTATGATTGCTTATTTTAATCTCTTTTAAATTGATGCATAAATATAGAATATATAGTTTTATATAATGAATCATTTAATAAAATATTTTACTATTTTATAATTTTTTATTTTAATTATATTTGTTTAATTACATATAATTATATTATTAACCAAAATTATATCCAAACAACTTTGAAAAGACATAGTTTTATATTAAATAATAATAAGTCAATGCTTCATCATATTTTTCATTAATGTAATAAAAATATTGAGCTGATATTATACATCTCCACTTCCTAATAGTTTTATATTAAATAATAATGAGACATAACGGTATAACCATTGACAATTTCAATGCTACATCATATTTTTCATTAATCTAATAAAAACATTGGGGTAATATTATACTTCTCCACCTCCTAAGGTTTGATCATTCACCATCTTAAAGGTATTTCCATTTAAGTATAAATTATGGATGCTTGTATTATAGTGTTTAGTGGCAATATCATGAAAGAGACAAGGTTCAATCGTTCACCAATTTAAAGAAATTGTCATTTCGAATGTAGATTATGGATGTTTGTTATAATTTTAGGTAGTAATATTATAAAGTGCAATTTTAAAAATATTATTTTTATGATTCTTACATTTTAATAGAAACATTAAAGTGTTTTTTATGGTTTTAAACAATCATTTTTAAAATAAAAATGCACAACAATATTCTGTTTCTTTCATTTTCAAATGTGATATATTGTTGTTTTGGCATTCTTTACTATGATCTTTTAGAAAAAAGAATGCATTATTGCTTGTGAAAGCCAAATCAAACAAAAAAAGATTGACGAAAGATTGTAATCTTCAAGATAAGCTAATGTTAATTTTATTTCGGATATTATCAAGATGTATGTTATGATTGAAAAGAGTTTGAATAGAAAATAAATTTTAAAAATTGATTTTTTATTAGGTTTTTTAATGTTAAATTAAATAATTAGAATATTAAAGCTAATATAATTTTATCTTGTTTGGTTGCTCTAATTTTGACTTGTGTATTAATAGATTAATATGTCTTCATCCTCAATATAAATCTTATAAATTGAATAAGTAATTTATAACCTCTCCATATAATATACTATATATCTACATAAATTTCATATTAAATTTGTTGTCCATAAGTTAAATGTGAAGGAAAATAACATTTTAAGAAAAAAAGTCAAATGGAAAGATGATATTTTCTAAAAAAAAATAATATTATTATTTAACTTTAATTTCACACTACTTTATTAATGAAATTTAGGAAAATATTTATTTGGTATATACATTAATATTATCATTTAACTTTAATTTCATATTACTTTATTAATTAAAACTTTAAAAAATATTTAGTTAATATATAAACTAATATTATTATTTAATTTTAATGCATATTATTTTATTAATTGAAATTTAGAAAAATATTTATTTAATATATAAAATAATATTATTTTATTAATTAAAATTTAAAAAATATTATATATATATATATAATTGAATAAAAATCAAATTCCAAAATATCTTTTGTTAATATCAAAATATTGATTACATTATATGATCATAACACAATAAATAATTAATAACTAATATCAATGTACCATGAATAAGAACTAATCAATCTTATGGACAATGATAGATTATGAGATGGTGCACATGGTATAGTAAATGGAGAAGGAGTAAATGAAATGATTAATGGTAAATGGAAAAGGAGTAAATAAAATGATTAATGATAAATTGAAGATCAACGTATTTCTTATAAAAAGGATAAGATATTTGTTTAAAGGTGTCTTAGTATGTTTTTTTTTATTATATTTATGATAGAAAATTTATAATTATGTTAGAAAATTTAAAAATATTTTATAGATAAATATATTTAAATTTTAAATATATTTTGAATAAGTGAAATGTTTTTTATTTATTTATATATTGCATTATTTTTTTAAGTATAACAATTATATATATATATATATATATATATATATATATATATATATATAACATGACATCAATATATTTTTTTAATATGACAACCATATTATGTAAAATAATGACCTAGTGAAAAGGAAAATCAATGAAAATAAATTATTTTTAAAATAATTAAAAAAATACAATTGCATGGAAAGCATAAAAATAAATTTATATTAGAAAATATAAAAATGTTTTATAAATAAATATATCTAAAATTCATCTATATTTAAAATAAATAAAATGTTTATTTATTTATTTATATATTATATTATAAATTATAATGTCATCACTTACTATCAAGATGATAATCCTTTTAGAAAAATCAAGATCCAATTAAAGTTCTCATTAGTCACACCAACAATATTCTTCCCTCGATATTTATGAAAAGTTCATATTGATTCATTATGTTTATCCTTCACGTGGAAGAAAAACTATCTTAAATAATTATTCAATTAGATTTTGAAATGAAATTTACATTATGTTTATCCTTCGTCTCTAATTTTATTAAATGAAATTGCTACATTGTGGTCCATCTTTGTGATATATGAGCTACAATATGTTGTTGCAACAAAGGAATTTAAAATGAACTTTGCATATGTATTTGCATTCCATAGTTGACTTGTTTTTTTAGCAAATGGATTCCTCTTTATTAATATAATACAACATGAAAGAAAATAATGCAATACCAATATGTATTCTTGTATATTTAAACCAATGTCTTAGATGAATTTCTCAAAACACACATTTCTTAGGTAGTTATTTTGATGTAAAACAGAGAACAACTCTTTTTCCTTTTGTTTATAAATCTTGTTATCTACTTCCAATGGATGCATCAAAATGGTATTTTCAATTGGGGAGATGGAAAGTTGAATCTACATGTTGATCATTGGTGTTTGTTGCAAGACCTTGCGTGATGACGAGTTTGAATCGTCAATAATTCTTCATTCAGTAATGTTGAATCACAAGAAATGTGGTTTTCAACAAATTGTATAATCTCTTCATCAAAATATTTCCCATAAATAAGTGTGCCTTTAATCCAAATGAACCATTCTCATGCTCATTCCCTCTGCTTTGGAATTCAGTTGTAAAAAAGTAATCTATTATTTCTCCAAAAGGATAATTATTTCCCAGTAACAAAATTCTAAGTGCCGCTATTCTATGTTTATAATATGGATTGCCAATAATAGGATGCCTTATAGTCAATGATTCTAGAGTATCTTCAATGACATTATTTTCTTGTATGTCTTCAGTATTTCTCTCGATTTATTGCATTGCAATGCACAATGGTTTCCAAATATTTTCGGCATTGGTCAAAGTCACAAAAAAATTTGGTGTCCGAAGTTGTCTAATCATTGCAAATAATATTGTGTGCACATTTTAAAAATAATTAGGTGAAGCACGTGTATGTTCTTAAGACACCGCGATATGCAACTGATGATTTCAATACTTCATCAAGATTATTTTTGTACTTCACATCTATTTCAATCAATTTATTTCCTTTCAACTATCCTTTGCATACAAAAATCCAAACACAGCTAGAAACTTGATGTATGAGAATCTGAATTGCTTTGAAAAAAATATTTATAGTATATGTCTTGAAGCCTGTAGAAGAATGTAAAATCTCCCAATGTGCAATTTGTTGATATGTGACACAAATGACAATGTCTTCAGGTTGGATACAACCATAAAATAATTTGGGGAAATTTAGCTCTTCTGAAAACTTGTCTTGGAAAATTCCAAGCGGATTGAAACTTTCTGATAGTGCAATTTGTATAATGGTGTTCTTCAAGACATTTATCACATGATTACCCATAGCCATGAACAAGTCTTTGGATATTGGTTCAATGTCTTCATTATCATCATCAGAAGAATTTTTTTCTTCAATAAATACATTTTCATCATAATCTTCGATATTTTTATTGAAAAGTGATTCCCATTCATCATTGATAAAAAAAACCTGAGTGTGATAAAGTGGAGTGTTCCACAAGTCATACAAAGCCACCATGACATTTTTTCGCATACATTTCCTGATAAATATGCATTTTTGTATTTCAATTTTTTTTTAATATTATTTCTACTGCCATTGAGTATGCTAAAGGTCTAGGTAATGGTTTTTGAACTATGCCTAAGTCTACAAGAACATCTACAATTGTTCCAGTTAGACCAATTTGATATTTTTTTAACAAAGTTGTTGTATTTGTGCAAAGGCAATTCTTGGTAATACTAGTGTTTATTCCAAAGGTGTTAGGATCTTTATAGATCATTCTAATTCCTTATTTTATTGAATATTCCATGGTAATGCAAAGGTAGGAATTTTTCATCACAAATATATTTATAGCATTTTTTGCAAATTTGTTCATTTAAGGAAATGACTTTTGTTACTTGATCAATTCTCATAGAATGAAAGCTTAATATCATCTCATTGGCAACTATATACATGTTCTTTTGAAACTTCATTTGTTAACAAATAGGGGTCGAAAAGCGAAGGTGGGTTACACTTTGGGGAGAATCAGGCGCCGAAGAACCATAGTGGAAGTTATTCGGCCGAATAAGTTTAATTATTCGGCCCAATAATTTAATTATTCGGCCGAATAATTAAACTTATTTGGTCGAATAACTTATTATTTACTCGGCCGAATAACAATTAATGGACCATCGTTAGACCTAACGGTGGCCTCGATGTGTGTGTGAGGTTTTAGCCGAACGGAGAAAACGCACGGCGCTGTGCATTTATTCGGCCAAATAATTATTCGGCTGAATAATTGTTCGGCCGAATAATTATTCGGCCGAATAATTGTTCGGCTGAATAATTATTCTGCATAAAAGCTCGGCTGTGGCCATTGTCTGTCACTTTCCGTTGATTTCGTGGACCCCTTTGGTGTTGTTGCTGGTCGCACCTCTGCGTCACCCGTCTCGACTATTACCTGTCCACTCGCTCGTCCGTCTATTTTGCTGTCGTCGAACTCTGCCACCCGATTCCCCGCTGCTGTCTATCATTTCTCCGCCACCCTGTGCGTCAGGATTTGCTCGGCGGTTCGTCGTTGCTGGAGCGTTAGGACTCCAGCTTCTGCCTCTACCATGTGCTCGTCCGCCACCTTCTGTTTCTCCCATCCGCTCATTTGTGAGCTTCTGCCTCTGTCGCTGGTTCGTAAGCCTATTTGGACGTCTGGACGCTCTTTGGTGGAGTCTGCGTCTAGACATCTATAGGTGTAGCGTGCATCTGCACCTCTATTGGTGGAGCTTTGGCGTTGGAGTGTTCTCCTGTGGACATGTGCACAACATCGGGGTGTTGTAGCTGGGGACCTATTGACACGAGGCTGTGCAGAGGTAATTCTTTTGGCATATTTATGTGTTTATTTTTTTGTTTAAATTTCTTATAATAATTTGTAATTGTTAGTGTAGGTTTTCTTTTCTTGGCTGCGTGGCTCATTTTGTTTCGGCTGTTTACAATTCCTCTTGGGGATCTCTTTGGCCGGATCTAAATTCGCCTGCTTTCATTTCGGCTGTGTCTAAACAGGTAAGTCATTTTTTTTTGTTTTTTTATTCAAGAGTTAATTATTGGTTTGAAAAGTTTTGAGTTTGTCCCTATAAATGAACTCTGCCCAAATGGACAGAGTTCATGAACTCTGTCCAAAATTGGGCAGAGTTCATGAACTCTATCCAATTTGGCAGAGTTCATGAACTCTGTCCAAAATTGGGCAGAGTTCATGAACTCTGTTCAATTGGGCCGAGGTCATGAACTCTGTCTAATTGGGCAGAGTTCATGAACTCTGTCCAAATGGTACGAGGTCATGAACTCTGTCCAATTGGGAAGAGTTCATGAACTAACATAGGTAATGATACATATTACTCACAGATAGTGTGGATTAGTATTAAGAGGTTTAACATGAACTCTTTTTAGTTTGACAGATTTCATGAACTCTGTCCAGTTAGGCAAAGTTCATGAACTCTGTCCAATTGGGCAGAGTCCATGAATTCCCGTCAAATAGTATGTTGAAAATTATTTAAATTTAAATATAAAAAGAGGAATATATGCAGTGTTTAGTTAGTTACTTTTGTTAAATTATTGATTTTTCTTATGTGTTTAGAAATGAAAATAAAAGTAGGACTGTAATTATATTTGCAAATCATATATCCTTTTTATATATAGGCTTGTTTTATTGGCTGAACTCTGTCAACATGGACATGGATAGAGTTCATGAACTCTATCAACATGGACATGGACAGAGTTCATGAACTCTGTCTACATTGAAAGAGTGCAGAGATCAATATATTAGTTCTATTACAAGCTGTGTTGATGGATAGCTATAGATACAACAAAACTTTAGACGATTAAACTCTACTTTTGATACAACAAAACTTTAAAATTGACTTTAGGTACAACTAAACTTTAGACATGAATAGACTTTAATTTAGATGTACTATGAAATAACAAAAACACTTAGAAGACTGGTACAGTAATTTTTTATACATCGGAACAATAATAGTCATTGTCATTTTAAAAACTATTAGATGATATTATGCCACAATGGTCTTGAGTTTTAGCCTTGTAAAGGTGGCCATTCTTGGTATTATGTTTTTCTTTGGTTGCAACATGGCAAACTTGGAGAACATAATACCAAGAATCGTTACCGTTATCAAGTTGAAACTGAAGACCATTGTCGAACATGGCAAATTTGGGAAACATGTCAAACTCGAAACATAATACCATGAATGGTCAATTTTTTTTTATTCTATGGAATAATGAAAATATTTGTAGATATAATTTATGTTTAAAGTATTAAAATATCTTGATTAAATTATTAATTTAAGAAACTGAAGACCATAGTGGAACATGGCAAATTTGGGAAACATGTCAAACTGGAAACATAATACCATGAATTGTTAATTTTTTTTATTTTATGGAATAATGAAAATATTTGTAGATATAATTTATGTTTAAAGTTTTAAAATATCAATTAAGTTACTAATTTAAGATTTAGATTAAAAGTTAACAGGTGCATGAACTAATTCTTTGACATAAAGAAATGAACCCTTCACTTAGTATTTAACTATATTGGTTCCATTCATTTTAAACATCAAAAACACTTAGAAGATTGGTACATTAATTCTTCACACATCTAACAATATTAGCTATACTCTTTTTAAGAACTATTAGAAGATATTAGGTAAATCTAGGTCCTTATTAAATAACTTAGTCTCTTTAGCAGCTAGGTTTTAGAATTTGTAGAATTAACATGTAGAATTTGAATATGTAATCAGTAGATATTTGTGCAAGTGTAGACATTATATATCAAATGGAAAGAGAGGAGTATTTGAGGCAAAAGCGTAGGAGGTCTTCACAATCTTCTGGGGTTGGTGTTACAAGTGATAATCGGAGGTTGTCAACCTCTCCACGGGATTCTAGTTTATTGTATAGTTCACATCGACGAGGCGAAAGGGGTACAAATGATTCCCCTATATTTTCTGTGGGAGAACATCGATCTCGACCCTCTGTTTGTATATGAATATCGATCTTTTAACATGTACATGCAAATTGCTTTTTTGTGTACGCAAAAATTGTACTTGTGTTTAAACAAAACTTTGTTTTTATTTGAAGCAAAGCATGGTTCAGAAGATGCTTGTAATTCTATAGGGAGGGAGACAGAGCAAGCAAGGGAGATGGATGATGGTGCAGATCAAGGTTCTCAAGAGGCTCATCATTCTACACAAGGTGATGATGGTCGAGCTAGGATGCAATATGTTGAATTAACTGAGAGTTGTACACCCATTACAACATATCCATTTGATCTACCTCGAGAGCTTCCATGGGAAAGTGGTGATCATCAAATGACTCTTGAAAGATGTAGATCCCACTAGAGCAAGTTGGAAAATGATTTGTCTACTATGGATCTCCCTCCAGAGAGTAAACAAAGTTTGGAGATTGTTTTGGGATCATTGAAAAAATTCATTCACGCATATGAGAATCTCGGACCAACTACAAATGGTTTTGTTGATTTGATGCGAAGACAAAGGAAACAAGTGATGGGTCTAGACAAGTGGGATGTTGTGAAGGAGAGAGTGACGAAAGAACAGGCCAAATCAATGTTTAACTTCAAAGAAGGTCTAAAGCGAGAAATGTTGAAAGTGCAATATTTCAAGCATCCTAATCTTGCACATCTACTCTATGATCGGTTTCTCGCAGCCTATGGTCGGTTTCCATGGAACGATGAGGTTTCTCAATATTTTGCTAGATTTTTTTATGCTAAGTTTTTCTTAAATTTAAAGCCAGACTATACCGATGTGCATTCATAATTTTATGAAGTTGGAAAGGGTCGAATATATAATCGAAAAGGTGCTCTTAGAGACCTTACAACTCTTTGACCTCCACCCCAGATATCTCGCCCACATAGGTTGGTGGCATTAAGATCAGAGATAGAGCCCACATCTCAACTTGGGACAACTGCAAGGAATTTTGTTGGCGATGGTTTATCGTCAGCATTAGTTGGAGTAGATGTGGGATTGGTTCGAGAAAGGGCTCGTTCTGCTATTCATCAAAAGTTTGTTTACAAAACTAACGATGAGATAGATGGAATGAGCATTGAAGATCTCAAGGAATATGCCAAGCTTTGTCGCAACCTAGTGGCAAATGTTATATCCAATGACACGTCGAGTTTGGGAGAGGTTTGTTGATTATGATATGACTTGATCTTAATTAAATATTTTATTCATTTTGAATTGAATTTTTTGTTACATTATATGAATGATAAATTATGGTTTTTGATGTAAAGTAATAGGTACATTATGTAAATATTTATTGGTTGCAGTTTTCAAGAATGATGAATGAACATTCTTTCCATGTTTCAACTGGCGAAAATCTAGAGAATATTTGAGAGGTATATTTATTATTTACATATTTGTAATTATGTTTGAACTTGATATATATATATATATATATATATATATATATATATATATATATATATATATATATATATTTGAATTCTAATTTAACTATGCATCTTATTGTTAATTTGACTTATCCATGCAGATTTCTTTAGATACAAACTTTATAAATGATTTACCATCTATTGTGAGCTAATGTTTTTTTAATCTTTTTGTTTTAGTTTTAAATTAATTGGCACAATAATTTTTAGTTTTAAGTTAATACAATTTAAATTTTAGGGGGGAGATATAGGTTCTCTGCTTCATGCAGCAGATATTGGCAAGGAGGTAATTTTGTTCACACTTGAATTGATCTTTGATATAAGTTTAATATTTTAATTTCTATGGATTTAGTTAAAATTTGTTCAAGTAATTTATGAGATTCATAAATTGATTTTATACATGTTGCAGCTTGGGTCTCTTAAGACTTTTGGAGGCAAAGGGAAAACTCCTTTGAAGGATGGTGGTGGACAATTATTTGCAGAATTTGATGTAATTTTGTTAATAATTGAATTGTTTTTTTTTTATATAAGCTTAGTATTTTAATTTTCTGAATTTAGTTTAAATAATTTAAATGATATTCATAATATGCTTTTATACATGTTGCAGGGTGGGTTGAGTCCAGGGGGAGGCCCTGGTGGAGGATAGCATGGTGGACATTTTCTTTTTATAGCATGCTGGACATTTTTGTTTTTTGTTGATATGCATAGATTGCAAAGATTTATTTTGGACATGTCGAGGAGATTTATTTTTTACTAGATACATATATGTACATTGAACTTGCATGTTCATGAGCATTTTTTTGAGGGTTATATACATGTCCTTTGAACTTACATATTTTGTGAAACTTGGTTTAAATTATCTACTTATTTAGCATATTTGGTGTGCTTTAAAGGTTTAGAATATGTACTTGCATGTTTAAATGAATGAATGAATATGTAAGAATGAATGTTAAGAACATGATATTTTTGAATATTATGACGTTTATGAATGTTAAAGGAAGTTTAAAAATGGATGAACATAGGTTTAAAGTTCATGAATGAGGAAGTTTTGATTCAAATATGAATGAATGTTAAGATTGAATATATTAATAACATGAATGTTATCTTTGAATGTTAGAAAGTTTAGGAATGTTAGAAGTTTTGATGGAAATATTGATGAACTAGGAAGTTTAAAAATGAATGTTAAGAACATGAATGTTATCTTTGAATGTTAGGAAGTTTAGGAATGTTAGAAGTTTTAATAGAAATATCGATGAACTAGGAAGCTTAGGAATGTTATGAAGCTTAGGAATGTTCTAGGAAGATTAGGAATGTTATCTAAGTTTTGATGGAAATATGGATGAACTAGGAAGTTTAAAATTGAATGTTAAGAATATGAATGTTATCTTTGCATGGTAGGAAGTTTAGGAATAATAGAAGTTTTGATAGAAATACATGGATGAACTAGGAAGCTTAAAAGTGAACACATGTTGAGTTCAAATTTTAGGAATGTTAGGAAGTTTATGAATGTTTGAAGTTTTGACGGAAATATGGATGAACTGGGAAGTTTAAAAATGAATGTTAAGAACATGAAAGTTATCTTTGAATGTTATGAAGTTTAGGAATGTTAGAAGTTTTGATAGAAATATGGATGAACTAGGAAGCTTAAGAATGTTAGGAAGATTATGAATGTTATCTAAGTTTTGATGGAAATATGGATGAACTAGGAAGTTTAAAATGAATGTTATCTTTGAATGTTAGGAAGTTTAGGAATGTTAGAAGTTTTGATAGAAATATGGATGAACTAGGAAGCTTAATGGATGAACTAGGAAGCTTAAAAGGGAACACATGTTAAGTTCAAATTTTAGGAATGTAAGGAAGTTTAGGAATGTTAGAAGTTTTGATTGAAATATGAATGTTAGGAAGTTGAAAAATGAATATTATCTGTTCAAATTTTGATATGAATTTTTAATTAATAATTCTGATTTTCAATGTCCAGGTACATTTGATGCGGCTGCAATCATTGCAAATGGGGATAACGATTTTTTGTTTTTTAATCAAAAGCGAAGATTACAGGATTGTGAAGCTTGTGCTAAATTAGAGCAATGATTTTAGACAACAATTTGATGAATTTTTATCGATTTGTTGTAAGTAATCATTCCTTTAATTTAGCATAAGCTTCACAATCCTGGAATCTTTTCTTGTGATTAAAAATCAAATGATCGTTGTGTCCATTTACCATGATTTTAGTTATGTGAACTTACACAAGTGATATTTTAAATTAAAAATTTGGGGCGGAGAGTGGCAACATCCACATATCCGTTATCTCATCCCTTAAGTGGTCTAATAGATACATGGGGACCCGAATAAATTATTTTAGACAGAATTAAGACAAAAATTTTACACATTGAGGTTTTCATTACCAAATAATTTTTCAATTCAAATTTTAGCATACTAGAATACGATCATTTAAACTCTTATACTCCAGTTCCTTTCAAGATCATAGACATAGAAAGAAAAAAATATATTCTACACAACATTTGACAATGACATCGACAAAACCATTGATCTATTAATTTTAAATATATAGTTTTAAAAACATCGCAATGGAATGTCGTCTTCAATTATCCGTTCATGGTCATATTTGGACAGTTTCCATTTTTTATTTTTTAATTGTTTTTTCGATGGAACTTAAACCAATTTTATTCGAGATGCACATACTAAATGGCTATATTGACAACATATAACATCAGGTTCATAATCCTGAAAGTAGACATAATTTTGAGTCATATGGGTGTGCTGAAAAAAATAGCCCTTTAAAATGATGGATCTCTCTCGTATATATATCCGTTGTCATTGTAGTCTTCTAATAACTTCATTTTTCCTTCAGTGCATTGCATCAAATAATACTTCACATTTTCGTTGTTGTCTACAGGTGCAATCACAGCAAAAACATTATAACATCGCTCTTTTTCCCTAATTATTTTACAAGACAAAAGAAGTCCGACATTGGGAAAACTAGGACATTAGTTATTGCCATTATTTATGGTATAGATATAAGTATCTTAATTAGAGAATGAAGTACCTAAGAGTTATTTTATAAGACTAGGTTATTTTATTAAGCCTTTTCTTTCTTTCGGTAAAGAGACTATATCACATGGTTACCTAGGAGAGATAATCCTTTATAGAAAAAGTATCATATATTTTCTCACATAAATATAATATCCTTTGGAATAGAGAATATGTTATAATTATAATTTCATGATTCATACGAAAGTATTATTATCTTAGTGAATACACCATTTTGTTATTTGATACGTAAAGGAATATTATAATGGGAACTAGCATGTGAAAAGTATTATTGTCTATGTATGCATATAATTACATATAAATATGCATATTTGTTGTATAAAGATATTAAAACAAATGATATGCATTTATTAAGAAAAGACCTTCCGCTCCATTTTGGCGCACTCCACTTAGTGCAGTTGCAAATGAAAGACTTTCGACACTTGGTAGATCACTACCTAGTCATTACCTCGGTCTTCTTTAAACTCATCGTGGAGCCTCAGTTCCTGCCATGTGTCTCCTCCATTGAAGAGTCGTTACTTCCCAAATCGCACATGTCTTGGAAGGGGCTCGATCGACCATTTTAAGAGGACCAGGATCGGTTAGATGGGGGGGCGATGAATTCGATAAATGGAGATCTCTGCGGGAGAGTGAGGGGGCACGCAGCCGGTGTTTATGAAGAAGAGAAGGGTTAGAATCGCCAGGATGGTTAGTCTCGGCAAGTTTAGAGGATTTATGTTCTACATGAAGGAGGGAGGTATTATCTCTGCCAGAAATCAATCTATTTCTTCGTTTTTATATATATACTTTTTCTTGCTGTTTGCTTCAGAGTATTTTTGAATGCATCTTTGCTTCGCTTAAATATTGAGGGATCCGATCCACATACTGTGCATGTATAGAGGGATCTCTGTAGGCCTATTAATGTATGGTATCCTGTTGATAGACAACCACGAGTTCCTTTCTTAAGGTTAGTTTGTTGCGTTGAGAGGAAGGGATAGTTTCCCTGTAGGAATTTGTTATTTTTATGTTATCCTTGCAATTCATAGTTGTTTTCAGTTAAATTGTTGTACATGCATGTGATTGATGTAAACATACACACATATATATTATGTATAATGCGATTGCTAAAACATAAAACTCTCCATTAACCTGCGATCCAAGTACAGTATGGCCGCTGTAATCGATCCTGATCTTGGATCATTGTAGTATAGCGATATATCCTTCATGTTTGTATTTATTTGATAAAGAATTGTGTTCTCAGCATGTGGATCGCTGCAGTATAGCGATATATATCTTTTCCTGTAGAATTTCTTTAATAGAGAACCGTGTTCTCAGCTTTCTTGGATCGATGCATTATATTATATATTTTATATATTGTTTTTTATTGAGTTTGGGGAGCGATATCCCTTGTGATAAATTCTGTATAGACTCCATAACTGTCGATTTTGTCATTTCAGAGAGAGGAGAAGCGATTCCTTGAGATAGCTTGTGCATCCTTGTGTGACTATAGATCTGGTTACTATAAATATTGGATAGTGTTTTCCTTAGTTGGCATTATGTGTGAGGGAGATCTACCATTACATGCCTTATCTGTACAACCATATATATGTAGCTTTTGATCAGCAATTGTGGATGATCTCTCTCTTGAGCCTTGATCCATGCTAAGTATTTTATTTTAGTGCCTATTGTGTTTAAATGAGAAGGTACAAGACGATCCCTTCGAGGCTTTCAACCCCTTTAATATTACTTACCTTGTAAAGGAGCTTAGAAGTTTCTGCTTGAGGAAGTGGATCCCAAGTTGTATTTTATATCTATGCTATAGCGATTTTTTTTGTGTCAGTAGTAGCTGGGCAACTTCTTTCCAGATCTATATGACCCATGCCTCGTATTTATGTATGCATGATGAGTGAGTAAACCTTATAGTTCGAGTGGTGGTGTAGAGTTCATTACGCAGATATTTGCTCGGAATGGAACCGATCCCTGGTTATCGATTATACTTTTGTCCTGTGAGTCACGTATATTTTATATTGCATGGAATTTGGGAATAGGTCGGTCAGAGCCTGATTCCCGTGGCTTTGTTGTAGTATATTTTATACTATCTATGTTAAAGTCTCTGTATTTTTTTCTTGCTTCAATGCTTAGGTAAGCAATAGGAAGGAACGGCCCGTTGCAAATTCCGATCCATGCAGACTTTACTTGTGTATTCTACCTTTAGATTACGATAGAGAGACGTAGTTTTCCAAGGTCACAAACCTGTTTCAACTGAGTCTCCGTTATATGATTCTTGCACCGTGGGGTAGTTTCAAATGTTGAACTCTGTCATTTATTTTTCCACATTGAGTGCATTCTGCACTTGAATCATAGGGTTCTTTTCTCTTTTAAGTCTTTCCATTTGGCTTTTGTTATATGCCTGCCCGTAAGCAAGGAGGGAAATTTTTTTAAGTTTGAATCGTGTTTGAACTCATTATATATATATATTTATTTATGTTTGGTTTTACATTGTTTCGTGTTTATCTCTGCAACCTAGTTTGGCTGGATGCCTAAAAGGATTCAGTTTAGTTATCACAGGTCCTTGTTAAAATGTTGATGTTGGCATCATTTATTTTTGCAAAAACCTTCTATGAGAAAGGATTCCTGGAAGCAGAAGCTAAATGTTGTAATCCTCTCTATTTGAGTAATAGAACAAGTTATGATAGTTCCGTGGACGTAGCCCAAGGAAGGGGGTGAACCACTTACATTGGTGTCTCTCTTTCATGTGTTTTATTTATGTTTCATGTGACTTATGTTTAATTATGTTCCATGCGTCTTATTTATGTTATTAACGAATTTATGATTCATCTCAATGTATAAGTTTATTATGTCGAATGCCTCCTTGGTAAAGTATTCCCTGTCATTTAGTATTAAATGTGATGACCATTTAGTTTTAGTCAATGTTTTCTTGATGAATATCTAAGGTTTACTATTAAGAGGTAGTGAATTTTAAAATGATGATTCAAGATAACAAGGTAAATACGATAATGAAGACTCATAAGATGGACTATAGAGATCTTTTGGAATGTTAATGTTCAAATACAAGAATGTAGAAAACCTAAGAAATGTACATAAGTGAAAATCCAAACTTACTAATCCTTAGTGGTTGATGTAAGGATGGAGACCTTTGTCCTTAATACTGATAAAAGGGTGATGATCTTCATTATGTTGAAGTTCGATATGAGATTCAATGTTGAGTTGATGTATGGAATGTGGAACTCAAGTATGTTCGATATGTATTCTTCTTCCTTTTAAGGTTTTAGGATAATGAAAAGGAAAGTATAGAACTCCTAAAATAATTAAGTGAAAGGGATATAGGTCATCTTACGAAGTGTTTTAGAAGTATAGATACTTATTTGGTAAAGCATTGTGAAAGATTCCAAATTTTTTTTCAATTATTGACTTACTAATATGGGTATGTGACAAACATCTCCTGTGCAAATTACAATTGATGTTAGGAATTTTAATTCAATTAAATTGACTAATATACATGTGTATAAGGTGAAGGACAAGAATGAACAATCGACAAAACAGTGGTATTTGATCATTACCTTCTCTAACGAGATCTGAAATTTTGTCGCCATTAGATGATATTACTATATCTTCTGATTCTAATTCTTCTATGCTTGCTAGTGGCATATTTTCTGTAGGATTAATCTCTGTGTGTTTCCAATGTTTTACGTAGTTGTTCATTTTGTTTTCACAAACTTCTGTAGATTTAATATTTTCAGTGCAAATATGACAAAAGCATGATTTCTTTCTACTGTCAAATGCATAAATGTTTTGGAAGAATTTTGTTTGAATAGAGTGAAAATCTCTAGTCCCTTGTATGGTGCTAGCATCGTATGGTATTGATCTATTTATATCTTGGACCCCAACATGCCAAAAAAACCTAGTACACAAATGACAAATTTTGATGTTAGGTACATACTTTTTTTTAATTGACAATAAAATATAAATTAAAACATTTGTGTGTACATACCTGCACACATTTTTTGATTGTTGATTATAATCATGGTTTAGATGTGATTTACACCATTGGACAACCTCTGCAGCTGAACGGAATCGTGTAGAACTATGGTTCATTTTCCATCTTCGAAGTGCTCTCTTTACAAATGCTCCTGCACCATTATGTTCACCTTTTCCATGACCAGTTTCAAAGAAATTCCAGCGATGTTTAATATTCAATGCTTTATGAAGTCGACATAACCAATAAAATGATCGCGAAGATTTAAATTGTCCGGCACATCCATCCGACCATATCCAATGCTCACTAAATTTAATGTT
Organism: Larix kaempferi; assembly: GCA_027924585.1. Taxonomy (NCBI): domain Eukaryota; kingdom Viridiplantae; phylum Streptophyta; class Pinopsida; order Pinales; family Pinaceae; genus Larix; species Larix kaempferi. The sequence goes on along the minus strand of BSBM01000010.1, from coordinate 8,787,297 downwards.
ATGTCCCTTTAGTGAATTGTAGAAAATAGTTTCAATAGAATGCTGAACAAAATGTGTATCATGTGTACAATCGTCGCTGATATAAAAGCGATATTCTTTAATCACATCTCGATTGTACACGTGCTTTCAATACCATCAACATCCTGTTGAGAATGTCTATATAAAACATGGACAAATATCGAAACTTGGCCATAATGATAGTAATCACTCTGTATCTCTTTTTGTGTAGCAAATGTGTAATTGTTTGCAAAATCAACCACTGACAAAATTGTTCCTGGTGGAAAAATTTCACGAGACTGTTTGAATTGAAGGTCTTGCCATTGTGCTTTATGTGAATGCTTGGTGTATTTATAAATTTCACTTTCGAATTTCTTGAGAAAATATGTCACACCTATTTTATCTTCTCGCAAATCAATCCTTTTGGAATGTACAACACTAGTACTTGTAATGTATTCTATCTTCTCCAATCAACGGTGACATTTGACAGTGAGTGATCAGTATCGATAGGATATTTATTGTGGAATAAAATCAAATTTCCACAACGATTACAATGTTTTCCATTGACACATTTCTTATTATAAAATACTTCATCGTGATTTCTCTCAAATAGGGTTTGAGATATGAATTCACGTATTGTGGGTGGAGGTGGTGAATTTGTCCAAAACATTTTACCAAATTCAAGAAATGTGTCATAATATAATTGAAATTGCACATGATAACGGCAACAACATGTGTCACAGATAGTAATAGGTCTAACATACCATGGTTTTAGTTGCCCAAACGTAGTGATTGACACATAAATTCCACAATGATCTTCCTTGAATTTATTGAACAATTGTACTTGTGTCATATCCATTATATGTTTTCGACTGCTTACATATACTCCTCGTGATACTCTTTGTCGTATTACATCTCTTGAATTTGGTGAAACTCGAGCATGTGTCAACCAATATTCCCGTACAATATCTTTAACACCTACTCCCATTCTATCTTTGTAAGGCTGTCTACAAATAATTGTCCAGCAAGCAAGTTCATCATTTTCATCTATTTGCATTCTGAATTTGCCATGTTTGTATAATGTCTTTCTTGAGGTTCCAACTGCTTTTGCTAGCTGTGTTGTCAAACGTTTTTGTTTAGTACTAGTTGAAATAATTGCTGTATGAATTGCTCTTCATGCAGGACTGATGTCTTTCTTCCCAGATTTTCCAAACATTTTTACTGCATCACCTATATTTTCTATCACATTATGTTTTAATTTCGACTCTTTGGTCGCCTTGTGAATACCCAATAATGATGTAGCATCTTCTAACTTCTTGGTCACTAATAAACATCTCAAAATTTTTGCTTGTCGTGTTGTTGAATAATTTTTCAGAACATTATCATAAATTTTTTGAGCCCGATATCGTGCAGCATGTATGGGTATTTTTTTTCCATATTTGTTGCAATCAACGTTTTCTAACATTTCATCATCAATGGTGAAAGTACCTATACATCAAGTTAAATTTAATTTAAAACATGTTTCCAAAAATATAATTCATTATAAAAAATGAATTTGGAAAATATATGATATATACATACCTGGTCCAATTTCTGGTTCTTGAACTTGATCTTCAATATTGACTTCATCAACATCAGTATGTAAATCACTATTTACATCTTCAACAATGGTTTCTTCAACTTCAATTTGTTCTTTTTGTACTCTATTTTCAATTTCCATTTCATCAACATTATCATGTAAAGCTGTATTTGTATCTTCAATAATCGTTGCTTGCGTTTCTGCAAGGCTTGCTTTGTTGGAATGATATTTAAGTTTTTTCTTTTCTCTATTATCATCATCAGCAACACGTTTACGATCATATTTTCTTTCACGGTTTATCTTACTGCCCATGATTGTTTAATCTATAAATGATAAATTAAAGAATCATCATTTTATTGTAAAAAAACAAAATGAAGATTTAAAAACAGTTACAAAATTTATAAACACCTGAACTGAAATTTACTTCACCTTATCAAAATCTTGTAAGAGTCTTTTGAAGAAAAAGTCTTTGGAAACAAGTTTCTTTTGAAAAGAACCTTCTTTGAATAAAATAAGAACTCTTTGACAATAAATCACCTTTGAAAAAACCCATTGGAAAATAATAAGAACACTTTCTAAATAAATCTTCTTTATCAACCCACTGATAAAAAAAAAAAAAACTTTTTTGAAAAAATACTTGGGAAAAAGATTTCTTTGTAGAAACCCTTGCAACAAAATAATTATTTTTCAAAAATAACTTGGGAGACTTTGAAAAAACCCATTTTCAAAGAAATAAGAAAGAAAAATACATCGCCTTTGTAAAAATAACTTGAAATAAAATCTTATTTGCAAAAATGCCTTGGAATAAAAACACTGTAAATGCACACTTTGGAAAGAAACATTTTCTTAAAAAACCCGCTGGAAGAGAATAAGAACACTTTCCAAATAAATATTCTTTGTAAACCCACTGGAAAAAAAAAACTTCTTTGAAAAAATACCTGGGAAAATGATTTCTTTGTAAAAACTCTTGCAACGAAATAACTTTTTTGCAAAAATAACTTGGGAGACTTTGAAAAAACCCATTTTCAAATAAATAAGAAGGAAAAATACATTTCCTTTGTAAAAATAACTCGAAATAAAATCTTATTTGCAAAAATGCCTTAGAATAAAAACTCTGTAAATACACACTTTGGAAAGAAATATTTTCTGAAAAAATCACTTGTAAAATAATTTGTAAAAGAAACGTTTTTTGCAAAAATACTTAGAAAAAAAAACATTGAAAAAACTCATTTGAAAAAATCATTTTCAAGTAAATAAGAAGGAAAAAGACAACTCCTTTGAAAAAATAACTTGGAATAAAACTCTTTAAAATCACCATTTAAAAAAAAAAACCTATTGCAAATAAATAAGAAGTGCAAAAGCTTAGAATAAAAACATATTTTGCAAAAATGCCTTAGAAAAACATTCTTTCAATGTATTCCTTAGAAAGAAGTAACAAAAAAATACTTCATAAAAAAAAACTCCTTAGAAAATCCTTGGAAAAAAAACCCATTGCAATGAAATAAGAAATGCAAAAGCTTGAAAAAAAATACTTCATAAAAAAAACTCTCTTTGCAAAAAAAACTCCTTAGAAAATCCTTGGAAAAAACTCATTGCAAAGAAATAAGAAATAAAAAAAGCTTGGAATAAAGACTCATTTGGCAAAAATGTCTTAGAAAAACATTCTTCCAATGTATTCCTTAGAAAGAAGTAAGAAAAAAAATACCTTATAAAAAAAACCCCCTTAGCAAAAAAAGCTCCTTAGAAAATCTCATCAAAAATATTCTGGCCAGAAAGTATGTGAAATTAAAATGTGCAAAATTAATTGAAGTATTTAGTTTTATTTGTATAAGTTTAGACAAGAATGTTGGTTCTTTTTTTTTTGGTCGACGAGTTTTTTTTTACGTTGGGTTATTCAACTGAATAACCTTTGATTAAATTGACATCGTCGTTATGGAAAACAGTTATTCGGCCGAATAACCTCTAAAACCTGAAAATTTGATTGTCTTTTACAGTTTTCAGGTTTCTCCATTTTCAGAAGGTAAAAATGATCTCTTACAATACAAAGCGACTGTCGGATTTGATACCATTAGTTTCATTATTGAATCTACTTTCTGAATATATAGATTTCGTTGTGTATAGGTAAGATCTGATCTTTGTAATTGTTTGTTTTCTTAACAGGTATCGAATTTAGTTTCATCTCTTTCAAAATGCGGTGAAATAAAAAATCCATAACTTTAAAAATACACCACAAAAAAAATTGAGAAAACTATGGTGCAGTTAATTGGTGTGTCTACTTCAAAAAGGAATTCATAGAATTTTTATTTTTATATTTAGTTGAGAGAAAAGTTTTGCGACAAAAAAATATGTTGAAAATCGACAAGGTTTCCCCATTGATCGAATTCAAATAAATATAATAATTAGTATATAGATCCATTTGTTACAAACTTATAGTCATGCAGTAGTATATTGTGTGTAGATTGTCGTAGCATATTTTTTTTTTTGCAAAAAACAAGTTTAACAATAATTTTACGTGTGCGACAAAACATGGCTATTTTGTAGTCCTTTCATTTTATAAGAACACACTGTCAAACATTTTCCGAATTGACATATCAAATCTCAATATAAAAAATTGAAAAAAATATGGATAGCAAGTTAACATAATTCTCTAAAAGTTTGTTTTTTAGTGAAAAGTGAAATTCCAAACAAAAATATCACTTTTATTCGCCCAAAGATGGAAAACATGAAAAATTCAAAATTATTTTCTCACGAAACCCCCCAAAATAGACACCCATCTTCATGGATTCACCCATAGCACATATAGATGTTGGTGTGTCCTTAATTGTCTTCATATATATTGATATTGCTTTCATTGCTTTTGTTTGTCTTTGTTTTGTAGCTCCAACTTTTCTAGTTGTTGTTTTCTTATGTGAAGAGATATTTTTTCTAATCTTTCGGTATTTTTTGCAACTTTGCACACAATTTTCTTTATTCATTGTTATTAAACCATACATGAATTTGTTCATATTGTTGATTGATTGCATTGAAATTTTTTATTTAGATCCATTATATTGTCAAAAGAAACAATGTTTATGGTATTAATAGATGGACCAAGACAATTCTTTCCTACATTGCATTTAAGCAATAAATGAAAATGTTCATGAGAAGAACCCAAAGCTTGATACATTATGCACATGTTTTTTTGATGAAAAAATTGTCATGAAAAATGTTTCAATGATACTTATTGATTTAACACTCCAAATATATATATTGATGTTAAGTAGTTCACACAACCATTGGATTGTGAAATTTTTGTTTTCTATCTTTCCTTCTTGGTACATGTTTGAGAAATTAACTAGATATCCTTGCAAATTTCCTATTGATTTCAGTTGTCTAATAAAGCTATCATGAAGGTATCTATTAAAGAAAATTATTTCTCTATTGTCACCTACAATGTACACATTGCAAAAGAATTTTCTACCCATTTTCCTTAAGAAGATACATCAAACTATAATCTGGACATTGCATCAAACCATGACTCATGGCAGTCATTCAAAATGCACGATGCTTTGTAAAATTAATTTTCTAAAAATACTTGTTTAATAGATGCCATATTATTCTCAATGTCCAAATGTTCTTGAGTACAATGGTTAAAAAACACTTGTTTTAATAGACGATTCTTTAGTATGGAATGATTTATATTGCAAAAGTGGCTCAAAATGACATCAAGATGGATTTTGATTATGAAACAATATGTTTTACACATACCTAGACTTTGTTCAATTGAAATTGAGTTATTTTGTCATTTGTTTTTGTGACCAAACAAACAATGCGACATCTAGCCAACTAGAAAACCATTTACGACAGAACATATCACCCCCATAGTCCAATTTTATCATGTCTCTTTTGCAATATGAAGAAAGAGACATTCTATGTAAGTATGTCTCAATGTCTAAGACATTGTGTAATTCTTGTAAAAAAAGTGGGACTCAATTTTGTTCTTAGAGATGATAGAGTTAATGAGTCTTTAGAGTCTAACAAAGTCTGATAATGGTTCACTATACCTTTTAGTATCTTAATTGATGTATAGCGAAAATGTAGCAAAACAACCAATGTATCAAATAAACAATTTCCTGGTTCATAATGGAAATCTTATAATCAAAATAAATTGAACTTAGATAGCATGTGATCAATTGATTCAAAGTTTGATTTGATTAATCCAAATGGATTTTGTGCATGTAGGCTTATCAGTTCTTTAATAATTTCTTCCTCTATGTCTAACTCAACCATATCTGATAAAGTTGCATGCATGAAAATATAGATTCAATAAAAAATTATATAATACCAAGCAACAAAAGCTATAATGTTACACTTGTACGAATTGTGTTTTTTTATTAAAGCTATTAAACAAATTTAGATATTATTAACTATGTTCATAAGAGTATAGCACGAGGTGGATATGAAAAAAAGGTAACTAAGCACACAAATACTTATAGAAAAATAGGCATTTACAATGAGAAACAGGTAACTATTTTGTAAAACTTGTATATGTTTCAAAAAGACATAAAACAATAGACACTCAATTCTTTCACTACAAATGTTCTTGTGCCAATTTGTTGAGATAATTATCTAGTGAACTATTTCCTAAAAAAACAAAAAAAACAAGCAAAATGACATGCAAAAAAAAGAGATAAATATATGCACAAAGTTACACTAGAAAACAATTACAGAATTCATTAGCAATGACAACAACAATGTATCATCCCTCTCTTTATTAGGTTATGCATGGCCATACAATTTCTAGATTATTTTTTATCTACATTTATTATGTCCATGTGGTATACTCTTAACAAGAGTTATAGTAGATTCGGGAACTGAGATTAATAATGTTGATGAGAATTTTAATACACTTGGGCATGAAGTTTTAGCAAATTTAAAAAAAAATTCTTAAATGTGTGCTACTTATATGACACATCATAAAATACAAATATTCTATTGGACCTTTTCCACCATAAATCAAGCAAGTTTAGAAGTGGCATACCAGGTTTTTAATCTTGACTGCATCATTTTTTAACTGTAAGAAAGGGTTTAATAGGTTTTGGTAGCAAATCAATTGCAGCTTCTTTTACACATGGTTATTCCATTTTGCTACATGTTTGCTTGCTTAATATAGTGGCTCTGCAATGTGTTTCTTTTACAATTTCATCAAAAATTGGAGTTCAAATGCCTATTTGATTAAATTTTGACATATTACGCAAAATTTTGTCACATCCCCCGTCACCCTGGTGCCCTTCAGAGGTGATGGGATACAACCTGATACATTTGTTTTTCCATAATTCGCTATGTTTTCGCACACAACCGCAATCGTCTCCAATACACGATCCGTAATCCACCCTGCCGCAATCCATAGTCGAAATTCACAAGTCGGATTGCCAAATCCACCTCTCCCATGAAATCCCGCTCCAAACTTCCGTAATCCGCAATGTAGAAGTCGGAAGCCGGAATTCAATTCACGACCTCGAAATTACTCATCTGACTTAGGAAATTCCGTGATTCGCATACTGACCTCGGAAGTCGGAATCCTCCAATCATCGTCCCGGAGAATGTACTCCTCCGCAATTCCACCATCCACAAGCCGTGTTGTGGATGTTGGATATCAAAAATATCATTTTGTTTCCCAGTGAAAAACCATCTTTTGTCTTTCGCAATCCGTAGTCTTCCTTGCGGATGTGGAAAGTCAAAAATCCAACACGCCAATCGCCATGGAAATCACCTTTCGATTCCCGCAATCCTCCTTGCGGATGCGCAAAATTAGGATTCCAACCCGTCAATCCCATGGGAATATCCCTTCCGAATTCTGCAATCCACCTTGCGGATTCAGAAAGTTGGAAAGCTAATCATTGTTGGAATATTCTCACCATACTTTTTTATATTTGCATGCATGCATTCTTTCTGCATCCATCTAGTCATCATGCATGCATCAAGTCATCAGTATGGTAGTCTCCCCAGAACCTGGAGCGTATGTTCAGCCCCCTAGAGCCTGTTTTTATCCCTTAGGAGCCATCCTACCTACATACTGCACATTTTTTCCCTCACCTAGATGACATATGCACCCTACTACACTTCTTAGATCACTAACAGTCAGTTGCAACATTTATTGACTATTTTATTCATTTATTGCTTAGTTTAACTACCTGTAGCTTCCAGTTGTTTCTATCAGAGTGCCAATTGACCTATTGACAACCTCATCAGCCTCATGTGCTCTCCTTGGAGTCTCCATCCCTTAATTTGTTCTCAAATGAATCAGTTAGACTCATTTGACTAACTTTGACTATTTGGGACTACTACAACTGATTGGATGATGTCTCCAATGTTATCTAAGCCACACATTGAGGATCATTTGAATGACCTTAAGAGGTATTCCAATCCATTTGATCATATTCAGTTATTATTCTACTTTCACATTGCCATCTTACAACTGATGTATGATACAACAGTTTTTGTCATTTCTTGTGTTAATGAGTGATTATTGATTCAACAATATTCTTCTCTTCTATGCTATTCTTGAGTGAGTTTTAGTGAGGTTTTCTCCAGCTGCATGATCTCTCTTGTAAAATATCACATGGTATCAGAGCTGGAGTCAGCTATTTGAATTGCAGTAGCAACAGTTGCAACAATTCTTTGAGCAGCTGTCTTTCATTGAGCACTAGAAGCCTTTGGATTTCCACAGCAATTCCTGGTGCAATTTTCTTGAATTAACTAGAGCAATCCAGTGAGGTCTATCCATGTGTGAAGGATCCAGTCACATGTGCTCATTATCCTAAGGCAGTGTTCAATTCGAATTGCAGCAGATCTCCATTTACAATTCTCATTTGTTTTGCAGGTTATCTCCATCATTCGAATCCATCTTCAACATATTCGAATTCAACAGCTACTATGGATCTCCATTGTTTTTGCAGGTTATTCAAAGTTCTCTACAGTTGTCGTAGTTTCCTGTAGTTGTAGCAGTTTCAAATTTTTCTGTAGTTGCAGAAGTAGACTCAAATTAAACAACAGCTTCCATGGATCTAAAAGAAATTCCTTCTCTCTCTTCATACAACTATGAAGAATGGAAACCAAAGATGACAACATACTTGAAGAGATATGGTATTTTCGATATGTGTACTAGTGTTAAGAGATAGTTTGCTTCCTATGAAGAGGAAGAATATTGGCTAGATGATTGTGACAGAGCCTCAGCAACAATATCTACTGCTATGCTTTCCAATATGGAGTACCTCATTAATACTGTTGAACATTCAAGTGATAATTGGACAAGATTGGACAGATTATTTGGAAAGCAGAAGGAAGAGGATGATCTTATCCATTTTGATAGCAAGCCCAATAACACGGCCTTCAGTGGTCTCTCTACTCATGATTCGGCCTCAATCATTTCTCATGATGAAGTTGTTCAAGATGAAGTCGAAATCCAAGGCATGATATCAGGATCTACTATTGCAAAATGGGTCATCACCAGTGATGAAGTTGATCCATTTTCTAATTCAAATTCTGAGCAAGATATGTCAGCTACTACTCTAGAAGTTGAAGAGACTTTTGAAATATCTACTTCTCATGAGCTTGTTCATGTGCAAGAATATGATATACTAAGTATTTTGGAGGTAAAATCAGATTTTGGAGGTGATGCATTCACCCTCCTTGATCCAATGCTTCCTATGAACTCCTATTTGGTCATTGGCACATGTTTTCAGAGTTTCACCAAAGATGGAAGACACCATCATTCGCTTGGGCTAAAGTCTCATGCATATCCTTGTGATTTTGGTATTGATATCACCCATGTTGGTTCAAAGGAGATCATAAGAATCCATCTATCAATTATTGGATCTTATTTGAAGTCCAAGACACCACCATCATGTATTAGTTCATTTGGTTGGTTATGATCTCACCTATGTCGGTTCAAAGGAGATATCAAAGAACTACATACACATCCATGGAGTTGATTCGACCTCAGTTGGTTTGAATCACATACTCCATAATGACCTTCATATTTTTGAATTTATTCCCACCATGCTTGGTAGGAAGAGCAAGTTCAGGAAGCCTCCAGATTCACTTGTATCCATTCTTGGAGAACTCAAGGACATGTTTTTGGAGCATGATCCACTTCTTCCCAAGAGGAAGATAACTTTTTTTGAGAGAATGCTAGATCCATATACACAAGAACCTGAAGTTCTATCACCTATTAGTGAAGATGACCAAATGGAAGACCAAGATCCAGATCTACAGCTTGCAGTTTCGTTGAAAATCTTGAAGGTCCAAAGAAAATGGTTTTTAATTTTTTCCAATCATATTTTTATTTTGTTGGTAGTTTCATTGAAAATATTTTAAAAAAACTAGAATCACATATATTAGTTATGAAAATTGTATAATTTGGGTGACATGGGTATTTGAGTCTGATGAATCTATTTCTAAATCCAAAAACACAATTTAAACACTTCCAAATTTTGATTTTACAATTTTTTTTCTACTGGATTTCTTCCACAACCCAAAATAAAATCCAAAACATAGAATAAATAAACTGCTCCCTACATATTGTTTTTAAAACAATAAATAAGCAGTCAAATTCATGATTTTGTGAGAGTAGGAAACCCTGAAACTTTAAAGTTCTGGTCATGTTTTTTTTGTTAGTTTGGGGAACAAATTAATTTATGTATCCTCTAACAAAATAATCTTTTTTTTCTCAATAAATCTTGGTCTACTCCCTTGAATGCTCACAACAATGCTAACATTGATCAAGGTTGATCAAAAACCTGATCAATGTAGCATAGAGCGCTTTGACCTAACACAATCTTCTTAGAATAGTTGTTAACTTTTATTTTATCTTCTTGATGGTCAATAAATATAGAGTTGAGACAAATCTCTGTTAATTCTATGCACAATAAAATAATGCTTGGTTTCTTCATAATTATTCCTTGATATTGTTTTTCCCGTGAAGTTTCCCGAGTTTCTTGACAAAATAATGTTCTTTTGTGAGATTACCCCTCTAGATGGAGGGTAGACAACAATCGTATTAAGCCATAATATCACCAAAAGAATGGAAGAGAGATACCCACAACTTGTAAGAAGACTGGAGAAAGAGGGGTTGATCTATCCTCATAGTTTTCCTCAGGAAGATGATCCTCAATCCTTTTTAAACAGATGGCAATCCCATTTCCAAACCAAGGATAAACATGAAGCATAAAGCAAGCTCAAGTAAGAATAGCATAGATTCATAACTAGCACAATTGCATCTCGATTTTTTTAAATGCTTTCATGATTTGAATTCTCCTGATTCCATATATAGCTTCTCTAGTGGCATTTACACATTTTAATTAAAGGATAAGAAACTGACCATGTGGTGAGGTTATTTCTTCCAGGGCTCAATTGTTAGGTCTTCCATTGCACAAAGTGAGGTGGGGAGATGATGGCAGAATTTTATTTGAAGTGGGACCTATTGCTTCCATCAGAGCATTTGACGAAGAAAGGGAAAAAAAAGCCTAGTTCAACCTTATAGCAATAACAGGAACACCTCCAATGTTTGGAGATGGCTCTGTGCTTCATGCAGAAGCAATTGAGTCATGCATCCAAATAATTGAAGAAGAGTGTGTAGAGATAAACTGGGAATTTGGAGATGTTCTCATGCCGGACAATCAGTTTGTACAACATGCCAGGCAGCTTTCAACCCCACCCAGGAGGGTGCTAGCCAAGGTAATTTTTAAGGGAGAAATTTAGCCAATTGGTTATTTTTCGGGTTTTTTTCAAAACATATATTCGCTATTTGGTCATGTTTAGTCTCTAATATTGCCTATATTTACATAAGATTTTTTTTTTTTATCATAATATTTGCCAAAATTTATACATTTCAGTAGTAAATTGTATGTTTCATATTTAATATTTGCCTACCTATCTATATACATTCTTTTTTCAATCCAAAATAATCGCCCAAGATACTATACTAAAGTATAATATTAGAATCCTTAAAAAATACCCTGGTAGTGTCAGCCTTATGCAAGTAAAGTACTATCAATTGTCAGCCTAATAGATACTCATCTATATTTAAATTATATTTTGACTATAATTGCAATATAATTTAAGTGAATGGTTTATAATTTAAGTGAGGGTGATTATAATCACTCCCTTGGCCATTTGCGTTGATGGTTTTCAAGTTCCTGTAGGGTATGCTATTGCTTACATATTTTCCAAGCTACGTGTATTGTGGTCGTTCTGTGTGTTCCGAAGGCTTGTCATTTTTTCCCATTGTACTTTTCCAGGGTTTCTATTTTGTCACTCTGCCGATACTTTAACATTGTCTATTTGGGGGTGGCGATCTTGGCTTTCACAGCCTACGCCATGTTTCTCCCATTGTTGATTGAATTATTGTTCACACCTCTGTGTGTTTGTATCTTCCTCTAATGGTATTTGCGGTTTCTTTGCTTTGGATGGGGTTGTCTTCCCTGGAAAATGGGAGGGACCATCTATTATTCCAGCTAGAGAATCAAAAGAGCATCATATCACTTACAAGAATTGAACCTTAGTGGGTAATGTAATAATCATTCCTCCCAACCACTGCTTAAACTACAACTAATGAACATTTTTTATTTTGACTTTAAAGAAATAAAATGTTTCTTTTTTCTTTTAAATTGTATTCTGATTATCACATGACTTGTGACTTTATAGTTGGGATCCATGTAAGATGGTTTGTGATTGTGGAGAAGACTAATCTCTTAATAATGGTTGACTTGCTAGGTGGAGGAGAGTTTTATATCTTGTTTACATTTTATTTTGATTTTTTAATTATTGTAATAAAGATTTTTTAAATTAAAATATGACTTAAGTTTTCATTAAAAATCTTTTAAAGATATTTTATTTTTAATTTTATTTTGAAATTAATAATGTTTTTAATTAAATAATAAATTTTATAATTTTTGTCAAAGTTTATTGTTGTAGTGTCATATAAGAGTGTAGTTGTTATGGTTAGCAATACATTTAAAATATTAAATATTAGTCAATATCATATAACATTGTTTTTTGTTATTTTATTAGATTTTGAAAATAGATATTTATGAAAAGTTCATAGTGATTCATTATGTTTATCGTTCACGTGGAAGGAAAGCTATCTTAAGTTATTCAATTAGATTTCAAAATTTTATATCTTACAAGCGTGCACACTTTTGTCTTGCATACGTTTTCATTATCTGTTTTTTAACCATGGGAATAACAATCTCCCAAGGGTATATCCAACAGCCCGCAAGCCAGATATACTAGAAACTTGTGACTCAGTAGGGGCCGAGACGTCCCGAGACCCTTTATCCAAGGGGTCGCCTACCCTTCAAGTCTTGTCCCAACGGGCCAATGAGCAACCCTACCCCCCACCGGTTTTGAACCTGTGACCTCAACGAAGATAACACATGTTCTTAACCATTAGGCACACTTTTGTCTTGCATACGCCTTCACTATCAAGTATGTGAAAAAGAAATGAGAAAGGACTGAGCATGCACACTTTTGTCCTCCATAGGCCTTCACTACCAAGTATGAAGTATGTGAGAAAGAAATGAGGAAGGATTCATTGAGAATGACTTATATGTGAAAAATCTTTTAATATGAAGTTTTTATTTTATTTTTAATATTAATTGATATGGATCTTAAATGTCGATTTAAAGAGGGCCAAGAGGGGTCCAATTTTATCTTAAATTTTTTACATGTTCAGAAAAATTTAAATTGCAAGAATTTTAATCACTTTGGTGTTTGGTAAATCTAGGTTTAAGATGAATCTATGTTGGTTTTATTTTTTTATTTTACAAGCCAACATGAATTTTTTTAATTACTTTATTTTGGTAATGTAACATAAAATTACATTACGTGGCAACATCTCCTGTATTCTGGGCTTCAGAGCACCTACCTACTCTCGGTGCAAAAATTTATATTAATAAAATAGTTAATTTAAAAAGTATTTAATTTATGAACATAAAAAATTCTTAAGCAAATTGTGAAAGATTCTTGTTGTAGAAAATCAAAACCAACTATTTGTGTGAAGATTGAGTTCAAACGGCATAACTTTATATGCAAATGACCCAAATTCGCATGTAAATGTGCTCTTGTGTTTATTTTCCTTCGCTATAGGTACTTGGTTATAACTAGAGAAAATGTTTGTGAAGGAATAACATTCATGACTAGTGACTTCATTAATAATTTAGTTGGTGAAAGGTGTCGAAAACAATTCTATGATTGCTACTTTATTTAAACCTCTAAAGTCGACATAGATCCTGAGTCTCTTGGGGTCATGTTTTTTTGGTTGGACCACCATAGGACAGGCCCACTCCGATTGGTCAGCATGATATATGATTCGAGCAACTAACATATTCTTAATGTCCTTCTTTACAATGACATTGTATTTATGGGCTAGCTTATACAGTCGTTTCTTAATAGGTTTTGCTTCTGTCATGATTTCAATTTTCATCTCTCATTTCTTGTACCAACCCTTTCAAATCTTTGTAGTCTCTGGAAAATTCATCCTGATATTCTTTGGAAGGTTTGTTATTTATGTTGTTTGTTGTTCCAACCAATAATCTCCATTTTTTTTCCATTTTGGTTTCTTCGTCGATAAGGGTATCAACTTCTTTTGTCTTTATTTCCACATCCATCCATTATGATGCCTTTGATTCATCAATCGATTCACCTTCTTCCTTGAAATCTGTAAATTGTGGGGGGAAGTCTCCAAGTTCATGGGAATCTTATTTATCTCTGATTGAAATTTTCAGAACTGATTTTACTAGATGAGCTATCTAGGGTGATATTTTTTCCACTAAAAACTTTTCCCTAGAGTTTTATCATTCTCTAAGTTTGGTCGAGTCAGGAGGTAAATGTATTTCTTCTTGGTAGTCGTGACAATGTAACAATTGAAGCTTGGTCGGTCGATAACATCGGTTGCATCAACTAGTCGTTTAGTCGTTCTGATAAACTAGTGAATTTCTTGGACTGATTCTTTAAGAAAATTCTTCCATGGGACAGAATGGAAAATCCTTAGTAAAATTTTCTTTGAGGGATCTCTAGTTAAATTTTTCTCCCCTAGCTTCTTCCATTTTCTACCATTTATTGGGAAAGTCGTCCAATGTGTTGTGGAACATATGAGGCCATGCTCACTCCTCTTGGTGTTTCTAAGTTGTGAAATTGTTATGTAAACAAGTCCATGCCATTTAAATCTAGTAGGTCAAACACCACAACATGCATGGTTAGATCTTTTGATCTATGTATTGTTCAAGAACAACATAATTGAATAGAAAATTGTTCTCAAACAAAATTGATCGTGTTCTTTGACACCATCTTTATAGACAGTCTTAGGATAGATGTCCAATCATAAGAAATCTATATTGTGAGCAAATTGCACATCATCTATTGTTGTAAAATGCTAATTGAAGGATCTATGAATCTAATCCAAAGTATATCATTTTTTTCATTTGTGTATTGCCTAAAGATACCTTATGCACCATTCACCAAGCCATCTTCTATTGTATAGTTTCCTCTAATTAAATCAACTAACATATCTTTCTTTAGGACAATTATTGAAGGGAGCTCATTTTTTTTCTCAAAGTCAATTGTTTCAATAACACTTGTATTCTTATCATATGCATGTATTGTATATGTTGTTGATTCCAAAAGTACTGGCCTTTTTTTGTTATGTTCTTCAATATCTTCATTTCTAAGGAAAAGGTATCGATAAATTGGATCATTTGGAGATTTCCTATATCAACATTTGGCTAAATAATTAATAGATTCTCCTATTTGAGAGAAAGTTCTAATTCTATTGAGAATAAATACAAACAAATTGTTTTTTTGTCTCATGCTTTCCTAGAATTGTTAAAAGTACGTGACATTTTGTTTCCAAAAATCATCTGGCATTTTTGTGTCATGGAACATTGGTTGTTCAAATATCCAAGAATTTTGTACAGGTTGTGCTTGACAAAGGTCACCATAAAAAATAATGTAAATGTAAATGTTTTCGAAAGGCAACGTTGGTATGTGAAAAATTTATCTAAGTATTTTGATTATGTTATATAAAATTCAAGAACCTATTAATGATGCTTCATGTTGGGCCTGGCCCAAATGGGGCAATTTTGTACAAGAAGGATTTTGGAACTGTGGAGCTGAGCCCAGTTCAGTTGAAGTACTTTTTTGTATAAGTTTTGGATGCTGCGAAGTTGCGCGCAGCGCAGTGTCGGAAGAGATGTGAAGTACAACGCTGCGAAGACATAGTGCTACGAAGTGTCTAATCTACGGAGATCCTGCAAGGCAGAGTGTTCGATGGAAGATGGCACGAATTCTGGTTAGACTGTCAATAGTCTATATTTGGTAAAGATGCTCCAGGAGTGCCAAGCGGCAGGCAGGAGCAAATCGGGAAGAAAATGAATGGTCGCACATGTGAAAGATACCACTACCTGAACCAGTCGCATGAGACCGTTAAAGGAAGAATGGCTCGGTGAAAGCGACCTGTTGGCATGTGAGCAACAAGAAGACCGTTAGCAATGTGAAGCATGCGTGGAAGGCCACCACGATGCAATATTTGCTACTAGGAGCCAGTAGTCTGATTTTGGGGAAATTGTGACAGTTTTGTAAACTAAAGGGTTTTTGCCTGCAGATTGTAAAGACATGACCTACGGGCATGATCTATAAATAAGGCATGATTTTGTAAGGGAAGGGTTGGTCATTGTTGAATATTGTTAGAATATTTGAAGTTCGAAGCTATTGTAAAGGCTCTACAGCTGAGTGCGCAGAGACCTATCTGAGAGAGAATAGAGTCTGCAGCTGAGTGCGAAGACTAAGAATTGTTGTACCCTTCCCAAAAGACAAATATAACAATAGTTCTTGTGGACATAGTCTCCATCCGGGGGGTGAACCATGTTAAATTCTGTGTAGTGTGATAGTTTTGTGTTTTGCAACTGTTCATTTGCTTAGTATGGATGTTTAATGCCGTAGTTATCTGTTATGTCATTGCTTTTATATGTATTCACCATAGGAATGATGGGAATAATATGTTAAGTAATACATGTGTGGATGAATGTTAAATATTCAACACTTCTAAGTCTTTGAATGCATGAATTTGTTGGATAATCACATAGTTAAGCACTGGATTTGAGCGTAGCATTGGAGCATGTAGTATTGTATGTTTCATTCATTTACATATACCATAATGATAATAACCTAAGTGTTGTAGAATGGATCAAGATCGTTAAGTAAGGTTGCTTAGAGTTGATCAAGTCCTGAAGTGGACATGCGGTCTAGTTGACGCGCTGACCCATTGTGAGTGCTACGGGGTAAGCTGTTGATAGCTTATCGTTGTAACGAAGGAAGTACCCAATACCGCGCAGTCTTTGGATGTGCTGGCTGTGGAAGCACCTCCACTTTCTGAAGTATTTGACGCGAAGTACAGACTTCGCGTAGTCTTGTGTCTGCAGGAAGAGTCCTTTATCACACTACCCATCAGTCTCTTTGACACTCGCATCACCAGGTTGTGGAAACCTGATTCTGCAACCACCCCCTCAGTTTTGCCTCGGGTGAGACCTCACGCTGCTCACAGTCTATTTCCAAAAGGGCCGGTGAATAGGGGTTTTGTTGGTTCCATGAACCGCAAAGTACCTGGGTCTACATTGGAAACCTCTAGATCAGTTACCTAAGCCAACAAATGGTTCCGTTGTCCCACTAAGACTTAGTGATGCAATAATGTATTTGGAAAGTAATGTGTGACGAAGAATACCAGTTCCTATTCGGCTCAAACCATTGGCATCCCGAAAAGAAAGAGATTTAGGACTGGTGTGATAAGACCAAAAGAGATTTTGCAAAGAAAGAGAACAGACACCCGGGTCTCTCTGACTTAGAGTGGTTGAACGGATATTTGTGTTAAGATATTCATGAGATATTCTGGGCTTTGTTTGGAAATGAGCTGCACGAGTGGATATCACAACTCGCAGAGAAGAAAAATTGTTTTCAAGGAGGAGTACCTACAGAGTGGACTCCAGAGCTCACCGCGCAGCTCAAAGCAATAAAGAGCCTACTGTCACGAGCAGTCAACTTCTGGGTTGATAGAATACTTGAAGGATTTATAACAGAATTTGTTGTAGACACGCTGAAATCCTACAGCCAAGCGGAAGCATACTTTTTCAAAGGATTCAAGGGTAAGTACCTGAACAATCTGAGTCTATACATTAAAATGCTTTTAGCTGAGAAAGACATTTTAAGAATGCAATAATATTTTTGAATCTATCATGGTAGAAAGTATATATAGTGGCTTTGATGAAGAAACCCATAATTTGTGAAGTGGAAAGAGATATATGTTTGATAAAGAAAAGAATCTCGGAGGACCTAGACTCCGCATGAATACCGAAATTCCATGTGACCTTACCAATTAGACTGTGTCGTCATCAACTGCCATCCACCCTATTACACCTCAGAACCCGCTGGTTGCATATACCACCCCCCCTATCTCAGAACCCACCCACTACGAGCATCGCGCAGCCCAGTCCATAGAACATCAATACTGGTAGCACCGCAGTAGTGGGTGCTCAAACCATTCCAACTCAGACTACTCAGTCTCAGGATATTCCACAGAGTAGTATCCCTAGCACTATTCGAAGTACCACCTTTACTTTTTGCGCTCAGAACCCTGCACAGAATCAGAGCACTACTCAGGGTACTACACAACAAGGATGGAGAATGACAGATAATGACATAAAAATGCCGATATTCAAAGGAACAGGTCTAGAAGACCCCGATCAGCACTGGTTTCTATGTGAATCTGTATGGAGTGTAAAGCAGGTTCAGGATGATGCTATGAAGAGAGCACAGCTCATCACTACTTTTAGAGACAGAGCCTTGCATTGGTTTATGAAATATTCTCAGGCATAGCCGAGAACCCTAGCAGAAATTAAGGCCATGCTCTCAGCAGAATTTAAAAAACCGAAATCTGAGCCGCATTGCATAACAGAGTTAAAAGAAATTAAGCAGAAACCTACCGAGATGGTCTAGGAATTTGACCAAAAATTTAAGACATTGTTGGACCAAGTGAGATTTGTTATAGCTCCACAACAGCATCAGGAATGGTTCATCGCTGCGTTGTTGCCCCACATCCGACAACCATAGATGCACCAGAAGGTTGCATCACAGGCAGAGGCCTTGGAGATCACGATGAAGCTAGAGGATTCACTGATCGGTGAGACTAGCTCTGGGATCTCTCTGATCTAGAACCAGTTGACCACCTTGATATTAGAATTACAAGGCATGAAGAATGGAAAGGAACAAAGATATGAACAGAGGCATGAGGTTTGGTGTACAGTATGTAAAGGAGGAGGTCACACCAGAGAACATTGCCCCTTATTTCAAGATTATCTCAATAGTGGTGTGCCGAACCCAATGAATCAGAAGCAGGTGCCATGGTGTGAAATCTGTAGAACCAGAGGACACCGACCGGAGGACTGTTATCTAATACAGAAATACGTAAAAACACCAAAAAACTCATACTGCAATTTATGTAAATCATTTGGACATGATGAATCCAACTGTCGCGCATATGAGCTCATGAATGAAAGAAGCCGAGATATGGAAATGATGTGAGCTGTTGGAATGTACCGCAGCCAAGAAGAAAATCAACCAAAACAAGAGAATGCTCAGTACGATCAGGGTGGATATAGAGGTCGTGGTGGTGGATACCGCGGGAGAGGAAGAAATGATGGCCTAGCCCAAGGAAGAGATCGAGGCCAGGTAATCTGTTATAATTGTGGCCAGCCAGGTCATGTATCTAGAGATTGTAGCAACCCATGCACTACCTGCAATTATTGTAAATCCTTCGATCATGTTATTTAATCCTGCCTTGTACTAGAGGTAGAATGCAGAAACGCAGAAGGACAGAACCACCAAACCCCAACATGAAGTTGATCGCAGCAGAGAGAAGAACTGCGGATCCGAGTGTAAACGTGGTAACGCCTAGTGGCGCCGATACAGAGAGATAGAGGCACAGAAACTTCGACTTCGGGAAGCAGACTCCGGGTGAACCAGTGTGGATTAGAAAAGCTGCTAGGAGAACACCTGTTTTGGACTCGAAGAAAAATAACGGGGCATTCGAAGAAGCGCGGGACATGTTCAAGACACCGCCACCCACCTCGTCGAGGATCCCATTGCACAGTGAAGTACCGCAAATAGAGGATATGCCAGCTGCATATGATCGCACAAGCATTGCAATAGATACGGGTACCTATGTTGCGCAGTTCCTATGGAGCTTCATGAAGTTATTAAAGAGAGCAGATGCTCTCGTGGAATTTGAAAAACTACTCAGTCAGTATGAACCACACAGTGAGAAGGGGGCTTCCCATGACGCAGTCCATAACATTAGGAGCCCCAAAAGAATAGGATGGGAAATGAGGTTCACTGCATAGATTGGGGACTACCAGATGGATGAGATCATTCTTGATCTTGGATCCGAAGTAAACTTCTTGACCAAGCAGACATGGCAGCAGATGGGAAAACCAAAGTTACAGTGGTCACCTATACAGCTAAGAATGTCCAATCAAGGGATAGGTATACCTTTGGGGAGGTTACCCAACACTGTTGTTGACATTGACGAATTCTGAAGCTATGCAAATTTTGAAGTGATTGAAATCGTGGATGACATCCATCCTTATCCAGCACTGCTAGGTATCGATTAGGCAATGACTAACTCCACCATTATAAATTTGAAGAGCATGAAAATGATATTTGAAGGCAATGATGTAAGGGTAATTGTGCCATTGGACCCATCACAGGGTGAACGATATGTGGAACTGATTCAGGAGGAATCCAGAGCCCAAGACTTGGACTATATTTACATGATGACAACCAATGCTACTGATTATACTAATACAAGTGCATATGGAATGCTCAGCTAGCGTTGTGACAGTTCTTGCATCTTAGACTCTGATGCAGGACTGGAAAACTGGCAAAGCAGATTGCATGAAGTATCTGCCAGGAGATGCGCGCGAATCACAAAGTCACTCCGTTGGATTGGTAAAAAGGTAACTCCAATCCCTACCTATGATGGTTTATCTAATGTTTATTGCTTTATCAAGGAATATACTGCAGCAATTGCATATGAATACTGCGTATCAGCATTAGACATGGCACTGCGCGAGGCACCTTACAAATGGTGGGTTGTGCATAAGAAGACACTGACAAGATTGGATCAGTGTAGAATTAAGATGAAAATCAAGTTTGTTGAGAAGGTTACACTACCTTTTGAAAAATATAATGTGAAGAAGGATCTAAGGGACCTTATTGAAGCTTGTTCACAAGCTTGGGTGGAAAGGCCATAGATAGAATGGGTGCATCTGTTTGTGCATACGCTGGAAGAACCAATTCCAAAGAAGTAGTACCTAGACATGGAGTTGCGCAGAGGCACAGTGGATTGGTCTTTCCTAACCATGCGTTTCCAGACAGATTTTAGTTTCGAAGACGAATATCTGAGTATCAATGATGCGCTACAGGTTATTAAGGAAAGAATATTCATCCCAGACTGCACATAGGGAAACATGACACTAGAATAATTCTTTGTACCATACAACATACCTGTGCGCCTACAACCACAATGGGAGGAGAAACTAGAGCATGCTCTTGATTTTTGTAACCTCGCTGAAGAATCTGAGGATAAAGCAAAGAGTGATGAGGAGGACCCACGCAACATAAAGATACATGAATCAGAGGGAGCACGTGAGGTAGAAGGACCTCCATTGGAAATTCTAGATATGAGTGGACCTGTGAAAACAAGAAAAGTGAACATCGGCACCAGTAAAGAGCCAAAGTTTGTAGCTATCGGAGACTATTAGGATGAAGACACAGTCGAGGAGGTCACGGGCATACATTAGGAATATCGAGAATTATTCCCAACCAAGTTCATAGAGATGAAAGGTATCTTGGGAGACTTAGGAGTGATGAAAATTCCTCTTAAGCCTGGTGCGAAGCCTGTGAAGCAAAGACCGTATAGACTAAACCCGCACTACAAAGAATGAGTTAAGGTAGAACTTGATAAGATGCTCGATGCAGGGATCATTGAGGCTGTTGAAGAATCTGAGTGGATAAGCTCGATGGTTATCCAAGATAAGAAAAAAAAGGGTGAGATCGGGATCTGTGTGGATCTCAGAAAGCTGAATGACGCTGCGATGCATGATCCATTTCCTACCCCTTTCACAGATGAAGTGCTTGATAATGTTGGAGGGAACGAAGCATATTCTTTTACTGATGGATTCTCTGGATACCATCAGATCAGGATTGATCTCGTAGATAGGCACCATAGTGATGCCTTTCGGTCTGAAGAATGCACCTGCCATATTTTCAAGAGTGGTAGTTGTAGCATTTAAAGACTTCATACATGAGTTTTTAGAGGTTTATTTTGATGATTGGACTATTTTCGGTTTACTGAAGAACCATGCCGCGAACCTCAGGATGATGTTGGAAAAATATAGACATCATCAAATTCATTGAATCTAAAGAAATGTGTTTTCTGTGTTCCCTATGGAATTTTGTTGGGACACATTGTGTGCAAAGAGGGCTTGATGGTTGATCCTGCAAAGATCGCATTCATTGTATGTTGGTGTATATGTAACTTCGGAATGTATTTCACCCATGCATATTGTACTCCTATAGAGATGGTATTATTCCTCTATATGGAAGTGTCGTCATTTTTATTGACAAGTGTCACAAGTGTCGTAACTTTATGTGATGGGTTATTAGACCACCGAGTGTGGGGTCGGCCCTGATTAGTTTAACCATGGGTTATTAGACTGAGTTGGACAAGTGGGCCTATTAGGTTATTCGGCAGGATAGGACAAGTATAAATAGATATCATGAGATCTCTATTTGATCATCTCATTACTCACTCTTCCATCACTCGGAAAGTGGCGCACATGTGAGGAGGAGGATTAGCTGCTAGGAGAATACTATCTCTTGTACTTTGGTTGTATCATTGCTCTTTCTATCTATGAGGAAGTTGTGGAGTTTTTCACCTTTATGGTTTTCCCTAGTAAAACTCTGTGTGTCTATTATCTCATGTGATTGCTTGGTATGATTGATATGCATTGTTATGATTGATATGCTGTACATGTTATTCTCTCAGTAAAGATCATAGAGTATTGTGAATAAATGCTCAAAAAATTAACATTGTAAACTTGCCCACACCAAATTCAGTCAAGCAGTTGTGCACTACATTGGGGCATACCGGTTATTATAGAAAGTTCATAGAGGGGTATGCACAGATAACCATAGCTATGGAGAAGTTGTTAAAGAAAGATGTGTCATTCATCTGGAACGCAGAGTGCGAACAAGGTTTCGATACGTTGAAAAAGAAGATGGTCACTGCACCAATCTTAGTTTTTCCAGACTGGGAGAAGCCATTTCATGTTCATGTATAGAATTGGGCGTGGTTCTTGCTCAGCTAGGGGAGGGAGGTATTGATCATCCCATTGCATTTTCCAGCAGAAATTTATCATCTGTTAAGAAGAACTATACCACTACTGAGCGAGAAGGACTCGCTATGGTCTACGCGCTGCAGAAATTCAGACATTACATGCTTGGTGCACACTTCTCTATGTTCACTGATCATTTTGGTTTCAAATACCTGGTCAATAAGCCAGTGTTAGGGGGGTGAATATGCATATGGTTACTACAATTTCAGTAGTATGACTTCGAGATTGTCGTTAAGCTAGGCAGGTTGAATTTAGGACCTGATCATCTGTCCAGGATTGAGTCAGGAGAGGAACCTACGAACTTGGAAGAAAATCTTCCTAATGCATAGTTGTTTTCTATACAGGTTTCTGATGATTATTATAAGGACATCATTGAGTTTTGACTACTGGGCTCGCACCCAGAGAGTTCACTACGCAACAAAAGAAACAGTTGTTCATGCGATCCACGGACTTCACCATTATTGTAGGTCAACTATACAAGTTGGGACCTGACGAAGTACTACGCCGATTTGTATTAGAGCATGAGAAACCATTCATATTGATTGATGCACATTCAAGAGTCGCAAGAGGCCACTATGCAGGGAGAGCTACTACGCAGAAGATATTGTGCATAGGTCTATGGTGGCCTACCATCCATTAAGATTCGAAGGAACATTTCCAGAGCTGTGATGTGTGTCAGAGGACCGGGAAAGCCATTGTTAAGAGATGAAATGCCATTAAATCCACAGTTGACCTTGCAGGCCTTTGAGAAATGAGCCATTGATTTTGTGGGACCTATAAACCCACCAGGAAAGAGAACTGGTGCGAGGTACATTATTACTACAACCAATTACCTCACCATATGGGCAGAAGCAAAGCTAGTGAAATACTGTAGCACAGCTATAGCCGCATAGTTCATTTTTGAAAATATTCTTACAAGGTTTGGATGCCCGAATATTTTGATGAGTGATCAAGGCACTCATTTTCTGAACAGAACCATCGAAGCTTTGACCAAAGAGTTCGAAGTTCATCATCATCGCAGCATTCCTTATCATCCATAGGCAAATGGAACTGTTGAAGCATTCAACAAGGTGCTGGAGAATGCGCTAACCAAGATATGCAATGTCAATCGGGACAATTGGGACCTGCACATTCCCTTTGTATTATGGGCATACAGGACCACCTGCAAGAAACTAACAGGCCATACACTTTTCAGACTAGCTTATGGGCAAGAACCAATAATGCGAATGGAGTATATCATTCCCAATTTGAGAATAGCTGCGTTTACAGGCATGGGAGACCGCGCAGTGCTAGAAGAAAGGTTGCTACACTTGGTTGGTCTGGAGGAAGATCGCTTTGTTACAGGCTTCCACCAACAAGTACAGAAAGAGTGTGAAAAAGCATGGCATGATCGCCATATCAAGAACAAGTCTTTCCAGGTAGGTTATCTAGTCCTCCTATATGATAGCAAATTTATGAAATTTCATGGGAAGTTTAAGATGCATTGGCTTGGCCCGTATACTGTAATGCATGTTACTAATGGTAGCACAGTCTAGTTAGCTACCTTAGCCGGAGATACTTTGCCAAGTTTGATAAATGGAAGTAGACTAAAGCTATATCGTGATAATTTATCTTCACGGAATCCTACATGATCAAGGGAAGCACACTGCGCAACACTGCCGAAGTTGCGCAGAAGGAAAAAAAAAGACAAGAAAAGAAAAAGAAGAAAAGCAAAAGAAAAGAGGAAATGCGCAGTTGCGAACTGCATAGGGCAATTGCGACAACCAAGATTAAACGAAAAAAGGACTTAGTTCAGAAGCAAGAAATCAGGCACCGCAAAGATACTGTGCAAGAGCGATCAGGACCTATCATGCATTTCGATGCAACAGTTAGAAAAATAGCCATTACAATGTAGGTAAGAAAATATAGCCGTTAACATCAACCGTTTGGGAATTTAACGCATAGATAGTCGTTTTGAGCGAGTTTATGACGGAAAGGACTGAAGGATCCACTGGATTTGGCCAACGGATACAACAATTAACACTTATCTAGCTGTTGAGGGGCGCGAAGGAGGGTAAACTACGCCTATAAGTAATGCCGCATTCAGACTCGCAGGCATTACCAAACACTTCGAATTTTCTAGCAAGCAATATTGTGTGAGTTTTTTCAGCAAACTATCTAAAACCTTCTGAAGTGTAACCAGTGAATGTCTGAGTGGTCTTCGATAAAAGAAGAGTTCACAATCCAATAAGCTGTGAAGGTATTTCACTACGGAGGTATTGAATGGTTAATGAGAATCCCATCCAAGAAGGGCATCTTAGAACTAGGTCAGGCATCCAGATGATCACCAAGACACAGTCCAACGATGCAAGATAGAGGTAAAACTCTAGTAGCACCAAGAACGAAGGTACCCAAGATGGCTTTGACAGTGAAAAAGCCACCAGTAGTGGAGAAGGAGATACCTTTAACATTGACCCCAGACTATATTTCATCGCATGCACTGGACGCACCGGTCTTCAAGTTGATGAAGAATGCCAGATACAACATCCCACTGTCACCAATCTCAAAACATGTCGAGGTCGATACAAACTTGCTAGGTAAAATACCAGAATGTAGATGGGAGGATTATGATCTGCTTGCAATGCAGAAGGAGGATCCCAGTGAATGGAAGTTCCCACAGTTCCAAGCTGACTAGTACATGTACTGGAAGAAGCATGCAAAGGGTGAGCTTAGCCTAGTCACCGAAAGATGGCTATTTGAAGTAGTCCAGTCGGGGCTGCTAAATTTGCTTAGACTTCCACATTTTGATAGGTCACTAGAGCTGAATGTGGTGGTGCGAACACTGATGGCATGCATGCCCTAGGGTTACTTGTGGCTCGACTGCAACGTCAACCTAACTATTGACATAATCCACCGCATTACTGGACTGAGAAAAAGGGGTAAAGATCTCAGGCAATTTTTCCAAGGAAAGAGCAAGGACAAAGAAGCTATGGCCAAGATGAAGAAAACTCAAATAGTCATCAAAGGAAAGCGGGGCTTTCAGATGGATGACATTGATGATAAATAAACGAAGTTCGTCACGTAGTTGTTGACAGGAAAAATATTAAGAAAATGCAGGCCTTTAGAGGTCAGTGCGGGCGCAATACTGCTTGGTGCCGCGACCACAGAAGGAGAACAATTTCACTGGTCTCAGTATCTACTGAATGAGTTCATGGAAGAACTCAATGACACACAGATCAATGGAGGAAACTTCCATTACACTTGGATCATAGTGTTGATCGCCTTTGCCGGCTGGAAGGAGCCGAAGGATTACATTGGTGTAATCATTGATACAGACGATTGCAGAGGATCCCGGTATGCAAACCTTTGGGAAAATATGAACTCAGAAAGGTGTTAGGCTGAAATATTGTCGTTTAATTCCGTTGTAGTATTCGCCCAAACATTTAATTTGTCAATTCGAGGTTCATAGGCTTATGAAGCACATGCAAAATATATGCAGGACTGAAGTTGGATTAATCTAATCTAACCCCCCTTGCTAATGGCTAATTGCTAATCTAATTCCCCCTTAAGCTGAAACACATAACTACTAATCTAATGCTGGAACCTGAAACACACTGCTGAAAGTAAATTGCATAAAGGAAAGACAGCATATGAAGAGCAACTAGACAACACATGTGAGCTCACATTAACAATAAAGAAAACTTAATTTACATCACAAGAATCAAATGGCAAATCATGAAAGCATCAAATAAGATTATGAACAAAAGCTAAAAATCCCCTTCTCCATATTACAAAGTTAAGACTAACTTCTACAATTTGAGACTAATCTCCTCCTAATCTATGATTAATCTGCATCTCCCATATATCCCCAAAATGAAGAGAGAGCACTCTCTTTTATACATGAATTTATTTGAGAAGGAGATAACCATCTCATGACGATAGATCCACTATTTTCTCAACCAATATCCGATTATTACAAAATATGATCCCTTCAAATCCTCCACACATCTCTCACAAATCTTGGATAAGATATACCATCCAAATCTCCACGATCTTCTCCTTAGAATAAGCTTAGAATATTTATCTCCTTGAAATGGTGGAGGAGATATTAGAGAAGTCCTTTGAATTAATCCTTCACATATTCCTACACATTACAAAGCTCATCCATACTTGAGATATTAATGAAAAAGCATGTTAATTTCTAATATTTAATCATAAATTCACTTATTAATACTAAAATGAATAAAGTGGAAATAATAAGGTGAAACCCGAATATATGTATGGAAATGGTATAAGAAAGGTTAATGGGACGATGAAATGTAAAGTGGATGAAAATGGGACATTTCTGAGGCCCAACAAAAGGCAACATGTGACAACTGAGGTGTTCTACCAATATTATATCTAGATCCGTGACGCAATCGTGGCCACGCCCCGGATAACCAAGTAGATAAGAAGTAAATATATTGGCATTGTTAATTTTGATGCCGACATGCGTAGTATTCATATTTCAGCCAAAGCGTAGAAGAGGAAGGTGGAATGATTCATAGGAAACTATCATATGTACGAAGATGATATTGACACTATCATGAAGGAATTGCCTGTCGATTTTCGAGTGGTAACAGTGGATGTTGAGAGTGACTCCGCTAAGGACAAACCCATCCCATGTCCTATTGTTTAAGACAAGGAAACATGAAAAAAGAAAGAAGCTGAGAGCTCGGGACAGAAAAAGGAGCCGCGGAAGAAGCAGAAGGCTGACAAAAGCGAGTCAGACGCAGTCTTTAATGAGGAGGATTATGAAACAATCACCATGAAGGTCACTGAGTCGATGGAATATCTACTCACTGAGAAGGAGAAAAAGGATAAAATCATTCAGGATGGCCCACCAAAGAATCTGACCATGCTGCAGGGGATTACAGAGAAAATACAAGAAGTCCATAAAAGATCCCCCCTACCACAGGACTCAAAGTTCGAAGGGAATTCAGGAGGGACTTTGCAGCAGAGAACACCACAGTTAACTATGGCCATCCTAGCGAAGTCCTGTATCATCCATCTAGATCCGATAACGGTAAGCTTGCCAATGCCAGAGCAACTAATGTTGGACACAAAGGATGTCGAGTGTGTGGAGCTTGAGTTAGCAAAAATACCTCTGTCGGGCCTACACTGTTTACATCTGCAGTGTTTAGAAGAGATGCATGAGCAAACCACTGACGTGATGAAGGGGTAGGATGAGCTGCAAGCAGCTAATTGGCAGTTGGAGGAAGCTAGCTCGTGGAGAGCTATGGAACTGCAGGATGAGTTCAATCATTACTAGAGGTTGGAATCTACGATCACTGTGGTCGTAGACGAGAGTGATGAATTTGAAGTCTAGGTAGACTCTACATATATAGTTGTTAAGATTGGCGAGCTGCTTACCAGTCTTAAGACAGAGATGCAGGATATGGAGATTGTACATGAGGCTAAAATCATTTTTTTTAAGGAACAAAAAAACCCTCAAACCCCACCAAATGAACAACAGCTAAGAGCGGAAGCAGTGAAGGCCGCAGCAGACACCATTGTTGCCGAAGTGGTGAAGTGCCAGAGTCTATTAGATGACATGTCGAAGGAATTCACAGCCCTCGAAGAATACCCAAGATTGCTGCAAGTGAAAAATGTTATCAAGGAAAAGAAAGCAGCACTAGAGCAGTTGGATACAAAAGTGAAAGCCCTACCACCAAGGGAAAGGCTCTCAAAGTACCGAGAAATCAATGTGCTTAAGAAGGAAGTGCATGCCTTACGGGAAAGAGAGACCGAACTGGGAGACAAAGCGCAGCCTTTACTGGAAGATGCCAGTACGATCTCGCAGGAGATCGAGGATAAGTTAAAAGAGCTACAAGAGAACCAAGAACAAGTTGCATCATAGATAGGAGATCAGATCAAACCTGAGATGCTGGAAAGAATCAACCAAATTGAGCAAGACACGAAGCAAGGAGTCCAGAAGTTGATTGCTACATATAATGAGTTTGCTGTGAATTTAGCTCCGCAGGAGGCGGAGTAGCTCGTGGAAGCCGAAGCTACAGGTGGCTCGGGGATGAGCCACATGTGAGTGTTAGGGGCCTGTTGGGCCTGGCCCAAGTGGGGAAATTTTGTACAAGAAGGATTTTGGAATTGCGGAGCTGAGCGTATTTTAGTTGAAGTACTTTTTTGTATAAGTTTTGGATGCTGCGAACTTGCACGCAGCATAGCATCGGAAGAGCTTCGAAGTACAGTGCTGTGAGGAGACAATGCTATGAAGTGTCCAGTATGCAGAGATCCAGCAAGGCAGAGTGTTGGACGGAATATGGCACGTATTCCAGTTAGACCATCGACGGTCTATATTTGTTAAAGATGCTCCAGGAGTGCCAAGAGGCGGGACGAAGCAAATCGGGAAGAAAGCGACTGGTCGCACACGCAAAAGATACCACTACCTGAACCAGTCGCATGAGACCGTTAGAGGAAGAACGGCGCGATGAAAGTGAGCTATTGGCATGAGCGCAACAGGAAGGCCGATAGCGATGTGAAGCATGTGTGGAAGACCACCGCGATGGAATATTCGCTACCAGGAGCTAGTAGTCCAATTTTGGGGAAACCGTGACAGTTTTGTAAAGCTAAGGGTTTTTTCCTGTAGATTGTAAAGACATGACCTATGGGCATGATATTTAAATAAGCCATGATTTTGTAAGGAAAGGGTTGGTCATTGTTGAATATTGTTCGAATATTTGAAGTTTGAAGCTATTGTAAAGGCTCTGCAACTGAGTGCGCAGAGACCTATCTAAGAGAGAAGAGAGTCTACAGCTGAGTGCACAGACTTAGAACTATTGTACCCTTCCCAAAATACAAATATAACAATAGTTCTTGTGGACGTAGACTCCATCCGGGGGGTGAACCACGTTAAATTCTATGTAGTGTGATTGTTTTGTGTTTTGCAACTGTTCATTTGCTTAGTATGGATGTTTAATGCCGCAGTTATCTGTTATGTGAATGCTTTTATATGTATTCGTCGCAGGAATGATGGGAATAATATGTTAAGTAATACATGTCTTGATGAATGTTAAGTATTCAGCACTTCTAAGTCTTTGAATGCATGAATCTATTGGATAATCACATAATTAAGCACTGGATTTGAGCATAGCGTTGGAGCATGCAGTATTGTATGTTTCATTCATTTACGTATACCATAACGATAATAACCTAAGTGTTTTCAAATGGATAAAGATCATTAAATCAGGATGATTAGAGTTGATCAAGTCCTGAAGTGGACACGCGGTCTAGTTGACGCGCTAACCCATTGTGAGTGCTACAGGGTAAGCTATTAAGAGCTTATCGTCGTAACGCCGGAAGTACCCAATACCGTGCAGTCTTTTGATGTGCTGGTTGTGCAAGCACCTCTACTTGCCAAAGTATCCGACGTGAAGTAGAGACTTCATGCAGTCTTGTGTCCACAGCAAGAGTCATTTATCATGCTGCCCATCAGTCTCTTTGGCACTCGCATCACCAGGTTGTGGAAACCTGATTCTGCAACCACCCCCTCAGCTTCACCTCGGGTGAGAGATCAGGCTGCTCGCAGTCTGTTGCTGAAAGGGACAGTGAATAGGGGTTTTGTTGGTTTCATGAATCGCGAAGTACCTGGGTCCACATTGGAAACCTCTAGATATTTTAGCTAAGCCAACACTTCATCAATAAACTGTAGATGAAGTTGTTCATATTATTTTTTCAGAGTCAAATATACTTTCAGTATAATGTACTTGAGTTCATATTTGTTGATTTCAGAGATAAACAAAATTTTGAATGCACTATAATTCCATTTGTATTGTATGTTGCTTTTCTAGTAAATGCAACAATAATTCCATTTTTTTAAGAGGATTGTTGTTAAGTTCTTTGTTATTGAAGCACACTAGACCTTCATAAATTGCTTTTGTTGCAAATGTATTCCCTATTCCTATGCCTCCAGTCAGGAACAAATAAATTGTTGTTTCATGATTTTTTTCATAATAACTTCTTTTGTTATTGATTGTTGTTCATCATTCAATTTTTTTCTAATCTCATAGTAGTCTTTTGTACTCAAAATAAATGGTTGTTCAATTGTCATAATCCTTATAGAAAATTGCGTTGAACTCGGTTTGAACATCCTACTGCGTGTTAGATGATTGTATATATCATATTTTTTAGAGTTCAAGTTGTTTGTTACTTCATTCAAACATGTTTCAATGTTAAAAAATTATTCTTACCTAGAATCAATTGTTGTAGATGCTATGTCAATATTTCCCCATTTGCTTTTTGTTAGAGCCAAAAAAAATTGATTGAATGAATTCTATTCATTCATTTTCTGACATGTATGCTTCTGACCATGTTTCATAATTTGCTTTTAGAACACTTTCATTTTCTCTATATGGCACATGCAGCATCATCTTTTCCCTAAAAAAAATTCAGAGTCTTTGTTCTCATTGTATCGAATTGAAAGTATAATGCATGGTTTATTTATTCTTTTTAGTTTTTATTTTGAACATGAGTAGCATGCAACAAACTATGCCAAACATATATCTTCAGTTTCACATGGCCTTTGAATGTACTTGTCAACATTATAATTGCACATAATGTATGTGCTAACAATGTTGGCTTCTTTAAAACAAATGTTCGATTTTTAAATAGTGACATGTTGATGAAGATTGTTAGCCTAAATATAGAGTGCAACGGTAGCGACAAGACAATGTGTACAGTTTGTCGAGTAGACATCTGTTGCATGTTGAGAAGTGCCTTGCCGAGTTTTCTGATGGTCTTAATTTTGCCATCATTGCTAGAAAGGAATTCACCTCTAATTTTCTTTAATGCAATTGTTATATTGTTGTCCATCTTTGTGATATATGAGGTACAATATATTGTTGCAGCATAGGCTTTTAAATTGACTTTGCATAGGGATTTGCATTCTATAGTTAACTTAATTTTTTTAGCAAAAACATTTATCCACATGTCTAATGGATTCCTCTTTACTAATATAATAGAACATGAAAGAAAACAATGCAATACCAATATGTATTCTTCTATATTTAAACCAATCCCTTACATGAATTTCTCAAAACACACATTTCTTAGGTAGCTATTTTAATGTAAAACATAGAACAACTATTTTTCCTTTTGTTTATAAATCTTGCCATCTTGTTCCAGTGGATGCATCATAATGGTATTTTCAATTGTGGGAAATGGAAATTTGAATCTACATGTTGATCGTTGGTTTTTGCTGCAAGATTTTGTGTGATGAAGAGTTTGAATCTTCAATAATTCTTCATTAAGCAATGTTGAATCACAAGAAATGTGGTTGTCAACAAATTATATAATCTCCTCATCAAAATATTTCCCATAAACAAGTGTTCCTCTATGCTCGTGCTCATTGCCTCTACTTTGGAAATCAATTGTAAAAACGTAATCTAATATTTCTCTAAAAAAAGTCATTATTTCCCAGTATAAAAGTTTTAAGTGTTGTTATTCTATGTTTATAATATTGATTACCAATAACAGGATGCCTTGTAACCAATGATTCTAGACTATCTCCAACGACATTATTTTCTTGTATGTCTTGAGTATTTCTCTCGATTTCTTGCAATGCAATGCACAATGGTTCCCAAATATTTTCAGCATTGGTGAATGTCACAAAAAAAATTGGTGTCCCAAGTTGTCTAATTATTGCAAATAAACTTTTGTGCACATTTTCAAAAAAATTAGGTGAAGTGCGTATGTTCTTAAGACAATGCAGTATGAAATTGATGATTTCAATAGTTTATCAATATTGTTTATGTACTTTACATTTATTTCAATCAATTTATTTCCTTTTAATTCCACTTTGCATAAAAAAATCCAAGAACAACTAGAAACTTGATGTATGAGAATTTGAATTGCTTTGAAAAAATTATATTTGTAGTATGTGTCTTGAAGTCTGTAGAAGAATGTAAAATCTCCCATTGTGCAATTTGTTGATATGTAAAACAAATGACAATGTCTTCAGGTCATATACAACCATAGAAAAATTTGGGGAAATTTAGCTCTTCTGCTCTCAAACCAAGGGGCAAGGTTGGTTCAAGGATTGGTGTCTTTTGCAAATGGTGACAAGATGTTTAAACACATGTTCCTTAAACCCTCTTTTAAGTCCTTAAGCCACATTAACACTACCATAAGTTTGACGCTTTTGTCTTTAGGATGGACCACGGGCTCTCCACGAAGGGGGATGTGTGGACACTTTCACGGTGGAATCCCCTCTCACCATCTCGAACGTTCAGGCATTGAAGGAGCTTTAATGCTGAGAGTTCTCACTAATCCCAATAGCAGAGCTCACACAAGTGACAAGCGAGATTTGGAATATATGCAGAGGGGATATGTTTCGAGTTCCATCCTCATTCAATCAGTGGAGGTTGTTGCAAAGAGAGGAATTCTGAAAGGTAGCTTGGAGAAAGGGTTTCAGGAAGACGGTCCTCATTCAATCTGTGAGTTGTTTGAAGCTCTTCCCTTTTCGTCTTTGAGCTATGGAAGTATAAATTCATTTTAGGCTCCCTCACAGGTGATTATGGTGGTATGGACAGAGGGATTTGCTTTGATTGAAAACAACATTGAGAACTTTAAAGTGCATATCCGTATGGTCTATGAAGCAGTTTATAAAGGGGTTCAGGAAAACAGGGAGACGACAGTAGACATCAGGTACATTTTGCTTCATCTTTCCTGTCAGGACTCCAGGATAAATGATCTGGAGGGAAATTTGAAGGAACTAATGGGCATAGTGGACATAATCAAAGAAGAAATACTGAAAATGATGAAGATGACTTAGTGTAGTCATTTCCAAGAGACCCATGTTGATGGCATCTTCCCAATGAATAAAACCTCTGTTCTACCGCTAGTATATGGCTTTCCAGGAAAGAAGGAGTAGTTGTTATGATTATGCTTTAGGTTGTTGGATGATTTTTTGTGTTTTCCTCAATCTGCAATTTGTAAGGGTATATCCCCACTATGTAATGATGAATTCTAGGAAGCAAATTAGGAACTTATGCAAAATTTTGTTAGAACAGATGCTAGTTTTCTCCTCTCAGACAACTTATGAATGTTTTCTGCTGCTTTTGGATATGTAATGAATGGTTTTTCACAACCTCTTTTTAATACAATCTATTTTCTAGTTTCCCTTAAAAATAAAAAAATATAACCTTCTAAAATATAAATTATTATCATCATTACATATTATTATTAATTAATTTTAGTTACTTCAATTAGGAGCTTTGCTCCTTATTCTACTAAATACTATTTCTTATGATTACTATTATTATTGCTATTACTATTACTATTTACTAGGAGGCGGATACTAAAGATATTTTCTCCTAATTCCACTTGTTTAATTTTATTTCATATCTATATATGCAATGGGATCATCAAAATTGTTTCAGACATGAATTGAAATCATTTTTATTTTATGTTTTAAATTTTATTTTATATTTATGTCATAGGCTAAGGCATTCATTCAACGAACACAGTGTCTCCTCACTGTAGCAAATTCCTTGTTTCTTCTTCGAATAACATTATACCTCATGGTTGATGTGATCAATTTTGTTGTGGTTCCATTCTTCCTATCACCCGATGTGTTCACTGTCCTACGATACTTCGTATTGTCTTCCTGGTGTGTTCACAAATTTTTATGCACAACCTATGGCATGATACATATGGAAGGGAATAGTAGTGGGAGAGATAGAAAAAAGTCGACATTCTTGAGGGAACTGAAGAGTAGAAATTCGACATTCTTGAGGGATTTGAAGAGCGGAAAGTGTTAGGATATTCCTATACTCCATCCTAGTCCCACCAGTATTTTGATCATTTACATTTTTAGTCATGCATGCACTTTTAGGGTTTGCATGCATTCTAGGGTTTGCATGCATCCCAGTCATCAGTCCAGCACCTAGCCCTCAGTTATCCAGCCCCCAGGAGCTTCTCACCATTCATTTTTAGCCCTCCAGTTGTTTAGTGCACCCTTCTTCCTTGATTTTAGGGAGCAACTCGCCCTTCTTCACCTACCAGTCCAGTTGTCACTCAGTCACACTCAGTTACACTCAGTTATAGTCAGTTACACTCAGTTACAGTCAGTTACACTCAGTTACTCTTAGTTACATTGAGTTACACTCAGTTACACTCAGTTACTCTTAGTTACATTGAGTTACACTCAGTTACACTCAGTTACACTCAGTTACATTGAGTTACACTCAGTTACACTTACTTACACTTAGTTACACTGAGTTACACCTACCAGAGTTAGTTTGAATGATGGTTGACAGTTACTTCAGCATTGATGACTCCACTGATGATGATGAAGACTTCCAGTTGCGCTCCGATGATCATGAGGACACCTAGTTGTGCTCCGATGACACTCCAGTGATCCTTTGATCACTCCATGAAGGCTAATTCGAATTGCCACCTTAGGCATTCGAATTCCTCATGCATTGTATTATTTATATGTCCATTTGTGATTAATAATTTAGTATGACTGAAGTATTATTGCTTCTATCTGAGTTCTACTGTACCATATTATTCTGTTGCTCATTATACTGCATGTATCACTCTTCTTCTATTTTCTTGCTTAATCATAATTATTCTCTTGTGAGATACATCATCTCTTAGATCTGCTGTGAGGATTTTCACATGGTATCAGAGCATGTTGAGAGAATTGTTTATCTCCATTCTTGAGAATTTTTTTTGCAGGTTATTACCAAGATTTCGAGTGCAGCAGTTGCAGCAGTTTCTGCATTTTTGCAGCAGTGGCAATTGCAGTTATTCTATATTGTTTTTGCAAGTCCTCTACAGCTTCAATGTATTCATCAGGAATTACTCCTCTTGATCCACTCAACTATGATGAATGGAAACCAAGAATGATAGCAGACTTGAAGATCCATGATCTTTTTGATTGTTATTTTGAAAGAGAGTTCGAATCCCCTGAAGAGAAGATTGACTGGTTAAATAAAAGAGACATGCACTTTGCAGCAATAATGTTTTCTTTGTTTGCATACCAGAGATTCCAATTCAAATACCGTGATGGTGTTGAAATTCCAAGAGAGTTATGGACTCCAAAAGAGATATGGGCTCACCTGGATGTAAAATTTGGCAGAGAGAATGAAGGACTTGGTCCCAACCCATTCGAAAGAAAACAAAGTGATGCATTCGCTCCTCTTGATGGTCTCTCAGATCATGAACCAATATCATCTCATATTGAAGTTGTTGACAAAGAACTTGCAGATTCTCCGCTCATGCTCAAACATTCTTCTCTTTCTGTGCCAGCTCACACTCTAGATATTGCAGAAGGTCCTAAATCCTCTCTTGCACCAGAGTCTGTTGGTTTGCATCATGATCACATGATTATTTCACAGGTCAAATCAGCTAATGGAGGTAATGCATTCGCTCCTCTTCAGCAAACATCTCTTTTATACTACTATATGATCATAAATTCATGCTTTCAGAAGGTCATTGAAGAATATGGCCATTGCCATTCGCTTGGGATAATTTCTCATGCATCTACTGGTTTTGATCTCACCTCTCATGGTTCAAAGGAGATCTCAAGAAGCCATGATTCAAGTCTTGTATCTAATTTGGGTTCTAAGCAATTACTGCTTGGGAAAATTTCTCATGCATATGATAGTTTTGATCTCACCCCTGCTGGTTCAAAGGAGATCTCAAGAAACTGTTTTGAAAGTCTTAAATCTGATTTTGATTTCAAGCAAACATGTAATAGTTCTTTTTGGCATAATCTCACCCATGGTGGTTCGAAGGAGAAGACAAAGGACTATATGCACATTCAAAAATTTGATCCTACCTCAGCTGATTCGAATCACAGGTTCAAGGATCATTCTAATACTGTTGGATTTGTTCTCATCACATTCGATCTGAAGAGAAAGTACAAGCACATGCTTTTTGAGCATGATCCACTTCTTCCCAAGAAGAAGATACCTCCAGACATATGACCAAGCATCACACCTGCTTGAGTTTGGAGCATTTATTTTTATGTGTGCCTTACAGTCTATTTTTTGAGGAGGAGGTATGTTTCCCATGAAATTTTCCCACTTCCTTGGTTTATTGATTGTTATTATTCATTGTATTGGGTGACCTTTGGTCTTAGTTACCAGGGCCCAGGATGGATTAAGGGGGGGTGTTAGGATATTCCTATACTCCATCCTAGTCCCACCAGTATTTTGATCATTTACATTTTCAGTCATGCATGCACTTTTAGGGTTTGCATGCATTCTAGGGTTTGCATGCATCCCAGTCATCAGTCCAGCAACTCGCCCTCAGTTAGCCAGCCCCCAGGAGCTTCTCACTATTCATTTTTAGCCCTCCAGTTGCTTAGTGCACCCTTCTTCCTTGATTTTAGGGCGCAACTCGCCCTTCTTCACCTACCATTCCAGTTGTCACTCAGTCACACTCAGTTACAGTCAGTTACACTCAGTTACAGTGAGTTACACTCAGTTACTCTTAGTTACATTGAGTTACACTCAGTTACACTCAGTTACACTTAGTTACATTGAGTTACACTCAGTTACGCTCAGTTACACTTAGTTACACTGAGTTACACCTACCAGAGTTAGTTTGACTGATGGTTGACAGTTACTTGAGCATTGATGACTCCACTGATGATGATGAAGACTTCCAGTTGCGCTCCGATGATCATGAGGACACCTAGTTGTGCTCCGATGACACTCCAGTGATCCTTTGATCACTCCATGAAGGCTAATTCGAATTGTCACCTTAGGCATTCGAATTCCTCATGCATTGTATTATTTATATGTCCATTTGTGATTAATAATTTAGTATGACCGAAGTATTATTGCTTCTATCTGAGTTCTACTGTACCATATTATTATGTTGCTCATTATACTGCATGTATCACTCTTCTTCTATTTTCTTGCTTAATCATAATTATTCTCTTGTGAGATACATCATCTCTTAGATCTGCTGTGAGGATTTTCACAGAAAGTCGACATTCTTGAGGGAACTCAAGAGCGGAAAGTCAACATTCTTGAGGGAACTGAACAAGATTTCGGGGGCTGAACAATGAAGATATCTACCCAAGAAATGAAGCATTCACCCACTGGTATTATGTACAAATGGGTGAATTATGGAAAAGGATGGAAATCATAATGGTTTGTTCTCCAAAACAGAGTTCTCTCTTATTATAAGCTACATGGGCCTAATAAAATTGCAATGAACAAAGAAATGAAGAAAGGTTTAATGGTTATTGGTCAATATTTGTTAACGCTTATGAGAAAGGAAAAAATTCTTATGTTAGCACCATCTGCACAAACCAACGAAAAACAACTTGAGTTGGAGCTCTTCATTTGAAGGTGATATTCCTCCAAACAAGTTATTCATTGTTGACTTGGAAACATGAGCATCATATTTGCTTTGCACAATCTTCAAGTATATATTTTGTTTGTAATTTTCTTTTAAATGTTGTTGGAAAAATATCATGATGCAACACACTCATTCTTCTACACAGAAGATAATATATAGTGGGTATTTGCTTGTTTTCCTCCGTATATCAAATCCAATCACTTTCATTTAGGAAAAAAAACTTTGCATGCTTGCGTGTTCCATTTCTAGTGCAAAATTCTCTCTTAGAGAGATGCTCTAGGTACCTATTCTTTGGAAAAAAAAAGTACTTATTCGTGATGTATTTTCATTTATTGGTTTTACATGTGCTTCCTTTACCGATGTCAATATGATATCTTCCAATTTCTTTGCTTAATTTTTCATATGATATATTTATATTTACTTCATTCTACTTGATATAAATGGGTTTCAATTTATATCTTTAGTTTTTCTATTCGTATAACCTGGTTTAATATTTAAAAACGGATAAATAGTCGTGTGGGGTGCCTCTCATTCCAGCTTTGATGCTTTGAGTCGTATGCTATAGTTTTTTGTGGCATCCTGTCTAGTATTTGTGTATGGTTTTTATAGGCCAACCTTTTCTATATGCTTGTAATCTTCCAACATATCCAAGCTCTATGCCCCTTTTCCCTATTGATTGTCTCGATTTAGATTACAAATAAATAAAATCCAAACCTTTCTTCAGAGTGTATATTTTAAATATCATTAATGCCACACATTTTGTGTAAAGATAGGCCTAAGCAACGAAGCATAGCGAGATGCCAGACTCCATTTGTAGAGGGTAGATGACATCTTCCCTTGGGACCTCCTTACTGACAATCATCAATTGTTGTCTTCTTTTGAGATATTTTGGCATTTCATAATTGATAATTTGTATACATCAAACTTATCTAGGATTTCAACCTCCTTAAATTGTTATGAAACTCGAGCATGACCCAAGCCCCTTCCCATGTGCGTATGACTGGAAACAAGGTTGCATTTTTCTTACACATAGGACAAGCATCATATTTTACAAAGAATCCATTTTTGGAACTTAACACATTTCACGGTAGAAATTTGCTTCATGCTATTGTAGTTGGAATTTTTCCTTTTCGCTCAAAAAATCCCTTTCTAATGTGATTTCTTCTTTGTCCTCACTTGTAGTAATTTGGCATGTCAACTTTTATCATTTCCACATAAATTAGCAATTTGCAACCAACTCGGAGACTTTAAGCAATCTTATATGACATTTTCCTATAGATTTTTGTCAATGTAGAAGTTGGATATCATGTGGTTTCTCCTAAGGAGGTCATTATTAGTGATAAAGAAGCTGCAATGATTTGGATGGGTTTGTATATAACCTACTTTTGGTCAATGTAGAAGTTGGATATCATGTGGTTTCTCCTAAGAAAGTCATTATTAGTGACAAAGGAGCTGCAATGATTTGGTTGGGTTTGTATATTTCATTAGCATTTTATGTTGAATAATATTAAATGCATGATTCACTTTAAATATTATTGAAATGTCCATGTTGAGACACATATCCCCCACACTGAACTATAGATTACACCTCTATACACAATTTTATTCAGGAGTTTGAAGTGCATTTATTTCCATTTTGCAATCGTCAGTCAAGAATGAATCATTATGTGGAATACCCAAATTCTAAATTAATAGGTAATATAAGGGATTCGTCCTTATGCTCAAACCCCAATTCAAAATAATTATGATTTGTAACTTGTATTCTATTACATTTAATAAAATCACTTCGATCTTTCTAAAATTCCATTATGTTCTTTCCCTTCGCCTATCATATATTTTAGGTTGGTTCTTATGGTGGGAGGTTGTACAAAAAGACAAGAAAATTTCTTTGAGGCTGGGGAAAGATAATAACTTGGGTAGAAATGCAAATGAGCATAATCTTAGAGAATGGTTAGGTCAATCCAAGATAGAGCTAGAGGTTGACATTTTTGTTCTGGAATAAAAACACTATTTTATAAATTCTCCATCAAGTTAATGAAGACAATGATGCAAAGATGGAAAAGATTCCATAAGGTTGTGTTTTAAATACTTTGAATAAAAAAATAGGCCTGTTGATGCCTTGAAAATCGTTGCATCAATCAGTAAGGGATTCCCCCAGTAAGTGATCCCAATTAGATCGCCTACCATTTGGTGTAGGGAATCCGTAGGGTTAACAGTATGGCTACAATGTAGGTTTTAAAGATTTGTTTATTTTACCAGTTACGGCCCAATCCACCGTTTATATGTTTTATGTTTAAGATGATATGCATGTGCCCTAAATTAAATGCATGCATTAAAGAAATCTATTCTAAGCTAATTAAGTCTACAATAACCTATCCTTGCAAGGAGAAAATTTAAAGGGTGAGTAATAAACTGGAAATGTAGCCAAGAACTTCACAGATAGCTGTTAAATTGAATAGAAGAATTTATAGCAGAAAATAAAGATTATCAAAGCTAGCTTTGATAAAGATACACATTCTATTACCCAATTAACATAGAAATTTTGCAAAGAAAATGAAATCATTCATAGCAAAGAATTAATTCACAATAGCCAAGAAAGATCTCACAGAAAATGTATGAAAGATGCAGAAGTAGTTCAATAATTATCCAACACAATCCCAAGCAAAATGTTGCGCCAGCTTCCACAGGACAAAATGATTTTCTTATTCATGTAGCGGAAATAGTTCATGTACAAAATAGAAATCTCCTTTCACCTACCAAAAGTCTTTGTATTCTCTTCTATTAAGCTATATATAGCTTTACAAAATGCTCCAAGAGCTGCCACCTATACTCCAATCGTTTATATTCCTCTATTTTGTCTTGTAGTGCCCATATTACAAAAAGAATGAAAACCCAAAAATATTACAAAATGAACGTGAGGAGGCCCTAAACGATTTTTTTAATAATTGGCACATAAGAAAACCGAAAGAAGAGATGTCAGTTGCAAATCCAAGAAATAAGACAAAGGTGGATTATTTGTAAGCTGAAGCTCTTGTTGACTTGTGTGTTTCAACTGAAGATGGTACTCCTGTTGGGGCTTGAGCCACTGATGCTGCTGGGAATTCGACTCAAGCTAGTACCTCTGCCCTTCCTACCGTCACTTGATGTGTTCCTACTGTCAGTGTCCTGTCTGTGTCTGCTATGTGCTTCACCCTGAGACTGGTCTCCTTTATGATATTGTTTGCATCAAGGGGGAGCATGGTTTTCAGAGACACTTCATGCTTGGCCAGTTCTTATTCTAGATTAGTGACTTCTACTGTTATAACTTGGAGACTCTCATTTAGGAGATGTGCATGAACCATAGCATGACCCAATCCAATCGTGAAGGTCTTTTGAGGTCAAGGCATCTACCTTCCTTACATAGTCCATCTGAACATTCAAACCATCCTCTAGATCATACAAACATTGGGCCTTGTGTAGAAACTCTTCTATAGTTTGGGGCAGTTTGACCTAGAAACATTCCTATGTAGCTTGTATTTTTGAATACAAATTTCCACACTGTTCGAGTGTAATCATGGCCACTTCATTCAGCTTCACTCCGTAATTTTGGCAAAACCCCAAGAGGTGAATATCTGCCTTGAAACCGGTGATTTACTTAAAAGGGAGTCTCACTGGTAACTCTGACCTTACTTCTCTCCATTCCATTTGATTCCTGATGTCCTCACTAATACGTACATATTTTCTCCTATGCCTAGTGGCCTCAGTGTTTATTTCTTTGATTCTAGCCACCACTTCCTTCAACTTGCAGATTTCCTCCGTTATGAGCTCTTGAATCTCGTGTGTTCTTTTCATAATTTCACAAGCCTGCTCATGAAAGGGTCCCAGGTCACCTACCTTGTTGGTTGTGAGCTTTAATTGGTGTTCTAGTAGTTCTTCCCTTTCTTCCAACTTCTCAATGCTCTCCTTTAGGTCATCGATCTGTTGAGGAGTATCAAATTTTTCGGACAACAACTGAAAGTTGTGGCTTTCTAGAGTTTTTTTCTCCATCTCCAGAGTTCTCATTCATATCACTAAAGCTCTCTTTTCAGCTTCTAGATGTTGAAGTTTCCTATTAAGTTCTTCCTTTTCTAGCACAAGGGTGTCACATTTCTCAACCATCAAATTTGAATAATTCTGCTCCCTGACTAGAGTCTCGTACAGATGGCGGGTTTTCTCCCTCTCTGA
The DNA here is from genome assembly GCA_027924585.1 of Larix kaempferi. Classification (NCBI taxonomy): domain Eukaryota; kingdom Viridiplantae; phylum Streptophyta; class Pinopsida; order Pinales; family Pinaceae; genus Larix; species Larix kaempferi. Next base: position 8,744,679 of record BSBM01000010.1, on the reverse strand, counting down.
ATCTGACTTGTCTGATAATATGTCAACATTGTCGGCAGTTGCTAGAACAAAAGCTACATAAATAGATGTCGTGAGTTTGTCCGCATGTTTGGTACCTTGCATGACTGTGGTTTCATGCTTGGTGACAATATCTGGTTGAAACAGCCTTTTCATTTTGGTCACTGTTTCTTTAACAATGGATTTCCTTTTCTTGTTGTAAGTGAATTTATCCCATTAGGACACTTTACTACTCTTGGATGGAGTAAAAGGGACAATTGGGAGGTCCCTTAGCATCTGCTTTGGATTTCTTTTCTTCTTCTTCTTTTCTTTGTGCCTCTTCCTCCTGTTCCCTTCTCAGTTTGTCATCTTCTTCTTGTTGGGAAATTCCTTCCAACCTACTTATTTCCTCCTCCTAAATTCTTCGAGCTTCATCTTCAGTTGCTTGCATCCTTTGAGTTTCTTCTTTCCGGAGTTCATCTTCTTTTTCCTTGTTTGCTCTCTTAGCGACTTCTTTTTGGATTTCCTTGGCTGCTTCCTTGCGCTCTTGCTCCTCTTTAAAGACAGTTTGGGCAACTTCTGTTGCATCCTTTTCCTGATGTTGCTTTGTACCCTTGATAGTGCCAAAGCTAGAACCGGCCCCGACTTTACTTGGTCAGAAAATCCTTAGTTCAGTCATGTTATTGACCCCTCGATATGCTTCCTCATCCTCTCCATAATAGTGGGCGTATTCGAAGTTGGCATGGATTTCTTTGCAATGTCGTGCTGCTTTTCCTTGTCGATCATTCCTCCAGAAAATCCTTTCTCCGAAATGAAAGTCTTTCAGTTCTGCAATGAATTCCTCTACAGTTGCAATTCCTGAGAAGTTGTAGGCCCCTACGTAGAACACTAAAGGCGGGAAAGTTGCCTTCTTTGCTTTATACAAGGTGTTACCAATCCCATCAATAAACACTTGCCTCACTGTCTCCTTGTGAACCGCATAGTTAGTAGCATATCTCGGTAGGATATATAGGGCTTTAGAACCTCGATACATTCTTATATAGGTTCCTTCCGAGGAAAAATAAAAATCACCATAATTCTCCAGGACTTCCATGGTGTTCTCAGATAAGCAGTTGGCTTCCTCATTGAACATTATTTCGTATAGAGGCACGATAAACTCCTCACAACTGAGTTTGTAATGTATTTTGTAATTATGAGCCTAGAAGATTTTGTAAGCAATGAACACTGAGGTCTCGGTTGAGTTCCATATGCATCCTAACTTGGGAAAGGGACACTTTGCCACAACACAATTTATCAAGTAGGATGCCATATAACATTCTGCCCTTTTCTCCGCTAACCCTTCTTGCATTGCAATTATAGCTGGTGTTAAGCTATCTGAGAGAATATCATCCCATTTAAAAATTGTTCCTTTGAATGCCACATAGTGGATGATGGGCACCCATTGCAACATAAATATTATCCCATCGGGTCTTCCAAATATTATGCTTAGCATGAGAGCGATTAATCTGAAAGGGGGCCTCAGATTTTGAACCTCATATTCCTTGCTATCCTCTTTCTTATTTGTTTGCCCGAGATTAACAACCTCCTAGCCATCTGCAAATTATCCATTCTTATTTCTTCTATCCATGCATCATCGAGCCATTGCTGGGGCTTGGGAAATTTATAAGCCGTCGAGATATAGGATGGGTGAAATGAAGCAAAAGCTTCTCCTTTGCTATCTGAAAGAACTCTTGTCTCGGTATTGGAATGTCGTAGAAGCCATGCAATTACTTCTGAGCATGGGAAGAGTTCTAGACCGGTGGCAGCTTTGGATATACATGAGTTTCTGATGTTTTGGTATAGACATTCTTCTTCAAGAAGAGCCTCAGGAAAGACCTGGTCTCTTACCATATGGTATACATCTCCCCATCTTACTTCTGGGGGCACGCTTGTAGTGCACCTAGTATCTTGGAATGTAGTTTCCACCCTTCCGTTGTCATTAGCTGGGCAGGTCTCCTTTGTCCTCCTCCTGCCCCCTTTAGTCATTCAAAAAATCCTGTAGTCATACGGCACAGTGTTAGCAATTTCAAATTATCATTCTGCTTATGCTATTGAGGCCTAAAATGCCGACTGAAAGCTTCTAATTCTACATCGTTTCACTAATGATTTGCAAACTTTAAATGGCCCTTTTATTTCAGTTTAATCATTCATATCACATGTTATTTCACAAAAATTGAAATGCTTTGGTGGGCTGCTATACTGCAACTATGGAAAGTAAAGGACATGCATTTCATAATAATAAGCCGTAAAAAAAAAAGCAATTATGAGTACTACGTTCCATGGCACAAAACAACGTAAACTTTCACAACTGAGTAAGAATAGCGAAGCTCCTCATGTAAGGGTAGACAAGGCTAGTTAGGAAATTAATGGCTTAATGGTTGCTCAGGATTACGGAGATGTCCATGTTCACATGAAAACAAGGCGTGAGTCGCTTCAGCCATAGTTAAACTAAACATCTCGCCATGGCTAGGAGGATACAAATAGAACCATGCACCTAACATTCATCCTAACCTTTATAATTTAGTTCGTGAGGCTTGACGGGGTACTTACCTGTTGGAAGACGATGGTAGTTGGGTGTTGATACTACTGCGGAAATGGTGAGCTCAGGAACAAGTGCTTGCGAATTCAAATAAAAACGGCAATGAGGCCTCTGACCAATGAAACAAATGAAAACTTAACGGGGTTAAATCCCTATTTATATAAATCCGACATGTGCGAGCCATTAATAAGGTGGTTGAAGGCCTTTAAATGGGTTAATACGGCATACGGATGGGTCAAATCGACACTTTTCTTATTAAATGTGACCACAAAAATTGGAAAGACTCGGTTAAGTCCTTTACCTACTACGGAAAGAGAAGCTGAGTTTATCCGCCGTTGAGGGAAGATTGTTCAAGCTTTTGTGCGTCACCATGCATGGGCCAACTTAAGTAAATTTACTTGCTTTTGCGGAAGAGTTATCAGAGTTCTTCTGAAAAAAGTGCCACTCTACCTGCCGTTGCGGAAGAGTTTCTTGAAGACCTTCACCATTTCAGAAAATATAGATGAGTTCTCCCACCTAGGTAACTTATTCATAAAAATCCGATCGTCTGCGGAAGAGTTAGATGAATTCTCCCACCGTTGCAGAGAAACTTGGTGAACTTGTTCCACCGCAGGTTCACTTGGTTAAAGGTTTCACCTTTTCGGAAGATTAAGATGAGTTTTCCATCACAGCTTGACTTGGGCCTTTTCTACCGTCGTTTCGGAAATTTTGGGCCAACTTTTCCGCTGTTGCGGAAATGTTAGTTCAAAACTTTCATCGTTGCGGAAATGAAACATAAGTTTTACTTCGGCGAAAAAAGTAAAAATAAACTCAAAGAGTAAGGCAAGCAAAGACAATTCTTTTAGTAAACTAAGTAAGAAAACTCTGAGGCCCTAAGACTCTTAGGCAAACTTCTTCTCAAAAACAAAAGGAGGGGGGCCCCAATATTTTTTCAAAAATTTGGGGGGGGATGTTTTACCAACAACAAATGGTGATTCGTTGGCGGACACAGATCTATGAACAAACTTATCTCATGGTCAGGGAAACTACAAAGTGCTAATTACATGTGCAACAGAATGTCTCCATACTTCAGCTTTGAAGAATATAGTGATGACTCTTATCATAATGGTGATAAAGGAAAAGGTGACTTTGACTTAGACTTCTTTACAACTCTCTAAGGGCCAAAATATGGGATTTATTTTAAAATTCTGTCCTTCAAAAGCCTACGAGTATAAGACTCCACAGGATCGTGACAATATCTCACAGACATATTCGTTTGTTCCTCATTCCCATGCTATTTTACATCATTTTAGATGTTTCTTTAATCCACGACTTTTGCTGCTTTGAGTCTTCCAGAAATAAATTTCTTCCACTTCCAATAATTGATATAGGTTCTTCAATCCAAAATGTCCTTTTGTGTGAGCGAAAGATTTTTTGACTTCATGCTTCACGGATGGAGAAGAACCTTGCTGGGCTAGTTTATTTGAACAGCTTCCTTCAGCTTCCTTGATTTGAATGTTTCCTTGGTTTTCTCAGTCATGCTTTAATTGAGGCAAGAATTTCTGGAAACCAGACTCTTCGGTATATGCCCTTTGGCTTTTCTTGCAGCATGGGATCATTTTAAATAGCATACATCTATGAGACATGCTTCCTCTCCATGGGTCTGCCATAGTGAACTTCCTATGACAGTCATTAATGTTAAAGTGAATGGGACCCTGAGATAGTCAAAAGGAAATGCTAAATCTTAGCTATTTGACAGGGGTTATTTTGACCAAACAAAAAAGAGGACCTCTACATTCTAGAGAACTGATCAGTGAAAGCAAAGTTACAAATATATATTCCCTTTATTAGTGAGCTTCTTCATGACCATTCTTTTGAGTTTTTTTGGAGTCTTATCTCTCAGCTAGACCAAAATTAAGCTTAGCTTTATTTAAACAAAGGATTTAATCAAAATGGAAAACAAATAAAACAAAAGAACACAAATCAAGCTAATTGGCAAACTAAAAGGTAATCAAAGCAATTAAAATGGAACAAAAGAAAAGAAAACAAACCAACATAGAAAAGACAGTGTTTTATTTATGTACAAGAGCCCACCCAAGACTCATGCGAAGTATTGTTTCAAAGAGAGGCCATTGAAAGGGAGATTCACTTCCTCCCCTTGTAGGTCTTTCAATTTATAGGTCGATGGGTCAAGCTTTTCATAAATTTGGTAAGGTCCAACCCATAAGTGTTGGAATTTTGTGTGCATTCCCCTACCATCATGCTGGTGGTCCCATTTCAGAACTAAGTCACCTACTTTGAAATTTCTCTTACTAGATTTCTTCTTATCAAACCATCTTTCGGCTATGTCTTTCTTGGTGATGGTGGAATTGGTCTTTGGCCTTTTGTCCTGATTCTTCAATTTTCAGCAAGGTGTCGATTCGTGATTGGAGGGCTTGACTGCTAGAACCTCGGGAAGCTTGGGACAACTGTAAGGATGGGAGTAAAATATTCGGAGGGAGAATGTATTCCTTACCATAGACTAGAGTGAAAGGAGAAACGCCTAAGGAATTCTTGGGAGTGACTCTATCTTCCCATATAGCATTCGGGAGGGCTATGTGCCAGCTTCTCTGATTTTCAATCACAGTTTTCTTAAGGATTTAGATGAGATTTTTATTGGTAGACTCCGCTAATCCATTTCCTTGGGTATAGTAATTGGATGAATAATGCAATTTAATTCCTTTCTCATACATGAATTCATTAATCTTTATTGACAAAAAATAAGGTGCATTATCAAAGACTAGGGAAATTGGAACCCCAAACCTAGTTATGATGTGTTCCTCAAGGAAATTGATGACTGTGTCTTCGTTTACTTTACGTAGTGGAATAGCTTCAACCCATCTTGTAAAATAATCTGTCGCTGTTAGAATATAACGGTGTCGGAGCGAGAAATTGGGGTTTATTTCACCGATAATATCTATGCCCCACTGCTCGAATGGTTCAGAGATAATAACTGGCTGCAAGGGTCCAGCTACCTTTGGTAACCTTCCGGCACTTCTTTGGCATACATCACAATTTCTAGCATGGGCGTGGGAATCCCTAAAAAGAGTGGGCCAATAGTACCCATCCCAGAGGATTTTATGAGTTGTAGTATCTCCAGAATAATGTCCCCCCGTGGGGCCATCATGTAATACTTTGACCACTTTGCTCGCGTGCTCTTTCTCCAAACATATGAGGAAAATGCCATCATAATTCTTCCTAAAGAGCACTCCTTCAATGATTTGCTATGCTGGCGATTTGAGATGGAGAGCTCTTCTTTGCCTCAGATTCCAGTGCTCTAGCAAGTAACCAGACTATAGATAATGTACTAGGTCCCTATACCAAGACTCTGGCATCATAGAAATTGGACATACATCAATCATGTTCCGTTCGGCTTCATTCCTCTGAATCTAGCTCTTCATTAGCTGGATTTTGAGTAAGTAATTTGCATAAACTTGAACTTTGATAATAGTGGTTGGTTTGAATTCCAAGTCATACTCTTGAAGATCAGTGACTCAGTTTCCTCTTCTTTCTCCCATTTCTTTCTGAATGAAAAGAGATCTAACGGGGGGATGAGGAACTATGACTTTAGGTCTATTTTTTAGAATATATGGCCTGAACTGTTTTACTGCTTTGAAAACTGCATATGCTTGCTTATCTACCACGGGGTAGTTCAGTTCAGTCCCCTGCAGACCAGTGCTCATAAAATAAATAGGGTATTCATCTCTTGATTCTGCCTTTTGAGTGAGCACAGCTACGAGAGAGTTATCAGAAGCAAAAGTGTACATTATAAAATCTTTGTCGAAATCTGGACTTCTTAAAGAAGGTGCCTTGGCTATGGCAGTTTTGACTTCTTTAAATGCAAACTTCTCCAAGTCTTTCCACTTAAATTGTACACTCTGCTTGACCATTTGTTGCAAAGGTTTAACGATCTGAGCGAAGTCCGGTACGAACCTTTGAACAAAATTTATGATGTCCATGAATAATTGCATAGAATTTTTACTGTGGGGCATGGGAATCTTGTTGATATCTTGTACTCTTTCTTGATCTATTGAGATTCCCTCTTTTGAAATGATATGACCCAAAAGTTTGCCTTCAAGAATAGCGAAAACACTTTTCTTAGGGTTTAAAGAGATACCATACTTCCTGCAGCGGTCAAAGATTTGCTTTAGGTGGGAAACATGGCCTTTCCTTTTCTTTGAGAAAACTGTCACATCATCTAAGTAAACTACAACACATTGACCACCCAATCCGCTGAAAGCAAAGTCCATGGCTTGCTAAAAAGTAGCTCCTGCATTGATTAAGCCAAAAGGCATTGTCGGATATGCAAAGGTTCCCCACTTCATACGAAAAGTGGTTTTGAGTCGGTTCTCTTCCACTACTAGCACTTGGTTGTAACCAGAGAAACCATCTAGTAGGGAGAAATGTTTTGATCCTTACATCATCTGCAATATTTGTTCCATTGGGGGCACAAGATAGTTGTCTTTATCGGAAGCTTTGTTTAAGTTTCGGAAATCTATGCACAGTCTGATTCCCCCCGATTTCTTCCGCACGGGAACTAAATTAGCCACCCATTTAGAATGTCAAACTTTAAAAATGATCTTGGCATCCAACGATTTCTTTAATTCTTTTTGAATTAGAGGCTCGAGTGTCGGATGCATCCTTCTTAACTGTTGCTGGAACGGTTTAACACCTTCCTTCATTGGTATTATGTGTTGGATGATGCGGGTATCATATGTCTTCAGATTGTCATAGGTCCAAGCAAACACATCTTTATATTGCTGGAATAATTTGATGAATTTACTTCTCTCGTCAGGCATACAACACCTACCGAGATTAATGTATTTCAGTTCAGCTTCTGTGCCCAAATTTATTAACTCATGCTACATAGATGAGCTGTGAGTTTTAGCATTTACAGGTCTTCTGAACTTGCTTTGTAAGTCAAATAACACTTAAAGAGTTCTCACGCCTTTGGGCATGAAGTTTCCCTTGACAATGTCTTTGTTTTGTAAATCTGAATCATGCTTCTCTTCCTCTATTATGGCCTCTTGGAAGACATCTTCATTCGTTAAGAAATTAATGATCTGATCATCATCATCAAACACCCTGAGATTTGTGATGTTATCCAGGATAGAGGGCCTGAAAATTAATTCAATAGAGCATTTGTTATTAGTGGGAACTAATCTGGAAGCAGAGGTCGCTAACGAATCAGCTGCAACATTCTTCAACCTAGGGACAAAATTAATATTAAAAGCATCAAAACATGAAATCATATCCCAAACCTTAGCTTGATAACCTTTTAAGTGTGGTGAAAGGAAATGAATCGTATTCCTTATTTGCCTAACAATTATTTCCGAATCACCAAACACTTTCAAATATTTGACATTCAAACCAATAGCTTTCTTTCACCCATGGATCAGAGCTTCATACTCTGCAGTATTATTCGTACATTCAAATTCTAATCTACGAGATAAAAAATGCTTGTTTCTTTCGGGGTCAATTAAAACACAACCAGCTCCTGATCCTTCTTGAGTTTTGGAGCCATCAAAGTATAGAGTCCAAAAAGTATCTTCTTTTTTAACTACGTTAGTACTGTTGCTATCTAAGTTAGTAACAAAATTTACTATGTTACAATCAATATCATCAGTCCGTGAAAAATGAAGGAGATCGGACTGTTTGTTTGAATCATGACTAACATCTTCTAATTGATAATTCCCAGGTTCGATTTCTAAGAAATAGTTCCCTAACACTGAAGATGAAAAAGCTACAGCTTCATTTTTCCCTTCTAGCTGAGTGACATTTTGTTTCATGTGTGGCTCTCTTAATATCTTGATATGATTTTGCCTATTTTGATGGAGTAGCCACAAATGAGACCAATCCTTTGCAAAATAACCATTCAGTTTCGCAGACCAGTCCCTACTCAAAATTAAAGCATATGCCTCACGGATATCAACCACCATTATATCAATGAATTGACATACTCTAGAATCGGATGACAACATAATAAGTACATCTTTCAATTCACCAATAACCTTGACAATAGCTCTATCTAATTGAATGATTTGAGATGGGGATGGGATCAGATGTCCATTAATCATTTTACAAATTGACAAAGGCATGACATTTGAACTAGCACCCGAGTCTACCAAACAATTATGCACGTTGTGATTAAAAATCTCAAAGGTTAAGAGGAAAGGTAGAGTTTGAGATTTTGATTTTCCGCCAATACTCGCTTTATTAATTTTTTTGGGTTTTCATCAGTGTTTTCTACCACGGTGTTTGTTTGTGGATCAAAAGCCTCCATCAATTCCTTTCTTTGTTGTGGCAAGCTACAAATAAAAAATGGAAATGTTTGTCAAAAATGGAAATGTTTGCTTTTGTTTTCTTAATATCTTCGATAATATCATAGCTCATGTCATATTACTTTGAAATTTTCAATTGATTTTATGTTTTGTTTAAAGAAGCTTGTGGTGGTTTAATTATGTCTGATTTTGGTACTTTAGTCACCACAGGAGCAACTGTCGGGTTTGTCTTGGGTTGAGGGGGAATGATAGTTATGTGCCACCTCGGTATTTGATTGGATCTAGCTTTAGGTTCTTCTATTGTCAGATCAATCACTAGGCCTTTACTTCTGGTAGTGATGTTAATAGACGCTATTTGCACTTCATCTACGGAATCTTCACAAGAAGGCTCTTGGGTAAGAGTCCAATCCCAAAGGATCATCATAGTGTCGGGAGCAGACTCTTCATTCTCAGGAATTGGTTCTTGTTGGGGATTCGTTTGCTCAGGCGTTTGTGCATCTAAAATTTGGTTCATTACTAGACTCATCGAATTGGTCCACTGTGGACAGCTTTTCTTTGAGTGTTGTTATTAATGGAAAGTGCAGAAGTGGTCCATGCCTATTTTATTTAAGTTTAGTACAACAAAATTGTTTACCAGTGGGGTTGGCTGTCCAGTTTCTTCTTTCTTTTTATAGAATGGCTTGAAAGGTGGCGTTGAAGAACTTGTTTCCTTATCCTTTTCTAGATCTACAATTTTATTTGAGAGTTTTTGCATCATTTTTATGACATTTTCTAAATCTGCTGCGGGTTCTTCCTTATCCCTAGTTAACATAAAAGGTTTCTTAACGGTTGCTGGCTTGACCTCTACATCTAGAGCATGTTTGGCGATGCTTTCAGCCTCTTCTTCTACTTTCTTGGCTTCTTCAAAATTTTCTGTTCGGGTAACCTTTTTCGTTCTCTTGACGAACATTGCTAGCGGGGATTTAAGAGCTATTGTGTAATATTCTACCAAGCATTCCTCAGCAGGCTTTGTTACATCGCTAAAATTATTTAACAATGTCGTGAATCTTTGATTAAACTTTTGGACTTTCTCATTCTTTTCCATTCTCATAGACAACAATTCTTTCATAAGAGTACCCACAGTTTTCTGATTTCCATACATTTTTAGAAAACACTTCTCAAAATATTCTGAACTTGTTATCGAATTAGCTTGCAGACTAAAATACAAGGAAGATGCTTTGGGTTTGAAAGTGTAAGGAAAAATGCGACATACCACATCTTCGTAGTCCACATTTAGAAAATTTAAATCTAAATAGAAACTTTTAAGGTGATCTTCAGTAGAAATCCCTTTTCCAGGGTCGTACTTAGGAAAAACCTTTTCTAGGTTTTTGGGTAAATCATGGAACGGTCCAACTACATTTAATGCTCCTCTCGCTCTCAATGTGGGTACAACCATGACTCTTGGTGGAGAACGTGGTGGTGTATGCGTTAGTGAGTTATGAGGAGTATGCTTTGGAGTGTGCTGCTGTTTAGTGAGTTCTGCTAGAGATAAATCTAATAATTCTTCTAGACTTTGAACGAGAACGAAATCTCTTGTACATTGAGGGTTTTTTCAAGGAGCTTTGATTCTAGGTAACAGAGTAACTGTAGTTAGTCCCCCAAGACGTCTAACGTAGGAGTGAGTATGTCTTCTGAAGCGGTTCACTTCCTCAAAAGGGACGGCATACAATGTTTCTTGATGTTCTGTTTCAGAATTAGGATTTTCTTGATTTCTTGATTCTAGATCTAGAATGTCTGGGTTAACTGTTTCAGATGGGTTTTCAATGGAAAAGCTTCTAACAAAAGGGTCTCTTCTACCAGCCATGCACTGGTGGCCCTCCTTCTAGTGCGAAAAACTGTTGATGCCTCGAAAATCGTTGCATCAATTAGCAAGGGATTCTCCCCAGTAAGCGATGCCAATTAGATCACCTACCATTTGGTGTAGGCAATCCGTCCGGTTAACGGTCTGGCTACCATGTAGGATTTAAAGATTTGTTTATTTTACCAGTTACGGCCCGATCCACCGTTTATATGTTTTATGTTTAAGATGATATGCATGTGCCCTAAATTAAATGCATGTGTTAAACAAATCTATTCTAATCTAATTAAGTCTACAATAACCTATCCTTGCAAGGAGAAAATGTAAAGGGTGAGTAATAAACTGGAAATTCAACCAAGAACTTCACAAATAGCTGTTAAATTGAATAGAAGCATTTACAGCAGAAAATAAAGATTATCAAAACTAGCTTTGATAAAGATACACATTCTATTACCCAATTAACATAGAAATTTTGCAAAGAAAATGAAATCATTTATAGCAGAGAATTAATTCACAATAGCTAGAAAAGATCTCACAGAAAATGTATGAAAGATGTAGAAGTAGTTCATCAATTATCCAACACAATCCCAAGCAAAATGTTGCGCCGACTTCCATAGGCCAAAACGATTTTCTTATTCCTGTAGCAGAAATAGTTCATGTACAAAACATAAATCTCCTTTCACCTACCAAAAGTCTTTCTATTCTCTTCTACTGAGCTATATATAGCTTTAAAAAATGCTCCAAGAGTTGCCGCCTATACCCTAATCGTTTATATTCCTCTATTTTGTCTTGTAGTGCCCATATTACAAAAAGAATGAAAACCCAAAAATATTACAAGATGAGCGTGAGGAGGCCCTAAACGATTTTTTTAATAATTGGTACATAAGAAAATCGAAAGAAGAGATGTCAGTTGCAAAACTAGGAAATAAGAAAAAGGTCGATTATTTGTGAGCTGAAGCTCTTGCTGACTTAGGCGTTTCTGTTGAAGCTGGTACTCCTGTTGGCGCTTGAGCCACTGATGCTGCTGGGAATTTGACTGAAACTGGTAACTCTGCTCCTCCTCTTGTCACTTGATGCATTCCTGCTGTTAGTGTCCTCTCCGTGTCTGCTATATGCTTCACCCAGAGACTGGCCTCCTTTATGATATTGTTTGCATAAAGGGGAAGCATGGTTTTCAGAGACACTTCATTCTTGGCCAGTTCTTCTTCTAGATTAGGGACTTCTACTGTTATAACTTGGAGACTCTCATTTAGGAGATGTGCGCGAACCATAGCCTGTCCAATCCAATCATGAAGGTCTTATGAGGTCAAGGCATCGACCTTCCTTACATAGTCCATCTCAACATTCAAACCATCCTCTAGATCTGAAAAACATTGGGCCTTGTCTGTAAACTCTTCTATAGTTTGGGGAAGTTTCACCTGGCAACTTTCTTGTGTAGCTTTTATTTTTTAATAAAAATTTCCACACTGTTTGAGCATATTCATGGCCACTTCATTCAGCTTCACTCCGTAATTCTTGAAAAACCCCAAGAGGCGAATATCTTCCTTGAAACTAGCGATGGACTTAAAAGAGAGTCTCTCTGGGAACTCTAACCTTCCTTCTCTCCATTCCATTTGCTTCCTGATGTCCTCACTAATACATACATGTTTTCTCCTATGCCTAGTGGCCTCAGTGTTTATTTCTTTGATTCTGGCCGTCACTTCCTTCAATTTTCAAATTTCCTCCATTATGAGCTCTTGAATCTCGTGTGTTCTTTTCATAATTTCACAAGCCTGCTCATGAAAGGGTCCTAGGTCACCTACCTTGTTGGTTGCGAGCTATAATTGGTGTTCTAGTAGTTCTTCCCTTTCTTCCAACTTCTCAATGCTCTCCTTTAGGTCATCGATCTGTTGAGCAGTATCAAATTTTTTGGACTCCAACTGAAAGTTGCGGCTTTCTAGAGTTCTTTTCTCCATCTCCATAGTTTTCATTTGAATTACTAAAGCTCTCTTTTCAGCTTCTAGATGCTGAAATTTCCTGTTAAGTTCTTCCTTTTCTAGCATAAGGGTGTCACATTTCTCAACCATCAAATTTGAATAATTCTGCTCCTTGACCAGAGTCTCCTAATGATGGTGGGTTTTCTCCCTCTTTCAATCTAACTTGTCTGATAATATGTCAATATTGTCGGTAGTTGCTAGAACAAAATATATAGAAATAGATGTCATGAGTTTGTGCGCATGTTGGGTACCTTGCATGACTGTGGTGTCATGCCTGGTGACAATATCTGGTTCAACCGGTCTTTTCATTCTGGTCACTGTTTCTTTAACAATGGATTTCATTTTCTTGTTGTAAGTGAATTTATCCCATTGGCACACTGTACTACTCTTGGATGGAGTAAAAGGGACAATTGGGAGGTCCCTTATGGGGGAACCCATATCCAAGTCTTGTATAATTGGGCTTTTGGGGTCAGTATCTGCTTTGGATTTCTTTTCTTCTTCTTCTTTTCTTTGTGCCTCTTCCTCCTATTCCCTTCTCAGTTTGTCATCTTCTTCTTGTTGGACAATTCCTTCCAACCTACTTCTTTACTCCTCCTGAATTCTTCGAGCTTCATCTTCAGCAGCTTGCATCCTTTGAGTTTCTTCTTTCCGTAGTTCATCTTCTTTTGCCTTGTTTTCTCTCTTAGCCACTTCTTTTTGGATTTGCTCAGCTGCTTCCTTGAGCTCTTGCTCCTCTTTAGAGAGAGTTTGGGAAACTTCTACTGCTTCTTTTTCCTGTTGTTGCTTTACACCCTTGATAGTGCTAGAGCTAGAACTGGCCCCGACTTTACTTGGTCAGCAAATCGGTAGTTCGGTCATGTTACTGACCCCTCGATATGCTTCCTCATCCTCATCATAATAGTGGGCATATTCGAAGTTGGCATGGATTTCTTTGCAATGTCGTGCCGCTTTGCCTTGTCAATCATTCCTCCAGAAAATCCTTTCTCTGAAATGAAAGTCTTTCAGTTCTGCAATGAATTCCTCTACAGTTGCAATTCCTGAGAAGTTGTAGGCCCCTACGTAGAACGCTAAAGGCGGGAAAGTTGCCTTCTTTGCTTTATACAAGGTGCTACCAATCCCATCAATAAACACTTGCCTCACTGTCTCCTTTTGAACCACATAGTTAGTGGCATATCTAGGTAGGATATACGGGGCTTTAGAACCTCCATACATTCTTATATAGGTGCCTTCCGACAAAAAATAAAAATCACCATAATTCTCCAGGACTTTCATGGTGTTCTCAGATAAGTAGTTGGCTTCCTCGTTGAACATTTTTTCGTATAGAGGCATGATAAACTCCTCACAACTGAGTTTGTAATGTCTTTTGTAATTCTGATCCTAGAAGATTTTGTAAGCAATGAACACTGAGGTCTCGGTTGAGTTCCATATGCATCCTAACTTGGGAAAGGGACACTTTTCCACAACACAATTTATCAAGTAGGATGCCATATAACATTCTGCCCTTTTCTCCGCTAACCCTTCTTGCACAACAATTATAGCTGATGTTAAGCTGTCTGAGAGAATATCGGCCCAGTTAAAAATTGTTCCTTTGAATGCCACATAGTGGATGATGGGAACCCATTGCAACATAAACATCGTCCCATCAGGTATTCCAAAGATTCTGCTTAGCATGAGAGCGATTAATATGAAAGGGGGCCTCAGATTTTGAACCTCATGTTACTCGCTATCCTCTTTCTTATTTGTTTTCCCAAAATTAACAGTCTCCTAGCCATCTCGAGATTATCCATTCTGATTTATTCTATCCATGCGTCAGCCAGCCGCTGTTGGGGCTTGGGGAATTTATAAGCCGTCGAGATATAGGATGGGTGAAATGAAGCAAAAGCTTCTCCTTTGCTGTCCGAAAAAACTCTTGTCTTAGTATTGGCATGCCGTAGAAGCCATCGAATTACATTTGAGCATGGGAAGTGTTCTGGAGGGGTGGCAGCTTTGGATATACATGAGTTTCTGATGTTTTGGTATAGACATTCTTCTTCAAGAATAGCCTTAGGGAAGACTTGGTCTCTTACCATACGGTATACATCTCCCCATCTTACTTTTGGGGGCACGCCTGTAGTGCAGCTAGTATCTTGGAATGTAGATTCCACCCTTGCATTGTCATCAGCTAGGAAGGTCACCTTTGTCCTCCTCCTGCCACCTTTAGTCATTTGAAAAATCCTGTAGGCATATGACGCGATGTTAGCAAATTCAAATTATCATTCTGCTTATACTATTGAGTCCTAAAATGACGACTGAAAGCTTCTAATTCTACATAGTTTCACTAATGATTTGCAAACTTTAAAGGGCCCTTTTATTTCAGTTTAATCATTCATATCACATGTTATTTCACAAAAACTGAAATGCTTCAGTGGGCTTCTATACTGCAACTATGGAAAGTAAATGACATGCATTTCATAATAGTAAACCGTAAAAAAAACAAGCAATTATGAGTACTATGTTCCCTGGCACAAAACAACATAAAATTTCACACCTGAGTAAGAATACCAAAGCTCCTCGCATAAGGGTAGACGGGGCTAGTTAGGAAACTAACAGCTTAATGGTTGCTTGGGATTGTGGAGATGTCCATGTTCACATGAAAACAAGGCGTGAGTCGCTTTGGCCATAGTTAAAATAAACATCTCGTCGTGGCTAGGAGGATACAAACAGAACCATGCACCTAACATTCATCCTAACCATTACAATTTAGTCCGTGAGGCTTGACGGGGTACTTACCTGTTGGAAGACGATGGAGGGTAGGTGTTGATACTGCTACGGAAATGGTGAGCTTAGGAATAGGTGCTTGCGAATTCGAATAAAAACGGGAATGAGGCCTCTAACAAATGAAATGAATGAAAACTTAATGGAGTTAAAGCCCTATTTATATAAGCCCGACATGGAGAGCCATTAATAGGGTGGTTGAACACCTTTAAATGGGGTTAATGCGGCGTATGGATGGGTCAAATCGACACTTTTCTTATTACCGCCAAAATCGGAAAGACTCGATTAAGTTCTCCACCTGCTGCGGAAAGAGAAGCTGAGTTTGTCCGCCATTACGGGAGGATTGTCTGAGCTTTTATGCATCACCATGCATCGGCCAACTTAAGTAAGTTTACCCGCCTTTGCAGAAGAGTTATCCGAGTTCTTTCAAAAGAAGTGCCACTCTACCCGCTGTTGTAGAAGAGTTTCTTGAAGACCTTTTCCATTTCAGAAAAGATAGATGAGTTCTCCCGCCGAGGTAACTTATTCATAAAATTTTGATTGTCTGTGGAAGAGTTAGACGAATTCTCCTGCCGTTGCGGAGAAATTTAGAGAATTTGTTCCACCGCGAGTTCACTTGGTTAAAGGTTTCGCCTTTTTGGAAGCTTAAGATGAGTTTTCCACCGTGGCTTTACTTGGTCCTTTTCTACCACCGTTTCGGAAAGTTTGGGCCAACTTTTCCGCTGTTGCAGAAACATTAGTTCAGAACTTCCGCCGGTTCGGAAAAGAAACATAAGTTTTACTTCGGCGAAAAAAGTAAAAATAAACTGAAAGAGTAAGGCAAGAAAAGACAATTCTTTAAGGAAACTAAGTAAGAAAACTCTGAGGCCCTAAGACTCTTAAGCAAAGTTCTTCTCAAAAACAAAATGAGGGGGGCCCCAATATTTTTTCAAAAATTTGGAGGGGGATGTTGTAGCAACAACAACTCCTCAATAAAAATTTAGTGCGTAATGATTAATTTAGAGCTCATACCAAAGATGAGGAAAAGATAACAGAAACTTTCCAAGGCCACTTGTAAAATATATTTACCTTAGGGGGATGTGATTATAATGGAATGAGGAGAAGAATCCATTGGATGCATTGTTCCTATCAAAGTACCACAATTTGAGTAAGTCCATCTATCATGGTCCTTAAAAATGATGAATTGTTGAATGCAACATAGGACATGTTAGAGGACCAAGTATGCATGGGTTCTCTTATAAGTTTTATAAAAGGCTATGACTAGGAATTGGTGATGATCTAAGAAGAACTAGGTGTAGATGATTGGGGAGCATGTAAATGTATGCTTTATCAAAATTATTTCTAAAGGGATAGAAAGAGACATGGTGGGAGATGGAGACCAATGACTATGATTAATGTCCCTTATAAGGTTTTAACTAAGTCCTTAGCCAAGATAGTTAAATCCAATGTTGCAAGGATTCTAAGGCATTAAGAAATGATATTTATGAAGGGAAAACTCATACTTGACAATCTTAAGACATATTGGAAAAGCATTTTGTGGTAGCTAAAATTGGCAAGAGAACAAAGGGACAACTCACAATTTGAAAATCTTATGGTAGATTGGGAAAGCATTTTGTGGGTGACAAAAATTGGGAAAATGGTGCTTCGTAAAGACTGAATTTGACAAGGTTTATGCTAGGATTGAAAGCGACTTTACTTTTGATATGTTGTTGGTTGATGTTTGGTAGTTTATTTTCTTGGGCCATTGGAGCACTTTTTCCTAATGTGTCAATCAAAATTGTATAAATTGAAATTTGCTAGAGGTGACTTTGTTTCAAAGGTCTATTAGGAAAGTGTTCCCTCTTCTCCCTTATTTATATGGTATTGTAGTGGATGGATTATGATATCTCCTTGAATATTCTTCTGTGTAACAATTTCTTTGGGGCATTCTGATCCTTGATGGAGAGCAATTAAATAATATCTATTTTGTATATAAATTTTCTCTTATCCCAATGCTCACTTAGGATTTTAGTGGAGTGAATGACACAATGCCTTGATATCTTTGCTAGAGCAACGGGCATTGTGGTTAATGAGGAAAATATAAGAGGTGTAAATTTATCAACTTGATGGATTTAGAAGTTCCTTGGGCATCCTTATCTACATCCAAGTTTATAAATTCCATTCATATGCACAACTAAACCCCTACCTTAAGTTGACATTGAATTAAAAATGTAACAAGTCGAAATCCACTTAACAAAAATCACATGCAACCAACCTCAGTAAATATCATGACAACAATAGGCCCAAGTTGTTGATGTAATTTGTAAACCATTCTCCATGTTTAAATCATTAGACCCTTATGGAGAATGCATGAAAAATGCATGTATATCTTTTGAAAATATTGACATTTAGGATCTAGATCTAGGTAGATATCTCACATACTAGGGTCGTTGTTCACTTATCAATTAGGCATATCCTATGTTGAGCCTATAACATTCAAGTGAGGTTCAGTTCAAAAATAGTGCTAGTGGCTAAAGTCTAGTGGTTTGTAAAACAACTTATGGGAAGTGTAATTCCTAAATTGTAGATTTTGAATAAGCATCATTGAAGAAGCCTGTGAAGTTCAATGAAATTAACTCGATAAATTTAGTGTGAAATATGTGTTAATGTATTTTGCATTTTTTCATATCTTTCTACATTTGTTTATTGAACTATTTTAGATCATGTGAGCAATGATTACACCTTGGATGAAAACCTAAGCACCCTAACTTGAAGGCCAATTCAATAACCAAGAAATATCTTCAAAATAGAATCACCAACTAACCTCATGGTTGAAGTTAGTAAGGGATATTATTTGATATCAAAGCCTTAGAGAAGGTTTTAGTATGTGTCACATCCTATTTAGAATTGGCATGCCTTCAACAATTTGTAGAATTGGAAGTTGGGGAGGTTTGTGAGTATGCTACAAGGTTGGTTAACTTAAGATATACTAATTATGGGGATAATTATCTTGCTTGATAATTTCCTACTATTGAAGGAGTGGGGAATTAATACAAGATAACACTCCCTTGACTACTTCCACAAATACATTTGATAGACTTTCTTTCAACACATAAAATCGTATTATCTACATACACACAAATTTCTCTCATTTTGCAACATATCAAAGTTCTATTTGGCATTTAATTTCCCCCACTTCGGGGGTATGCTTCATTCCTTACGAGATTATGTGATAATAACAACTAACTCTTATTGGTTATGTTGCTCCATGATGATATGATTCATGCATGTTATTGGGTTCAATATTTCAAGTGTTGGCATTTATTAGATATCTCATCGTTTTACTATTCATGGGTTCTTTGGATGGTAAATTCGGCTAACATGTTATATTTACAATGGAGCTTCCTATTTTTTGGATGAAATGCAATGCTATTGAATCTTTTTCATTCTAATTGGAAAGGTGTATGAATCATATGTCATGAACAAAGGATTTAAAATATAACTAAATTCTCAGTTGCAGGCAGATAATTCACTATCCTAAATTCACAAGATGATTAAAAATAAAGCTTTGCATATTTTTCCAAAAAAACTATGCTTATATATATAGACATAGTTACACTAAAAACTTAGATGGTCTTTTATCCAAACATTTTAAGACTCTGGCCTTTCTTAACCTTGGAAACATGTAGTAAAGCAATTCTGTGGGGTTTAAATTTTTATGTACGAGAAAAGAAGTTCATAAAATTAGTGGTTGTAGCTGGACTAAAGTCTAACTGTCATAAGCATATACAATTAGTAAGAGGATATATTTATTGGTGCTTTAGATACTTCTGACAACAATGTGTCTATGAAGTTTGGCTTAGTTTAAATGGATCTGAAAAAGGTAACAGAAGAAGGATCTTCTTTGAGGACTCCTCTATGGGGACATATTTCATCACCAATAACCAAATCACAAGACTTGATTTTGCAACTGTCTGTTCCTATTGTGACAGTTGGTAAGTATCTATCTCTTTTCACATATTTATATCGTATTGGAATACTTGCAAGTTTGACATTCATATATTTTACAAACTTAGATCTGTTTTCTAGAATTTTATTTATATGTGAGATTTGGGTTCAAGAGAATTTGTTGATTGAGTCACATCTGGTGCTGCAATCATTCATGTAATTTTACAAACAAGAAGTGCAATTTTATAGCGATAGGTGTTCATTAGTTGATAATGATGTAGATCTTGCACACTGATACATTGAACTATGATTTTATCTCTAAAGGTTTGCTAGATCATATGAGGAGACCCAGATTTTGTTTATGCAGAGTTGGATAGAGAGCCATCTTGAAGATGGAAGTAGGGTATTGAAGAAACCAGTTCTGTTTGTAGAGTTTGGCAAATCATAAAAAAACACCCAATTAAACAATGTCCAGAGAGACTATTTACTTGATATGATTTATAGAAACATATATTCCTCTGCTAGCAGGGGAGAAGCAAGTGGATTAGACATTTTTTGGTAGTTGATGGTAGAAGGAATGAGCTCATATGGAGATGGGTATGAGATTGTCTTGTCACATAATCCATCCACATTTTCTATCATTTCTGGCCAGTCTAATAAATTGGACGAGCTCACTAATGTGTTTCCAAGGACATGATCATATGAGAAGAGGAGGAAGGTCCATGCACATTGAAGAGCAACAATGCGTAGGAAATCAATCCAAGGATGAGATCGATATTCATAATTCGTGTATATATCTTTGTTTATGGTATTGGAGAAATCATGGTTAGGAAAAACTCTTAGGTATCGTGCTCTAATTTCTAAGCAATGCGACTGTCAAGGAGCGTGCATATACAACAACTTTTGATAGCTCAAAATAATTTTTTTTTACCATGGGAACAACAACCTCCCAAGGGTATACCCAACAACCTGCAAGCCAGATATACCAGAAACTTGTGATTCAGCAGTGGTCGAGACCCTTTATCCCAGGGGAGAGCCTCTATCCTAGGGGTCACTTACCAGCTCAAAATAATGAAGACAAAATATAAAGAGGGTGTAGGAAGTATGTGTATTTTATTTGTAGGGGATAGAAAGAGTCATCAACTCATTGTCTTTGAGTATATCTAATGTTTGTTGCTTTTAAAATTAATGTAAGTCTATGGCGGTGACTATAATGATTTTTTAAAGTGGTTTAACATTTAAGCATTTAATAGGTTTTTTTAATAGAATCCTATGTACAAATTGATCATATTTACTTTAGGTTTATACATAACATTTTTAATGAAGAACCATGCAGAAAGTTAAATTTTATATAATAGATGGTGTTTATATGATGCTTTTCAATGTTTCATATGGGATACTCAAATTGCCTTCTATTGAAATCCAACTAATCAAGAATATTTGAAATCACACTTTATATTGCTGAAAGTACCATTTAAATCATTTGAGTGGATTCATAGATACCATATTATGCTAAAATTGCAATTTACAACTATTGTAGATTTGCAACAAGCATAGTTTCACAACTAGATTTAGATCAGTTTCCCATTAGAAATAATGCTGGACCAAGGGGTGATATGATAGCCATTAATCCCACACCATGATTGTCATATTCCTTTGTACATTCCATCAAAGCTTCATGAATAGTCAACACTGAGATTTGGATTCCTTTGGATTGAACATTTATAGACTAAACACCTTCAACACTTTTGTGGGTGAATTTCTCCAAGAACTTGTGGAGTGCACCAATTTGGATTTTCTAGACCTAGGCTTCAATGGGTTGAAGGGTAAAATCCCTGATAGTATTGTGAAACATAAAAATTTAAGAACCTTGATTGTGTCATCCAATAATTTCTCTAGAATGACTACTGGAACATTGACCCACTTTGCATCGAATAAGAATAAGCTTGTTGGAAACATACTTGTTCAATTAGCTAGCTTCACAGAATTACAGTTTCTCGATCTGAGCTACAATTGGTTAAATGGAAGCATTCCTCCAGAATTTTTTGATTTGAGCATCTTGTAGACTCTAGATCTTACACATAATCCGATATCCGGACAGAATCCTTTGAATTTCTTGAGGAAGTTTAGGCTGCGAATAAGAAATAGTTCTCTTAGTGGAAGCATCCATTTTACAATTTGGGAGTGTGCTTGGATTGTCATACCTAGAAATGAATGACAACTTACTAGATGGCTAGATTCCATAGTAGATGGCAGGTTGTACCAGTCTTAAACTACTTTATCTCAGCCATAACAATTTAACAGGCTCATCAACCTATCATTTGGCTTCACTCCCACATTTGAAAGTGTTGAAGTTGCCAAATAATCATTTTAATGGAAACATTCCGGATTTACTTGATAGTTTTAAACCTTAACAGTGCAGTAAAAACTCATATAGATTCTTAACCATTAACAAAAAATACACAATGGCACATGCATAACACAGATATTTTCACCTGGAAACCCTCAACCGGGAAAAAACCAGCAAAACTTAGAGCCACACAAGTCTTTTCATTATATGTTTTCTTAACCATTTACAATACAATATATGGTATTCACAACATCTAAAACCCTAATTTGTTTACCCGAAATTAGGTTACAACCCTAATCCCTTTACTTGGATTAGATAGAATACAATGGGCCGAAACAGCAAAAAAGCAAAAACAACCCCCACCATGTGAAGAGATATAAAACACCCAACATTTTCCCACTTGTTGTTGTCTTCACATATAGGAGAAATTTATGACTTCAACAATCCAAGGCAACAATGCCCATGTTCTCTTTACACCAAGAGAACTTCTGAGTACTCACAGACTTTGTCAAAGAGTCTGCAACATTTTCCAAAGCATCAACCTTCTCCAGCAACACTTTGTTTTGTTCAATCATGTCTTTGACGAAATGGTACTGCACATCAATGTGCTTTGTCTTCAAGTGATAAGCAGGGTTCTTTGCCAGAAAGATTGCACATGAGCTATCACAGCTTATCTTCACTACATTCTGAACAAAATCAATACCTAAACACAACCTTTGCAACCATACAACTTCCTTACTTGCATGGGTAGCTGCCATGTATTTAGCTTATGTAGTTGAGAGTGCAACTACAACTTGTCTTCTACTCATCCAACTGATTGCTCCTCCAAATAGTTTAAAAACATACCCACTTGTAGATCTTCTATGATCAAGATCTCCAACCCAATCAGCATCAGCAAATACTTGTATATCTATCTCTTTGTTTAGTCTGAGTCTTCCTTGGTAGCAGATTGCAAAATCTGTAGTGCCACGTAAATACCTGAAGACCCTCTTTACTGCAGTCCAATGTTCCTTTCCTGGTTTTGACATATATCTTCTCAAAATTTCCACTGCATGAGTTATATCTGGTCTAGTACAGACCATAGCATACATCAAACTACCAACAACCCTAGCATAAGGAACATGAGACATGTCCTCTACCTCTTCTTCTGTCGTGGGACATTGTTCTGTAGATAACCTTACACCTATAGGAATGGGCACCTTCATTGGTTTTCTTTCCTGCATATTAAACCTTTTCAATATTGTCTCAACATACTTCCTCTGATTCAACCAGAGTTTCCTGTTTTCTCGATCTCTTTTTTTTTCCATGCCCAAAATAAAATTTGCAGCACCAAGATATTTCATGTCAAATTCAGATGACAACTGATTTTTGACATCCTTGATGATTTCCTTGTTGTTTCCAATTAGCAACATATCATCAACATACAATATCACATAAATAAAATGATCACCAATTAGTTTGAAATAAACACATTGATCAGCTTTGCTTCTTGAGAAGCCAAGTCCCAGTATATAAGTTTCAAACTTTTGATACCACATTCTTGGAGATTGTTTCAGTCCATAGAGGGACTTTCCCAGCTTACAGACAAGCTCCTTTTTACCTTTCACCACAAACTGTTCTAGTTGCTTCATATAGATTTCTTCATTAAGTTATCCATGTAGGAATGCCATCTTCACATCCATCTGCTCTACTTCAAGGTCAAAAGCAGTAGAAATAGATAAAAGAAATCTAATAGAAGTCAATTTTGCAACAGGTGAGAAAATCTTACCAAAATCAATGCCCTCAATTTGGGAATAAACTTTCGCTACTAGTCGAGCCTTGTACTTCTCCACTTTACTTGCTGCATTTAACTTCTTCTTGAATACCCATTTAGTTCCAATAGGTTTTCTTCCTTCTGGCAACTCAACTAGATCCCATGCCTCATTTTTGTCCAAGGCATCCATTTCTTCCATCATGGCGTTGATCCATAGTTTACTATCTTCTGAATCCATTGCCTCTCTAGCAGTTCTAGGATCATCATCAGTAATAGATAACACAAAATTAGAGCGAAAATCAGGTGGACTATACCTTTCATCTTGCCTTCTTACTCAGTCAGATCTCCTCAAGACTGGAGTCTGTGGTTCCACCTCTTCATCTGATTCAGACAAATCTGCCTCTTCATCTGATTCAGACGAATCTGGTTCCTAAAATGAACCACCTCTTTCATCCTTAATATCAAATTGTAGCTTCTCTGGATCCTTTTCCTTTGGTGCATCTTCAATCCTAGAAGTGTTTTCAACTTCTCTGAAGATCACATCTCGACTGTAAACTACTTGCCTTTTTACTGGGTTCCACAGCTTGTAACCTTTCACTCCATCCTTGTAGCCAATGAAGATACATTTTTCTGCTTTATTATCCAACTTGCTCCTTTTTTCCTTTGGAACATGCACAAAAGCATCACACCCAAACACTATGAGATGAGAGAGAGATGGTTTCTTACCAGTCCAAGACTCATGAGGTGTCTTATCAACCAACGCTGATGTGGGTGTCCTATTTACCAAGTAACACACAGTGTCAACACCTTTTGCCCAGAATTGTTGTGTTAGCCCTGCACCACTGAGCATAATCCTTGCTTTTTCCATCAACGCCCTGTTCATCCTTTATGTAACCCCATTCTATTGAGGTGTGTATGGAGTAGTATTTTGCCTTGCTATTCCACATGTCTTACTGAACTCCTCAAATTCATTTCCACATAATTCTCCACCATTATCTGTTCTCAGCACTTTTATTTTATTTTTAGTTTGATTCTCTACAAGAGCCTTAAATTCTTTGAATCTTTTAAAAACCTCAGATTTCTTACCCAGGAAATAAATCCATGTTTTTCTTGAGAAATCATCTATGAATGAAACATAATACACAGATACCTAGTGATAGAACAGGCATAGGTCCAAACACATCCTTGTGTATTAACTCTAAGATTCCTTTAGCTCTTACAACACCAGATGAGAATCTTACTTGATTATGTTTACCATATAAGCAATGTTCACAGAAATCAAAATCTAGTGTGTAATCCGACATGCCTTCAGCCATACTTTTACCTTGTAATAGTCGAAGACCCTTCTCTCTAATATGTCCCAGCCTTCAATGCCATAGCATTGTCTTCTCACTAGAGATAGTAAGGACTCTGTCTCCTTCATTTTTACCCTCATGAACAATAGTACTGTTACATCCATTATTAAAAGTGCTTCCCAAAAACTTGTATAGAGTTCCAATCCAAACTCCCCTCATCAGCACCATTGATCCTCGAACCATCTTGCATGTGTTCTTCTTAAACATAGTTTTCACACCTGCATCTTCCATTTTACTTACATATATGAGGTTTCTAGCCAATTTTGGAATGTGCAGAACCTCGGGAAGAGTACTAACCCTTCCATCTTTGAGCAATAGCTTGATCTTTCCTCAACCTATGATTTTCGCCACCGAGTTCTCTCCCAGGAATACATCACCTCCATCATACTTTTCATATTCAGAAAACCACTCCCCGTGAGGAATCATATGAAAAGATGCACTTGTGTCAATCAAACATGAATCATGCTATGCATGTGTACTTGAAGATGCAAAGTACACATCCCCTCCTTCCTCTGTATATTCTTTCACATCTACGGATGGAGCATTAGATCCTCTGCTTTTATCAATATTTTTGGATTTACAATCCTTCTTGTAATGCCTAGCTTTACCGCACATCTAGCATTTTCGTACAGAAGGTCCTGGAGATTTAGATCTCCCTCTAGATTTAGATCTGCCACCTGAAGACTTATTTTTAGATCTGTCTCCAGGGCGACCTCTCACAAATAAGGCATCCTTGGTTGAACTGTCCATGCATTTCTGCCTCATTTCCTCCGATAGCAAGGATGCAACCACATCATCAAAGATTATGTTGGTTGCGTTAGTCCCAACAGCTATAACCAGACTATCCCATGAATCTGGTAGAGAGCACAACAAGCTAATACATTTTTCATCATCAGTAATCGTAATACCAACAGATGTCAACTGACTTACCAGAGCATTGAAGGAATTTAGATGCTCTGACACATAGTCTCCTTCATTCATTCTTAGAAGGTACAATTTCTTTCGAAGAAATAACTTATTTACCAAGGACTTTGACTGATACAAATTTCCCAGCTTATCCCACAGTTTCTTTGCACTGTCTTCTCCAGATATGTTCACCAACACCGAATCTGAGAGGCAAACTCGAAACATGCTCCTTGCTTTTCTTTCCAGCTTATCTCATTCTTCTTTTGCCATACCAGTGGGCATGGTACACGGATCTACTGCGATCCATTGTTCTCTATCTACTAGAAGATCTTCCATCTTGAGCTTCCATAGCTCAAAGCTCTGACCGTTAAATTTCTCAATCTCGATTCTAGAAGTGCTCGCCATTCTTTCAACAAAAGAATCACAGCTACAAAGCTCCCATTGAAACCAGGTTTATCACAGATCCAAGATCGAGCCAAACCCTTGGAGACAAAGGAATCCCTCTAAACCCAATAATGCTCTGATACCAAATGATAGTTTTAAACCTTAACAGTGTTGTAAAAACTCATACAGATTCTTAACCATTAACAGAAAATACACAATGGCACACGCATAACACAGAGATTTTCACCTGGAAACCCTTCACCGGGAAAAAACCAACAAAACTTAGAGCCGCACAACTCTTTTCATTATATGTTTTCTTAACCATTTACAATACAATATATGGTATTCGCGACATGTAAAACCCTAATTTGTTTACCTGAAATTAGGTTACAACCCTAATCCCTTTACTGGGATTAGATAGAATACAATGGGCCGAAACTGCAAAAAAGCAAAAATAGCCCCCACCATGTGAAGAGATATAACACACCCAATATTACTGTCAACTAATTTTTTATATATCGATTTAAGTGGTAATCTTCTATCAGGGCCCATAACCTCTAAAAATTTCAAGCTTTCGTAGCTGCAAAATTTATGTCTCCAAAACAACTTTCTAACAAGAATAATTCCAAAGAATGTTAAAGAATGTCATTACTTGTTAGAGCTTTAGTTGGATGGCAACAATCTATATTGGCTTCATCAGAAAGTTGCAAATTTAACTCAATCTCAATTGCAATTCTCTAGAAGGGGAAAATTTTGAATGTTTTTTCCAATTTGTACCTGCTAGAAAGTTTGGAACTTTCCAACAATAAATTGACAAAAAAAAATTCGGTTCTTTCACAGCTATGATCAGTCTTGCACTGTTGAACTTTTCAAACAATAAATTAACAGTAATCCTTCCAAATGTCAAAAAAGGATGCTTATTAACTACTTTGTCGGCAATGCATGTTGTATTTGGCTCAATTTCCTTCATGTTGATTATCACATCAAACTCATTTTATAATATTTGTTTTGAATCAAAATGTTATGACACAATCACCAGTGCAATCAGCAGTAAGGAGCTTGAGATTCATAAAGGGAATTCAAAATACCTTATTTCCAGAGATACCCTGTGTTCTTAGAAATTGGAATTGGTGGATGGCACAAGTGAGGTCAACCATGTTACCACAATCGAGGAAGAGAAAGCACTCAAATGATGTTGGAATTGAAGAGAAGCACTCAAATGATGTTGGACTTGAACAAGATGAGGTCTTACAATCATAAGCATTCCATGGGGTATGAAAATTAATCATTTTCTTTTCAAGTTTTAATATGTTTTGTCATGTTGTTTTAACACAATACAATTTCCAAGTATATGGAGGATGGAACAAGGAAGGCATACCTTGTCAAAACATGGATATGTAGTTCTCCATTTTGGATACTTGGCTACAACCATCAATAATCATTTTGCATTACAAATTTGCTTTGTTTAACTACAACATTTCTAATATAAATTATACTTGTTATTTGAAAAAAATCATGAGAGAACATTAAAAAAAGAAGGAAAATGAACTATTTTATAATTATGGACACAATTATTTCACAAGATTATTGCCAATGGGAATGGCCCTATGGATTCTTCTAAAAGTGAAAAGTTTTAAAATCATTCCTTCCAAGTGAACTGATAAGTTTTTATCCTTTTCAAGCTATGGAGTGGAGTAGCATCATTTATACACTAACACTTGGCATGAATGAGTTGCATCATTCATAGTTTGACACTTATGTGAATACAAAATCTAACCATGTGAAAGGCAATATGTAGTGACTACCCTTTAACATCAAAAGATCTACACATGAAGCACACTATACTCGTTGGTAATAAATCTCTTTATAGCAATGTGAGAATTAAATGATTCCTAAAGATTTCAATCAATCTAAACTATGTTGTAACTTTGTATCTATATTATTTTGTACTTAAAACAAAAGGACCACATACAATGAACTAATATGCTATAACATTACTTTATACAATTCCATATTTACTTCAATTTTAATTGGTTGTTTCTTTTATATTTTTTATGATACTTTAGCAAATGAAAAGATACATTTTGATAATGAGGAGGAAGCTTTTCATTCTCATCTATATTACTAATATCTTTTTCCACTATGTTACATCTACTTTATTTTTTATTTTTATTTTATTTTTTCTTTCTAGTGTACTTAAGCTCAAATCCTTTTGTTTGTTTCATTTTATTTCAAAAATAGTATATACTAAATTGTGATAAGAGTGAATAAGTATCATTTTTTCGTAAAAGATAAAAAAATTATTTTATTTATTTATTTCTAAATATAGTGTTTTATGAATTCGAAGATAAAGTAAAATTTGAATGAGAAACTTAAAACTTAAAATATGGAATTTTAATGAAAATTATCATAAATAATATCTAATTAAAATTAAATATTTATGCTTAAATAAAATAAAATAAATATTTATATGATTTTAAATGAACTTATTATTATTATTATATTTTCATTTATATAAATTTTAAATATAAATTTTTTCTTATCTTAATCCATTTTTGGATTAAATGTTTATATATATATTGTTTTTTTTTGTTTTTATTCCATGGTATAACAATTTATTTATCATAAATTAGATACTTAAAGTACTTAATAGTTAAGAAATATGTTTTTAAGCAAAATAAGATAAATGGATAAAGTATAATAAGATATATACTCCTTGAATTAGACTAGCATAGGTCCATTTTAACTTTGGCTATATCAAGTGTTGAGAACTATCAAATCCCTTGAGGTGTAAATAGTTCATTTTTCTTCATGTTTGAGACCCTAAAACGGGTTTGCACCTCAAGGGATTTGATCCCTCTCGACACTTGATAGAACCAAAGTTAAGATGGATCTATGCTAGTATAATTATATGTAATTGAGCAACTATAATGTAAATGAGAAAGTATAAGATAATGAAATATTTTATTTAAATATTGTTGAGGCCGAATCATCATATCGGGTCACATATTTTACATTGTGTATCAATTTCAAAGAGATTAAAACAAAGGATCATGATGCCTAGAAATAATTTTGGTGATGACGGTAGGACCCAAATCATGGAGTTCACTTACTTACTAGATTTGATTCCCTTTGCTTTTTATCAAGAACTAGTTACTTTACTAGCTCTACTTAATTATTTTGACCATATTATTTTCTCAACTAACCTTGTTGTACATCTCAGTAATTGTAACATCCCTCCAAATTGACCCAATTACTATTATTATTTTTGTAAATATAAATGTATTGATGTAAATGGCCCTCGTGAGGAGCTCAAGGCCAAGGCCCCACCAAAAGACCTTTAACATAGAGATTTTAAGTTTTTAGATCTGTTTTTTGAACCATCTACATAGTCAGTTTTATTACTTTTTATATCAGTTTTATTACTTTTATAGACTGAGATTGAGGTCAGCGAGCTCGACCTCTGAACCTCCTGCATGGACCTTTACTCTTTTAGATCTGAACCTTAACCTTTACTAGATCGCAGATGCAGTTACTGTTGGTCGATTTAGTCTTTCTTTTCTAAAGTGTGAGATCTGCGCTATCAGATCTGAACCCTGACTATTCTTAAAACACAGATACAACTTTTATTAAACAGAACCAAATCTCTGCCTTTGAGCAGTGGACACTTGATCTCTATCTCTATTTTTACTTAATATTGATCAAGCACAACCCGTAGACGGTCATAAAGAACAAAACAAGCACTTCAAATTGCATTCCGCACTGTTTGTTGTTAGACCCCGGGGATATGGGGTAGGTGAAAGCCCCACTCACTCAACCACGGACTCATGCAAGTGTAACCGATGGCTCAAACATTATTACCACGTCTTCATTCTTTAAACGTACCCGATCTTACGAGATGCGACTTTTAGGCACAAGCTCTATCACTAGGACCCTGCCTAGACGTGTGCGGGTGACTTCATTGCATTGTTTAAGCTTGACGTCGCTGCCTTTGGCAGGTTGTTTTATCCTTAATAGGGTTAACTTACTACATTGATCCCAGAGACTTTAAGCACCTTTGCTGATTGCACTGTTGCAAATGCTTTACTGCATTAAAAGCGAATAATGAATGGGTGATATCTTTCTCATGAGGATCGACCCCTAGACTTGTACATTGTAGAGTTCTTTTGCTTCCTTGATCTGATTTTCAAAATGGGAATCTCTCCATTAGGTGGATTGACCCAAAACCTAGATGTTAACCTTTAGAGGTTAAACCTGGTTACTTTTTAGAAAACGCAAGTCTGTTTGAGTGAGTAAGAGCATAGCTCTAGGCTCTGTGTTTGATGCAGTTTGATACGGTTATATGTTGTCCTTCAAATATTGAATTGTAGGATTATTTAAATGATGCGAGAATTATGGATAAACATCCTAGTTGTTATGTGAAATAACCTCTCCAAAGAAATACCCATGAACTTCTTTTATTGAACCCTACTGATTGTGTTTATATTTTATATTAGGTAGAGGATCGAAGTAATGACTTGGTTATGTGTACTTATATGAGTATAAACAGGTGTGAATAGGAGTTTGGTTGTATGCACAATCTCTAGTGTGGAATTGATGTTTTTATATATATAAACAATAAAGATTTTTATCTTAAGAAGTTTAGGCTAACTTCCTTTGTTGGATGAGATCCCTCTTAGGGTTATGAAGTTAGTATTGTAATATTTGAACCAAATATCTCGATGAAAGTGAACTAGAGAGACTGTGTATGGAAATAGATTGTTGCAGGATTGTAATCCACTATTGTGGATAATAATAAAAGAATAGACCCTCTTTTGTGGATGTTGCCCAAGTTGCGGGTGAACCACGGTAAAATGGTGTATTTGTGGATAATAATAAAAGAATCGACCCTCCTTTGTGGATGTAGCCCAAGTTGCCGATGAACCATGGTAAAATGGTGTATTTGGCATGTGTCTCTTGTGTCACTTATGTGTTCATTTTACATAAGTTCATTTTAGAAGTAGATGCATGTGTATTTAATTCCTTGATAATTGTATGGATGTGTCTCCTCATCCTTGGTCTCCTATGTGTGGCCTGCAATGGCGAGTGAATTCATGATTTTTCATTTATAATTATGCAGATTGTGTTTGTATCATTATGCCTCTTCGTCATAACGGGTCCCTATGTATAGTCTCTTTTATACTTATGTGCTTTTAATCTCATAAGTATTAATAAAGTTTTGTCATCTATGATTAAGTGTATTTATGAGTAGGTAAAATATAACTTGTGGATACTTGATATTAAATTATAAATGTGAGAGAAGAATTTAACACATAGAATTTATATAATGAAAAGTTGGTAAAGTATGATTTAGTATTATATTACCAAGAGTAGAATAATTTCTTTAGTGTATTTATGAGTAGGTAAAATATAACTTGTCGATACTTGATATTAAATTATAAATGTGAGAGAAGAATTTAACATATAGAATTTATATAATGAAAAGTTGGTAAAGTATGATTTAGTATTATATTAGGAAGAGTAGAATAATTTCTTTAATTATTAATGGAAATGTCATAAAGAGTAATGCTTCTTAAATAAAGATTTCATTAAGGAATTAAAATATTTGTATTGCATTTGTACCTTGATTAAACAGTTACATAGAAGATGACTGAAGTAATCATAATTGAAAATAAAGTTGAAAATTTTTCATAATTTTTCTAACCCTAATCTTTGGGTTTGTTAGAGTAATCCTCTCGAAATACTAATTCTCCATCTTCCTCTTAACCATATTATTTTCTCAACTAACTTTGTTGTACATCTCATTAATCATCTTAAAACACCAATTCACAATCTACGATAGAAAAATCGGACCTTTCTCTAATTTACAAGTATATTGCTTAGTGTTAAAGGTACCAACATTGTAAAGGTGTTGTTTAAATTTTTTAAAATTTAAAAAAAAAATCAGTTTAAAAATAAACAACTTAAAAAAGACATTTTTTTTTATAACATTTAAATAATCACAATCTAAAATAACCATAACCAATCCATTTATACATTTTTTTTTCCTTTTTTTTCCATGAAAAAAAATCATACTTCTTCTTACATCTTAAAAAATTTGCACTATTTTTACTTTCCATTAATATTGTACTGTTTGACATATTTTTTTATATATATCATTAACAAATTCAAAATATATTTTTATTTTTTATTAATATTGTACTTTGGACATTTTTTTTACATATATATTTAATATATTTAACAAAATTCAAAATATAAAACATTTAAAATTAAGAAAAATTGTGTCTATCATCACATAAAATCAAGTACCCGCCCACCATTTATGTTTCTTGTATATATGACCATTCCTATTGGTAAAATAAGTCCTTAATTCAAAAAACATGTAGTTCATGCACATCTTCTCCAATAGCTAATTATAAAACACTTAATTTCTTGATATCTATTTCTTCTTTTAAAATTTACAAGTTTTAGCTTCATTGTAATAAACAAAGGCTTAGTTAAAAAAGTGGAATCATATTAATTTTATTGATTTTAAAAATATAAATAAATTTTCATTATAAATAAAATATATTAATTTTTTTTTAGATAAATCTTATATTATAATTATAATATTATAATAAATTTTCATCTCTATATTATAGAAGTAGGTCAAGTTTTCTTGCTTTAAATTTTAGTTAAAATCAATTACAATTTAAAAGAGGGTCGTATAAAGATATTATGACTTAGCTAAATAATTGAGGGATTGATCAAAATGTCACTTTGCAAAATATTAACAACCTCAAAAATACTATCACATTTAGGCTTAAAGAGAAGATGTGTGGGAGAAGGTTTTAGAGGTAAAAAAATTAAGATATTACAAGGAAGTTATTAAAACTCATTTCGAAGGTCAAAAGTATCTCTCTCTTAACTAGTTCGAAGAAGAAAATTAATATAGCCAAGGTAAGAACAAACTCCCAAAAGACCATGGGGCTGAAAGGATTTGTCAAAATTCCCTAATTTTTATTACAAATCTAATCTTCATAATCTTTTAACTTGTCAAAACTATGATGACCTAGTTACCCAACAACAACAACAATATCAATATTAAATTTATTTATTTTTACACATCATTTGAAACATCTAACTACATTAACTACATGTATCAACTCATTGAAACTATTTATATATTGTTATTCATATCATTAGTAATATTTTAATGATACCCCACCGTTAACTAACGTGACTCTCTACTTAGGTTGGTGTTATACAAAATTTAATATTATTAATTTTTCATTTTTTAAAGTTATTTAAAAAAAAAAATTAAATCAAAATAATAAAATAATTATTCTAAAGATTAAAATAAAAATAAAACACAATATTACATCATACTAAATTTTTCAAAAAAAATACTATTACAATTAGTTATTATTTCTATTATTGACTATTACAATTAGTTATTATTTAGTATTTTAAAATAAATTCACTACTACACTTACTTTAAAGTATTATATCATTTCGTATATGGTATATGGTTTGTTGGTGGGATAGATAAATTTCTTTCCATTGATTTGGAATCTTGGATGATCCTCTCATAGAAGATTATTCCTTCTCCAATCTGACATCGATCCCAGCCATTGAGACATATATAATAATCACCATTTCTCTTTTCACACAAAAATCATATATCTGTTATTAATAGTAATCTCTGACATCGATCACAGCCATGGAGACATATATAATAATCACAATTTTTTTTTTAACACAAAAATCATATATCTGTTATTAATAGTAATCAAGATATATACAGACTGTTCGACTGTCAGAGCTGGGAGCTCAATAACAACATATCCAGCAGATAGAGTAATTTGTCCAACAAAAACAGTCACAAAGCCAACAGGCTGACACTAACTTATGGCAAGAGACACAAGCTAGATCACCATACAGAGAAGGAAGCTGTCCGACTAAGACAGCCACAGTGACACGTATCCAACACTGATCCAGAAAACATAAAGAAAATACCTTCAAGAGCAGGTACAGAGCAAAAAAACAATATAAAAGAGCAGTTCCAGACCAAGAAGCCGCCTCCCATAAGAAACAAACCGTCCAAACTGATCTCCTCAACAGTAACAGGGATCAGCTCGTCGACTGCTCCAGAAAACCAACGAAATTGCCCAGCAATCCACAAAGCTAAGGAGGCCCCACTGTTCACAAGACGCAAATATTTTTTTGGCATGACCATGCATAAACACCACACAGAGCTGGGCACTCTTCAACATCAGCTCCAAAAAAACCACGAAGACTATCCATCCAAGACATCTAGAGAACCCAGAAGCCAGGCTACAATGTTCCCAAAAGAAACATAAGAGCCTTGGAGACACAGGCTAAGAGCAAAAAGTCTGTTATACAACAGAGCCTGTCATAGAACCTGTACATAAAAGCTGTCCACGAAGCCGCCTCCCATACATAAACTGTTCTTGATTAAACAACCTTTTCAGTAGAGGGCTAAGTATGGATTAACCCAACCTAAAAAAGAGACCACATCTTTGTTCTTTTGTTATAGAACAGAAAAGGAACCACAGGAGAAAATTAACATAGATGGCAACCAGGGAGCCCTGGCAACCACCCTGCCCAGGACCAATTCTTCAATCACAATCTAATTTATATATAGACGAGTTTCTATCAGGCTGACAATTGATAGTACTCTACTTGCATAAGGCCGCCAGTACCCTCCTCGGTGGGGTTGAAGGCCGTCTGGCATGCTGTACAAACCGATTGTCCAGCACCACAACATCTCCAACTTTCCAGTTGATCTCTACACACTCTTCTTCACTTATCTGGATGCATGATTCATGTGCTTCTGCAGGAAGCGGAGAGCCATCTCCAAACAGTGGAGGTGTTTCTGTCAATGCTATAAGGTTGAACCAGGCTTTCTTTTCCGTGTCTCCGCCAAATGCTCTGATGGAAGCAATAGGTCCCACTTCAAATATCATTCTGCCATCATCTTCCCACCTCACCTTCTGCAATGAACCGCTTAACAATTGAGCCCTGAAAGCAACAACCTCACCACAAGGTCAACTGCTTATCCTTTAATTAAAATAAGTAACTGTGCTTAGAGAAGCTCTATAGGAAAGCAGGAGAAGTCAAATGAAGAAAGCATTAAAAAATATCGAGATGCAATCCTTATGAAATTATGCTGGTTATGAATCTATGCTCCTACTTGTACTTCCTTTCTACTTCTTGTTTATCCTTCGTTTGGAAATGGGATTGCCAACCCTTTAAAAAGGATTGAGGATAGTCTTCCTGAGAAAAACTATAAGGATAGATCAACCCCTCTTTCTCCATTTTTGGTACAAGTTGTGGGTATAACTGTTCCTTTCTTTGGGTGATCTTATGGCTTAATACGATTGCTGTCTTCCCTCCCTCAGTTGGGGCAATCTCACAGAAGAAGATTATTTTGTTAGGAAACTCCGGAAACTGCACAGGAAAAATAATATGAAGAATAATTATAAAGAAACAAGCATTAAAAGAAAGCGTTAGTTTACCGTGCATAGAATTAACAGAGATTTGTCTCAACTCTATATTTACCAAACATCAAGAAGATAAAATTAATCTGTGCTACATTGATCAGTGCTGTGGGCGTTCAAGCGAGTAGACCAGGATTTATTGAGGAAATAAAGATTCTTTTGTTAGAGGATTAACATAAATTCATAAAATTTTCCCCCAAAATAACCAAAACTACATGACGGGACCTTTAAAGTTTCAGGGCTGCCTATTCGCACAAAATCATGAATCTGTCTACTTATTTATTGTTTTGAAAACAACACAGCTTTATTTAGATCTGTTTGTAAAGGTCAAAATTAAAATGGAAACTGTGATTAAGTAAGTTAGAGCCATAAAAGAGAAGACCATTAATAATTCCAATATTCATCATTCTGTCCAATTCCAACCGCTATTCTATCTCTAAGTGCAATCAACTCAACGTACTCATCTCATGATGGAATTTGATGGGCAGATGCAGAGGACCTTCGTTTGCAGTCTTTCTTCAATCTTCGTCCTGGCAGCTTGGCCCAAATATCGTTGTTCTTCCCATCCGAATGCTTCCACGACTGCGTTGAAATCAGACGCACTTCTCACCGGAAATCCTCTAAATAGCTACACCCCAACTCGTTTTAGCTGATTGTCGATCCACTCTCTGTTTTGTTGGATGGCGTTCAGAAAGGGCTCGATCGACGATTCTTGATGTTCTTGCAAGCCGGAAGATGGAGGCAGCAGAAGCATGGGCAAGAGGCAGCCATCATCAAGAATTTGTTGTTGAGGAATCTTTCCTTCCTGGAACATCAACGGCAATTCCTCCATTATTATCAATCTCCTGTTAAGAATGTTTGGTTTGCATTAGCGAGATTATATGGCTGCTCAGGGGCGCCCACCATTTTTGCTGTGATTATCACCATAGTGGTTCATTCAAGTATCATACTCCAAAAAATGTTAAAATTAATAAACTAGCATTTGCCCCGGGAGGGGCAAAATGAACGCCGGGGGGCTAGTCGCTTGTCGGCTGTCGGAGGTGAAGGGTGAATTGTGCGAATGAGGGGTTATAATAAAAATCAAACAACAAAAAACCCATAAGCGCTATAGTGCGAAATAAATTTTTGAGAAGATTAAATTCCGGCAAAGTTCCAACAGCGAAGATGGCTCAAGAAAAGATCGATGGTTGTCGTGGATTCCCACATCGCCGAAAAGCTCGTGTGAAAACCATGGTGAGCGGTTGCGGATACAATACCACTGGAATACGTGGCGCAATGCTATTGTCCCGCATCGATGCGATAGTGGTATCACAAACCATTGAAGTGCCATGCGGAACTGCCAAAGAGTAAAATGTGGAAGCGTGGGCCATGGCACGTGGCGGATGCAGAAATACACGGGAGATGCACCATATATTGATGATGATCGGATGGACAACATGCATTAAGAAAAGATCAAGGGATGAGACCCATCCGCATCAGGGGAAATGCACACTCGATAAGGGAAAGGGTGGTTGCAGTAAACAAACCACCTTCACAGGTGTCACGCGATGGTTGATCCGCATGCAGTCGAAACCAGGAAAGAAAACCACTATCTAGGATCGCGGATACCACCGTGGAGAATAAAGGGCACAAGATCTGATGACTCAAATCATTAATACGTGTGATCAACGGCTGGAAAGAAAATACATCCAGAAAGCTGCAAGAAATATAAGAAAAAGAGCTTATATAAATCAAAAGGGTTTTCAAAAATGACATTTTGTCTATGTGTCACTGTTCTCAGGAGTTTTGAAGACCAGTGGAGATTGCAAGTTACGTCACAAGGATAAAGGACGTGTCTACACAGGTAGGGTCTGGTGACCTATCTCGCATATTTTAAAGGAATTTGTTTAAAGAAAAAAACAATTTAAATGGAGACTGTGCATGATATAGACATTTTTAAAACCAAAGAAGCCATAGAAGACAGAGATGGGGACGTTTACGATACCCTAATTCGGTTACCAGTTGCTGAAATCAAGCATAAATTGTCTAGGTTGTTAGAAGAAGGCATAGACGTACACAGAGTCCACCAGTCATCCTTGCTAACCTTCTGCCCTGACCAAATCCCGTCTTTTCCAGAATTAGTGTCGTGGTGTGTTGATAATTATTCCAGAGAAGAAAGGGCTGTCTTAGATGGTCGGAAAACCAGAGCCATCTGTCTTAGGCGGTCGGAGGTGAAGGGTGAATTGTGCGAATGAGGGGTTATAATAAAAATCAAACAACAAAAAACCCATAAGCGCTATAGTCCGAAAGAAATTTTTGGGAAGATTAAATTCTAGCAAAGTTCCAACGGCGGAGATGGCTCAAGAAAAGATTGAAGGTTGTCGTGGATTCCCACTTCGCCAAAAAGCTCGTGTGAAAACCATGGTGAGCGGTTGCGGATACAATACCACTGGAATACATGGCGCAATGCTATTGTCCCGCATCGACGCGATAGTGGTATCACAAACCACTGAAGCGCCATGCGGAACCGCCAAAGAGTAAAATGTGGAAGCGTGGGCCATGGCACGTGGCAGATGCAGAAATACACGGGAGATGCACCATCTATTGATGATGATTGGACGGACGACATGCATTAAGAAAAGATCAAGGGATGAGACCCATCTGCATTAGGGGAAATGCACACTCGATAAGGGAAAGGGTGGTTGCGGTAAACAAACCACCTTCACACATGTCATGCGATGGTTGATCCGCATGCAGTCGAAACCAGGAAGGAAAACCACTATCTAGGATCGCGGATACCGCCGTGGAGAATAAAGGGCACAAGATCTGATGGCTCAAATCATTAATACGTCCAATCAACGGCTGGAAAGAAAATACGTCTGGAAAGCTGCAAGAAAGATAAGAAAAAGAGCTTATATAAAACAAAAGGATTTTAAAAAATGGCATTTTTTCTATGTGTCGCTATTCTTGGGAGTTTTGAAGACCAGGGGAGATTTCTAGTTACGTCGGAAGGATAAAGGACGTGTTTGCACAGGTAGGGTCTGGTGACCTGTCTCTCATATTTTAAAGGAATTTGTTTAAAAAAAAAACAATTTAAATGGAGACTGTGCATGATATAGACGTTTTTAAAGCCAAAGAAGCCCTAGAAGACAGAGATGGGGACGTTTACGATACCCTAATTAGGTTACCGGTCACTGAAATCAAGCTTAAATTGTCTAGCTTGTTAGAAGAAGGTATAGACATACACAGAGTCCACCAGTCATCCTTGCTAACCTTCTGCCCTGACCAAATCCCGTCTTTTCCAGAATTAGTTTCGTGGTGTGTTGATAATTATTCCAGAGAAGAAAGGACTGTCTTCGATGGTCGGAAAACCAGAGCCATCTGTAAAATAGAGCCCGTTGTCATAATTGAAGCCCTAGAAATAAAAATTTTCCAAACCCTTGAATCTGAAAGTTTTTCCGAAACCTCTGCTATTGAGTTTTATCACCAAGCCCTTCAAGATAGTAGAGAAAAGTTCCTGTGCACATATCTTAAACCAGAAGCAAGCACTTCAGATATCCCTTACCATATAGAGGCCACTCTATTTGATGAAAATACCCAGCTGGTTTTAACGTTGTTAGCTTTGGTCCTAGGTTTCGACACAAACATGTACGTAACTGAGTTTCAATTAAGCCTTTTGTATAGAATGAGTACAGCTCTGCCAGGGATTGATGAAAGTCAAATTCCTTGACTTAACTTTGAAGAATTCTTGGCTGAAAAGATCCATTACCAAATGGTTAATTTCCCTGCTCTCAGACACTTTAGATTTTAGTCATTCTTGATGAGAATGATCACGATGGCCAATCACAAAGAGCTACAATTCCCTGAGATAGTTTCGACAAATTTATTGGAGAATAATATGTTTAATTACATAAATTATATGCTCTCAGAAATTTACAGAATGATTTATAGAGAAAGGTTGCCTAGAGTACTACCGGAGATGCAGACATGGATGCAATTAAGTACTGAATATGCTATAGGGGATTGGTTCCTGTCAAAAGACAGTACAGTGATAAGGTTATATGGTTTTAAACATAAACCCTACATTTTACCGGCGTTTCTTACCTGAAGGGTTTTCGCCTTGGAGTTTCTGAGGCAGAAACTAAGTGTTGAAGATAATAATTTCTTGTTTTTCAAACAAGCAACAAATAGTAAGTATCCGTTTACACTTGGCCCATTCACAGTGAAGAACAAAAATGCTGCTATTTATATAGAAAAATTATTGAAAGATATGGAATTTGAGACAGATGTGGCCATCGAATATGATCTGTTAAACATAATTTCAAAAAGGAGAACGGGTCATCGCATCAAAGCGCTGGATCATCAGGTGATTGAGGAAATGTTTGATAGAGCAAATTGGTTCGACTATAAGGAGACCAAAGAAATCGTTCTTGATTCTCAAGAAAAAGAAATGATATTGACAGGTACGATGGTAGAGGCAAAAAGCACGGTGAACACTGCAATGGTGGGGTCTAAAAGGTCTGCACAAGACATAGTTAACATTGAGAGTGAAGAAGCAGAAAAAGGGAAAAAGTTAAAAATGGATGAGCAACAAGATCTAATGGCATTTTCAGAACAGGAAAAAAAACCGAAATCAAAATACCAGAGGTCACGGTAAATTAATATAGTATTCAGGAAGCCCCGATGGAAAAAGATGTAAATAAACCATATAATATAATGGATGCTTTTAATGAGCACAGTCAAAATAAGCAAGAATCTTCTCAGCAAACCAGTCAATTATTTCCAAAGGTTAGGAGTATATCCAGCACAGAAGTCAGTTTATTTACTAGCAAAAATGTAGAAGAAAACTCTCTTAAATTTTCAATTGTTACCAAAGACAAGATCTCAGAAATGAAAGTTGACTTGACAAAAATCAATGCCCCAGATATAATATTATTGCATAGACAAACCGGAGAAGTTATATACTCAGATTATTTGGAAGGGATCATAAAAGTTGACAGTTTGAAGATTTTAGTAGACAAATTAAATAACCAGTTGAGAGAAGAAAAGACAGAAAATAAGTCTCGACAACAGCAAATAAAAAGATTGCAATCAGATTTGGCAAACAAATAGGGAGATGGGGCAGCAAATTTACTCAAAGAAAAGGACAGCACAATTCGAACGTTAAAGCAGAGGATGAAAATACCAGACGCTCAGCTTATCCAGGGAGCCGAAGTGACTGTACTAGAGAAGGAGAAAGAAGAGTTGTCAGATGAAGTGAAAGATATTACTACAAAAATGTTGAAGCTCATTGAAGAAAAAGTTCATTGGGAAAAAGAGAAGATTTGTTTGGAAGAGAAATTGGAAGAGGTAAAGAAAAAGTT
The DNA here is from genome assembly GCA_027924585.1 of Larix kaempferi. Taxonomy (NCBI): domain Eukaryota; kingdom Viridiplantae; phylum Streptophyta; class Pinopsida; order Pinales; family Pinaceae; genus Larix; species Larix kaempferi. Next base: position 8,703,739 of record BSBM01000010.1, on the reverse strand, counting down.
AACAGAATTAGGTCAGCAACAGGCATATGCAGGTACAGGTGAAGAGAAAGCTAGAGCAGACAGTCTCTTACAAGCCATGTCCCAGATAAGTCTGAAGGATGTTGAGATTAAAGAATTGAAAAATGGAACACAGAGGCTAAAAGAAGAGAATGAAACAAAGGATAAGGAAATTGAAACCTTGCAAGCAAAGAATCAAGAATTGTCTGATAACAATAGAAGATTGGCAACCCGTATAACAGGACAAGATGCAATGAAGGGTTGTAAGCATATGGTGTGGGATCATATTATAAGAGAAGTTGAAAAATTGAGACCCTATCTTGATTATATGAAGGTTAAAGAAAAAGTGGCCAAAGATGCTTTTGAAAGCTGCAGAGCAGCCAGAGAGAATCTGAACAAAATGCCAAAGGAAATAGCACAAAGAGAAATAACTTTCCTAAATAGTTTGACTGAAGCGGATTTGACAACAATGGATATAAGGAATAGAATTTCAGTCATTACATGGGCTAGAAGAATTTTAGGGAAGTATTCACATATGGAAAATATTGAAGTTAAAGCTGGAGATGTACAAGAGGAAGTAATCAAGTTTAAGAAACAATTTCAAAAATTGATAATCAAAGGATTCCCTGCTTTTTGGGATGCAAATCATGAATTCATTTCTCCAAATGAATATAAGAGGTTATTGTTTGGTATAAGAATGAATCACGAAAAGTTTCAACATTTGGATCATATGCTTACTGGAAAGATTCTAATGGAGAAAATTGCAGAGGACTATGAAATTTTAAATATGTTGATCTCAATCTGTGAGAATCTTCCTCTTGTTTCTTATGCAGGTCACATTGAAATGCGAGTCCTGATAAAGGAAATGACCAGTTATGATCTGCCCACGGCTGACCATTGGAACTATGTGGATAAATATGGAAGACAGAGATATTCTGTTCATACATGAAGATGCATTCAGAAACTCTTGCCAAGTGGCAAAAATGATGTTTTTATTTTAAAAGAAAATTTTGTAATATTGTTTAAAGACTGTTATTTTTCGAGTTAAGACATTTTCAGTTATTAGTTAAAAGAAGCGGTTATGTCAAACTTCTTTCGAATTTTGTATAAAAGACAATGAGAATAATTTTTGAAGGGGTTGGAAACTCCTTGAGAAACAATAAGTTTTGAAGTCAAATTTTGAATAAAAAAACCATACAGTGGAAAATACCTATTTTGTTGAAGACCAGAGATTCATGTGTTGATCATTTTTACAGTCTATCTTTTCCCTTATCTCTTCATGTACATGTCTATTTTCTTTGTTATATCTTCCATTATGTTCTTCTTCTATGCTTAAATGAACGTTTGAAATAGATTGGGATTCCTACTGGTTATGCCTTGATCTATCGCATTTAAGTATCCATTTGTTTCTCTAAAGTTCATAATGGATTCATCCTAGTTTGATGCCTGTTGTTGATGGAGTGTCATTATTTCTTTCTATGCCACCTGCAAAATCTTATTGACTGTGATATGGTTTCTATCTTGCCTCTGTGAAAATCTATTTGGTATTAAATCACTTGTTGGTACATTAAGTATCTGAAAATTGACTCCATGCCCAATGTTTCTTGTTTCCTTTTCAACCAAGTAAATCATTTTTGAGAAATTTGAGCATGTTCTATATATTTTTAGCCTTTATATGTATCTTGTGAGAGAGCCCTCTGTGGTGGAAAAAATGGCTAAGTTTTCTACCTAAAGATTGGTTTGAAATAGGTTACCTTAGGTGTTATTCTTTTACAATCGGGGATAAAATCTAAGTGCTAACAATGATTATAATCTAGTTGGGTATTCTCATAAACCTCTAAATTCATGGTTATAACCTTATTAACCTGGGTATTCACAACGAATGAATATAATTTTCGTGGATATGCAGGGTTTGCATTTGGTTGAGTCAAAGACATATATAGCAATAGGGTAATATGCATAACGATTCTCTCTGGTGTTCTGCATCTCTGCTAAAAGTATTTGGAGCTTTGATCCTTATATGAAACCCCACTTTCACAGCATTGTCCTAAAAAACATAGAATTTGGGTTTAAAGAAAGAGGATTCAAACTTGGGGGTCATGGAAGTAGTGTTTGATATTAAATGCGAGAAGTTGGGGTTGCGGCAAGTTTGGGGTTTTAAACAATTAAGTTAAATAAAAGCCAATTTGGTGAACGTTGCAACTTTGCGGATTTCGTTGTACACTCACCAAACTAAATTTTTCTGCGTAGGATATCGAGTTGTAGCATGAAAGTTTTCATTCTAGGAGAACTTACATTTTTTCCATGTTATTGAGGCTCATATGGCGACAATCCAGGGGGTATAAATTGCAGATTTGGGCAGGAATTTACAAGTGATATTTGTGTAGATGTGATTTTAAGATATGGTTATAGTGAATTTTGACTAATTTCTGTTGTTCCAATGGAGTTAAATATTATAATTTATTAAAATTTGAGTGAAAGTCAATAAATTTCTGTTGTTGGAGTATGGTTTATTTGGCTGAATTTCTATTTTGAAAATACAATAAGCTATAGAACATATAAATTACAGTACTTTGTTTTCCATGTTATTTGCGAAACCCATGAACAATCCATAGAGTGAACATATAGTCTTCGCAGATTAACATACTTGGACAAATGCATTGTGTTTGACTAAAGGTGAAAAATACTGTATAAGTTGACACCCAAATTAATGATAATGTTTTCTGTCTTCGCAAGATTGTAGATTACGGTTGTTGGACCATAACCATTGACTGCAAATAAGATTTCAATGTTATTTTTTGATTTGGTGCATTTATGTTTGGACAGGTTGGATATGCACATGTGATTTGAAAGAAGCAAAGGTAGCATAGTAGAGTTTGACCTTGACATATAAGTTTTGTTGCTCTATACTTTTTACATGATGTTTGGAGACACAAAGCTTGTGATGGGAGCATCTCCGCAGTTTTCATGGACTGAGTTATATAGAGCTATTAGGGACACAAATTTACCAGATGCGAGTATTGAGGAATTATTGGTTTATAAGAATATCAGGAAGTCACACCTCCACAGAGCAGCAACAAGGCCTGAACTATTTCCATGCTCAGAAGTGATAGGCTGGATTATACAGAGGACTGGTGCAACGTCTAGAATGATTTCAGACACTATTGGTGAAGGTCTTGGATCCTTCCAGGCAGGTCACTTAGATGCAGCATACAACCTTCCTCATGCTGATGTTATGTTGACTACTCAATGGGTAAAAGATGCAAATTTTAATTATTTGGAATTTGCTAGGAAGATGACAATCCATGGAAAACAGTTAAGGACAAAAAAGAGCGGGGAGTATGACACTGAACACCTGGGAACCCCGTTTTGCCTAATAGATTTGATGTTGAGCCGAATTTATGGATTGTTAGATAGGAATATTTACAAACTCAGTTGGGAACCTATGATGTGTCATGTTGCGACACATGGTACAGTATTCAATTGGTCTGCAATCATCTTAGACAGCTTATCTACAAACATTGTTGCAGCTCAACAAGGAGTAGCCAAGGATAATGTTAATTTTCATATGTCTTGGTATTTGCTAGATTGTATCTTGATTAGATATCCTTTTCCAGGTTTAGGATGTGTTTGGAACACAAATGGCCCCCCTGTGCATGTAGCATATCAAATGCTTTGGGGCAACAGGTATAAAAGTCACTATAAGAGAATATGTGAATCATTCATCATACCACTGTATCGCTTGATGTTTAAGGAAGAACCATGTTGCATGTCTAAGAATGCTATGAAAGTCATTGAACAGTATGGAGATTATTACTTATGCATTGAAGGATTGTATATCTGGATGTTTGGTGGAAGCAAAGCTCCTTCTATGATGCCCCAATATGCTACTGATTTTGTGGTACACAAAGAAGCTGTTAGGAAAGTCTATGTAAATGGAGTTGGCCATTTTCTAGATGAAAAGAAGAAGTTTATTTACCCACCAATGCCATTTGTAATAGGAGCATATAAACTTGCAAAAGCAAAGGAAGCTGAAGCGTTTGTTGAAGATTTGGAAGGCTTTCATTTTGGGGCGAAGAGTTTTAGAAGGCATGATCCCAATGGAAATATGCAAGCACACTGTGGCTTTTGCAAGATTGGCTATGAGTATGCCCACTTATTTTGGAAGGATGGGGAGTTTTATCGAAGCGCAAAGAACATGATTGATCTAAACAACTGATATTGTGTTAAAAAGGGAATGAGTTCTAGTCCTAACGTTGACAAGGATAAGGAGGTTGAGGTAGAAACACATCATGAACAAGTATTAGATAGGTCAGTAGTAGAGGTTGAGAAGAAGAAGAAGGAAGCTGAAGTTCAGAAAGTGCAGCAGGAGGAGAATGAGAAGGTGGTAAAAGAAGCATCAGACAGAATGCTTAGAGAAGAAACTGAAGAAAAGGGAAAATCCAAGCGACAAGAAGAGGCAAACAGTGATGATGTACAAAATATGGAAGTAGGTTCCTTAGAATCAGTGGAACAGGACAGGATAAGAGAAGCAGAGGTAAAATCTAAGCAAGAAGAAGAGGCAAAAACCGCTGATGTACAAAATATGGAAGTAGGGCTATTAGGATCAGCGGTAGAAGGTAGGATAAGAGAAGAAGAGGTAAAAGCTAAAGAGTCCTCATGTAAAAATATGGAAGTAGGGCCCTTAGAATCAACGGAACAGGACAGGATAAGAGAAGAAGAGTTGAAATCTAAGCAACGAGAAGAGCCAAAAAGTGTTGATGTACAAAATGTGGAAGTTGGGCCCTAAGAAAGTATAAGTGGAGGGTATTGTCCACTACCAGGGCTTGAACTCATCCCTTATAGTCCTTCTAAAGAGAATGAGGTGGCAAATCTTGATTCAATTTTCTTTTATCCTGATAGAAAAGTGATCATTAGGAAATCAGAGAAAAGAATGAAGTGTGCCAATTATGAAGATGTTGTCACAGTAATAGAAACTCCAATCTTGGAGGGAATTAACAATGATCCAAAGTTGGCAGTTGTAGCAAATGTAGTGATGGCCCAAGCAAGTGCGCATAATGTGGACAAGTTGGTAGGCCATCTTGAAATTGCAAAGGCAACACTATCTAAGGTACGAGAAAATCTACATAGAGAAGAGAATCGAGGGAAAGACCTGAAAAGAAAATATAGTGACCTGTTATCTGAAAAGGAGAAAATGGTTGAAGATCTATGGAGGTTGGATGATGAAAAAGATAAATTGGTGGTTCAGGTGATGATTTTGGAAGGAGAAAATAATGATTTTGAAGCTGCGACCACTCAGTTAAATTCAAAACAATTAGCTACTGACCAGCAAGCTCAAGAGTTGAAGTTGAAGGTTGAAGAGTTAGAGAAAGAAAATGGAGGCTTGACAAAATAGCTTGAAACTTGAACCAAAGTAATAACTGTGTTTTGTGATGAAGCTTGCAAAGTAATAGAGCAGATGTATCATTTCCAAGTGAGTGTTATGGAGAAAGTGTACAACTTGAAGAAAATGATGGTATGAATGGATGAAATTGTTGTAGAGGCGCAAGCAGCTAGAGGAAGGTAGTTTGATGTAGTAGAGAAGGTTAAACGGCATATGGTTTGGAGAGAGACAAACTCTGAATACCTTGCAGAATTAGTGCCTAAAACAGTTTGGATTTAAAGTAAAAAATGCAACTTCTAGAATTTTGCAGAAAGGCTTCTCTAAAGTTGAATACTAACATTACAAGGACTACTGAGGCATGTATGGGTTTCTACAAGAGAATCCAGAAGGTCTATGAGAAATTTCATCTTTGTCTGCTTCCACCTATAGATGAGTTGCCTGCAGAGGAGTTGCAAATGAAAGAGATCAACACTGCGTTGCAAGGAGAATTAGAATACATTAGAAAGTTGGATAGACTCATTGAAGAAGACGTGCACCATATGGTTGGCCAAGTATCCATACATGCATATTTGTTAGAAGAAAGTTGTGCAGCAGCAGAAGAAGGAAGGGAATATGTCGAGAGTCAATTGTCATATCATGAAGTTGCTTTGCAAGTTTTGGAACCAAGCAGAGTTACTACTATTGCTGAACAAGCTAATGCTTGGGACAAGTTTTTCTGTAGTTAGTTGAGGTGCAAATAATTGCAATTTTGTAATTACTTTTATGGCTTGGGTGTTTTTTTTGTGTTCAGGAAAATCAGGGAGATGCAATTTATTTTGCAAATATTTAGAAACTGTTGGAAACTATATTTTGGGTACTTGATAGGTAGTAGAAGAGTTATTTTTTGTGACTTGTGAATCCAGCTTTCATGCCAAATACAAAGCGTGCAACAAGTAAATATGTAGAAGGTTTGCATCTTTAGAGTTGTAACAAATTTATTCCAGTGTTACTATTTCTGATGCATGCTTATTGAATGATACATTGACTTGTATAGTTGATAACAATATTATACTTTATAATGTTGGTCCATGGTAAGTTGTTGGATTATTCCTTGGATTAATAATTATGTTTGCTTCAAGAGGCATTATCAACATGTGTCTGTTGTCTTATAGGTAGATATGTCTACTTACATAATTGTACTTTACCTATATATGTTTGATGATGGTTTATTTATATATGTTTTCTTCACTTTCTCTAACAAACTCTAAGATGAAATGGAGGTTTGTGTTTACATGTAATGAAGGTTTCCTAATTTTTGGATTACTTCTCTTAAATGTGATTTTTTCTTCAATTTATATTGGTAAACTTATGAAATGTTGAATAACAATTTGTAAAAAAACCTATGATGAATGCTCATGTTGGGGGAGGTCGATAACTGTGTATCCAAGTAATGAAGGTTTGCTAAGTTTTTAGTTTTTTTTTTTTTTTTTTTTTTTTTTTTTTTTTTTTTTTTTTTTTTTTTTTTTTTTTTTTTTTTTTTTTTTTTTTTTTTTTTTTTTTTTTTTTTTTTTTTTTTTTTTTTTTTTTTTTTTTTTTTTTTTTTTTTTTTTTTTTTCAGTCTATTGTCTTTGATTTGTACCTATAATGGATGCTCATGTTGGGGGATACTCATAATTGTGTATGCAGGTAATGAAGGTTTACTAATTTTTGGATTACTTCTCTTAAATGTGATTTTTTCTTCAATCTATATTGGTAAACTTATCAAATGTTGAATAACAATTTGGTAAAAAACCTATGATGCATGCTCATGTTGGGGCAGACTGATAACTGTGTATCCAAGTAATGAAGGTTTGCTAAGTTTTTATTATTTTGCTTAAATCTTGAAGAACTAAATATATACCAGCAATAGTCCAGAATAGACAAGGAATTTCAGCAGGGTGTGAGCAACATGTATAGTTTATTTTAGAGCAGGAAAAACCTGTATAGTCTATTGTTTTTTTGGGGGAATTTTTTTCTGCTTATGTCTATTTATTTGTAAAACTCTATACGGTGATTTTCAGTCCTTTGAGCCCTATTTTTAAGATGATGATAGGAAAAAGGGAAAATTGAATGCCCAAGGTCAGTGAACTTCAAGGAGAATGGAGCTAAACCCCTTTTAAGTAAACAATATTTTGTTTATAAGAATAAAATAAATGATCCAATAAGAAGTAGTAATGATAAGGGAAATTGGAACTATTGTACCTATAATGGATGCTCATGTTGGGGGATACTCATAATTGTGTATGCAGGTAATGAAGGTTTGCTAATTTTTGGATTACTTCTATTAAATGTGATTTTTTCTTCAATTTATATTGGTAAATTTATCAAATGTTGAATAACAATTTGTAAAAAAACTTATGATGAATGCTCATGTTGGGGGAGGTCAATAACTGTGTATCCAAGTAATGAAGGTTTGCTAAGTTTTTTGTTTTCAGTCTATTGTCTTTGATGGGGCATTTTTTTTCTGCGCATGTCTATTTATTTGTAAAACTCTATGGGGTGATTTTCAGTCCTTTGAGCCTTATTTTTAAGATGATGATAGAAAAAAGGAAAAATTTAATGCCCAAGTTCAGTGAACTTGAAGGAAAATGGAGCTAAACCCCTTTTGAGTAAACAATATTTTGTTTATAAGAAGAGAAGAAATTATTATTTTGGGACTATCAGTCAAATTTCTTCTATTAGAACTATTGTAATTAGCAAACCTTCATTACCTTCATTATTTTGGGACTATCAGTCAAATAGTTCCAATATTTTAACTATTTGACTGATCATTTTAACATGAGCAGTATTTTAGGAGGACATGATTTTGAAGCAAAAATCAGTAAAGGAGCAGAGGCAGTAGTAGATATAGATTATTCCAGAACATGCATGAACACACTTGTGAGAAAATAAAAGAATTATTTTGTGAAATGGACAAGTTGTCTGGGAGACAAAACATGTTGCAGCAGAAAGCGGAACTGGAACAGACAGAGCAACTAATTTTAACAGGGAGTGAACAAGAAGTATAGGTTACTTCAGAGTAGGGAAAAACACAATTGTGCGTAAGGGTGAATAGCAGGTATAGGTTATTTGAGAACAAAGATGAACAAGGAATTTGAAGAGGGAGTGAATAGGAAGTATAGAGTTACTTTAGAGCAAGGAAAAATACAATTGTTAGTAAAGAAAAGAGTTATTTCCTGGAGTGGACAATTTATCTAGGAGACAATATCTATTGCAACAGAAAACATTTGAAACCAGTAAATAAATGACATGCATAATTAAATTATCACTTTAAACGTCGAACATACAAGTAAAACAAGTAAATAAACCACAGTCCAGACATCAAACAAAAAATATTAGTTATTATAACAACAAATATAACTTTGGTTCAGAAAAGAACCTTGATTTTCAGTAGAAAACAAGAAGCTTTATCTCCTGAAGAGATTGGTTGAGATGAAGAAAAAACTGAGACACAATAACAATAGCAAACAAGAACACAATTCTGACAAAATTAAAGAAATAATTTCTGGAATGGATAACTTCATTAGGAGACAAAACCTGTTGCAGCAAAAAGCAAAATAGGAACATAGACAAAGAAAACACAATTGTGAAAAGGGAAAAACACCTAAGAGTAGGGAAAATTACTTTAGAGGTGCAAGTTACTTCAAAGATAATTCTGACAATGTAAGGCTATTCCCAGTACGAGCTACTGCATCTGGGCTAAAACCAATTGCTTTACAAAGTTGTTGACGACCTGGTTAATCAAAAGGAAGAAATTGCATGGTCTTAGAAAGCATACAATAAAGCATATATAGACAAAAATATACATTAGACAATAAAAGATACATTAAGAATAAGAGACAAAACCTATTGCAGCAAAAAATCAGAGTAGGAACATAGACAAATTAAAACACAATTGATTTTCAGTAGAAAACAAGAAGCTTTATCTCCTGAAAAGCTTGATTGAGATGAAGAAAAAACTGAGACACAATAACAATAGCAAACAAGAACACAATTCTGACAAAATTAAAGGAATAATTTCTGGAATGGATAACTTCTTTAGGAGACAAAACCTGTTGCAGCAAAAACCAGAATAGGAACATAGACAAAGAAAAACACAATTGTGAAAAGGGAAAAACCCTCAGAGCAGGGAAAATTACTTTAAAGGTGCAAGTTGCTTCAAAGACAATTCTGACAATGCAAGGGTATTCCCAGTACGAGCTACTACATCTGGGCTAAAACAAATTGCTTTACAAAGTTGTTGACGACCTAGTTAATCAAAAGGAAGAAATTGCATGGTCTTAGAAAGCATACAATAAAGCATATATAGAAAAAAATATACATTAGACAATAAAAGATACATTAAGAATAGGAGACAAAACCTGTTGCAGCAAAAAAGTAGAATAGGAACATAGACAAATTAAAACACAATTGTAAAAAGGGAAAAACATCTTAGACCAGAGAAAATTAGTTCAGAGGAGGGAAAAACACAATTGTGAGTAAAATTTATTTATTATTATTATTATTTTTTTATTTTTTTTTTCTTGAACAGGCATTTTATCTAGGAGAAAATATCTGTTGCAGCACAAATGTCAGTGAAGCATCGTTTCATCTTAAAATAGTAAATAAATAAGATGTATGATTAAATTATAACTTTAAAGGTTGAACATACAAGTAAAACGAATAAATATATCGCAGTTGAGACACTAAACAAGAAATATGAGTTATTATATCAACAAATATAACTTTGGTTTCAGTAAAGAACCTTGATTTTCAATAGAAAACAAGAAACTTGATCTCTTGAAGAGGGTTGTTGAGCTGAAGAAAAAACTGAGACACAATAACAATGGCAAACAAGAATACAATCACATAAGATTCATCCATCCAAATTTATAAACAATTGTAGTTAAAGGCAGTGCATTGGTGTCTGAGCACATTTAACCATTGTTGCATTGAAATCTGTTCTCGTATCTGCAGAAGATAGAATGTGTAGAAGGTCCAATCCGTCAAATTCACAAATACGTCCATAGGCAGAAATGAGTAGTATTGAATCAAGATTCATAAATTCGTAATCAAGTAGACCCAAAGAAATAAATTTTGTCGTGGCAAACCCGATGGAAAGTTGTTCCATGTCCAATCTATAATTGAATGCTCAACTGTAGAAAAAAAAATCTATATCTCATAATATTTGTTCATGCAAAGTTGCATCAGTTTGTTTTAATCTGTAAATTGTTAAAATAAATGAATCCATAGTCGATATTAATGCCATCGGAGCAACATAGGAGATACTAATAGAATAAATTTAGAGATACATGGTATTTGAATACATGGATCATGATCTGACTGGTTTAGCTGAGAGACCAGGAATGCACTTTACTGTTCCTCATATTAAGGTATGATATTGATGAAAATATGAATCGCTGACGAGTTGGAAGGAAAAAATATCTGCGCCTGGCTATCTCGCTTGTCGGCGGTCACCATGCAAGGCCCAAAAAAACTAAAACAGAATATGCGAACTGCTTGCAATGGTTGTTGGCGACCTGCGACATGACAAAGTTGAAAACAAAGGACCAATCGAATAATCACGTTGGTCGGTGGTCGCTGACGAGATGGAAGAACAAAACGATTTGCGCCTGACTGTGTCGCGGGTCAGCGGTCAGCGGTCTCCATGCAAGGCAAAAAAAAACTAAAAGAGAAATTGTGATCTGCTTGCACTGGTCGCTGGCGAGCTGCGACACGATAAAGTTGAAAATAAAGGGCGAAATTGTTCATTCAACGAGACAGCATCGCGTCGCAAAAGGCAAGTCACGGAGAAGCATTTCCATCCACGCAGAAAAATTCCATTTGCTCCATGAGCGAGGAATTTTGCTGATGTGGAAGTAATGCTTCTCCTTGGTGAACGCCTACATCGTAAATATAATTTTAAAATTTCAAAATGGATAACAATAACCATAATGAAAATGAGTACAGAAGACAAATATTTATAAAAATCAATACTTGTTATAATTTTATTTGGTTCAATCTTGTCCATATGATATGTTTATACTTGTGTGCTTATAGTTATGAATGCGTATATATATACAAAATAATAGTTGGAATCAGTGATGGAATTTGACCAGTAAAATGGTTGTCATGGGGCATTTTGATAGTCAAATACGGTTCAAAATTTTAGTAAGCCGTCATTTGTGAAGGTGATAAAATTTATAAAATGTTTTTTTGAAGGGCAATAAAATTTCTAAACCATCATTATATTACTACTATTTTTGAAGGACAAAAAAATTCCTAAAAAGTTATTATATTACTAATTTAATAGTAGTATTAATATATTTATGTTATATAAATTATACTTTTTAAATTCCAACTTAGAAAGCATACATTCATTAAATAAATAGAAACATCTATTTATTTAATTGAATTGATTTGTTAATCTATACTTTCTAAATTCCAACTTCCAAAGAATACATTTATTAAAAGAATAGAAACATCTATTAAATTATAATTATTTCCATGCCTTTCCATTTGCAAGTTGCATTGCTTTTTCCTAAAAACAAGAAAACTCATATTCTTTTTTATTTTTTATTAGTGCAATGGGAGTCTACAGTCTACAAATTTCAGTACTCAATGCTCATTGATTATATTAGCATGTTTCAACAACTTTGGGAGTTGGAAGTTGGGAGTTGGAGGGCCTTGGAGACAAAGGTTGAGAGTTATTTGAATTGTAGAGGTAATTCTTGCACTATTTTTTGCATGTGTATTTAGTCATTTATCCCATAATTTCAATAATCTATATAGATTTGGACTCGAGTATTGGTTAATTCTCCAACTCCCATTGAAATTGAAATGAACATCTCTTATAGTTATCTCATGGTTCAATTTCAGTGAGGGATGCATAATTTAAATGAAGGCAAGTACTAAATAAGGGGTTGAGAGACAAGAAATCTATGTGCAACATTTGGAAGGAAAATTGCCTATGCAGTTTGTAGAATAAACGATACATACAAAAAAAGACATATAGAGCTAGATTTTGTAGAGTCTTGCATTCATTATTTATAACGTTACAGAGGCTTGCAACTATTTAAAAATATGGATTATGATTACATGTGTCATATATTTACAAAAACTGAAGCATGTTCTATAACAATAATAACTAGCTTATAGATATATAGCTTTCTAGTGGGCATATTGATTCAATTCAAATATAATGTAATTCTTACCTCCATTTTGTGATAACAATTTTGCAAACAAAAATAATTATGTGATATTTGTTTTGTTTTTATATGTATAATTGTGTGAAATTATAAAACCATTTTTTGTTTATTTATGCTTCATTATTTATTTATTTTTGTGTATTATGAAGTGCATTCATATTTATTCTTTTTAAGTTTTCTTTTTATATAATATTAATTAATGGATAGCGATACATATTAATAATGATTATTTTATTTTTAATATAAAAAAGTTAAGAAAAAAAGTTCTAAAAAAATCAACAAAATTAAATTATTGAAGGGTAATTGTTTTGGGAAGACTTCATTGTTGAAGGGTAAAATTTTAAGCAAAACATTTCCCAATGGGTAGGATAAAAACCCAAAACGTCAAAAAATAATAATCGCACGGGTAGAATGAAAACCAAATTCCAACATTGGTTAGAATAAACGGTCAATATATGAATGTGAATCAAATTAATGAATGTGAATCAAATTAATGGATAGCGATACATATTAATAATGATTATTTTATTTTTAATATAAAAAAGTTAAGAAAAAAAGTTCTAAAAAAATCAACAAAATTAAATTATTGAAGGGTAATTGTTTTGGGAAGACTTCATTGTTGAAGGGTAAAATTTTAAACAAAACGTTTCCCAATGGGTAAGATAAAAACCCAAAACGTCAAAAAATAATAATCCCACGGGTAGAATGAAAACCAAATTCCAACACTGGTTAGAATAAACGGTCAATATATGAACGAAAAAAAATACAATTTATTTAATTTGAATTATGGATTAAGGGTAAATATTGAAGGTAGGAAAGGTAAAAGTATTAGTTTGTGATAATGATGATGGTTAAAGTTTACTGAGATCAATTTTGGTTAATGACCTCCTTATGGTATCTTAATTTCATTTTAACGTCTAAATCTTTCTAGCCCAACATTTTCCTTTTAAACATATATATAATAATATTTTTAATGTTATTTATATTTTGCAAACTCAATCCCTCAATAGTTTAACCAAGCTATGGTGTTTTTATGCCAACCTATCTTAAGTTGCAGGTAGTCTTGAGTGGATTTTAAAACAATTTTAAAAAGTCTCCTATCTCTTATTATATTTTAAAAGTACTAGATCCATTTATACATTCAAATATCTAATTTTAATAATAAAAAATTACAAATTACCAAATATCATATAACAAAAACAATTCAATACATGAAACATTTAAAATACTCCCAATTTATTCAAAATTATAAACACTCCCGAATTTTATTTTAATAAATTTTAAAATCTTATACTATAAATTAAATATCACATTAATTTATTTATAACTTAAATATTATTTAGGATAAAATCCATTTCAATATTAAAATTTATTATTCCTAGACACTCAATCATTCATTTGATATAATCAAATACCAAATTGCATATATAATCTTGTTGATATGCTACCCATACCTATAATTAGTTAGGTGAAATGGTAGACAAACACCCTCAATGGTGAGATTTGTATTTTTTTATAAAATTATTTGTTTTTGAATTTTTGATTTTTGAATTTTATTTTTTTGTAATAAAAGGTTTTTAAACATTTATTTATGTCAATAATATAATCCCAACGAGATATGCATTTTTTTATTTGTTTTCCGTTTTAAAATTTTGTAGTTTGTTATTTGTTTTAAAATTTTGTAAATTTTATTTTAATTTTTTATAAATAATGATTTTGTTTTAAATTTTTTTATTAAAGAAAATTTATAATGTTATGTTATTTATTTTTTAATTAAAATATATTAATATTATAGAGATAAAGTTGATATTATTGATGATGGTGGTGGTAGTCTATTTAGATCAATTTTGGTCTATTGGGCCTAGTAAAAGATAGGGTCACTTGTTTAAAAAAAAATAAAAAAATTCTATGCTAAATAAACTTTAAGAAAGGTGTTCATAAATGACCATACTTGTGATGATGATGATAGTGGTGGTTAATGTCCACTTAGACTAACTTTGGTATGCCAGACCTTAAAAAGGTAAAGTAGTCACATGGTTTTACTTAGAATTTTATTTTTTATGTTCAAAAAGCTTTAAGAGAAGCATTTCTAAATCAACATAGTTGTGATGAGTAAAAAGGTTAGAAAGGTCGAGACAATTAGGTTGCGACCTCTTCTCTAGTGCGCGATTCTACATCCCCTTATGTTCTCGTCTTCTTCACCATGGTCCCAGGAGGGGGCCCCGAGGCTCCTCCTCCCCTTCCTCCAGAACTCACGGCCTTCAAGAATCTGATTGAGACCTGTAGAAAGCACCCTCCGAACGAATCTCAATAAAATTTGTTAAGAATATGGACAATATCCCCATCGTCGCCCTTCCAATAGAAGAAGCCTTCCGTTAGGCTCTGAACTTAGTAGAACGAGGGCTCATTGGGTAGTTTACAGGCCTTTGGCCCTCTCCCAAAGCAGTGGATACATGGGTGCAGTGGACTAGCATTTGTTAATCAAGGAAGGCATTAGACGCCATCTTGTAGGGAAGGCATTCTTCGTGTTCATTTTTGATAATGTAGAAGTAATAAGTCTTATTTTTAGGAGTGGACCTTATTTTATTGGCCCTCAGTGTCTGTACGTGAACAATTTCACTCCTGATTTTGACCCAACACAAGATGTGCCGTTGACAGTCCCAGTGTGGGTGTGTCTCCCTCATTTACCCTTGCACTGCTAGAACCTGAAGTCATTAGAATCCATTGGAAACACCCTTGGAAAATATATTAATCGAGCAGAGAGAAAGGATCAGTCTTCCTGTGCAAGAATATGCGTCGAGTTTGACCTAGAAATAGTATTACCAGAAGCAATAAAACTAACATTAGAATACTGGTCTCACATCCGAGAACTGGATTATGAACAACTACCATTTAAATGCAGGTACTGTAATGGCTATTGTCACTTTGCACGTTATTGCAAAAAAAGGGCTAAGGAAGACGCGGAGAAAACGCAAGGAGAACAATGGACTCAGGCTCAAAAAACAACCTCGACTAAGCCAAACAATAGAAACAAAGGAAAAGAGGCACCCACGGGGTCTAGCACTACCAAAACAGGACAGGTTCAAGGGGAAGGAAGTAAAGAACAACCAATGAAGGAGGCTTCAAAAAATACATTTGAAATACTCAGTATAATAGCAGATATTCCAGAATCAGCAATCGTAGAGATTGCGCAGCAAACTCCCCTACCCGTTTTGGAGAAAGACAATGTAGAGGCATCCCACCTCGGTTCTCCAGCAAGTACTGTATCCTCACCCTCCTACGCATAAATGACAAGGGAAAATCCACCGGAAACCTCTGGGTCTTCGGAAGATGATTCCTTCGAGAAGCCCTCGAAAAGAGAAGGGAGGAAATCTCACAAGGAAGTTCGAGAAGAAGAAGCAGAGAGGCAAAAAAGGAAAGGTAGCCAATCCACCCTTGAAATGTCCATCGGAAGAAATACCAGAACAAGGCCTCCTAAGGGGGGTTCATCCCTCTCCAAACTCAGTAAATAATGCGATTAGTCTCTTGGAATTGCAAAGGCTTGGGGAATCCTTTGAAAGCCGAAGCAGTCAAAGACCTCTTGAAAATTGAATCTCCTGAGATCCTCATGCTCCAAGAGACTAATATTGAAGGGGAAACCCTTCTTGAGATAAGCAAATCAAAATGGAAGATCAATGCAGGGAAGGAAATCAGTACAAGAGGATCCTCTAGTGGCCTAGCAACACTGTGGTCAGAGGAAAATTTTCATTTAGAAAGTGCTTTTGAGACACAACATTGGATCCTCACTGAACGTAGCCACATTCCAAGTAATCTCACCTTCTTGCTCTTCAATCTCTATGTTCCTGTCCTCTTTTCTGAGAAAAAAGAATGTTGGAAAAATCTTTCAGAATTCTTAGAAAGTTACTCCCCTCAGAACATTATAGTATCTGTAGATCTAAATATTGTATTTGAACCAAAAGAAAAGAGAGGTGGAAATAGTGGTAGGGATCAATTGCTATCATTGGTAGAGGATTTAATTCAACACTCGAACCTCCTCGAATTCAATCCTACAAAAGGACTCTACACTTGGACTAACAACGGAATTGGGGTTGATCACATCTCTTCTCGTCTCGACCTCTTCCTATAAAGAGTTCCTTTTTGATGGAAGAAAGATAGATCTCCACGAAAATACTCCCAAAGCTGACTTCACACCATAAACCCATTCTTTTCCATCTGGAAGAGGAAGCAAATATGGGTCTTATCCCCTTCTGATTCAACCCTCTCTGGACATAAAAGGAAGGGCTTATGGAAACTGTCCTTTCAGCTTGGTCCACTTCATTGACAAGGCCTCTCAGCTTTGTGTGGGAGCAGAAGTTGAAGGAAACGAAGCTATCCCTGAAAGACTGGGTTAAAAATCCCACTAACACCCCTACTAAGCACAGGAAAGATATTGTTCAGCTGTTAAAAGACCTGCAAATGAATTTAGAGGGCAAGGAGATCACGGATTCATAAATAGAAAAAGAACAAGATGCTCAAATAAACACATTCCACTCTTTCCGCCAAGAAGAAGAGTTTTGGAGGCTTAAGTCCTGTAGTCTATGGCTGAATGTAGGAGACAAAAATACTTATTTCTTTCATAGACAATACACAGCCATACTTTCTAGAAATCATATTTCAGAAATATCCTCTCCAGACGGGAATGCTTTCAAAGGGTTTGCACAACTAAAAGTGGCAGCAGAAATTCACTTCCAGAACCTGTATAAAGATGGCAGAGATGGTATTGAGGAATTCATCTCTGAATATCTCTCCTACATCCCTCTTCAAGTTATCAGGGATGAAAACTCATCCCCCTTGAATCCATTTATAGAAGAATAAATTTGCAGTGTCTTTTGGTCCATTGAACCTAACAAAGCCCCAGGGCTAGATGGGTTTTCAATTCACTTTTATAGAATATGCTGGGATATAATTAAACTTGATTTTCTTAAAATGAATAGAGAATTTCAACAAAATACCAAAGTGGGAGGTATCACTAACTCCACTTTCCTCACCTTAATTCCCAAAGAAATGAATCCTCGCACTTTTGATTGATTCAGGCCATTATCACTCTGCAATGCCTCATACAAAAAAATTTCCAAGCTTCTGGAAAATAGAATTAAACCTCTGCTTGGGAAACTTATTTCTCCCAACCAGGGTGGATTCGTCAAAGAAAGACATATTCTGGACAATGTAATCTAGGTGCAAGAAGCCATTCACTCCAGTTATCAAAGGGAGGAGCAAGGGATGCTCATAAAGCTTGACATGGAAAATGCATTCGATCAGTTAACGCTTTCCTACCTTTACAAAGTACTTCTTTCCTTTGGTTTCAGTACTGAATTTGTTAATTTGATTACAGCCTGTACTGATAAGCCTTGGATAGCCCTATTAGTTAATGGAAGGCATGCTAGATTCTTTCAAGCCACAAGGGAAATAAGGAAAGGATGCCCTCTCTCCCCTTTCCTGTACATCTTGATTCGTTAAGTCGAAAAATGACAGCAGAAAAGAAAGAAGGGATAGTCCTAGGAATTACGATGTTGAAAGGTATAGACCCAATCAATGATGCCTTATTTGTAGATGATTCTAAGTCTGTTGGGTGGAGCCTCCATCAATATTTCCAAGGCCTTTAGTGAGATACTTCAATATTTTTGCAGCATTTTAGGAGATCTCATAAACAAAAGGAAAAGTGTAGTGTATGGGTGGAATGCAGATGAACACATAATCCTACGAATAGCCAACTTCTTGGGCTTCTCAGGATTTTCTTCTTGGGAAAACATCAAGTACCTCGGGCTACCTTTAACTCTGGGCTCCAACAAGTCTTCATTGTGGGTTGAAGTAATAATAAAATTGAAGTCCAAAGTCAAATCCTAGGGAGGACAGTGGCTTACCAATGCTGGGAAAATCATTCTAGTTAAATAAGTCCTTTCCTCCTTACAAATTTACTAGGCTTCCTTCCTCTTGGCTCCAAAGGCGATTACGAATCAAATCTCTAAGAATTTTTGAGACTTTCTGTGGAAACGAGGGAAATGAAATCTTAAAAAATTCCATTTAGTAAATTGGGACACAGTCAAGCGCCCTTTTTCAGAAGGAGAGATGCAGGTAAGAGATCCGGGACATTCCAACATCACTCTGGATGGAAAAATCCTCTGGAACCTTTTCTCAAATAGAAGACATCTTGTTAGTCAATTTTTAAGAAAAAAATACCTTAAAGGATCCTCTCTGTGAAACCTTCAGGTTGAAACCACATCCAAAGGGTCGTTAATATGGAATCTTTGTCGACGGGGGCTATACTTCTTTCAAAAACACTTGTATCACATCCCTGGAAATTGAAAAAACACCCTGCTGGGGAAAGACAAAATTATCGGACAGCTGCCCCTTAACAGCTATGAATTCTTCCAAGAAGCTCGAGCTTGGCTTAAACAACAAGGAATCCATTCTCTTGCAGATATCTCTAGATGGGACACTTCTAGAAATTGGCAGTGTTGGGTCCTTCCTCAATTTCCAGATCAACTTCAATCTCAAAAGAACCTCCTTCTATCAGCGCTCATGGGCCTGGCACTGGTTCATTTGCAATCGATCGGGATAGGTGGGGATGGGGAAAAAAAGGAATTTACACTGCTGCGCAGGGATTTGTTTCTCTACAATCGCATCAAGCGCCATTACTTTCAACATCTTTTTGGAAACATGTTTGGGATAACCTTATCCTTCCCAAAATCAACTTCTTTTTATGGACTCTAATGCACAAAAGAGTGTTAACTGGAGATAACCTGTTAAAACGAGGCATTATAAGACCGCACAGATGTTCCTTGTGTTGCAGCGCTCTTGAAACTTCATATCACCTGTTTGTGGATTTTGTTTTTTCCAGGAAGTTTGCACACTCTCCCTCCATGGCCTCAACATAAATACTTCATCGCAAATTTCAATGGTAACTCTTTTCTCGACATGGAATGCGCGATATGCCCAGACAATCCAAAGAATTCGACATGGAGTAGAATTTGGAAAGCAATTCCCAAATATGTTTGCTAGAAATTATGGCTTGCTAGAAATGACAAAATCTTGAACAACACTCTGCAATTTCCCCTAAAGGTGGTTGTTAATTCCAAATCTCTACTCCTTGAAACAGTTGCCAATCATCCTTTCAAGAATGAAAAATCGTTCCTCCATGAAGAAAAGAAATGGCTGGGCACCTATATCTTTCAAGAAAAAAAAATGCCATTGCTCGACCCTTCTTTAAGCCAAGATGGCGCTTAAGAGACAAGGATGCAAATTTTCAAGCTTGGTGGAAGTCACAGGGTAAAACAATGATCTTTTTTTATGGTGCCTCCAAAGGAAATCCTCGGATTGCAGGAGCAGTAAGAGTTATCTACTCCTTGGATGGGAAACGAAAAGATAATTTCATAAGGGGGTTAGGATAGAAAACCAACAATCATGCAAAAATTCTAGGGCTCCTAAAATCCTGTCATATTGCTTGGGGAAATGGCATTAAAGAAATACAAGTTTTTGGTGACTCGGAAATTTTGATAAAGATTCTAAATTCGGATTATCTCTTCAGCAATCCGGTGCTCAACAAGACATTACAAAGGTTGAAGCATGTGCTGCAAGGATTATCCTCATCCTTCTTTTTCCATATCCTGCATGGCTCAATCAAGGAAGTAGACACAAAGGAAAATGTGGCCTGCCTACTGCCTCAAGGAGCATTCAACAAAAATGACGAAGAATCTACGTGGAGTCCGATTCCGTAGTCTTGAGTTCCTCCCCAATTTTTGTTAGAAAGGGATAAGTTGTAATGCAATTAAGCATAATGTTGAATCCTTGTAATGATGGTTGATTCGGATACAGCTCAACCGGTGACTTTTTAAATAATTTACCCATTTTAGTTTAAAAAAAGGTTAGAAGGGTCAGTATTGTAGCAAATATTTTTAAATTGCATTTTAATGTGGGTATATGCAGGGCATTCTATGAGAAAGTGATTTTCATCTTCAATCCCCTTTGTGTCACAAAGATGATAGATTCTTTCATCACACCACATTTTAGGAATTGTCCAATGCCTTGTTTCACTATCGATCTCATGAGAGTTTGTTCTTATTTTAGCAATGTTGATTTTCTTCTTTATGCTAGTTAAAATATAGAGATAATTTTTGTTGGATCACCCAATATAGGATAAGCATGAATTCCCATTTTCGTTTAGAGAATATACATATAAATACAACACAAGTGACGCTTGGTCTCATATTCCAAGCCATCTCTTGGAGTCCAAGGTGACTCTTTAGATTCACCAATGACAGCTTAGTACAATTTACCAAATCCACAAGGATCATGTTTCCAATATTCCCCCCTTTAATTTGAAGGGGTGTTTGTGAGTCCAAGAATCGTCTATAAGAAAGCTGAAAATTTTACAACTACCAATGGTTGAACATCTCTTGACAATTTGAGTTTGTCAAGTGTTGTAATCTATGGGATTATATGAGGTTACTGGTAGCACAACATAACATATATCCAATATGAGATCACACATACATAAGAGAGAAAGAAAGTAAGAAAGTAATGGAGACAACAACAACAAATATTTTATTATATCATTAGTCCATATTGTAGAAAGAGGGATAATCTATCTATAACATCTATCTCACCAACCTATTTATATGGTTCATACAATTAGTTAGATAGTTGTAACCACATAACTGTATGGAAGTTGCCCTAATTGACTCAACTAGATTTGGATGACCAGTCGGTAGTCAACTACATTGACTAGGCTCATCCAACATCCCCCCCACTCCAAAAATTTTCTTCATCCCTAAGAGAACAGGGAGATGTAATTTTTTACAAAAAATTTGAAAAAATTACAAAAATAGTTAAGTCCAAACTTGCTAAGAATTGGATGGTTTTGTAGGTGGAGTAAACTTAGCAGATGCTTCGACAATGGCTGGAGTAGAGAGGGAGAGGTGGTCTTGTAATGATTCCCAATTAGTTAAGACAGTCCGAATGTGTGCACTAACACTGGTGATTTCTATCAGTCATATCAATTTTACTTGCATAGGCTCATTCAACATTTCTTGGCATATTTATACCAAAATGTTGATGTTGTAGCTCTGTAGCCCTCATTAATTTGTATATACAACTAGATAGGTAACTAACTTCTTCTTGTGCTCTCTTAGCCTCTTGCAACCATTGGTATTCTTTCTTTCGTTGTTCATCCTCTCGATGATTCTCTATGGTAACTTGTGCTTCCAAGGTCTGTGTTGTTACTGATTAGTTGATTTATTCCTTGTATATAGATCCAATAAGGTACCCTACATGTTTTGGATTTGAACGCAGATTTTACCATAATAGGAGTACCATTTATGACTTCAATTGCTTCTCTAGTTGATTTGACTTCATATTCTTTCAACTTTTTGTCTCGCTGTTCAAATTATCTAATCTGGTCATCCATAAGTAGACCCTTTTCATTTTTTTTTGCTATGCCAACTAATTTTGGACCCTTTCATAGTTGTCTAGTAAAAATTCAACTAGGTTTTGAAATTTATCAATTGTGATATATATATATATATATATAGAGAGAGAGAGAGAGAGAGAAACTAGGGTGGCAGTAGGTGTATGTTTGGTGGTTTCTAGAGAGAGAGGGAGAGAGGTGTGGGTTAGGGTTAGGTGGATATATAGAGGGGATTGTGTGTGTGTTAGAGAGAAAAAGTGTGCGAGAGAGAGAGAGAGAGAGAGAGAGAGAGAGAGAGAGATGAATACACTAGAGGGGGGTTAGAGGTAGTGGTGGAGTAGTGGGAAGAGAGAGTGAGAGGGAGGGATAATAATTTTTAGGGAGAGAGAGAGAGAGAGGAGGGTTCTTAGACGTAGGGGTAGGAGTAGGGGATGAGAGAGTGAGATAGGGGGATATTAATGGATAACAAGAGGAGGGGAGAGACAGAGAGAGGGGGGGGAGGAGTAGTGGAGCATGTTTGTGTGAGAGAGCATGTTTTTGGGAGGAGTAGCGAAGCATGTTTGGGGGAGGAGTAGGGGAGCATGTTTTTGTGAGAGAGATATAGGAAATGGGGAGTAGGTGGGTGTGTTAGGGGGTTATGAGAGAGAGAGAGAGGGGGGTGTTGTTGGCAGGAGGTTTGGACATGGAATATCGTAGCATCACGGATGCTGCAACAGGTAGAAGGTACCGCGGAAGACGGAGGGATGAGCGCCCACATCAAGTATTTTTGGGTATTTTTGAGTTAGTTAGGCCGCGGCACATGATTTTTTGGGTCATTGGACCATGACAGATGTATGTTGGGTCATTTTGGACTGGGTCATATGTAGTTTGGGTCATTTAGACTGCATTGTGCAGATTTTAAGTGTGTTTTGTAGAAATGTCGGTTAGAAAGTAGTTAGAACTTGTGGACAAGTAATGTAAGGCAGAAGCCTATAAGTAGTCATAAGTTGTAAGTGTTGACGGAGGAAGAAAAAGGGAGATTGGGAGTGGATATGTAACGTGGATGAATGTGTCTGTGATTATGTATCTTTGATTAATGGATATTGGTGAGAACTGCTTTTTGTGGAGTTAATATGATATGACAGAGATGATTTGTGGAAATTTTGTGTCGTATCTGTTCTTATATGATAATGCATGTTGCAATACAGATATATGAATGATGTAGTGTGTTTCTTAGTTCAATCAATGTTTTAATGCTATTATTGCTAATGGTTATGTTAAATTATGCAATCTGTAAGTAATTAAGGTTTAGAATAGTTAAGCCAGAATGTCTAAATCTGACTGTAAATGCTACAATAAGTGAATGTCTGATGCGCCATATCTTCCTGCTTTCGACGGAAAACTGGTTCCGTCAACACTCCCTTGTGTGCCGCAAGTGAGACTTCATCTACTCTGCAGGTGTTGCTGGACGGGGTAGAACCCATCTGGGCCGATGCTCAGGGAGTTCGTAGCAGTTTGGGTGTCGACAGTGGTGGGGACCCCTGTCAACTGGGTTTGTGTCAACAAATGGTTCCGTTGCTGGGACAGGTGTAAGGTGACAGGAGGATATGTGGCATCCAACGAAACTAGAATTTGAGGATTGTTTTCACCAGAAGTTGCAGGGGTTCACTAAAACAGAAAACCAAAACCCTCGGTGGACAATGGAACAGTGGTTAGGAAGGTACATTCACAACGATCCACATGAATACTTCTTCTGTGGATTTCCAGTCTTGTTGTTCGAGTGGTTGGCGAAATTGACCTTTCAGAAGAAGAATTTCCAACGAGGTGACCCGATGTCTTGGACCCTAGAGCTGATCTAAGAACTCCAAGAGTTTAACAACAAGGTATCGCAGGCTATCGAAGTTTGGCTTGACAACGTGCTATAAGGCTATATCACTAAGTTCACCGTTGATACAAGGAAATCCTATAGTGAAGTCAAATTATACTTCTTTTTCGGACTGCGGGGTAGATTTATGTTGTCGCTGTAGTTATCAATCAAGATGCTCATCTGCGAGAAGGGCATATTGAAGATGCACCTTGATCTATAGACACCCTGGTGGGCGGGGGCTATGGGGATCACAGCAGACAGGGGTGCAGCGAATGGAGTGATACGAGGTAGATGGGTGGAAGTTGTGACGAGACTATGAAAGAAGTCGAGGAAGAGAGTGGTCTTACGAGGGGAGGAGCAAGGTTTCGACAGGAGAAGGTCCTGCTGCAATCGAAACGCAAGGTAGCAAAGGAAGACCACACAGGACGAAGCGACCTCACAGTACCGACAGAGACAACTAGGCTATGCCCAGGATAGGAGCAGGACCACATCCTAGTAGCAGCGTTCCCACACCTCCGCTCACTATCATGCAACCAGTAAGAAATACTATGTCGACACAACCGTGTTCTTCGTGTCAACAACAGTTACTTACTAGTGCATCAACAACTACATGAAGGAAGCCCAGGATGGCAGGTGAAGATGCAAAGATGCCGTTGTTTCAAGGAAGTGGAATAGAAAACCCAGAACAGTATTGGTTTCTATGTGAAGCCGTATGGACTGTCAAGCAGATTACTGATGAGAATGCTAAGAAAGGACAATTCGCAACAACTCTCTGAGGTTACACATTAGACTAGTTTATGAAATTTACCCAAGTTCCCACTAGCGCACCAGAAAAGACGCTAGATGAGATCAAAAAAGGATTGATTGCAGAATTCAGAAAGCCTAAATCAGAGGCACAGTACATTACAGAATTGAAAGAAATTAAGCAGTATCCCAATGAAACAGTGTGGGAATTCGATCAGCAGTTCAAAGTGTCGATGGCACGGTTTAGCTCCGACATGAGTGAGGTCCAACACAAAGAGTAGTTTATTGATGTGCTGCTACCTCACATTCGGTTACCATTGATGCAAAAAAACATTACAACCCCAAGTGAAGCCCTGGAAAGCGCAATGCGGTTAGAAGCTTTGCCGATTGGCGAGAACGAAGCTGGTATGTCATGGATTCAAACATAGTTGGACAACCTCACAATACAGTTACAGGACATGAAGAAGGATAAGGAACACACTGTGTGGAGGCATGCTATACACGCTATCGGGTGGAAGGGCATACTAAAGATAGTTGCCCAGACTTTTGCAACTATTTGGTATCAGGCACACCGAACCCATTAAGTGGCGCGGGTATGCTGTGGTGTCGTATCTATCGAGTATATGGACACTGGCACAACAAATGTCAGTACATGTAAAAAATGGTAACACAACCGATGAACTTATATTACACTTTCTATAAATCGATGGGACATGATGATAAGGACTGCCGTGCATATGGCTTGCTTCAGAAGAGAATGCATGATGCTTATTATGTGAAGGATGTCGCACAACAACTGGTGGCGGCCTTGCCGCCACCGCAGCCATAGATGCAGTTCGCACCTCAACCGCGGCAAGAGTTTGCTCAGCAACCGCAGTTTGTTCCACAGCAACCGTTTGCTAAGCAAGCGCAGTATGTTCAACAACCACAGTATGCTCGGGGAGGGAAGCAACAGTTCAACCAATAGGGGGGTTTCTGTGGTGGATTCTAGGGAGCATGCGTTGGCAGTTTTGGAGGTCGCAGAGGAGGACAGGGTCGTGGCCCAATTCAATGTTTTAACTATGGAATATTGGGACATTATAAGAGGGCTTGTCCACTATTTCCGCCACAATGTTCGTATTTCTTTGCTGATCACACCATTTCCAATTGTCCATAGCTGATTGCACAATGGAAGGCCATAAATATACCGCAAATACAGAACCAGGCGTCGAATCAAAATCAACCGCAAAACTAGAATCAACGACCACCACCTCAGAATGTGAATCAACCTATGAACCAGCCACCAAACCAAAATCAAGGTCCGACTGTTGCGACGATTGTTGCAGAACCAAGGGCACAAGATGTTGATGTCGTTGTTATCACTCGAGGAGGCGCAATGATAGGTTCAGATAGTTCGCAACCTATGATACGATCGACTAAGATGAAGAAAGCGCAGTTCGGCATTGATGATGAATGCAATGCATTTTTTCAAGCACATAATGCGATGGCAAAAGATCGCGATAAGTCAATTGTTTATGACATGCCTCCGGTTTTTTACTTGACTTTGGACGCAGGCCCATCAACTCAACATGGTACCTTACAACACTTCCTGGAAAGTGGCCTATTGTTAGCTAGAGAACCTGAAGCATTGGCCGAAATTGATAATTTGTTGTGGCGACCAACTCATGGACGGACATAATCTACAGTAAATTCGTTGCAGAAGAAAATTACTGGAAAGGAAATGTGCATGAATATTCAAATTGGGGACTATGAAGTTGACTCGGTTATTTTGGATCTCGGATCCAATGTTAACATTTTAACCAAACAAGCATGGCAGAAGATGGGGAGCCCGTAGTTGAGCTAGTCCCCAGTGTAGTTGCGATTGGCTAATCAAGCCATGGTAACAACAATTGGGCATGTTCCACGCCTTACTGTGGATATCGAAGGCATGACAACAGTTGCTGACTTCGACGTTATTGAGGTCATCAAAGGTGGGAAGTCTTATCCCGCGTTGCTGGGAAATGGGTGGGCCCTATGACGTTGGCGCAGTTATTAACTTTAAGAGATGCATGATGACTTTCGAAAATCGAGATTTTCGTGTTATCGCACCGTTGGACCCAGCAGAAGGACGACGCTACCTTGAACCAGTGAAGGATGAAGTAGTCCATGGTTGGGATCATGCATACAACATTTCAGAGGACTATGTTCACCCCATGGAGGAATGTGAACTTGGTTGGTGCAGCTCCAGCTCTGCGACTTCTGATTCTGAAGATGCTTCAGAGAATTGGCAGAACCACATGCACGAGGTATCGCTCAGAAAATGTGGGTTAGTCCAACAATTGTTGTACCGTGTTGCGACTGAGGTAGTTGAATTACCAATCTATGAAGGACTCATAGGGTTGTCTAACTTTTTGGAGATCTTTAAAGCAAGGGTGCTAGAACCTCAACGGTTGTTGGCGTTAGACGAAGCATTGAAGGCTGTTCCAACACGTTGGTGGGCAGCCCATAAATCGTATATCAATGGATGGTCACAGTGTCTGAGGTTGATGTCTATTCACTTCGGTGACATAGAGGTATACCACATTGGCAAGTATGATGGAAGAAATAGTTCTGGTGGTCATCTACTAGAATGTCAGGCTTTATGGGCATCGTGACCAGAGGTCGAGTGGGTCCATGTCTTCATTCATACTTTGGATGACATGCCGTGATCCTGGTAAACCGCGACCGAGCTGCGTAGGGAGATTACTACATGGCTGGAATTGATGGTCTTCTTTACTCAGACTTTCAGCTTCGTGTATGACAATCCAGATGTCAACAATGCACTGCAGATCATCTGCGATGTAGTTTTGAAGGTTTTCCTAGTCGCTTACCCGGTGAATCCCCACGCGCAGTGTCTAATGTAGTCCTTGATGGAGTGTTACATTGTCACTGGTGGACCCATAGATGATGATGATCCACGAAATGTTAATATCCCTGAGACAGAAGGTAGTCAGGGTATTGTAGCACCTAATTTATTTGCATATGTGGTCAATCAGCCGCTGAAGCTCCGGAAGGTGAATATTGGGTCGGAGGCGAACCCAAAATTTGCAAATGTTGGGTATTATTGGGATGAGGATCTAATGGCCAAAATCAGAGAGTTGTTGCATGAGTTTTAGGATTTATTTCCTATGAAATTTTTAGAAATGAAGGGAATCTTAGGCGACTTAGGGGAGATGAAGATCCCATTGAAACCAGATGCGAAGTCGGTCAGAGAGCGGCCCTACCGCTTGAATCCGTGGCACAAGGAGGCAGAGATTGATAAGATGTTGGATGTTGGCATCATTGAACCAGTTGAAGAGTCGGAGTGGATCAGTCCTATGGTAGTGTAGGACAAGGAGACAGGGGAGGTCGCATATGTGTTGACTTAAGGAAACTAAATGATGTGTGCCTACATGATCATTCCCAACGCCTTTTATAGATGAAGTGCTTGAAGGCATGGGCGGTCAAGAGATGTAGTATTTTACGGATGGCTTTTCAGGTTATCACCAGATCAAGATTGCGAAAGAGGATTGCCATAAAACTACATTTGTGACTGAATGGGGATGCTTTCAGTACACTGTGATGTCGTTTGGCCTTAAGAATGCACCTGCATTCTTCTCCCGGGTGGTTGTGGCTGCCTTTCAGGATTTCATTCAGAAGTTCTTGTATGTCTACATGGATGATTGGATGCTGTACAGTCTAGATAGAGATCATTTGGCGAACCTGCGACTGATGTTAGAGCGGTGTTGACAACATCAGATATCACTGAACTTGAAAAGGTGTATCTTTTGTGCACCATTTGGGATACTGTTGGGCCACAATGTTTGCAAAGAGGGTCTGTTGGGATCTAGCAAAGATCACGCTGATTTTGAGTTTTCCGCCACCTACCACTGTGAAGCAACTTAGGGTGACATTGGGGCATACGGGGTATTATCGCAAGTTCATCAAAGGTTATGCAGTAATTACTGCCCCTATGGAAAAGTTACTAAAGAAAGATGCGGTCTTTAAATGGAGTCCCGAATGTCAAGATAGTTTTGAGATGCTAAAGGCTAAGATGGCTTTAGCGCTGATATTGGTATTTCCAGACTGGAGTAAGGAATTCCATGTCCATGTCGATGCATCATCGATTGCACTAGGTGTGGTGCTCGCACAACCAGGAGAGGCGGATATTAATCACCCTGTCGCCTTCGCAAGTTGGAAGTTGTCATCCGCAGAAAGAAATTACACCACTTCCAAGAGGGAAGCTTTGGCAATGGTGTATGCATTGCAGAAGTTTTGGCATTACCTCTTGGGCGGCCATTTTAAAATGTTCACTGATCATTCCGCGTTGAAATATCTAGTGAATAAGCCTATGTTGGGGGGGGAGATATGCCGATGGCTACTTCTTTTTCAGGATTTTGATTTTGAAGCCATCATGAAGCCAAACCAATTGAACGTTGTGTCGGATCATTTGTCGCAGATTGATACTGGTGAGGAACAGACAAATATTGAAGATGGGTTTCCAAATGGCCAGTTCTTCCGAGTGGAGATGCTTGATGGCTATTATGAGGAGATAATTTAGTTCTTGAAAACAAGAGTCACACTAGAAGATTTCACTACAGCTCAGAAGAAGCAGCTTGGTGTCAAGGCTGTGGATTTTGAGTTAATTGCGGGGTAGGTATACAAACTAGCGCCAGATGATATTTTGCGGAGATGTGTCCTCCCGCATGAACAGGGGTAGATACTGAAGGAGGCACATGGAGGTGTCACTAGAGGGAACTATGGAGACCATGCAACCGCAAGGAAGGTGCTTCTTGTAGGACTTTGGTGGCTTACCTTGCACAATGATGCGATAGATTATGCCTAGGCTTGTGATGTTTTCCAACGTATAGGTAAACCATCAAGGAGGGACAAGATGCCACTCGTACCACAGATGACGTTGCAGCCATTTGAAAAATGGGTTGTAGATTTTGTGGGTCCCATCAGCCCACCTGGGAAGCGCACCAGATCACGCTATATCATTACCAAAACAGAGTATTTGACGAGGTGGGTGGAGGCCGCACCTGTCGTAGATTGTACCACTGCAACCGCAGCATGGTTCATGTTCGATCACATTGTTACCAGGTTTGGCTATCTGAAGATATTGATGAGTGATCAAGGGAGCCACTTCATAAATCGCGCAGTGCAGGGGTTGACAAAAGAGCTCCAGATACAACATAAGAAGAGTATGCCATATCATCCGCAGGCCAATGGAAGAGTGGAGGCATTCAACAAAGTTTTGGAGCATGCGCTCACTAAGGTATGTAATGCAAATCACGATGATTGGGATTTGAAGATCCCAGCAGTTTTGTGGGCGTATCGCACTACCTACAAAAGGTTGAGGGGGAAACACCATTCAAACTAGTATACGGACAGGAGGCAATTATGCCAATGGAATACATTGTTCCTAGTCTTCGAATTGCAGCAGCAGTAGGTATGAATGATGATGTCGCGATGGCTGAGCACATGACGTAGTTGGTGCAGCTTGAGGAAGATCGCTTTGTTACAAGATTCCATTAGCGTGCAGAGAAAGATCGCCACAATGCTTGGCATGATCGCCATATTAAAAATAAATAGTTTCAGGAGGGAAACTTGGTGCTGTTGTATGACAACAAGTTTATGAAACATCTAGGAAAGTTGCATATGCATTGGCTTGGTCCATACTGCATCAGTAGCATCACTTCAGGGGGTGCAGTACAGTTATAACAGTTGGATGGAGCAATGCTTCCTAAATTGATTAATGGTAGCAGGTTGAAGCCCTATAGGTCAGGCTTGGAACAGTGCAATGCCTGAGTCGCATCGGGAACAAAAAAATATAGGGCAATTGGTAGCAAAATGGCACAGTAGCAGGAATAGGTTGCGCCGATAGAAGTAGAAGTATCGTGGTTCGGAGGTCGAGATGCGACAGTGGCAGGGTCACAACTGGGTCAAATCAGTAATAAATGCTAAAAAGTTTAGATAGTTAATTAACAGTGCTCGTTGGAATGATTGTCATTAATGGCAGCTTTTTCCGATTGGCTGGCCAGATCGAAGATGGATTTCAGTCATTAGTACAGAATTTTGGCCAAATTAATGCAGGATTTAGTAATGATTAGGAAGGACCAGGGTGGATGCTATAAGAGCAGGTAGAATCTGGTTGAAAGGCACTACGAGAATTGGTTGTTAAGGGTGCAAGATTATGCAGTGTTGCAGAGTGTTGCTAGTGAGTCGGGCAAAGTTCAGTTGCACTTGTAAAGTGCCATTGTTGAGTGTTGAGTGCATTTCCCTAATTGAAGTTGGCAATTGTTGAGTCAGATGGGTGATCAGCAGTATGCAGGAAGGTCTAGTACAGTAGCCGTGGCAGGGTTTCAACCCTGTCAAGTCCTCGACCTTCAGAATGATTCCATCTGACAGGTCTAAGTGGTCTCCTGTCAATATCGACATGCGAAGGAGGTACAGTCGGCACATGACACACATCGGGCCAGTATGGCCGGTGGTACTCGGCATGAGAGATCACACGCTCTAGCACGTAGGATCCTCGATGGCGGTATGGTTTCCCTTTTTGTGAGTCAGTTGTCGAGTATATGCACGAAGGAATGTGCCGCATCACATGCTTGACACCATAGGCAAGTGGCAGTAGCATCATTGTCCAGGTAGATGACGGGGCTGAGGCTCGGGCATAAATAGTAGATGCACAGTGTAGTTCTTCTTAAGCGGTATCTATCAGAAGTGAAGTGTTCATGCTGCAAGAGAATTTAGTAAGTCATTAAGTTAGGAATTCCAAGGAGGCTATGGAAATGATTCACTTCATTTCCTGCGGCAGCACACAAGGTGTGTTGAGGGCACAAACGATGAGTATCCATGAGCGCCTTGATATGGCTATGGTGATGCCACTCAGATGCAACAGTCCCATGGGTTTGTCCAAGACGTTTAGGCACAAGGTGGTAGTTCAAAGGGTAGTGTTCGGTCCAACCACTGCGAAGGAAGGGATGACAGCCCCCCGGTCCCAATAGGAAACGATCGATGGTGCGAAACATATGTTCTAGAACCTTTGGCCAATTGAAGGAATCAAACCAAGGATGGATTGCGGTTGGAAGAAAGTCAAGATGAGCCATTGGCCGGTTTCGCACCCTGGTACTGTTCGTCCTCTTTTCCTCCATCAATGTTTAGCTCTAAGGGACTAGACGATCAGTTTGAACAGTGCCCAATCACCAATTTGGAGGGCCCTTTATCGGTGTGAGAATTACATGATAGGGTGCTTGTAACCAAGATAGTTGCTTGCAAGATACACTATAGCGAGTTCCAGACAGCAAGAACAGTATTGCAGACCACAGAGTACACCATGTCCAGCTGACGTGGCTCGAGGGCAAGCCACAAGATTGTGTTGGGGGCCTGTTGGCAAGCGGTTTGGAGATCAAATATCGCAGCATCGCTGATGCTGCATCAGGAAGAAGGTATTGTGGAAGACAGAAGGACGAGCGCCCACGACAAGTATTTTTGGGTATTTTTGAGTAAGTTAGGCCGCAGTATGCGGGTTTTCGGGTCATTGGACCATGACAAATGTATGTTGGGTCATTTTGGACTGGTTCATATGTAGTTTGAGTCATTTAGACCGCATTGTGCGGATTTTAAGTATGTTTTGTAGAAATGTGAGTTAGAAAGTAGTTAGAATGTGGACAAGTAATGTAAGGCGGAATCCTATAAGTAGTCATAAGTTGTAAGTGTTGAGGGAGGAAGAAAAAGGTAGATTGGGAGTGGATATGTAACGTGGATGAATGTGTCTATGATTATGTATATGTGATCAATGGATATTGGTGAGAACTACTTTTTGTGGAGTTAATAGGATATGACATAGATAATTTGTGGAACTTTTGTGTCGTATCTATTCTTATGTGATAATGCATGTTGCAATACGGATATATGAATGATGCGATGTGTTTCTTAGTTCAATCAATGTTTTAATGCTATAACTGCTAATGGCTCTGTCAAATTATGCAATTTGTGAGTAATTAAGGTTTAGAATAGTTAAGTCATTTACCCTTGCACTGCTAGAACCTGAAGTCATTAGAATCCATTGGAAACACCCTTGGAAAATATATTAATCGAGCAGAGAGAAAGGATCAGTCTTCCTGTGCAAGAATATGCGTCGAGTTTGACCTAGAAATAGTATTACCAGAAGCAATAAAACTAACATTAGAATACTGGTCTCACATCCGAGAACTGGATTATGAACAACTACCATTTAAATGCAGGTACTGTAATGGCTATGGTCACTTTGCACGTTATTGCAAAAAAAAGGCTAAGGAAGACGCGGAGAAAACGCAAGGAGAACAATGGACTCAGGCTCAAAAAACAACCTCGACTAAGCCAAACAATAGAAACAAAGGAAAAGAGGCACCCACGGGGTCTAGCACTACCAAAACAGGACAGGTTCAAGGGGAAGGAAGTAAAGAACAACCAATGAAGGAGGCTTCAAAAAATACATTTGAAATACTCAGTATAATAGCAGATATTCCAGAATCAGCAATCGTAGAGATTGCGCAGCAAACTCCCCTACCCGTTTTGGAGAAAGACAATGTAGAGGCATCCCACCTCGGTTCTCCAGCAAGTACTGTATCCTCACCCTCCTACGCATAAATGACAAGGGAAAATCCACCGGAAACCTCTGGGTCTTCGGAAGATGATTCCTTCGAGAAGCCCTCGAAAAGAGAAGGGAGGAAATCTCACAAGGAAGTTCGAGAAGAAGAAGCAGAGAGGCAAAAAAGGAAAGGTAGCCAATCCACCCTTGAAATGTCCATCGGAAGAAATACCAGAACAAGGCCTCCTAAGGGGGGTTCATCCCTCTCCAAACTCAGTAAATAATGCGATTAGTCTCTTGGAATTGCAAAGGCTTGGGGAATCCTTTGAAAGCCGAAGCAGTCAAAGACCTCTTGAAAATTGAATCTCCTGAGATCCTCATGCTCCAAGAGACTAATATTGAAGGGGAAACCCTTCTTGAGATAAGCAAATCAAAATGGAAGATCAATGCAGGGAAGGAAATCAGTACAAGAGGATCCTCTAGTGGCCTAGCAACACTGTGGTCAGAGGAAAATTTTCATTTAGAAAGTGCTTTTGAGACACAACATTGGATCCTCACTGAACGTAGCCACATTCCAAGTAATCTCACCTTCTTGCTCTTCAATCTCTATGTTCCTGTCCTCTTTTCTGAGAAAAAAGAATGTTGGAAAAATCTTTCAGAATTCTTAGAAAGTTACTCCCCTCAGAACATTATAGTATCTGTAGATCTAAATATTGTATTTGAACCAAAAGAAAAGAGAGGTGGAAATAGTGGTAGGGATCAATTGCTATCATTGGTAGAGGATTTAATTCAACACTCGAACCTCCTCGAATTCAATCCTACAAAAGGACTCTACACTTGGACTAACAACGGAATTGGGGTTGATCACATCTCTTCTCGTCTCGACCTCTTCCTATAAAGAGTTCCTTTTTGATGGAAGAAAGATAGATCTCCACGAAAATACTCCCAAAGCTGACTTCACACCATAAACCCATTCTTTTCCATCTGGAAGAGGAAGCAAATATGGGTCTTATCCCCTTCTGATTCAACCCTCTCTGGACATAAAAGGAAGGGCTTATGGAAACTGTCCTTTCAGCTTGGTCCACTTCATTGACAAGGCCTCTCAGCTTTGTGTGGGAGCAGAAGTTGAAGGAAACGAAGCTATCCCTGAAAGACTGGGTTAAAAATCCCACTAACACCCCTACTAAGCACAGGAAAGATATTGTTCAGCTGTTAAAAGACCTGCAAATGAATTTAGAGGGCAAGGAGATCACGGATTCATAAATAGAAAAAGAACAAGATGCTCAAATAAACACATTCCACTCTTTCCGCCAAGAAGAAGAGTTTTGGAGGCTTAAGTCCTGTAGTCTATGGCTGAATGTAGGAGACAAAAATACTTATTTCTTTCATAGACAATACACAGCCATACTTTCTAGAAATCATATTTCAGAAATATCCTCTCCAGACGGGAATGCTTTCAAAGGGTTTGCACAACTAAAAGTGGCAGCAGAAATTCACTTCCAGAACCTGTATAAAGATGGCAGAGATGGTATTGAGGAATTCATCTCTGAATATCTCTCCTACATCCCTCTTCAAGTTATCAGGAATGAAAACTCATCCCCCTTGAATCCATTTATAGAAGAATAAATTTGCAGTGTCTTTTGGTCCATTGAACCTAACAAAGCCCCAGGGCTAGATGGGTTTTCAATTCACTTTTATAGAATATGCTGGGAGATAATTAAACTTGATTTTCTTAAAATGAATAGAGAATTTCAACAAAATACCAAAGTGGGAGGTATCACTAACTCCACTTTCCTCACCTTAATTCCCAAAGAAATGAATCCTCGCACTTTTGATTGATTCAGGCCATTATCACTCTGCAATGCCTCATACAAAAAAATTTCCAAGCTTCTGGAAAATAGAATTAAACCTCTGCTTGGGAAACTTATTTCTCCCAACCAGGGTGGATTCGTCAAAGAAAGACATATTCTGGACAATGTAATCTAGGTGCAAGAAGCCATTCACTCCAGTTATCAAAGGGAGGAGCAAGGGATGCTCATAAAGCTTGACATGGAAAATGCATTCGATCAGTTAACGCTTTCCTACCTTTACAAAGTACTTCTTTCCTTTGGTTTCAGTACTGAATTTGTTAATTTGATTACAGCCTGTACTGATAAGCCTTGGATAGCCCTATTAGTTAATGGAAGGCATGCTAGATTCTTTCAAGCCACAAGGGAAATAAGGAAAGGATGCCCTCTCTCCCCTTTCCTGTACATCTTGATTCGTTAAGTCGAAAAATGACAGCAGAAAAGAAAGAAGGGATAGTCCTAGGAATTACGATGTTGAAAGGTATAGACCCAATCAATGATGCCTTATTTGTAGATGATTCTAAGTCTGTTGGGTGGAGCCTCCATCAATATTTCCAAGGCCTTTAGTGAGATACTTCAATATTTTTGCAGCATTTTAGGAGATCTCATAAACAAAAGGAAAAGTGTAGTGTATGGGTGGAATGCAGATGAACACATAATCCTACGAATAGCCAACTTCTTGGGCTTCTCAGGATTTTCTTCTTGGGAAAACATCAAGTACCTCGGGCTACCTTTAACTCTGGGCTCCAACAAGTCTTCATTGTGGGTTGAAGTAATAATAAAATTGAAGTCCAAAGTCAAATCCTAGGGAGGACAGTGGCTTACCAATGCTGGGAAAATCATTCTAGTTAAATAAGTCCTTTCCTCCTTACAAATTTACTAGGCTTCCTTCCTCTTGGCTCCAAAGGCGATTACGAATCAAATCTCTAAGAATTTTTGAGACTTTCTGTGGAAACGAGGGAAATGAAATCTTAAAAAATTCCATTTAGTAAATTGGGACACAGTCAAGCGCCCTTTTTCAGAAGGAGAGATGCAGGTAAGAGATCCGGGACATTCCAACATCGCTCTGGATGGAAAAATCCTCTGGAACCTTTTCTCAAATAGAAGACATCTTGTTAGTCAATTTTTAAGAAAAAAATACCTTAAAGGCTCCTCTCTGTGAAACCTTCAGGTTGAAACCACATCCAAAGGGTCGTTAATATGGAATCTTTGTCGACGGGGGCTATACTTCTTTCAAAAACACTTGTATCACATCCCTGGAAATTGAAAAAACACCCTGCTGGGGAAAGACAAAATTATCGGACAGCTGCCCCTTAACAGCTATGAATTCTTCCAAGAAGCTCGAGCTTGGCTTAAACAACAAGGAATCCATTCTCTTGCAGATATCTCTAGATGGGACACTTCTAGAAATTGGCAGTGTTGGGTCCTTCCTCAATTTCCAGATCAACTTCAATCTCAAAAGAACCTCCTTCTATCAGCGCTCATGGGCCTGGCACTGGTTCATTTGCAATCGATCGGGATAGGTGGGGATGGGGAAAAAAAGGAATTTACACTGCTGCGCAGGGATTTGTTTCTCTACAATCGCATCAAGCGCCATTACTTTCAACATCTTTTTGGAAACATGTTTGGGATAACCTTATCCTTCCCAAAATCAACTTCTTTTTATGGACTCTAATGCACAAAAGAGTGTTAACTGGAGATAACCTGTTAAAACGAGGCATTATAAGACCGCACAGATGTTCCTTGTGTTGCAGCGCTCTTGAAACTTCATATCACCTGTTTGTGGATTTTGTTTTTTCCAGGAAGTTTGCACACTCTCCCTCCATGGCCTCAACATAAATACTTCATCGCAAATTTCAATGGTAACTCTTTTCTCGACATGGAATGCGCGATATGCCCAGACAATCCAAAGAATTCGACATGGAGTAGAATTTGGAAAGCAATTCCCAAATATGTTTGCTAGAAATTATGGCTTGCTAGAAATGACAAAATCTTGAACAACACTCTGCAATTTCCCCTAAAGGTGGTTGTTAATTCCAAATCTCTACTCCTTGAAACAGTTGCCAATCATCCTTTCAAGAATGAAAACTCGTTCCTCCATGAAGAAAAGAAATGGCTGGGCACCTATATCTTTCAAGAAAAAAAAATGCCATTGCTCGACCCTTCTTTAAGCCAAGATGGCGCTTAAGAGACAAGGATGCAAATTTTCAAGCTTGGTGGAAGTCACAGGGTAAAACAATGATCTTTTTTTATGGTGCCTCCAAAGGAAATCCTCGGATTGCAGGAGCAGTAAGAGTTATCTACTCCTTGGATGGAAAACGAAAAGATAATTTCATAAGGGGGTTAGGATAGAAAACCAACAATCATGCAAAAATTCTAGGGCTCCTAAAATCCTGTCATATTGCTTGGGGAAATGGCATTAAAGAAATACAAGTTTTTGGTGACTCGGAAATTTTGATAAAGATTCTAAATTCGGATTATCTCTTCAGCAATCCGGTGCTCAACAAGACATTACAAAGGTTGAAGCATGTGCTGCAAGGATTATCCTCATCCTTCTTTTTCCATATCCTGCATGGCTCAATCAAGGAAGTAGACACAAAGGAAAATGTGGCCTGCCTACTGCCTCAAGGAGCATTCAACAAAAATGACGAAGAATCTACGTGGAGTCCGATTCCGTAGTCTTGAGTTCCTCCCCAATTTTTGTTAGAAAGGGATAAGTTGTAATGCAATTAAGCATAATGTTGAATCCTTGTAATGATGGTTGATTCGGATACAGCTCAACCGGTGACTTTTTAAATAATTTACCCATTTTAGTTTAAAAAAAGGTTAGAAGGGTCAGTATTGTAGCAAATATTTTTAAATTGCATTTTAATGTGGGTATATGCAGGGCATTCTATGAGAAAGTGATTTTCATCTTCAATCCCCTTTGTGTCACAAAGATGATAGATTCTTTCATCACACCACATTTTAGGAATTGTCCAATGCCTTGTTTCACTATCGATCTCATGAGAGTTTGTTCTTATTTTAGCAATGTTGATTTTCTTCTTTATGCTAGTTAAAATATAGAGATAATTTTTGTTGGATCACCCAATATAGGATAAGCATGAATTCCCATTTTCGTTTAGAGAATATACATATAAATACAACACAAGTGACGCTTGGTCTCATATTCCAAGCCATCTCTTGGAGTCCAAGGTGACTCTTTAGATTCACCAATGACAGCTTAGTACAATTTACCAAATCCACAAGGATCATGTTTCCAATATTCCCCCCTTTAATTTGAAGGGGTGTTTGTGAGTCCAAGAATCGTCTATAAGAAAGCTGAAAATTTTACAACTACCAATGGTTGAACATCTCTTGACAATTTGAGTTTGTCAAGTGTTGTAATCTATGGGATTATATGAGGTTACTGGTAGCACAACATAACATATATCCAATATGAGATCACACATACATAAGAGAGAAAGAAAGTAAGAAAGTAATGGAGACAACAACAACAAATATTTTATTATATCATTAGTCCATATTGTAGAAAGAGGGATAATCTATCTATAACATCTATCTCACCAACCTATTTATATGGTTCATACAATTAGTTAGATAGTTGTAACCACATAACTGTATGGAAGTTGCCCTAATTGACTCAACTAGATTTGGATGACCAGTCGGTAGTCAACTACATTGACTAGGCTCATCCAACATCCCCCCCACTCCAAAAATTTTCTTCATCCCTAAGAGAACAGGGAGATGTAATTTTTTACAAAAAATTTGAAAAAATTACAAAAATAGTTAAGTCCAAACTTGCTAAGAATTGGATGGTTTTGTAGGTGGAGTAAACTTAGCAGATGCTTCGACAATGGCTGGAGTAGAGAGGGAGAGGTGGTCTTGTAATGATTCCCAATTAGTTAAGACAGTCCGAATGTGTGCACTAACACTGGTGATTTCTATCAGTCATATCAATTTTACTTGCATAGGCTCATTCAACATTTCTTGGCATATTTATACCAAAATGTTGATGTTGTAGCTCTGTAGCCCTCATTAATTTGTATATACAACTAGATAGGTAACTAACTTCTTCTTGTGCTCTCTTAGCCTCTTGCAACCATTGGTATTCTTTCTTTCGTTGTTCATCCTCTCGATGATTCTCTATGGTAACTTGTGCTTCCAAGGTCTGTGTTGTTACTGATTAGTTGATTTATTCCTTGTATATAGATCCAATAAGGTACCCTACATGTTTTGGATTTGAACGCAGATTTTACCATAATAGGAGTACCATTTATGACTTCAATTGCTTCTCTAGTTGATTTGACTTCATATTCTTTCAACTTTTTGTCTCGCTGTTCAAATTATCTAATCTGGTCATCCATAAGTAGACCCTTTTCATTTTTTTTTGCTATGCCAACTAATTTTGGACCCTTTCATAGTTGTCTAGTAAAAATTCAACTAGGTTTTGAAATTTATCAATTGTGATATATATATATATATATATATATAGAGAGAGAGAGAGAGAAACTAGGGTGGCAGTAGGTGTATGTTTGGTGGTTTCTAGAGAGAGAGGGAGAGAGGTGTGGGTTAGGGTTAGGTGGATATATAGAGGGGATTGTGTGTGTGTTAGAGAGAAAAAGTGTGCGAGAGAGAGAGAGAGAGAGAGAGAGAGAGAGAGAGAGATGAATACACTAGAGGGGGGTTAGAGGTAGTGGTGGAGTAGTGGGAAGAGAGAGTGAGAGGGAGGGATAATAATTTTTAGGGAGAGAGAGAGAGAGAGGAGGGTTCTTAGACGTAGGGGTAGGAGTAGGGGATGAGAGAGTGAGATAGGGGGATATTAATGGATAACAAGAGGAGGGGAGAGACAGAGAGAGGGGGGGGAGGAGTAGTGGAGCATGTTTGTGTGAGAGAGCATGTTTTTGGGAGGAGTAGCGAAGCATGTTTGGGGGAGGAGTAGGGGAGCATGTTTTTGTGAGAGAGATATAGGAAATGGGGAGTAGGTGGGTGTGTTAGGGGGTTATGAGAGAGAGAGAGAGGGGGGTGTTGTTGGCAGGAGGTTTGGACATGGAATATCGTAGCATCACGGATGCTGCAACAGGTAGAAGGTACCGCGGAAGATGGAGGGATGAGCGCCCACATCAAGTATTTTTGGGTATTTTTGAGTTAGTTAGGCCGCGGCACATGAGTTTTTGGGTCATTGGACCATGACAGATGTATGTTGGGTCATTTTGGACTGGGTCATATGTAGTTTGGGTCATTTAGACTGCATTGTGCAGATTTTAAGTGTGTTTTGTAGAAATGTCGGTTAGAAAGTAGTTAGAACTTGTGGACAAGTAATGTAAGGCAGAAGCCTATAAGTAGTCATAAGTTGTAAGTGTTGACGGAGGAAGAAAAAGGGAGATTGGGAGTGGATATGTAACGTGGATGAATGTGTCTGTGATTATGTATCTTTGATTAATGGATATTGGTGAGAACTGCTTTTTGTGGAGTTAATATGATATGACAGAGATGATTTGTGGAAATTTTGTGTCGTATCTGTTCTTATATGATAATGCATGTTGCAATACAGATATATGAATGATGTAGTGTGTTTCTTAGTTCAATCAATGTTTTAATGCTATTATTGCTAATGGTTATGTTAAATTATGCAATCTGTAAGTAATTAAGGTTTAGAATAGTTAAGCCAGAATGTCTAAATCTGACTGTAAATGCTACAATAAGTGAATGTCTGATGCGCCATATCTTCCTGCTTTCGACGGAAAACTGGTTCCGTCAACACTCCCTTGTGTGCCGCAAGTGAGACTTCATCTACTCTGCAGGTGTTGCTGGACGGGGTAGAACCCATCTGGGCCGATGCTCAGGGAGTTCGTAGCAATTTGGGTGTCGACAGTGGTGGGGACCCCTGTCAACTGGGTTTGTGTCAACAAATGGTTCCGTTGCTGGGACAGGTGTAAGGTGACAGGAGGATATGTGGCATCCAACGAAACTAGAATTTGAGGATTGTTTTCACCAGAAGTTGCAGGGGTTCACTGAAACAGAAAACCAAAACCCTCGGTGGACAATGGAACAGTGGTTAGGAAGGTACATTCACAACGATCCACGTGAATACTTCTTCTGTGGATTTCCAGTCTTGTTGTTCGAGTGGTTGGCGAAATCGACCTTTCAGAAGAAGAATTTCCAACGAGGTGACCCGATGTCTTGGACCCTAGAGCTGATCTAAGAACTCCAAGAGTTTAACAACAAGGTATCGCAGGCTATCGAAGTTTGGCTTGACAGCGTGCTATAAGGCTATATCACTAAGTTCGCCGTTGATACAAGGAAATCCTATAGTGAAGTCAAATGATACTTCTTTTTCGGACTGCGGGGTAGA
Organism: Larix kaempferi; assembly: GCA_027924585.1. NCBI lineage: Eukaryota > Viridiplantae > Streptophyta > Pinopsida > Pinales > Pinaceae > Larix > Larix kaempferi. The sequence continues at coordinate 8,662,348 of BSBM01000010.1, read as the reverse complement.
TTTATGTTGTCGCTGTAGTTATCAATCAAGATGCTCATCTGCGAGAAGGGCATATTGAAGATGCACCTTGATCTATAGACACCCTGGTGGGCGGGGGCTATGGGGATCACAGCAGACAGGGGTGCAGCGAATGGAGTGATACGAGGTAGATGGGTGGAAGTTGTGACGAGACTATGAAAGAAGTCGAGGAAGAGAGTGGTCTTACGAGGGGAGGAGCAAGGTTTCGACAGGAGAAGGTCCTGCTGCAATCGAAACGCAAGGTAGCAAAGGAAGACCACACAGGACGAAGCGACCTCACAGTACCGACAGAGACAACTAGGCTATGCCCAGGATAGGAGCAGGACCACATCCTAGTAGCAGCGTTCCCACACCTCCGCTCACTATCATGCAACCAGTAAGAAATACTATGTCGACACAACCGTGTTCTTCGTGTCAACAACAGTTACTTACTAGTGCATCAACAACTACATGAAGGAAGCCCAGGATGGCAGGTGAAGATGCAAAGATGCCGTTGTTTCAAGGAAGTGGAATAGAAAACCCAGAACAGTATTGGTTTCTATGTGAATCCGTATGGACTGTCACGCAGATTACTGATGAGAATGCTAAGAAAGGACAATTCGCAACAACTCTCTGAGGTTACACATTAGACTAGTTTATGAAATTTACCCAAGTTCCCACTAGCGCACCAGAAAAGACGCTAGATGAGATCAAAAAAGGATTGATTGCAGAATTCAGAAAGCCTAAATCAGAGGCACAGTACATTACAGAATTGAAAGAAATTAAGCAGTATCCCAATGAAACAGTGTGGGAATTCGATCAGCAGTTCAAAGTGTCGATGGCACGGTTTAGCTCCGACATGAGTGAGGTCCAACACAAAGAGTAGTTTATTGATGTGCTGCTACCTCACATTCGGTTACCATTGATGCAAAAAAACATTACAACCCCAAGTGAAGCCCTGGAAAGCGCAATGCGGTTAGAAGCTTTGCCGATTGGCGAGAACGAAGCTGGTATGTCACGGATTCAAACATAGTTGGACAACCTCACAATACAGTTACAGGACATGAAGAAGGATAAGGAACACACTGTGTGGAGGCATGCTATACACGCTATCGGGTGGAAGGGCATACTAAAGATAGTTGCCCAGACTTTTGCAACTATTTGGTATCAGGCACACCGAACCCATTAAGTGGCGCGGGTATGCTGTGGTGTCGTATCTATCGAGTATATGGACACTGGCACAACAAATGTCAGTACATGTAAAAAATGGTAACACAACCGATGAACTTATATTACACTTTCTATAAATCGATGGGACATGATGATAAGGACTGCCGTGCATATGGCTTGCTTCAGAAGAGAATGCATGATGCTTATTATGTGAAGGATGTCGCACAACAACTGGTGGCGGCCTTGCCGCCACCGCAGCCATAGATGCAGTTCGCACCTCAACCGCGGCAAGAGTTTGCTCAGCAACCGCAGTTTGTTCCACAGCAACCGTTTGCTAAGCAAGCGCAGTATGTTCAACAACCACAGTATGCTCGGGGAGGGAAGCAACAGTTCAACCAATAGGGGGGTTTCTGTGGTGGATTCTAGGGAGCATGCGTTGGCAGTTTTGGAGGTCGCAGAGGAGGACAGGGTCGTGGCCCAATTCAATGTTTTAACTATGGAATATTGGGACATTATAAGAGGGCTTGTCCACTATTTCCGCCACAATGTTCGTATTTCTTTGCTGATCACACCATTTCCAATTGTCCATAGCTGATTGCACAATGGAAGGCCATAAATATACCGCAAATACAGAACCAGGCGTCGAATCAAAATCAACCGCAAAACTAGAATCAACGACCACCACCTCAGAATGTGAATCAACCTATGAACCAGCCACCAAACCAAAATCAAGGTCCGACTGTTGCGACGATTGTTGCAGAACCAAGGGCACAAGATGTTGATGTCGTTGTTATCACTCGAGGAGGCGCAATGATAGGTTCAGATAGTTCGCAACCTATGATACGATCGACTAAGATGAAGAAAGCGCAGTTCGGCATTGATGATGAATGCAATGCATTTTTTCAAGCACATAATGCGATGGCAAAAGATCGCGATAAGTCAATTGTTTACGACATGCCTCCGGTTTTTTACTTGACTTTGGACGCAGGCCCATCAACTCAACATGGTACCTTACAACACTTCCTGGAAAGTGGCCTATTGTTAGCTAGAGAACCTGAAGCATTGGCCGAAATTGATAATTTGTTGTGGCGACCAACTCATGGACGGACATAATCTACAGTAAATTCGTTGCAGAAGAAAATTACTGGAAAGGAAATGTGCATGAATATTCAAATTGGGGACTATGAAGTTGACTCGGTTATTTTGGATCTCGGATCCAATGTTAACATTTTAACCAAACAAGCATGGCAGAAGATGGGGAGCCCGTAGTTGAGCTAGTCCCCAGTGTAGTTGCGATTGGCTAATCAAGCCATGGTAACAACAATTGGGCATGTTCCACGCCTTGCTGTGGATATCGAAGGCATGACAACAGTTGCTGACTTCGACGTTATTGAGGTCATCAAAGGTGGGAAGTCTTATCCCGCGTTGCTGGGAAATGGGTGGGCCCTATGACGTTGGCGCAGTTATTAACTTTAAGAGATGCATGATGACTTTCGAAAATCGAGATTTTCGTGTTATCGCACCGTTGGACCCAGCAGAAGGACGACGCTACCTTGAACCAGTGAAGGATGAAGTAGTCCATGGTTGGGATCATGCATACAACATTTCAGAGGACTATGTTCACCCCATGGAGGAATGTGAACTTGGTTGGTGCAGCTCCAGCTCTGCGACTTCTGATTCTGAAGATGCTTCAGAGAATTGGCAGAACCACATGCACGAGGTATCGCTCAGAAAATGTGGGTTAGTCCAACAATTGTTGTACCGTGTTGCGACTGAGGTAGTTGAATTACCAATCTATGAAGGACTCATAGGGTTGTCTAACTTTTTGGAGATCTTTAAAGCAAGGGTGCTAGAACCTCAACGGTTGTTGGCGTTAGACGAAGCATTGAAGGCTGTTCCAACACGTTGGTGGGCAGCCCATAAATCGTATATCAATGGATGGTCACAGTGTCTGAGGTTGATGTCTATTCACTTCGGTGACATAGAGGTATACCACATTGGCAAGTATGATGGAAGAAATAGTTCTGGTGGTCATCTACTAGAATGTCAGGCTTTATGGGCATCGTGACCAGAGGTCGAGTGGGTCCATGTCTTCATTCATACTTTGGATGACATGCCGTGATCCTGGTACACCGCGACCGAGCTGCGTAGGGAGATTACTACATGGCTGGAATTGATGGTCTTCTTTACTCAGACTTTCAGCTTCGTGTATGACAATCCAGATGTCAACAATGCACTGCAGATCATCTGCGATGTAGTTTTGAAGGTTTTCCTAGTCGCTTACCCGGTGAATCCCCACGCGCAGTGTCTAATGTAGTCCTTGATGGAGTGTTACATTGTCACTGGTGGACCCATAGATGATGATGATCCACGAAATGTTAATATCCCTGAGACAGAAGGTAGTCAGGGTATTGTAGCACCTAATTTATTTGCATATGTGGTCAATCAGCCGCTGAAGCTCCGGAAGGTGAATATTGGGTCGGAGGCGAACCCAAAATTTGCAAATGTTGGGTATTATTGGGATGAGGATCTAATGGCCAAAATCAGAGAGTTGTTGCATGAGTTTTAGGATTTATTTCCTACGAAATTTTTAGAAATGAAGGGAATCTTAGGCGACTTAGGGGAGATGAAGATCCCATTGAAACCAGATGCGAAGTCGGTCAGAGAGCGGCCCTACCGCTTGAATCCGTGGCACAAGGAGGCAGAGATTGATAAGATGTTGGATGTTGGCATCATTGAACCAGTTGAAGAGTCGGAGTGGATCAGTCCTATGGTAGTGTAGGACAAGGAGACAGGGGAGGTCGCATATGTGTTGACTTAAGGAAACTAAATGATGTGTGCCTACATGATCATTCCCAACGCCTTTTATAGATGAAGTGCTTGAAGGCATGGGCGGTCAAGAGATGTAGTATTTTACGGATGGCTTTTCAGGTTATCACCAGATCAAGATTGCGAAAGAGGATTGCCATAAAACTACATTTGTGACTGAATGGGGATGCTTTCAGTACACTGTGATGTCGTTTGGCCTTAAGAATGCACCTGCATTCTTCTCCCGGGTGGTTGTGGCTGCCTTTCAGGATTTCATTCAGAAGTTCTTGTATGTCTACATGGATGATTGGATGCTGTACAGTCTAGATAGAGATCATTTGGCGAACCTGCGACTGATGTTAGAGCGGTGTTGACAACATCAGATATCACTGAACTTGAAAAGGTGTATCTTTTGTGCACCATTTGGGATACTGTTGGGCCACAATGTTTGCAAAGAGGGTCTGTTGGGATCTAGCAAAGATCACGCTGATTTTGAGTTTTCCGCCACCTACCACTGTGAAGCAACTTAGGGTGACATTGGGGCATACGGGGTATTATCGCAAGTTCATCAAAGGTTATGCAGTAATTACTGCCCCTATGGAAAAGTTACTAAAGAAAGATGCAGTCTTTAAATGGAGTCCCGAATGTCAAGATAGTTTTGAGATGCTAAAGGCTAAGATGGCTTTAGCGCTGATATTGGTATTTCCAGACTGGAGTAAGGAATTCCATGTCCATGTCGATGCATCATCGATTGCACTAGGTGTGGTGCTCGCACAACCAGGAGAGGCGGATATTAATCACCCTGTCGCCTTCGCAAGTTGGAAGTTGTCATCCGCAGAAAGAAATTACACCACTTCCAAGAGGGAAGCTTTGGCAATGGTGTATGCATTGCAGAAGTTTTGGCATTACCTCTTGGGCGGCCATTTTAAAATGTTCACTGATCATTCCGCGTTGAAATATCTAGTGAATAAGCCTATGTTGGGGGGGGAGATATGCCGATGGCTACTTCTTTTTCAGGATTTTGATTTTGAAGCCATCATGAAGCCAAACCAATTGAACGTTGTGTCGGATCATTTGTCGCAGATTGATACTGGTGAGGAACAGACAAATATTGAAGATGGATTTCCAAATGGCCAGTTCTTCCGAGTGGAGATGCTTGATGGCTATTATGAGGAGATAATTTAGTTCTTGACAACAAGAGTCACACTAGAAGATTTCACTACAGCTCAGAAGAAGCAGCTTGGTGTCAAGGCTGTGGATTTTGAGTTAATTGCGGGGTAGGTATACAAACTAGCGCCAGATGATATTTTGCGGAGATGTGTCCTCCCGCATGAACAGGGGTAGATACTGAAGGAGGCACATGGAGGTGTCACTAGAGGGAACTATGGAGACCATGCAACCGCAAGGAAGGTGCTTCTTGTAGGACTTTGGTGGCTTACCTTGCACAATGATGCGATAGATTATGCCTAGGCTTGTGATGTTTTCCAACGTATAGGTAAACCATCAAGGAGGGACAAGATGCCACTCGTACCACATATGACGTTGCAGCCATTTGAAAAATGGGTTGTAGATTTTGTGGGTCCCATCAGCCCACCTGGGAAGCGCACCAGATCACGCTATATCATTACCAAAACAGAGTATTTGACGAGGTGGGTGGAGGCCGCACCTGTCGTAGATTGTACCACTGCAACCGCAGCATGGTTCATGTTCGATCACATTGTTACCAGGTTTGGCTATCTGAAGATATTGATGAGTGATCAAGGGAGCCACTTCATAAATCGCGCAGTGCAGGGGTTGACAAAAGAGCTCCAGATACAACATAAGAAGAGTATGCCATATCATCCGCAGGCCAATGGAAGAGTGGAGGCATTCAACAAAGTTTTGGAGCATGCGCTCACTAAGGTATGTAATGCAAATCACGATGATTGGGATTTGAAGATCCCAGCAGTTTTGTGGGCGTATCGCACTACCTACAAAAGGTTGAGGGGGAAACACCATTCAAACTAGTATACGGACAGGAGGCAATTATGCCAATGGAATACATTGTTCCTAGTCTTCGAATTGCAGCAGCAGTAGGTATGAATGATGATGTCGCGATGGCTGAGCACATGACGTAGTTGGTGCAGCTTGAGGAAGATCGCTTTGTTACAAGATTCCATTAGCGTGCAGAGAAAGATCGCCACAATGCTTGGCATGATCGCCATATTAAAAATAAATAGTTTCAGGAGGGAAACTTGGTGCTGTTGTATGACAACAAGTTTATGAAACATCTAGGAAAGTTGCATATGCATTGGCTTGGTCCATACTGCATCAGTAGCATCACTTCAGGGGGTGCAGTACAGTTATAACAGTTGGATGGAGCAATGCTTCCTAAATTGATTAATGGTAGCAGGTTGAAGCCCTATAGGTCAGGCTTGGAACAGTGCAATGCCTGAGTCGCATCGGGAACAAAAAAATATAGGGCAATTGGTAGCAAAATGGCACAGTAGCAGGAATAGGTTGCACCGATAGAAGTAGAAGTATCGTGGTTCGGAGGTCGAGATGCGACAGTGGCAGGGTCACAACTGGGTCAAATTAGTAATAAATGCTAAAAAGTTTAGATAGTTAATTAACAGTGCTCGTTGGAATGATTGTCATTAATGGCAGCTTTTTCCGATTGGCTGGCCAGATCGAAGATGGATTTCAGTCATTAGTACAGAATTTTGGCCAAATTAATGCAGGATTTAGTAATGATTAGGAAGGACCAGGGTGGATGCTATAAGAGCAGGTAGAAGCTGGTTGAAAGGCACTACGAGAATTGGTTGTTAAGGGTGCAAGATTATGCAGTGTTGCAGAGTGTTGCTAGTGAGTCGGGCAAAGTTCAGTTGCACTTGTAAAGTGCCATTGTTGAGTGTTGAGTGCATTTCCCTAATTGAAGTTGGCAATTGTTGAGTCAGATGGGTGATCAGCAGTATGCAGGAAGGTCTAGTACAGTAGCCGTGGCAGGGTTTCAACCCTGTCAAGTCCTCGACCTTCAGAATGATTCCATCTGACAGGTCTAAGTGGTCTCCTGTCAATATCGACATGCGAAGGAGGTACAGTCGGCACATGACACACATCGGGCCAGTATGGCCGGTGGTACTCGGCATGAGAGATCACACGCTCTAGCACGTAGGATCCTCGATGGCGGTATGGTTTCCCTTTTTGTGAGTCAGTTGTCGAGTATATGCACGAAGGAATGTGCCGCATCACATGCTTGACACCATAGGCAAGTGGCAGTAGCATCATTGTCCAGGTAGATGACGGGGCTGAGGCTCGGGCATAAATAGTAGATGCACAGTGTAGTTCTTCTTAAGCGGTATCTATTAGAAGTGAAGTGTTCATGCTGCAAGAGAATTTAGTAAGTCATTAAGTTAGGAATTCCAAGGAGGCTATGGAAATGATTCACTTCATTTCCTGCGGCAGCACACAAGGTGTGTTGAGGGCACAAACGATGAGTATCCATGAGCGCCTTGATATGGCTATGGTGATGCCACTCAGATGCAACAGTCCCATGGGTTTGTCCAAGACGTTTAGGCACAAGGTGGTAGTTCAAAGGGTAGTGTTCGGTCCAACCACTGCGAAGGAAGGGATGACAGCTCCCCGGTCCCAATAGGAAACGATCGATGGTGCGAAACATATGTTCTAGAACCTTTGGCCAATTGAAGGAATCAAACCAAGGATGGATTGCGGTTGGAAGAAAGTCAAGATGAGCCATTGGCCGGTTTCGCACCCTGGTACTGTTCGTCCTCTTTTCCTCCATCAATGTTTAGCTCTAAGGGACTAGACGATCAGTTTGAACAGTGCCCAATCACCAATTTGGAGGGCCCTTTATCGGTGTGAGAAGTACATGATAGGGTGCTTGTAACCAAGATAGTTGCTTGCAAGATACACTATAGCGAGTTCCAGACAGCAAGAACAGTATTGCAGACCACAGAGTACACCATGTCCAGCTGACGTGGCTCGAGGGCAAGCCACAAGATTGTGTTGGGGGCCTGTTGGCAAGCGGTTTGGAGATCAAATATCGCAGCATCGCTGATGCTGCATCAGGAAGAAGGTATTGTGGAAGACAGAAGGACGAGCGCCCACGACAAGTATTTTTGGGTATTTTTGAGTAAGTTAGGCCGCAGTATGCGGGTTTTCGGGTCATTGGACCATGACAAATGTATGTTGGGTCATTTTGGACTGGTTCATATGTAGTTTGAGTCATTTAGACCGCATTGTGCGGATTTTAAGTATGTTTTGTAGAAATGTGAGTTAGAAAGTAGTTAGAATGTGGACAAGTAATGTAAGGCGGAATCCTATAAGTAGTCATAAGTTGTAAGTGTTGAGGGAGGAAGAAAAAGGTAGATTGGGAGTGGATATGTAACGTGGATGAATGTGTCTATGATTATGTATATGTGATCAATGGATATTGGTGAGAACTACTTTTTGTGGAGTTAATAGGATATGACATAGATAATTTGTGGAACTTTTGTGTCGTATCTATTCTTATGTGATAATGCATGTTGCAATACGGATATATGAATGATGCGATGTGTTTCTTAGTTCAATCAATGTTTTAATGCTATAACTGCTAATGGCTCTGTCAAATTATGCAATTTGTGAGTAATTAAGGTTTAGAATAGTTAAGTCAAAATGTCTAGATCTGATTGTAAATGTTGCAATAAGTGAATGTTTGATGCGCCATATCTTCCTGCTTTCGACAAAAACCTAATTCTTTCAACACTCCCTTGTGTTACTCGGGTGAGACCTCATCTTCTCTGCAGGTGTTTCTAGACGAGGTAGAACCCATCTGGGCCAGTGCTCAGGGAGTTCGCGGTGGTTTGGGTGTCAACGGTGCTGGCGACCCCTGTCGACTGGGTTTGTGTCAACAGGTGGTTGTTAGGGGTGAATGGAGGAGTAGAGGGGTGTGTGTGTGTGTGTGCGTGCACGCACACGGGGGAAAGAGAGAGAGAGAGTCAAGGGGATAGTGGGGGAGGGTGAGGGTGGTTACGGATAGTCGGAAGGGGGAGTGGTGGAGAGAAATAAATAGACAATGAGGTGGGGTTAGGGGGGACGGGTTTGAATGGATTTAGGTAATATTAGGGAATTTAAATACAAGGGGTGTATAGGGAATGGGTATAGAGAGAGAGAGAGGGAGGGAGGGAGGGAGGGAGGGGGAAAGGGGGGTTTAGATGTAGTGAGACTATTCATGAGAGAGTGGGGAGGGTGTTAGGGGGTTTGGGGAGAGAGAGTGGGGTGGGAATTAGGTGGAGGTAGATCTATAGGATAGAGAGAGAGAGAGAGCGAGAGAGGGGGTTAGTAAGGGTTAGGAGGAGGGAAAGGGAGAGAGAGGGGGGGGGGAGAGAGAGAGAGAGAGAGAGAGAGAGAGAGGTGGAGGTGGTTTTAGAGGTAGGGTAAGGAGTAGGGATTGAGATATTAAGAGAGGGGGTTACTAAGGGTTAAAGAGAGAAGGTGAGAGAGAGGAGGAGGAGGATCAAGGTTTGTGGTATGAGGAGAAGTGGAGAGAGAGAGAGAGAGAGAGGAAATGGGGTTTAGGGGTAGGAGGTTGAGTAGGGGGAGAGAGAGTGAGAGATAGGGTTAATAATATTTAGGTAGAGAGAGATAGAGAGAGAGGTGGAGAAGGTGTTAGACGAAGTGGGAAGAGTAGGGGTTGAGATAATGAGAGAGGGTCTTACTAAGTGTTAATGCAAGTAGGGGAGGGAGAGAGAGAGAGATAGAGTAGGAGGGGGATTTGTGTTAGGCAGAAGAGAAGGGGTGTGCAAGAGAGAGAGAGAGAGATATGGAGAGAGAAAACTTGGGGGTCAATAGGTGTGTGTTTGGGGGTTCGGAGAGATAGATATATGTGGGACTTAGGGGTAGGTGGGGGACTAGAGTGGGGTGTGTGTGTGTGTGTGTGTGCGAGAGAGAGAGAGAGAGAGAGAGAGAGAGAGGGAGAGAGAGAGTGTATGTGTGTGTGTGTTTGTGTGTGTGAGAGAGAGAGAGAGAGGGGAGGGGTAAGAGGTAGGGGTGGAGTATGGGGAAGAGAGAGTGAGATAGGGGGTTAATAATGTTTATGGATGGGAGGGGAGAGAGAGAGAGAGAGAGAGAGAGAGAGAGAGAGAGAGAGAGAGAGAGATATTCGAGCGGTGGGAGGGGAGGGTGTGGGAAATTAGTGGTATGGGGAGGAGGTGGGTTGGTGGAGACAAAGAGATAGAGATTGTGGTTGGGAGAGAGTTGTATGGGTTTAAGGAATATAGTGATTTTAGAGAGAAGGGTGGGTATAGGTTGGAGGCAGAGACAGTGAGAGTGAGAGAGAGGGGGGGGTGTTAGGGGGTTGGTGGAAAGAGTGAGGGGTGGAAGTTAGTTCTATGTGGAGGAATAGGTGGGATAGTGAGATAGAGGAAATTAGTGAGGGTTATGTTGAAGAGGTGGGAGTGAGAGAGAGAGAGAGGAACAAGTGTTAAAGGTAGGTTGAGGAGTATGTTGGTAATAGAGTGAGAGAAGGTGTTAGTAAGGGTTATAGAGAGAGGCTTAAGGAAAATATGAGTGTTATTAGGTAAAGAGAGGAGGGTTTAGGGGTAGTGAGACTATGTTAGAAAGAGTGGGGGGTGCTAGGGGGTTAGGGGAGAAATTGTAGGATTGGGGTTAGGTGGAGATGGAGGAGTAGGGTAGAGAGAGAGAGAGATTAGGGGAATTTACAGGGTGATGAGTGAGTTATAGAGGGTGTTAATAAGGTTTGGGGAGAGTATAGGAGAGGGAGAGAGAGAGAGGATGGTTTTAAGTGATAATGGAGGAGTAGGTGGATGTATGAGAGAGAGAGAGAGGTGTTGGGGAGTTGGGGGACATGGAGAGGGGTGTGTGGTAGGTTGTAGGAAGAGGGGGATTAAGAGAGATAGATAGAGTGGGAGGTTAGGCGGGGGTGTAGGAAAGAGAAATATGGGCTTAAGGAGAGAGAGGGGGGGGTTATAAATAATGAGATTGTGTGTGAGAGATGGGGGTGTGTTAGGGGGTTTGGGGAGATAGGGATGTTGTAATCTCTAAAACACTGAGAGGGGGGGGTGAATTGGCGTAGGTAATTTTTTAATTATTTTCAACTTGAATGAGTTAACTTGCTATGAAACTTATGAAAAACATTCAGATACATTTTAACATAGTAATTTTAATGTGTAAACCCATAAAGGGAAAAAACCACAAGATCTCATATATTAGTTCAAGATCATGAAGAGAAACTATTCTTTTGTTTATCAGCTCCTATTGATGGGAATCCACCATTCCCATATTTCTCTAGCTTCTACTAGATGGAAGGCTCTACTTCCATAAGTTGTACAAGCACCTAATTGCACAGGAATATTTCTATCTTCTCCTAGAACTTCCCAACCACCCTGACAAGTAATTTTAATATGACACTACAACAAAATAGCCCTTAGGGGAGGTTTTGGCTTACGGGGGTCTTAGTAAAACCCCCCCTAAAAGTTTTTTCAGACCTTTGGAGGCGATCTTTTAAAACTGCCCCTAAAAGTCATGGAAATTGGACTTTTGGGGGCGGTTTTTTTAAATCCACCCCCAAAAGTCCTGAAATTTGACTTTTTGGGGCAGTTTTTGGAAAACCACCCCTAAAAGCCCAATTCTCATAACTTTTGGGGGCGGTTTGTCAAAACCCCCCCTAAAAGTCATGATAGTTGAACTTTTGGAGGCGGTTTTGTTGGAACCCCCCTTAAAAGTCATGAGAATTGAACTTATGGAGGCGGTTGTTTGAAAACCCCCCCTAAAATCTCAATTCTCATAACTTTTGGGGGCGGTTTGTCAAAACCCCCCCTAAAAGTCATGAGAATTTAACTTTGGGAGGTGTTTTGTTTGAAACCCCCCTTAAAAGTCATGAGAATTGAACTTTTGGAGGCAGTTGTTTTAAACCCCCCCTAAAATCCCAATTCTCATAATGTTTGGGGGCGGTTTGTCAAAACCCTCCCTAAAAGTCATGAGAATTGAACTTTGGGAGGCAATTTGTTTGGAACCCCCCTTAAAAGTCATGAGAATTGAACTTTTGCAGGCGGTTGTTTGAAAAGCCCCCCTAAAATCCCAATTCTCATCACTTGTGGGGGCGGTTTGTCAAAACCCCCACTGAGAATTGAACTTTTGGAGGTGGTTTTTTTGGAACCCCCCTTAAAAGTCGTGGGAATTGAACTTTTGGAGGTGGTTTTTTGGCACCCCCCTTAAAAGTCACGAGAATTGAGCTTTTGGAGGCAGTTTGTTGGAGCCCCCCCCCTAAAAGTCATGAGAATTGAACTTTTGGAGGCGGTTATTTGGAAACCCCCCCTTAAAATTCACGAGAATTGAACTTTTGGAGGCGGGTTTTTGAACCCCCTTAAAAGTCATGAGAATTGAACTTTTGGGGGTAGTTTGTTGAACTCCCCCCCTAAAAGTCATGCAAATTAAAAATTTGGAGGCAGTTGTTTAAAAACCCCCCTTAAAAGTCATGGTAATTGAACGTTTGGAGGCGGTTTTGTGAAACCCCCCTTAAAAGAAATGAGAATTGAACTTTTGGAGGCGGTTTATTGAAACACCCCCCTAAAATTCATGTGAATTAAAATTTTCGAGGAAGTTTTTTGAAACCCCCCTAAAAGTCATTTATGTACATGGGTTAGGTGTGTCACATGGGTTCAACAATGCATCTCATCAAAACATTGGAGCTAAGCACACACAAGCTATTGTAGTGTTAGGAAGGGTGTGCATCATCATTCAACACCATATCCCATTAGAGCTCTACAATTGAGGCAGTCATGCTAGGTTTTTCACATCAAAGATGGTTCTCACACTCCAACTTTCCATGATCCATGGTCAAAATACAAACTCGTGTGCCATAACATTACTTTATGGCTAATGGGCCATGTGTAGGGCCCTAATCACCACATGATTCCTACACAAGGAATATTTAGCTTTCAAGTGGGTATGGTGGCCATTTCAATATTTACAACATCATGGATTGTTCTTGAATCATAATCCATGGTGTCCATGGTGTTAGATCAAAATCTAGTTTATAATGACTGGTAGTTACCTCAAGGTCTTGTGACCTATGGGTGTTTCTCTGTACCACCACATAGGCCATATGCAAGGAATATTTAGCTTTTGAGTAACACATTGTCATTTTTTTAGTATTTTCATGTTGTGGATGGTTCTAGGAGCCTATGTTATGGTCTAGGGACAAAATGTAGGTGCTTGGGCAATAAAAATTTATTTTGAGACTCATGGGCCTTGCATAGGGACTTGAGTCATCATACATACCCTAGATAGGGAATATTTTGTTTATAGTCTAAGTTCTTGTGTTTATTTTTGCACTAATTTTGGTTTGATAAAATCCCATACAGTGATCATTCAAACCTTGATGTCAAAGTCTTTGATCTAAAACCTTGGTTATAAATAACCTAAGGTCAAAGTTTATTGTGTTAGTGTGTTGATTTGGTGCAGTAGGCATGTTAGTGATTGGGTTAGGGGGTAGTGGGTTAGGGTTAGAGGGACACTGGCTTAAGGGAACATTTTCTACAATTTCATAATGTGGTAGTCTTTGGCGAGTTTTTGGATTAGAAGTGAGGCACCTAAGGGATCAGTGGGTTAGTGGGAAAGGGGTTCTGGTTTTGTTGGTACTAGTGGTTAAGTGGTTTATAAGTTATCATGTTATTCGGTTTGGGGCTAGATGTTAAGGTTAGGTACGAGGTGAGGGGGTTAAAGGTTGAAGCTTCCTAGGTGCATGAATTCATTGCATGTATCAAGTGTTCCAAGTGCATGAGTTCATTGCATGGATCAAGTGTGCCAAGTGCATGAGTCATTTACATGGGTTGGTTGTGTTAGGTCAATGTCTAATTAGTGGCATTATTTATGGTGGCCATTTCAATATTTGTAACACAAAGGATGGTTTTCATTGCCTGGACTATGGCATGTGAACTAATGCCACATTAATTTTCCATGGGGTTGATGGTCCATGCATGTTAACCTAGATTACCACATAAGAATATCTAGCCTACATGTGAGATCGTCATGATCATCATTGTCACCATCGTCGATGTCATTGTTGTTGTTGGTTCGCCCATGGATATGTAAACCAATAAACCAACCATGGTTTAGTATGTATAGGTTATGTAAACCAATAGTGGTTCTCATAACCTAAATAATGGTCCAAGGTTAATAAATTTACTATATGATTCAAGGTCCATGTGTAGGGCCCTACACATAATTACTTTATCTTACAAGCGAGATATTGTGGCCATTTCAATATTTGTAACATTGACGATAGTTCTCGTGGCCTATACCATGGCCTATAAACTAATTTTAGGGCCTAATACTATATTAATTTTCTATGGGGTTGATGGTCCATGCATGTTAACCTAGAATACTAACTATGACCTACATATGGAATATCTTGCCTATATGTAACAATTCCCTAAGTTGCTCTTGATTGATGATTAAGGCCTTGTGACATTACATAATCTCTAAAGAGTGAATCTAATTTCAACTACAAGTGGGATATGTTGGTAATTTTTAGATCCGTAATACCAAAAATGAAAATTTTCCTGCCAATTTCAACATGCTAGTATTTTCATTCCATCACCCTTTCTTCTCATTGTTTTCCCCTTTTTGTGAAGGGTTAGTCAAGCTATCTCCGCCTCCTATTCCACATATACACAGATAAATGGAGAAAGTCTTCATGCACTTCTAAAATACCATAAAAACCCTAAAGAGACCCAAAAAGCTTCTGTACTAGACACATCCTCCATCGCTCTGCTCAATTCTAAAGTGGAATCATAATTATTTACTTAAACAATGTATTTAATAATTTACTGAATTTAGTAGATTTCTTGCGAATCCATATAAATGTATTTTAATATGTGATGTGCCTAGCCTTGTACTAAATGTCTAATTAACTTTTTCATCACGGGAATGAAATCAAAATCCAAATCATGTTTAGGAATCCCACGTCATTTGGAATACTGGTTCTCGCCACTCCATTTTGTGATAATTTTTTAAGAAATTGGTTCAATCCCGCGTGATTTGGACAAACTGGTTCTATGAGCACTTGGTATCCTTCATCGATTGCATGTTGGGGACGGCTCTCAAACCAAGGGATCCATTCAATTGGTGTGGTAGAATTGAAGAACCTTGAAATGGCAAGGTACATCCTCATATTTTCGTGCAATCTTGTTTATTCTAATCTAGTTTTAATGATAAATGACTTGTTGATATTTTCCTTTGGTGATGTAAGGTAGAGTGAAAGAAAATTAAATAGACTATAATAAATAGACAACCAACAAACAAAGATTAATGTATTTTATTAGAATGAACAAACTACATGCCTGGAAATGCCTTGTTAATGACTTGATAAGATGCCCACTCTCGAAGTAGAAAAGGAACCCTGTTGCTGAAGATGATACCTGAATTTTTAGCTGTTGTCCCTGTGTGCAATCTATTCCAATATGTTCTGGGAAAAAACAACAAACTATCTTAAAAATCAAGCCAAGGTTGTGATGCAATTTCTGAGTGAAATGGGGTTCTATCAATCTTGTATGCTTAAGGGAACATGACCGCTTCTTCCACAAAGGATATATCATATGCCACTAGTAATGACATAAACTTCCTTAAGCCAATCGACTTTAAGATCTAGATTAGAGACCCACAACTATCCTATATACTCAGTCAAATAATTATGCCGTAGGCATTTTCCACAATGAGAAACTATCTGGCGACACTGTAGTCAGATTCCTAGTCTATCGATCCACTAAAAAATTGACACGTGCTTCACCATGGTTCGCAAATTTGGATTTAGGTTTCTTGGTTTCCTGTCACTCGGTTGCTTGCCCATTCAAGTAATGATTTCCCAAATCCTTCTTGGTTTCTCTCCACATCCTCTCATTTCATAGATAGGGATAGGGTAAGGATGCATGACCTTCTCATGTCGTAGATAGGGATAGGGATAAGGATGCAGGACCTACAGATTCTGAGAAATATGTTTAGACTCTTGCAGGACCTACATATTCTTGATTCTTGATCATACACTTTTCGCACGATCATACACTTTTGGCGCGGATCCATGGTATGATATTTTATAGACTCACACCCTTGTTTCTTCCAGACAGTGAGTTCAAAGCCAAATGATGCAGCCATGATAGGGAGTTAATTATTGTTGTTCGCTTGAGCCGATAATTCCCCAAATTGTTGGTGTGGGTGGTGAAATTGCAGCCATTCTGGATGCTGCAATTTCTAACATGCAAGCACAAATTCCATTGCAAATATGGATAGTATTCCATTGTTTCCCAACCGATTCAGGCCATCCTCCTCCACCGTCGTGGCCTGAGTAGTCTGAAAATTAGATATGTGAATGTCTCTCCACACTTGGTCAAGACTACCTCTGGATACAACACTCAACTAGCATTGCAGGCCACAAGTTGGGGAGCTGAGAAGACCGTCCTCCATGTTACTCTTATCTACATCGCCACCGCCATGAAGCTTTCTCACCCGCCTTTCCAGGCGTTGTAAGAGATGAAACTCAGAAGGGGCAAGTGAGAACCTGAGACCCCATATGGATGTTTATTATACTAAATTTAACTTCTCACAAAACCTGTAACTGAAGCCCCTTGAACTGGATTCCTTCGCTATTTAAAAACCAAAATGGGTCAAATGTACCCGGTGGATTGGATGGATCACAACCTGTCAAAGTTCTTTCCGCTCTCTTATCATTTTTTGATTTATATGGTATAAATATGTAGCAGCAATGATAGATAAGATCTAAATGTATGGTCAGTGGAAACATATTCAATTGAATACATTGACTATCAATAATATTAAGATGAATACCAGTCCAAAGATGATGAACTCTGAAATGCTTGATTGTAGCAATGAACTTGGCTTCGTATTCACTACAAAATTATAGAGAGAACATGTGCAAGCCTAGCAAGTCCAGTCTAAATGAACTGGGCCAATATGGAAACTGGTGCCATTCACATTCCACTCCAATGCAGAATGGGCAATATGTTAAGCATAGTCAAATTTCCAAGGAACGCATGTCTGCTGTATTTTTTCAATGTGTGGGGATATTGGAAACTTGGGCCATTGTAAACTCAGCTTACCATGGTGGGTGCCAAATTTTGTAGTAGAATTTTTTTTTGTTTGGATTTTCCTTTTTCTCTCTGTTCTTGCCAACCAAACTGTAAACATGCTTTTTGTGGATATGAGAGAGGGGAAAATATTCCATTCCAATCATCTCAGATGTTGAGACGAGCTCCAATAATTGTTTCTTAGCTAGAATTTCCCTTCCTCATTTTAAGCAACCGTGCTCCTCTTTTTCAAATTAGAAGAAAAGGTGGTTTTGATGACCAAGCAAACCTATGATCTTTCATTAACAATATTGTTATCTACACTTTCACCTTTATCTGTAATCTAGTAACACATAAATGATGGAACCAAACTATCTTACCTCTAGTTCATTGTAATAACTTTTATTATGCGTCCTTTCATATTCACCTCCTTTATCCAACATACTTAATAAACTTGGTAGAATTTTGAAGAATTTTACGATTTTTCTGCAGTGATCTCAACTTTGGTTGCCACAAACTAGTAGCTAACATGTGCTCAAAATTTCTTGTTTGACAGGTCTACAAATTTGATTACCTTGAAACAATTTTTTCCCATTAATTATGGCATTGCAATCTAATTATATCTGAATGTCTTCCTAGCAATTGGAGCGATCATATGGCAAATAAAAATAGCTTCAAAATAATGTGTGACAAAACCTTCATCAGTCTCCTCCCTTTTTGAAACGTGATTTCATTCCCCGTGGATTCTCAGCAGCATGCTAACAAACTCTACCTAAGTTTTGGCAAGTGAAATCAAAGCTTCTGTAACATCCTTATCTTCTTCATGTGGCACTCAACAACAGTTTTATGACTTCTTTTCTACGCAGTCCTCTTTTAGTAAATCTCCACAACTTGATGCGCAATCACTATAATTTGGTGGAATTAGGATGGCTTTTATTTTATGAAGTTGCATTGGTGATATATTTCCTCATTTATCAAAGTCTAACAATCAAGTGTGATTTGATTGCAGCAGTTTGGTAATAAACAAAGTAACTATATCATCCATATGGTAGTAAACAAAGTAACTATGTGCAGCCTGTTAAGACCTTAGCTTCGCAATAAACATCTTGCTTTTACCGCAACCATCAACTTTAAATTCTAGCAATATTTCTACACCTTGTTTCATATGTATTCTTGTACATTTATTAGTCTTTATTTGTTGACAAACAATTTTTTGATATACTTGATATTTATGATATATATTTATTTTCTTATTATTGTAAAAGTTTTTTGATTATAATCTTAAAATATGTCCAGAATTGTTTGACTGGTCTTAAATCTAATTTTTCATTAGCAAGATCTGCCTATTCAAGTAGTGTTCTTATTTAATGTTTGAGAATTTGTTTAGTTATTCTTTGATTTGTTAGTTTGATACCTTCTCTATCACATTTGTTATTGTTGTTTCATGAGATGCTTGGGAGGTTGGAATTTCGTGCCAGGTTGTTTACTTTTCCAATAAATCATATATACAATCTATACATTCACTTATCCATTGGCAATAAACCTAGAAATGGCCATCATATACTATGAGAAACCAATGTAGTATATATCCACTTACCAGTTGACAATAAATCTAGAAATGGCCATTATATGCTGTGAGAAATCAATGTAGTAATTTAGAGTAGAAGGTTGAAGAGTTTATTAAATTTTCAAAGTTCACACTAAAAACACGTGAAGACTTGGTTATAGTATTCATTACTCAATACCATTGGGATTCAATATTATCATAACATTATACATTTAATTATATCATAAAATGATTTACTATTAATGATTTTTTGGATATTGTGTTGACAGTCAAAAATACATTTTTCACAAAGAAATTAATGACTTTAGCATGACGGGTACATAAAAATTCCAACCATATTTGATGAGCAAAATGACCCATGCTTGTTTTATATATAGAATGAACTTTCACATTTGAGATACTAATGCATAGATTTAAAGTTTATATCAAACACCTAGCATACATCCTATTAGAGATTATGAGCACTTCAAAATCCCCTTCATTGGAAATTTTAACAAATAGTTCAATAGCCACCTTTGTTTTCAATCCATTAAATGGTTACACGTCATATTTCCATGCTCTCAACATATTAGGGTTTTGAAGGACTCTCGAGCCAATGAAAATTAACTCTTTGAGACCATGATAAATTGGAACTGACGTTGGAAATTTTTATAAAGCTAGTAATACATTGAAAGGAAACTTTGGCAATGGAGCAAGCAACCTTTTCTAATACTATAGACCATGAACCAAGTAACATAACTCAAAAAAACAGTGAAGTTGAGCACTTATCCCACACATAAATTCTCAAATTGATGAGCATAGTGAAGAGAAATAAAAATAAATAAAAAATAAAGATTTAAATCATGTGTAATATCATGGATGGCCATGGGATTGTGTTTACTTGCATAAAAAATGAGGTATGGATCAAGTGTAGCCTTAGGGTTTACTGCACCATTTCCACAATCAAAGGGTGTGGCGACTATACGAATATATTCTCCATATTGATTCTATGATTGTAGGGGCTTCCCCATGTGGTCAATAACTGTTGATGTTGTTTGTAATGATGACTTGATTGGAATGGTTGGAATGGTTATGCTTCGCCAAAGCTGCAATGCTAGCTATATGTGGTGTTTCCATGCTTGTTCTTGATATTCATAGAAAATATTCACCACCTGGTTTTTCAATGATCTATTATCATTAGAGTGGATTCCAAAAAAGGTAATATAGTTGGCCTAGTCTACCTCCCCTTGTTCTGCAAGGTGGTTCTCAAATAATCTCATTGTTGATGGTTTTCCCTTGCCACTAATCCATCTGCCCTAATAATTCTTGTGATGGCATTGTAAGATCCACATTCATTATATGCATTACAAAATGCATGCATGCTTGGACTTGTGTTCTCCTTCCAGCAATTGAATTCTAGATTTCTACCAATAGAAAATTAATTTCTTGTAGATGAGATAAAAATTCCATGATTTATGGAGTTTCATGTCTTGCATCTTGAGTATAAAGTGGGTAGACACCTTGTTAGCAATAATCAAATAGTGTGAAAACAATCAAATAATAGTAGAGGAAATATTGAATAGGAAAAAGTAACCATTTTGAAATGTATTCATAGTATGATTTTAAAAGGCAATGATATTAGAAGGTAACCATAATGCTTGGACAAAGCTACATTGATGAAATGGGCAGCCATCATTCTCTCAATATTGTATTGACCATAACATGCATAACATCAATATTGTTCAGACTCGATCTTGAACTTTGAATTCATTGTCTTTTGAAACCCTATCTACTCATTTAGAAATATTCCAATAGAGGAGGGACAAATCAAATGATTTTTTCTTGATGCTATCAATCTTTGACCATTTGCAATTCCTATATACAATTTGATTTCCATTTCTAGTATTTTCTTAAAATTGGGATAACTTTGGTTGCCCTAAAGTGTTTAGTTTGCACTAACACTTAGCAAATTCATTTTGACCTCTTTATTTTATAAAAAAATGCTTTTTAACCTTTAGAAAAAATTACTAGTGTTTAAACCACTATGCTTATTTTCATTCTAGTGGATCAAAATGTTGTGAAACTATATATACCTAACAACTCCATTGGTGTATTGGATTCTTGATATTACTAAGCGGGCATACATGAAATGGTGACACTTCTGGGCTTCAGGGCTTATGTTATTCCATGTTTGCGATGCTCTATGTTTAGGTTCTAATTGAGTGACACACACTCTAAATTTATATCTAAAAAAAAATCAAGCTTTCATATCCAATTTCCAATTCTTTCATCCACATATCTCATTTGTAAAGAAAACACATTCAACATAGTACAAGTATGAAGTAAATGGTTAAGTGGATGATTGAGTACTAATCTTTAATTTTGAGAGGTTAGAGATGAAAGAGGTTATGCAAAAGGTGTTAGAGGTTAAATGTAACGCCCCATATTTTAACTAGGCGTGTTTATGAGTTAGACACCTTTCACTTTATTTGCTTATTATCTGTTCGACTCAGCTAGACAGAGTGAACTATATTCTCAGCATGTTAGACATGATGATATGTTGCTACTATGTTTAGGATGTTACTGCGCCCATGCTGATACTACGGTTATGATGTTATGATGTTACCAGCCTCATGAGGTTATATTATTTATGTGGTTACTACGTTGTAGTTATCACGAGATTCTTTTATTTCATAATGACAATGTATGTTTAATAATCGTCCTGGATAAAATGTGATATATATGATGTGGTATTTATGCTGGGATCTATTTAATGATTTTATGTGATGAAATAAATTATGTTGACATTATGGATCAGACAATGATAGAATGGAAATATTGTTATAAATGTATGGATGCAAAGCACTAATCCGTAGGACACCGGGGCTATGTAATAGCAGGGATACTTGATATGAAGTATGGTATAGTACCTATTTTCCAGAGAGCCTTGTTTACCAAAGTTGATGATACGATGACACAAACCAATAATCTCGAGAGCAACAAAGTGTGAGTTGATAAGGGCGTAGACCCAGTATGTTGAGAGGGATGGATGTATTGCCCACCCTATGTTTCTATGATACCTGAGGTCGTGGGAGGGTCGTGCTGAGACACGCTCCCCAAGATGTTGTGATGACGATAGTCGGATGCCTGCTAGGAGAGGTTAGGTCCGCTAGTTAGCCGATGCTACCGCTCTCATGTTCTATGTGGCTAGGTCAGTATAGCTGACATCCACTTTTGTACTAGCAAAGGAAGGATAGGGAGGATGCGGACGCAGGTTAGGATGGGAGGATATTTTAGTGAGTACTGTTGAGGGTTGAGTATTCCTTGATCTCGAGTTAGTGGTAGTAGGTACATTTCCTTGTACTTGATTGATTGAACTGATGTAATCATAAAAATAATGAAATGAAATCTTAAAAACTCATAAGATAACCAATGATGTTTTAAGTAATGTTATGATAAATGCAATATACTTGTTCTATTCGCATGAAGTATTATTAGTATTAGTTAGCTGTTAAGCATAGGAAATATGATGTATGTTTATAGTACCTGTCAGACCTGTGCATACGCTGGCCATGCATGCACATTTTGTACATGTGTAATAGTATCAGTTTACGACATACTTATCAATATTTAACAATGTTATAAGTTGTCATAGATAACTCAGTTAAGGTTTGGGTAAACGACATGAGTAATAGATGATCGATTTGCTTATGTATAAAATAAGTTAATTAGTCATATATGTAAACATTGTAATGAACAATTAAAATAATTGCCGCCAATTGTAATTCTCATCAAGTGAAGGTATCGGAAATAGGAAGTAGAGCAGATAAACATTAATGCTCGAAGCGTGTACTATCTAATTGTTAATATTGATTAATTAAACCCTTAAGAGTACTTCGTTTATCAATAAAAGTATGTTAGATTAGTGCTAAGGTACTCATTATTAATTAAGTATGTTAGATTAGTGCTAAGGTACTTAAATCACCATTAATATTTATTATTATTATGATTATTTAATATTATTATTATTATTATTTAATATTATTATTATTATTATTTAACTAATGTTAATAATGATAATGTGTCCTTATTGGAATAAAAGAAACCATAAGTGGGTAAGTGAAAGTTTTTGAATTATTAAATTAATTAATTTATTGTTATCAAACTAGAAAGGAGTATTATTAAATTATTAAATGAGGAAGGTTAAGATAAAACTCAATTAAATTTATATTCATAAATTACTGTCATGTCAGACAACCGATCTGAGATTGGATTTTTATATATATTTTTATAATTAAAACAAACTACCACTTTAAATTTGAAAGGGTCAACATGATAGTATTTAATTATTATTTTAATCAACATATTAATTGGAGGATAAGACTAATATTGAATCCACCGCCTCATGAATGTATTAAATTGAATAGTTCAAGAATCATTAAATAAAGTACATTCAACCTATCAAATCCAACCTAACTAGAATTAATACCATTGAACTGCTTGAGAAGAGAAGTACTATAAAATAATATTTATTTATGAATAGGATTGTAAAACAAGCCATCAATTTAATGTTTTGGGGGCTCGAGGATTTTTATGGAGGGCGGTGGAGTAAACAGGAAGGCAAGTGAAGGAGGAAAAGAGTACATAAAGAGGAGTTTGGGGATTAGAGAGGGGATCGGTTTTGGGAGAAGTACACTTAGTGTTTTGATAAAAAGGAGGAATGCCGAGGAGGGGGATAACTCGAAGCTTTGAGGAGGTGGGAAACTCAAAAGAATGAGGTGGGGTTAACTCTTGAACTATGGAAAGGTACTAAGGAAAGATGCTGTCGGGATTATTGGTTTGTGGGCTCGGGGGATAGGAAACCCGTCGGTTTCCTAGGGCCAGCATGATAAGAGCTGGTCGGCAAGGTGGATCATCTATTTTTGGTTACTAAGGCTTGGACCAAAGGAGCTACGAAGTCGATAGGGGTAATCTACAACCTACATCGGTCCAGGTATTCTACTGGTAATTAGAAAAATGATTTATATTTCAATATACTGAGTATTATGCAAGAAATTACAATTATATGTATGTTGTTAAAATTACTGTATGTAGGTGCAATGTATGTTGCTAGACATTTTCTAATCACTAAAATTATGCAGAAAATTAGCATAACGAAAGCAAATGATACTTATTTATTATTGAAATAAAAAGAGGGAAAAACAACTCCGTAGGAGCTGGTTACAAAACTTGAATTTCAAAATCTACAACTTCGGTGGCGCTCCGGATAGAGGGGCACTGCATTTGGTATCAGAGCCACTTGTTCGGACTCTTGAACCTAAAAGCCTATTCATGCTTCATCTCATCATGGTTAAACAGAAAATCTACTTGCCAATTTACCTACTTGACCTCCAGCCATAGTAAGCTTCCAAGGTACCTTCACAACGATAATAGGAATAACATCAGAAAAATGTATATATAATTATATTGTAATTCTTTTATAACTATTGGGGTGCACACAAAAAAAAAAACTAGTATGAATGAGCAAGCATAAATAAAACAGTTATATATATATATTATGAAAATGAAAAGATCAAGAAAACCGTGAGGATCTCCGTGCCTTCTGTGTGAAAACCTTCACCCTGCTTCTCTCAAGCAAATATGCAGATTTGGAACTTTTTTCACTGCAACTTTACCATATTCCAAACTAAGCAGTTTTGGGACTCTCTTTGGCCTGTTGTTTTGGCACATATATGGAAGTTTTGTCAATGTTCTGTGTTGCCGTAGAAACTAGTTACAAATGTATTGCTTGAGATCTAATAACTTGTTATTATATCATAAACATTACATGATATTGGGATCACCTAATAATGGAAACTGCTACCTTAGTCACCATCTCCATATCGTCTTGTTTACTTGTGAGCTTTACTTATTCTGTTAGAAATTCTGATAAGTTATAAATTTCAGAACAAATTTGATTAAATTCGTGCACTGATGAAGAATATTTTAGGGGCCGCCTCAACAACCTATTGCTGTACGTTAATTCCTTGACAAATGATCTGAAATTCCCAGATTTTGAAATTTTGAAACAAAGTAATGTTTGAGATTTCTGAGATATTAGAGATTGAATATCCAATGTTTCCCTGTGTTTTTTTGATGCCTGCTATCGTATTGAGCAAGCCTGATAGGGGGGGGAAAACCAACACCAAACAAAGCAATAATATTGTAATAGTAATACCGAGTTTCTAGCAGCAAAATACTTTAATGACCAATGTATGAGATAAAAATTACAATGCAAAGAAATACGCATTTAAGTGGAGAAACCCTCTTGGAGTATAAATATTCCCACCACCAACAAAATCAGTTTTATTAGAAAAGAATAATGGTTACAGAGTTGCTTATCTCAGGTTTATTGTGAATCTGGCTGTTGTCGCTGCGTATAGACAGATGTGAATCTCCTTCAGAAAACCTGGGATCTCCATCTCTGCTTATTTTTTTTTTTTTGTCAACGTGGGTTGGCTAAAGAAGCCAGCTGCGTGTTAATTTTATTCGATTCTAGTAGGGGAGAAGAGCCTGAAGTTGTAAAAAAAAAAAAAAAAAACCAAAAACAAAAAGAAAGAACTGGAACAAAAAAAAACACAGAAATGAAACTCAGCGCTCAGCTTGAGTGAATTAAGGGCTTGATGGGCAAAGTTCAGATCATTTTGTGCTTCTAAAATATGTAGAGCAATAAAAAGAAATAAACCAAAATTCAATATGTTCATTATGATCCCCAGATTTAAAATAATGGCATATTTGATGCATTTCAATACGGATTTTTTTTAAAAACATTAAAATAACTGCAGAACTTGGAAAGAATAAGAAACAAGGGAGAACCTAATAAACAATCTTGGGGTTGGCTTGGGAAAATAGGTAGAGGTTGCAGGCCCCAATCATTCTCCATAGAAGGATGATATACTTGACGCATGTATGTTTCATACGTAGCAATCTCTTCATAAGATGACGAGTTAGTGAATGCTTTTCACCTCGAATATTTTTATATGCGGTTTATTCAAAAGTTAAGAGACTTCTTCTTGAATTAATCTTGCAAAGAAAGAGTTCCACCAGACTTGCGAAAACCAATGTTAATTTCATGGGATCGAGGCTTTCCTAGCTTACCAATTAATTCCACAGCTTGCTGGTCGATCTGGAGAATTACATAATTTACTAAAAATGTAATTGAAATCTAATTATGAATTTCAGCTGAATTCAATCAAATTAATGCAGTCAGGGTTAGTAGGATAGAAAATCCCCGGGCATCCGTTGGGTAAAGTTAGTAGGAGAACTCAGATGGTAATCTATATAATTAAATAATTACTTTAAGGCAACAAAGATAACGCTGCTGGCGTATGTACCATATAAAACTTCAAATTGATAAGCAAATCGGGCCAGAAATGGTAAATGTAACTGTAAAACGTGTCTATGGGGATTATCATTTGTGAAGTCATGTGGGATTTGAAGTCCCAGCTTACCAATACCAAATCCCAATGCATAAGCGTTAAGTCAAATATGAAAGCAACTCTCACTCTTTCATGGTTAGTTGATAAATATTTAATCCAAATAGGTAAGTGGCCTTCAGAAGAGCCTTTGGGTATTGAACCTGCAGATTTCGCATCAGCTTGGTTTGGGCTCAGACTGCACTAGTCTCGCTGCTGGCTAGAGACTAATATTATTGGGCCCAGACCTAGCCCTCGATAACTGAGAGCTTAGCAAGTGACTAAGGGTCAAGTCGAGAGGGGCCAACACGCGCCACTACAACTCCAGCACCAGGCACAAGGGAGCTACCTTCCTTCATTACTTTAATAATTTAATAATACTCAGAGACTATACTATTAAGCTCCTGGGATTCATTGGAGAGTGAACCCCAACTACTAAGGTCGCCAAAGGAAGGATCCCACAAGGGGCGCTCTATTGTCCAACCCTAATTAATATGAATTAAAATCCAATAGATAATCCACCCTAGATAATCATACAATCGATCATTCTATGGTAGATGTAATATCACGCGTCTGCCCTGTATATAGAGACCCTACTTCTATCGACAGTAACTGTAGAAAACCTTTATTGGAAGCACAACTATACAGAGATCACTATCTTTGGTTAGGGTTCTATAAGCAATTAAATGGTGCAATACTTATGGTTATAATTAGATCTCTATCATGTGTTGCGCAGGAGTTTAAATAGGTAACTACTAAGCAAAGGATGCAGCGACACCTATTTTCTATTGCACATTTTAAAATCCAAAAGAATTAAGTATACGCTCCAACTAATCAATCCGCATAAACGATTTGTGCAGTAAACGAGGGATCATTCACCCCCCCAAAAAAAATAAAAAATTAATAACAATAATAATAATGCCAACCTTGAAGGAAACAAGAACAGCATTGCAAAACTAGGACAAGGGATTACCTCCTAATGGAAATGTTCGGTTTAGTTTACCGAATCTAGAAGGAAAACATCCACGAGGATAGAAACCCTAACTCTTTACAAGATGAAATAAAACACATAAATAAAACTACTCCTTATCCACACAAGCATAGACGTGATAGGTGCAAGATTTCTCAAATTGCGTCTTGCATCTTCTGAAGAAATTTCGATGGTATACGAAAAGGGTTCATCCGGGTTCAAACTTAATTTATAGCTCTTGCCTTACCTTGGATCAGGGACAATACAAAATCATTAATTAATGAAGGAAGACATATTATAAACTAACAAGACTCTACGGATTTCACCAAAGCATGATACCAACGCAGGTACAACTACAGCCGAAAGGGTAGCAAACAAACACTAAGTTACTTATTAACCATATCCTGGGTCTACTGCAGAAATCACTAAAATCACATCAAAGGACCTAGGGAGATAGACATTCTCTGAGATGCTATGTAAGAATCCAATGGCCTAAACAGAACTCGCCTTCGGTAACAACCTAGAAAAAAAATTGTATTCCCTACGTTATTGTAAACAAATGGCTACGAAGTTCAGAAAACAATTACTATTTAGTCATTCGATTTCCAAAATTTATCTGTCACCGAGCACAACTGGGCGTTGAAGCAGATTTCCCTTCTTCCTTTCTAGCATACCAAAAACGAATGCACCCCCTAGTCTATGGCAAGATCACCTGCCACTCTCCAAAACTTCTCCCTCCTAGCATTGAGGCGTTGCCAATGCCCCTTAGCGCGGTGAAGCTGTAAAAGAAACAATAATGGTGAATCAATAAAGAGGGAGGCTATGTCGAAGGCCTGAAAATTTAGCCGAGCGGCTGCTTGGAGTTGCAGAGCCCGCATGGGGAAAATTCGGTAAGGAAAGTGAAAGCCTGAGAAAAGTTTACCCTTTTTAGGTCTTGGTCCTTTAATTATTTTTTTATTATTGCATGTTGGCCGCGTGTGGCCTTCATGCAGAGTGACTCTTTGTCGGGAGTGACGCTTATCCGAATATGTTTTTAAATTAAACATATTTATATATATTCTAAATTGTTTATGGATTATGAAAATGGTGATTCAAATAATTTAATTAATGGTTAGTCAAACGTTTATTTTTATTTTTTATTTTTTGTTATATATTATTAATTATTTTTAATATATTAATTAAATTGTTTAATTAAATTTGTCCCTATAGTTTAAATTTTGACTACATTAAAGTTAAACTCTCAAATATAAATAAAGAATTATAAAATCAAAATGTATAATTTATTTAAATTCTATATTCCTTACTTATGTGCTAAGATTAATTTAAATTTAAGTTTAAACATAGGGTTAGCAATAAGTCTAAGTAATTAGTTAAATAACCTAATGACTTTGTAGGGTTAAATTGCAAAGTAATTTGAATTAGATATAAGGTTAGGAGGTGACTTCGGCTAGATTGAATTTAGGTTTGGTACGAGGCTCTATATGTTGGTTTTCTTATGATAGTGTAAGACGAGGCTAGGTCATGTCCCTAAAAATCCCAAGTTCCATAGGACGAGAGAGAGGCCATATGTTTCGTATTATGTGTGAGATAATATGCGACTAATGAAAACATTAAAGGTACTATGGATGCATTTGAAAAACGTTAAGGAGGAATGGTGCAATATAATGTCTAGACATGTAACATCGAAAGGACTAAGAGTTTTGAAAATGATAATGATATCAATAAGTAAATATATGTGACAAGTAAACACAACATAAGTAAAGTATGCAAGAAAAAATAAAAATACAATATGTTTAAACGACACTTAATTACCATAAGAGCGAGTGTTAGGGATAGAAGGAGTAGTACACAAATGAAGAAGTCTTTCAAGCCCTATAATAAGAACTAGTGTAGAAATATGAAGTTGAATAGATGAATGACATTTCAATATTGTTATAGCAAACGATATGGCGAGCATGGGTCGGTTGATCCATTATTGAACTTCTAGGATGGCTTAGCAAGAGGAAAGCCGTGAGGGAGCTAGAGATATGTAGGAGTGGTTAGAAATCACCATGGATAATATCAATGAAGGCATGGCATATAACTATTAATATTACAAGGTATAAACTGAGAAAATAATATAAGAACAATTATAGTTATAAGAGTAAGAATTGCATGGTAGTATTATAGATTGTAATGATGGCCCTTGTAGGAAGTAAAAATTTTAAAACATTTTGGGCATATTATATTACCCTTGCTAGTAGGCATATTTGAGCATCTCTGATGAACACTATATATAATAGGATTGCGTCCTAGGTGAAATAACATACTTCCCAAGAGAATTTACGATGGAAATAATCACGAGGATTGCGTCCTAGGAATTAATGATTTGATGCTTTGATCATGAACACATAATCAATCATTGTAATAACACATCAAGGTCGAGGTCTGGGTCGACCACCTTCACTTTCACCTTCACCTCCACCTCTTCCACCGTCATCGACATCGCCACAATTCTTCCAGTAATGGCATAGTGTTGATCCTTCCATAGTTGGCATTAGGAATATGTTAGGTTTTTACCACATTGCGGTTTGTATGAAAACATATATTTTATGGTATTATAATGATTATCTATGTTCGAGTGTTGCAATGATGCAATACGGTGAGGAAAGGCTATGCTATACATCCATAACTTACGTATGATAAATAAGTTACATTACCCCTAAATACCTTCATTTATGAGAAGACGTTAAAAGTCTAGTTGTATTGGCAAACACCATAGTTTGAGCTAACATAGTTGAATTTAGGCATCAAATTGGTAAATAAATATATGTGCACAAGTGTTGGATATTGATGCTTGATAGTACTAATTAATCAGTATGATGTATTCTGCCACATTGTGTGCAATTAATCATGTTTCAATATAGTAAGTGGAAAGAGATTGAAGGAACTAGGTATGTGCGAAAAAAGGGTAGGGGTTATATGCCGCTAGTCTTGCTTAGGATAAATTGTCATGATGGGGGAAAATATTATTGAGAAACAACTAGGATTTAATAATTACAAAATGAACAAGCAATACAATATAAAAGTAGGTAAATTATTGAGGGACTAATAAAGTTACCGTGAATGAACATGCGCCGAAACCTCAACAGGGTTAAGTGAAATAATAATACAAGTAAATGGAGCAATAATGGAGGCAAAATAGGAATCAATGTGCACCTCAATGAATAAAGTTACGTTGTTTAAACCCCTAACAGATACTATCAGTGAACTTAAGCATTTTGATAAGATATAGTTACTAAAAACATTCTAATAAATGATAGTTCTCCTAATTTAATATTTGTTACAATACTTATGGTTATCAAGGATGCAGATTGCTTATTAACACTAAGGTGATAATAATGTTTGACCTTAGGATGAAATAACAGGGATCTTCGTCTCCTAGGAGAGGTATGCAAATCTTAAAGATCCTTGTAGTTTCTTGTTGAATAATTAAAGATTATGAACTCTCAGCTCTCCATTTTAAACATCGATTATTCTATGCTAAGTTAGATCAATATACGCTTATGATGAGGACTTGGTTATGTGACGAATAAACTGATCTAGATGGGGTAACTTAAGGACATGGTTATCGGTTCATAGTATGATGCTAAGGTGGGTAGAACCTAATTATAACCTTTAATAATTCTAAAATATAATATTGAGATTCTACAGAAGGATGAATCTAAATGAATACAAATTAGGGTATTAAAGATATAGAATCATAAGATAATATTGGCATAGTTGGTCAAGTCAAAGCTAAGTAGGACAAGTATGGCCAACACCTTCTACTTGCAAGAATGAAGAGGATAGGCATCAAGATTTTCCCTGCATTATTATGACCATAAATTCGGGACGAAGTTTCCTAAAGGGTGGGTGTATGTAACGCCCCATATTTTGACTAGGCGTGTTTATGAGTTAGACTCCTTTCACTTTATTTGCTTATTATCTGTTCGACTCAGCTAGACAGAGTGAACTATATTCTCAGCATGTTAGACATGATGATATGTTTCTACTATGTTTAGGATGTTACTGTGCCCATGCTGATACTACGGTTATGATGTTATGATGTTACCATCCTCATGAGGTTATTTGATTTATGTGGTTACTATGTTGTAGTTATCACGAGATTCTTTTATTTCATAATGACAATGTAAGTTTAATAATCGTCCTGGATAAAATGTGATATATATGATGTGGTATTTATGCTGGGATCGATTTAATGATTTTATGTGATGAAATAAATTATGTTGACAATATGGATCAGACAATGATAGAATAGAAATATTGTTATAAATGTATGGCTGCAAAGTACTAATCCACAGGACACCGGGGCTATGTAATAGCGGGGATACTTGATATGAAGTATGGTATAGTACCTATTTTCCAGAGAGCCTTGTTTACCAAAGTTGATGATATGATGACACAAACCAATAATCTCGAGAGCAACAAAGTGTGAGTTGATAAGGGCGTAGACCCAGTATGTTGAGAGGGATGGATGTATTTCCCACCCTATGTTTCTATGATACCCGAGGTCATGGGAGGGCCGTGTTGAGACACGCTCCCCAAGATGTT
Organism: Larix kaempferi; assembly: GCA_027924585.1. Classification (NCBI taxonomy): domain Eukaryota; kingdom Viridiplantae; phylum Streptophyta; class Pinopsida; order Pinales; family Pinaceae; genus Larix; species Larix kaempferi. Next base: position 8,630,728 of record BSBM01000010.1, on the reverse strand, counting down.
GTGATGACGATGGTCGGATGCCTGCTAGAAGAGGTTATGTCCGCTAGTTAGCCGATGCTACCACTCTCACGTTCTATGTGGCTAGGTCAGTATAGCTGACATCCACTTTTGTACTAGCAGAGGAAGGATAGGGAGGATGCGGATGCAGGTTAGGATGGGAGGATATTTTAGTGAGTACTATTGAGGGTTGGGTATTCCTTGATCCCGAGTTAGTGGTAGTAGGTAGATTTCCTTGTACTTGATTGATTGAACTGATGTAATCATAAAAATAATGAAATGAAATCTTAAAAACTCATAAGATAACCAATGATGTTTTAAGTAATGTTATGATAAATGTAATATACTTGTTCTATTCGCATGAAGTATTATTAGTATTAGTTAGCTGTTAAGCATAGGAAATATGATGTATGTTTATAGTACCTGTCAGACCTGTGCATACGTTGGCCACGCATGCATATTTTGTACATGTGCGATAGTATCAGTTTACGACATACTTATCAATATTTAACAATGTTATAAGTTGTCATAGATAACTCAGTTAAGGTTTGGGTAAACGACATGAGTAATAGATGATCGATTTGATTATGTATAAAATAAGTTAATTAGTCATATATGTAAACATTGTAATGAACAATTAAAATAATTGCCGCCAATTGTAATTCTCATCAAGTGAAGGTATCGGAAATAGGAAGTAGAGCAGATAAACATTAATGCTCGAAGCGTGTACTATCTAATTGTTAATATTGATTAATTAAACCCTTAAGAGTACTTCGTTTATCAATAAAAGTATGTTACATTAGTGCTAAGGTACTCATTATTAATTAAGTATGTTAGATTAGTGCTACGGTACTTAAATCACCATTAATATTTATTATTATTATGATTATTTAATATTATTATTATGATTATTTAATATTATTATTATTATTATTTAACTAATGTTAATGATGATAATGTGTCCTTATTGGAATAAAAGAAATCATAAGTGGGTAAGTGAACGTGTTTGAATTATTAAATTAATTAATTTATTGTTATGAAACGAGAAAGGAGTATTATTAAATTATTAAATGAGGAAGGTTAAGATAAAACTCAATTAAATTTATATTCATAAATTACGGTCATGTCAGACAACCGATCTGAGATTGGATTTTTATATATATTTTTATAATTAAAACAAACTACCACTTCAAATTTGAAAGGGTCAACATGATAGTATTTAATTATTATTTTAATCAACATATTAATTGGAGGATAAGACTAATATTGAATCCACCGCCTCATGAATGTCTTAAATTGAATAGTTCAAGAATCATTAAATAAAGTACATTCAACCTATCAAATCCAACCTAACTAGAATTAATACCATTGAAATGCTCGAGAAGAGAAGTACTATAAAATAATATTTATTTATGAATAGGATTGTAAAACAAGCCATCAATTTAATGTTTTGGGGGCTCGAGGATTTTTATGGAGGGCGGTGGAGTAAACAGGAAGGCAAGTGAAGGAGGAAAAGAGTACATAAAGAGGAGTTTGGGGATTAGAGAGGGGATCGGTTTTGGGAGAAGTACACTTAGTGTTTTGATAAAAAGGAGGAATGCCGAGGAGGGGGATAACTCGAAGCTTTGAGGAGGTGGGAAACTCAAAAGAATGAGGTGGGGTTAACTCTTGAACTATGGAATTGTACTAAGGAAAGATGTTGTCGGGATTATTGGTTTGTGGGCTCGGGGGCTAGGAAACCCGTCGGTTTCCTAGGGCCAGCATGATAAGAGCTGGTCGGCAGGGTGGATCATCTATTTTTGGTTACTAAGGCTTGGACCAAAGGAGCTACGAAGTCGATAGGGGAAATCTACAACCTACATCGGTCCATGTATTCTACTGGTAATTAGAAAAATGATTTATATTTCAATATACTGAGTATTATGCAAGAAATTACAATTATATGTATGTTGTTAAAATTACTATATGTAGGTGCAATGTATGCTGCTAGACATTTTCTAATCACTAAAATTATGCAGAAAATTAGCATAACGAAAGCAGAATGATACTTATTTATTATTGAAATAAAAAGGGGGAAAAACAACTCCGTAGGAGCTGGTTACAAAACTTGAATTTCAAAATCTACAACTTCGGTGGCTCTCTGGATAGAGGGGCACTGCATTAAATCTATCTTCTTCTACGGATCTTGGTGTTAGAGATTACTCACATGCCTACTTTATGGTTGATTTTTAATCAACATATTGGATCTTAGTGTGAGAGATTACTCACATGCCTATGACTGTATGGTTGATTTTTAATCAACATATTGTTCATACTTGCACTTAAAAATTAAAAAGGAATGACCAGTCCGAAACATTTGCCTATATATCGGTTTAATTGCTTAATTTTCGGTTTCTCCTTTGCATTTGCTGCTGGGAGTTGATTGTTTCAAGCAGGCCCAAGAACCTTAAGAATTTTATTTTTTGATAGGAAAATGGTTGAGCAAATTCGGAGATTAAAATTATGGGGAAACGGCATCAGTTGCACCAACCAGGGGATCGAGGACAAGGGAAGAGATTCCACAAAGGGACAATGTGAATCCACAGAGGGACAATGTGAATCCAAAGAGAGTCTGTCAAGACGACGGACCGTGGAGATGCACTGTTCCACCTGTTCAACAATCTAGAAGACGTGTTCTTCTTTCCAATTTGACAAATCATGCCTCCACCCAATCTAAGCATGGCGTTCCCCATAGCCAAGTGAGAGCATTTTCCAATTTCTGTCCAAATGGGTTTTCTTCGTTTTGGCATTTGAATTCAGAGAATGCAAGGGTTTTAGGTTTGTTTGGGGTATTTATTGTATTTATACTGGGCAGTTTGCTTTTGATAAGTTCTGTTCGAAATTGTAAAAACATGATTTCTTTGTCTTAAAGGGATCTATTAGCCAATCAGCACTTTCAAAGGCTAGGACTAGAGGGACTCCCGGTGACACAAGAGACTCTGAAATTCAAAAGGGTGCTGCAAAATCCTCTATTCCCAGCCAGCCTGCAAAACCCGATAATGTTGGTCTAAGGGTTCTGAGAAACAATGTGGCGTGCAATACCTCTAATCTGGACGACAAGATTTCATATACAGGAGGAAAGATTTCAAACACAACTTCTTCTCATTCTTCAAGTATTACAGAGGCTCTATCCATCGATGGCAATGCCTCAGATATTGCTTCGCTGGAGCAGAAATCCTTGCAGAACTTGTACATATCAAAGCATCATTCAAAGTCAAAACCATTGGAAGGTAATTTTATGAATAAACTCTATGCTTCATCACTCGTGTGCTATGTGACCAGAAACCTAACCCGGGGGTTCATTTCTTGGTTTTGTTCCCGCTTCTGTCCTGACCCTATATTAGTGCATTTTTGTTGATGCTTTTTATTCCCTAAAATCCAGGGTTCATTTCTTGTTTCTGTTCCCATACTTGTTCCCGCTTCTGTTCATGCTTCTTATTTCCCCAAATCCATTAGACCCATTTGTTGTTCCATTCCTTGTTTCTGGAAACATAGTTCATGTGAATTTTTTGTGTTTTATGTATTAATATCCCACTTCTTGTTCATTTTCAATCTCACAATTAGAAGGTTTTATTTTTATTTTTTTCACTACTCAACGTGAGCTGCATTTTTCATGTATGCTAACTGCTATAACTAATACTTGTTATAGTCCATCTATTTGAAGAAAGGACTCTAGTGGCAGCAAGGGTGCAAGAATCTAAGATTGTTGACATCGATGCAGATAATAGAAATCCTCAGATGTGCACATTCTATGCCACTGATATCTATAACTATCTTCACAACACTGAGGTACTTCCCACCCTTCATGTATTTCATATTTTTATAGGAATAAGATGTTTCAACTATGCTATGCAATACAATCAATTCATATGTAAGATATGACTATATCTACTGGTGCAGTTTATATGTAAGATATGATTATCACTGCTGGTTTTCTCTCAATAAATGATTGGTATTTTAACTTTTAAGCACCTGCTAATGCCAATTACAACAATGAAACCAAAACTGCTCAAGGATGCCTAGAAACACCTGCTAGTACATATTACAGCAAAGAACCAAGGCTATGAATATCCCTAGACATAGGGTACAACAGTTTGTTTTACAGGTGCCCTAATTTATGCTTGCCAAAGCAATGAGAAAACAAGGGATTTAGAGAGTAGGATATATCAGTAGAAAAAAATATTCATTACACAGAAAAGAAAACATTCTAAGGAAGACTAATTTTTTACTCCATGAGAGAATGACTGTACAGAGCATAATTACATATAATTACACTCCTCCATGCACATTGATATCAGCAACAAACTTTATTTCTCTGCCTGGGTCTGCAACCTGCTGTGACTGAAGCCTTGCTTTTTCTCTCTCCATGTTTCCCTCAATCACTGTCTTTTTGTCCCCAGTAAACTAAGAGTGCAAAAATAAGAAAAACTAAAACCTAGAAGAAATTTACTCAAATTGTCTTTTGTAACTCCTCTTTCCAAATGTGGAATTAATGCCAACAGGGCTCTAATACAGAGCCAGATCAGTTCTTCTTCCTTTTCCATCAACTTTGCCTCTATGTTGATGACTGGATCTGGCCTTTTTAGGTACTGTAACTGTTCTAAATCTCAGCTTGCAAATTTGGATTTGGTTCTTCTGCAATAGGTGTAACAGACTCTTCCTCTCCCTCATCGTCCAGCATCAAGGGTTCAAAAAGTTTGAGGGAATCCATGTTCATTATGTAATAAATTCACATATAACTGGACGATTCCAGCTTAAAAGGATTCTCTGGTATTTGCTGGATGATTTTGAAGTGTCCATACTAGATGGTTTTAACTTTTTGCTTGGGCCATGAAAACTTTTCTTGCTTATTTACAATCATACCATGTCCCCAAATTGAAAATTGTGAGCTGTCCTATGGTGGACATTGCCTTCTGTTGCAAACTGGCTTCAACTTGGGAATGAAAAAGAATGAACTTTCGAGTCCACTCTGACTTTAACACTCCAGAGCTGTTCATTACTAGACCTGCAACCTTCTTCCTCTTCCATTCTTTGTAACTCCATATCAAATGGATTTTTGAAAACTAATTCCAACCTTAAGTCCAGCCTCTCCACTTGGGATGCATAAGATGAAGTAAGTAAGATAATTTTGTTTATGTCCAACAAGTGACCATAAATAGGTCAAAGGGACTGCTAGGTACATCGGAAACAATACATATTGAGAGTGTGAGTGCAACTCCTATAAAAGCATATCTAACCTCTAATATCAAAAACCTAGAGTCTAAAGACTACATTCCAAGTCTATCATCTACGAAATAGAAAGATACATTGTTGGGAGTCCCAGAAAGAGAGGATCCCTCTCAAGAACTCTAAAACTAACAGAAATGTCTCGACTGGAGGTGCATAACTTAAGAATATAGTACAACAATCCATCCTTTAACTGAAAATATTTCACTGCATCTTTATACTTACATCATTACATGCATCTATTTGTTGCAATGCTGCCAAGATGCGTCCAATGTCTACATCAACAGTGGACATCATCTTGAATTCTTCATGTGAAAAAGATGCCAAGTGCATGACTAATTCCAAAGATGAAACTCTAGGTGGCATGCTAGGTGATATATTTTTCCTTATAACTCCTTGCTCTTTGTTTTCTAGCAGGGAGGGCGTGTATAGCCCTAAGTTGGGTAGGGTTGCATCTGGCACTAGCTAAATTCCCTGTTGAACAAGCCTTTCAACCAACATCCCTTTGGCTCAAGAAATACTTCCTTGTGCTGCTATATGAAGGCTCCTTATAGACAAGGCTGAATTTGTCCTGTTATTTCAAATTGAATCAATTTTCATTACTAAATTCGTGTTTGTTGTATCTCCCTCATATGTCTAAAATAGTAAAATGTAGTTCAACATATTCATCCATCTAGTGATTCTTGAATTATATATCGAGGGGCACTAACTGCTAAGGAAATAGAAGCATGCAGTACACGTTTTTAAGGTATCAATAAATTGAAGCATTTATTGAAAGAATTAAAATGGCTATATATTTATATTTATTTATTTACAGGCACAATATTATATCTAATGAGAATTTAGCCCGGTGGGTTAGCTCGAGTGGTTGAAAGATGTTTCTTGCAAGAGGAGGTCTTGGGGTCAAATCCCTGGGTGGCTATGTATAGATTGTATGAGGGCCTCACTCGAAGTCCCCACCAGGTTAGGCCCCGTAATCAGGGCTGGCTGGTTTACCCATAGAAATACTTGGCTTCCCCATGTTCTCTGGATTTTGGGGGGGTTTTGTGGATGTAGCGAGCAACCGATTCTTCGGAGTTGTGAACCACATGAAATATATATATATATATATATATATATAATGGCAATGTATGGTGAGGCAGCACGGTATAGGTCTTTATCAGAGATCACCAATGACGAATTGCTCTAAGTCTTGGCAGGTAAGGGAACAAGAAAATGTCACACCAAACTACTTATAGATGGGTCTTTGGACAATGCCAAAGAAGGGCTAAATATTTCTTTTGAATCCAAGTCTTTTAAGGATGTGGTTGTCTAGTTTAAGTGGACAACGATTCATAAGGATATGGCTATCACAAAAGACATTGTAAAATTTGGATAGATAGGAACTGTGAAGTTAAAAGGGCATACATGCCTTTTCCTGTGTGGAAAATGATATTTTATATGAAGTTTGGAGATAAAAGGAAATGGAAAATTTTCACACGAAGGCTCCTTTTTCAATAGAGTGGGTATGTTAGTGAGATTACTAAGACGTGGGTTTTAGCCCTCCTGAAACGTTGTTAACAACCCCTATAAGGGTCACATTTCCTTTTCAACTCCTGGAATGTTGGAAAGAAAACATGTTCTATTTAATAGGGGACAATTGAAAAATATGTTCAAATATCTGTCTAATTCTAGAAAGTAGGATAGTTTCCTACGCAAGGTTTTATATCAAGATGGATATTGAGAATCTCTTCTAGATTTAGTGACAATTGAGGCATGGGGACACTCACACGAACAGGTTCAAGACTTTCAAAATGCTCATTTTAATTGCAGGAAATGTCAGGAATATGGCGATTTACAGCAAATGTTACCAAAAAGTGATACCAGGGGGGATTCCAAATATTAAAGCGCCAAATCATGGTAAACAGTCCAAGGAAAATCAAGTTAGGAAGTGCCCTTGATAACTAAGCAAGGGGACACAGACAAGGCTTCAGAAAAGAGAACTTGAAGGTTTATGATAATCTATATGTTAATTAGACCTTTCATAGAGGGACTTAGAACCAGGCTTTCTAGAAACAAGGTGATAGTCTGTTGGGAAGGGATTTGAAATTTGAAATCTGCTCTGATGGAGACTACAGAAGTGATAAAAGAAGCATTGTCCATTGAAATGAACTCAGGGAATAGTAAATACATGGAGCAATCCAGTTTAAATATGGAAGTTAAAGATGACAGAATTGGAAGAAATAAACTTGACGTGGGAATCAAAACCTCCTTGGTAGGAGTGTGCAGTTGGGGAAATTAGATACAAAGATAAGAGGTTTATATAAATGAAAGCTCATAGGTTCAGCTGGATGGGAAATATGCGATAATTTTAACACCTAAACTCTCCATGTTCTGTTGCATCCAGTGACTCACTTTTGCACTCTTATCCTTTTGTAATGTTGTGTATGTATGTATGTTTTGTGTTACACCAATGCAAATGAAAACAAAAGAAATTTATTATAATAAGGTTTTAGATGGAAGCTTATGATTTTAGCCCCAGGTAAAGCAAGAAACAGATTGCAAATTCGTCTGGACTATGAATTTGCTATGTCATGTTTTTGATCTATGATCTTTGGCTTATTTAGTCTCCAAACGTGCTGATATATCTATTTATAATAGGCCGTTTGAAGGTTGAATGGTGACTTCTTTACATTTTTGGTAAGATCCTATGCTACTTAATATTAGGGAAATATGGAATTTTTAGATGGCTACAAAATCTCTATACAGTAAAGATGGTATTTACAAAAATGTTCAAAATTGCTCTGTGAATTTGAGTCCTTGATGTCAACTGTGAAGTTCCAGGATTCTGCTCGACTATGGGTTGATGTCGTGGTTTGAATATCATGGCGGTTTTTATGTTATTCACTTACGCGGGGCAGTATTCTGGGCGAGAATCAAGATTATTGGATGGATTTGGTGGCACTGGCTATTAATTTTCCTGTTTCTCAGAACTTGAGGCTAAATGATTTCCAGTGCAGGCAATTTCTAATTTGTAACTGCTTTATGATAGCATCCTTGAGAAACGTGATCTCTCACATGAGTAGTCATAAACAATCTAAAATATCCATTATAAAGTCCACTTGATCCTAGATAAAAGAAAAGATAGCATTTGAAGATATGTCAATGAGAACTACTATTCTGATGCCACTCATAGACAAAGGGGAATTAAGGTTTTTTATGATGTTTTTAATGCTCATTTATAAATTGTATCTCGGTGTAAAAGAGAAGGCAAAGCATCCTATGTAATAATCAACAGTTTTCTTGATTTCAATGTAAAAATCAGTGCCTTGTAAAGTTTTCTCATTTTTCATGACCCAAAACTAAACAATATTCAAAGTCAATACGTTTTGGGATTGAATAAAATTAGCCATATTGTAATGTGTTATCCCTGATGTTACCCAGAAACTTCAAGCTAGGTGTCGTCCCCATTGTCAAACCTTGTGGAAAACTTTCAGAGGTGTTCTGGCCAATTAATATGATGTATTTTAGAAGAATGAATTTTTCCTTTCATTTTTAGTGAGCAGGGCTTGTGCAAGGTCTCCATTAACACATGCAAGAAGAAAAACGTAATAAGTAAATAAATAGGATTATAAGAATAACTAAGAAATTTCTGGTTAATCTTTAAAGTGAATTTAGGTTAGTTGTTACTCAATTATGAGCTTTTCCCTTGGATATTGGTCCATTTGTGTGCATGTACAAGAACACACTTGTATCTCTCTTAATTGTGAATCCTAATGCATTTTATACGAAAACCTTTATAATTGTTGTTTCAATAAAATTTCAAAACTATTGTTTTGGAAAATAATTGTTTTTTGAAATTTTATATTTCCTAGTTTCAAGTAATTTTGGTGATTCATGTATTACTAATTAGTAAAATGAAATTCTCTTTCAGAAATTTTTTACTCAATAAAAGCATAATTCAAAAAAACATTTTTTGCTAGTTAAAGGCGAAAATCACCTTGGTGTATTAGTAATTTTGAAGGATTTCCAAGTTCAAGTGCTTCATGCTCATTAGGTACTGACATGTTTGTTTTATCTATGAAACATTACTTGCAGCTTTTGACTCTCATATGATAATATCTCATATATGCTATGATTTTGTTGTTTGGTTTCTGAAGGGGGAACCGAGCTTCCATTTATATGGTTTCATAATGTGCATTTCAACAACTGCTGCAAGAGCTTTAAAGGCTGTGCATCAAGGGATCTTACTTTCTTCTGAAGGGTATAAGAAACTTCATCTTGTCATTTGAAATCATTAACACATTAAAATATTTGGCTCTTTTTGAGATCAAAGACAAAGAATTTAAGAGAGTTGGATCAATTTGTTTTAGCCTTCTTTATTTCATAAATGGCAGGGAAAAGCTGAACTCCATTAATATCCTTTTGTACATGGCACCCATTGCTGTACTGCTACTGCTTCCAGCAACTTTAATCATGGAACCTAAATGTCCTTCGGATGACTGTCGGACTTGCAAGGCAGGATGTGAAGATTGTATAATACCTGCTTTTCAATTCAACATTGGCATATTTTGTCAATTTAACTAACTTTTTGGTGACTAAGTACACTAGTGCCTTAACTCTTCAGGTACGTATCTAGTTTCAGATTCATGTTTCTCTGAGACTCATTTACGTTGTGGGTTTTCTTTTTGTCCTATGAAGAAAGCAATTGTACTAGGTCAAGTTAAGGAGTCATCTCGATAGACATGTGGTAGGTAGTGTTGTAGCAATATTCGCCTAGATGTAACCATTTGATCCAAATCCTTAACTGTAATATAACAAATACTGGTATATTGATGTTGTGTGGGGTTTGTTGCAATATGTGGTAGTTTATTCAAATGTTTGATGTACAGTTTAGCCAATAACAATTTTGCATGGATAATAATAATTTTGCATGACCCCAATATATTAAATAATCAGATCTACAATGCAAATAAGCTCAGAAGTAAAGCATGGACATACCAATGAGATGTACTGGAGTAGTGGAACACCATATAGAAGATATGCGGGCCATGCAAAATGTATGGTGCAAGTGCATGGAAGCAACTACTAAGAGAATCGGTCCATGCAGTAGCTCACACCCTCCTCCAGTGTCATATCTTAGAAACAGCTCCTGAAATTATAATATGGATCCCAATAAGCAGCAGTAGGATCAATAGTAGTTCACCTAGTGAATAGTATGAATGATAGAGCCCTAATGAACCAGATGAATATGCCTCCAGTGATCCAAATAAGAGAAGTGCACCCTTAGTGTTGTTTAGGAAGAATAGGGAGCGCCCTCAATGATGCAACTAGGCAGAACACTTGCATTTGAGTTGGTGCATAAATGAAAAATACTAGGAAAAAAACAATATAATTATTCATGCCATAAAAACTATACACCTGATCACAGAGATCAATCTATTATGAGATAGGTACAAATCCTTGTATTGCAGCAAGTTATGTGATATCTGTATGTACCAAAGGCATACAAGAGAATGGGTATAGTATATATTAACAGGAAGAGAGTTAGTTCTACAACTCTTATGCTTCTTGGAGCATAAGCTGGGAATAATTTATAAAACATTTTTGTAGTGAAGGGTGCATATTACATCCCAGATGGGGATATGGGTAATGTGATATGACAATGATGTGGCATAAGTCAGCTTAATATATATTTATTTTGCAAGGAAAACCTCATGGATCTCCCCAGTCCCCACTCCCAGCTCCTGGAATATCCATATGGAGGGCAACTCAACTGCCAACCACAATAACAGCTTGCAATATAGTTAATTAAACAAAACTGCTATTGCGTTTTCATAGATGGATTTGAATTCAGGGCATCTACAGCTTTGGAGGACATTTGGATTTGATAGACAGGAATCAACAAGTTCATGGCTACCTTCTCATAACATTTTATTGAATCATACTGCACTGTATGGAGGGGTCAAATACAACTACTAGTAAAAAACAACTAGTTTAGATCCATCTTTACCCCAATATAAGTACTAAATGAAGCTGAGTTCATTAACAATGTTATGATTTCTTGCATTCCCTTTCATTTTCATTGGATTACTATAATCTTTTAATGCTTTTATGGTTATGGTGTTTAACAATTTTGAAGTATACCTTGTGGATATAGTATATTATCAGTGTTAATGATCTGTAAACGAGGGACTTAAATCCCAGTTTCTTTACCAACCTAGATCCTATGTGAAATTACTTCTGTAGATTTTTGTGGTTAGACATCTTTGGGGTCTCTTCAAACAGTTTCAAAAGTCAAAAGGATCTCTAGGCTTATTATGGTAGATTTTTGTGTTTATCAATGTGTTTTGAAAAATAAATTGGATTTTAAGCATGGTTGCCTTTGAATATTATTGTCTTTTCTTAGAATTAGAAATGATGCAATATTGGTGTTCATATTCTCCTCTCCCCAATTCTGAAAGGGTTCTAGATCAATGGAAGAGCGCCTTCCTTACAAGCAGGAGGTTGGTGGTTCGATTCCTCCATGCCCTATTGATATTGCAATATTGGTATTTTTAATAAAATATATTTTATTACGATTTATTTGGGTATAGAGGGGGTTTCAAACTGCCCTTGTAGGCATCTACAAGGGGGGTTCCAAACCGCCCCTATATGCATCTACAAGGGGGGTTACAAACTTCCCCTATAGGCCTCTACGAGGGGGGTTTCAAACTACCTCTATAGGCCTCTACGAGGGGGGTTCAAAACCGCCCCTATAAGCCTCTACGAGGGGGGTTCTAAACTCCCCCTATAGGCCTCTACAAGGGGGGTTCCAAACCACCGCTATAGGACTATACGAGGGGGGTTTGAAACTGCCCCTATAGTCTGCTACGAGGGGGGTTCCAAACTGTCCCTGTAGGTTTGTATGAGGGGGCTTATGAGGGGGGTTCACAACCGCCCTCGTAGGTCTCTATGAAGGGGGTTCAAAACCGCCCCCGTAGGTCTCTATGAAGGGGTCTATGAGGGGGTTTCAAAACCGCCTCCATAGAACTCTATGAGGGGGGTCACAAACCACCCCCAAAAGTGACTTTTGGGGGCGGTTCCAATCTCGTCAAAAACCGCCCTTAAAGGGAAAAACTTTTAACATCGGTGCCTTTAGGGGAGGTTTTTCCAAAACCACCCTTAAATCCAAACCCCCCCCCCCCCCGTAGGTCACTTTTGGGGGCGGAAGACAACCCCCCCTAAAGGCCAAAAATGTAGTAGTGTGATTACCAAAAATACTTTAAACATATATATGTTTATTTTCTGTCTTGTTTTGAATCTGCATTTGTTGATAGTATTTGTTTGCATTGGAACAATTCTTTGTGGAACTGGTGCAACACTACTTATTGTTATAATACTTGTTTTGCAGTGTGGTCCAATGATAATTTTTTCTTCATTTAGAGAATTTTATCTTTTGACTGATAGTGTATCTCTGCTCTTCCTTTAAACTCCAATTATATCTTTTCTCTGCCTTTAAACACCGACTATATCTCTGCTTCTTCCTTTGAACTCCAACAATATATCTGCTCTTTCTTTAAAATACAACTCTATCTATGCTTATATCATTTATTCATCCTCTGATAAAATCGTAGGATTCCTCCTTTAGGGTCCCCTTGAACTGAACCTGAAACTTTAACAACTTCATACAAACAAATTACCCATCATAGTTATTGGAAAAATAAAATAAAAATCAAGAATAACTTAACAAACATAAGCAAAACCTTAACCTGTCAACCAGATCGAGCTGGTCCATTGTCGCCTTCGTCTTCCGTAGGATCCCTCCAGCAAAGCTCGTTTAACCATTGGCGAAGCAACCGTTAGCTTCGCCACCCAACCATAGGCTCATGCTTTCAGTCGCATGGCCTCCCCCGAGATTTGGGTCGTAGAGCTCACACACAAAAAAAAATCATGAAACCCAGTTTGGGATTCCCCCCCACCAAGATTTCCAGCCAAACCCTTAATAGCAGCAAGTCATGAGGTAACTCAATATTACGATAGCCATCCAGGGTCTGGGTCCTTTACCCATCCCCAAAGTATCCCTTTTAAAGGAAAATCCCCTGCGAAACATGTCGCTTCATGCATAAATAATTATTTAATTAATTCTTTAATGAAAAACAACTCACCCATCCAAGTGTCAGTTTCTCTAGGAGATGCACCAACATCCCTAAGTTTGCTCATGTTTGTCCCCTAGATATTTCACTTAACTCCTAGATTTGTGGTGTAGGTGGAGTTGACTAGGTGTCCATGCCTAGGATTCCATTTTGCTCCTAAATAAATATTTATAATATTTTTAAGTAATCAGGAATATCCTTTCATGTGCAATGCCTAAATTACTCAAATGCATTTCTAAGTAAATTTCTAGGTGCAAAATTATACGTTTCAACGCAGTTAAGTTTAGCAATCAACTGTTACTAGGGACCCGGTGTCGTGCCGTTGGGCCTCCTTGTTCCTTAATTTAATTTCTTTGACATGGCACCACTCCGTCGAGTCTAGTCATTCATAGTTTCCATTCCTTGGCAAGGCACCACATCGTTGGGTCCTTGCATTCACTCTTTCCGTTCTCGGCAGGGTACCGCACCGTCGGGCCCTTCTGCCGTCATCCTTCCGTTTTGACTTGTGGGAACTTCATGTAGGGATTTCAGGAGCCGTTACCTTCCATCCTCCATCTACACGCTATTAGGGACTAATGGCGTTGAGGAGTGAGTCCGTTCTCACTGCGCGCCCCCCAACTCGTACGTGACCAACTCCGTCGTGGCCCACCTCGTACGCCCTCACGCTTTCCTCTTGAGCAAGCGGATCAGTGCTTATCTGCTCAAGCGTGGTATTCTGTCGGAATTCAACATCGTTGTCGCTCTCCCTGTGTGTGATTTACTTGTACTCTACGACCCTTCATATTCCTTTGTCTGTCTGTCGGTGAACCGTTTCACCTGTCGCTACGTACATTTCTCACAAACATAAATTAGTAGCATTGTCCTCAATAATAACAATTTGGTTTATAAATCTATTGCTTCATTAAGCATCTATAATTTACTTAATCATTACTCATTCGTCTAATCACATAATCAATTGCACAACTAGTCGTTAAGCATCATTCATATGTACAGTTTTCATATCAAAGTTAATCGTTAAACAACATGAAATTGTCCATTCACAATAACTACCCAAATGCACATATATCAATCAATCGTAATCATAAATATACTCAAAATAAAATCATAGGGTTATTTTATTAATGTTTCAAACAGTCAGGTGACTCAGCAGGTGCCCTCAATGTCTATAGTAGTTTAGGGGCACTACATACACCCCTACTTATTTAGAACTTCGTCCCAAAGTTCAGAATAAAAATGGAAAGCTATGACGCATCTCAGTTGCGTCCTCCCAAGTTGCAGAGCTAGGATTGTAACTGTCCTACTGCACTTTGACTTGATCAATCCAGGATAATCATTTAGCAAGAACTAACCAATCAATTATACCACTCCACACATATAATTTAATTCTTTAATTCGTTGATCAATTATTGTTGTCATTCCCATCTTCAGGTTTTCCTCAATCATTTAAGACATAACAAGGCTCAAGAGACCATTATATTGAAGTTGTTCAGCCGGGTCACTCGACAGGTTCCCTTAAGGTCCACAGTCATTCTAGGGGCATTACATACACCCCCTCCTAAATAGAACTTCATCTCGAAGTTAATTTTTGTTATTGTACTTTCGATGCTAGGCTTTATCTTAATTTCTATTCTCATCTTCTGCCATTTTATTCTATTTTTATCCAACAATCAAGGCTCTAAGCACTACTAGTTCTAATCGTAAGTTTTCCTTCTTTTTTTTTCATCCAACATGGTCCCATTACATCCTCATGAACTCAATCATAATTTCACGGAATGCACATCAAATAATACTTTCATAATTGTTAGTCCCAAATTTAGATTTCTTATCTCTCCTATTCATCCGCGAAGATCCATGGTATCCAATTTATTTACTAGTTATATTGCGTCAATAACCACCCAATAATTTATCAACGTAATAAATCCAAGTAAGGTTTCAAATTTATTTGGTTATTTTCTCTTCAAGACAAGTCACGGTTCTTAACAAATAAGGAGAGACCCCGTAATAGTCCAAAAAAAACTAAAATTCAAAAAGACTACTGCCAAACCTCCAAATGTTTTAATAATGTTGGTTCTCAATAAGATAGGGTTCGAGTCGTCGAAATTTAGAGACTTGGTTGAAAGTGTTACATCTTATCTTCAAGTCCTTTCATCAGTAACATGATGTCCAAGTTAATGTGCTTATCATGTCCTTACCTCATTTCATCATTTCTGTTGTCATAAGATTTCTTCAACAGATTCATTGAAAGTCGTATAATGTGTGTTTTCTCATCCTCATAGAGTTCCATCTCGGGCTAGTCGTAATTTCATAATGTTTCTTCATGTCATGAGGTTAACATAATTGTGTTCAGCTCGTCGTTTCGATACTTCATTTCATTTGCATACTTCTTACATAATAGCATTATATGACTATGGTACTTATCAAAAAATATATATATATATATTACCTATCATCCTATGTGATAGTTATTCCTAATCATCCAGAGCCCTCTGACTCATCATCCAGCATTATCTTTAAGTTCTCTAGGACTTGGTCAACACCAACATACTTCATCATATTTAAACTAATATCATTGTAAAACATGCGTTAGGCATTCCAGTAATTCTTGAATTCCTAAATCAATTGATATGCAAATGCTATTAATTCAACTTAACATTCTCATAACTATTTTTGAAATAGGATTTCAAATCTATCACTCGGTTTCCTATTCAGTCTCTTATAAATACTTAAAATCATTCATGCAATGATTATCTTTTGTCTAACTGTAAACTAGCATCATGCCATCTCTTTTTAGAAGTTACCTTATGTACCGCTAAACTTGACGAAGCTTCTTGCACCCATGTGTACCTGCATGCTTCACTAACACTTTTCTTGCCAGAATTTACTTATGCCCCAATCTTTCTAGTCAACATAAGATATCATAAAAAATATGAGTACACATAAAATTTTGGTGCGACACTACGTACTTACGTATGACCTTGAATACATTACTTTGTCCAAGTACAAAAATTATCTAAATAAATTTCGAATATATCCATACACAATACTATAAAAATTATTCAAAACTTATTTTAAAGTTTTCCAACATGAATGACTTGCATAATATACCATTTCCCTTTTTATAATCAAACACTAAGATATAGGAAGTAAAGTTTCCTTTACCATGCATACACTATGATATCCCACAATTATACAACATAATTTCAATTAAACTTTATTAAATGAAAGCGTGTCCTTATTCACTTTTATATATATATATATATATATATTCATGGATTATTATAATATCCTAGACATATCCTTCTAGAGAACGTATTGCTATCATCCCATAAATTCAATTAGATAAAAGTAAATATCATTCCTTCAACTTAATGTACTGAGGGGTCTTCTTAAACATCACGTGTAATGAGATGTATACTTACTTATTTTGCTAAGGCACATAAAATCTCTTTTTCAAATCAAACCATATTATCACTTGTAATTTATCTTTCTAGATGTACTATACAATAAACATTCATTCTTTTCTTCTTGAATGTAAAGGGAATATATCTACAAATGATATTAGTCTTTCTATGCATGTTATGTAAGCAAATACTATATATATACTTACTTTAACCAATAATTATCTTTAAATATAAATACTTTCCAACAATAATTTGAACAATAAACTGAACAAGGAACTAACCCCTAACATGACCAATGTAATCCATTCTATAATCCACAACATATTCACTTAATGAAATTTAAACCATATGCAAAAGTAATGAACCTCGGCAATGTTCAAACGATGTAATTACACACTCTACATTATATTTCAACCTTATATTTTATAACATACCAACCATATACCTTTTCACAATATAATTATTATTAATTAAAACAAATAAATGGAACCACATATAATAATTGGAAATCAATGTAATTACTATACATTACATTTCAACATTATATTAAATAGTAAATAATTTAAACTGTATAAATATATATTGAAATCGATGTAATATATATTTTAAACTAAATTCAAACCAAGCTAATGTATTCCACATTATATTAAACCCTATATAATTCAAACGGTATACAATTAATTAAATTAAACCTGAGATAATTTGATAAATGCTAAACAAGAAGTTTATTTGTATAAAGGAAATATCCTTATGTGAATCTAATTACTAGGTGCAATTAAAACCTTTCCCTTAACGCATAAACTAATAATCGTACCTACCCATCTTTTATATAATTAAAAGGAATGTCTTCATAAGTATCTAAGTACTGGATTATTAGCAAACTGTTACTTAAACGCATAACCTAAACAAAACCCATAGTTACTCATCCCTTATAAAAGTAAAAGAGGTATCCTCCCAAGAATCTAAATACTTAATACATCCATGCATGTACCTGATTAAAACCACTACGTATTCCATGATTGAGTGTCGAACGAATGAGTTATGAGTCCATTAACACGATGGTGGCAGTGGCTTAAATTCCAAAATCAGGGGGCCGCCGATCAAGGATCGGATTGTTCGTTGAGTCTGGGATCGAACTATATTTATTCTGAGCTGTGATTTTAGATCAGATTTTTTTTTTTATATAATGATAATGAATGGGAGATAGTGAATCTGTTCGTATCTCATGAGATATACAACGATCCAAGATGACTCTGGATGACTCTGAAGGTAACTCCTGGTCATCTTTTGAAGGTATGGCTTCGGTGGGGATCTCTCATTTCAAAGATCTATTCAAAGCCAGCGAGAGAGTGAATATTGGAGAAGTGATCCAGGTTGCCCAGCTCTTCCCCCGGTTTGTGGAGGACGAGGATAACAGGAACTTGATGGATCCCATCACAGGGGAGGAATTAAAAAAGGTTTTGGATAGCTTTCAAAAGGACAAAAGCCCGGGGCCCGACGGATGGACGATCGAATTTTTTATTGCTCTCTTTGATCTCATTGGGAATGATCTGCTTGAACTAGTGGAAGACTCGAGAAGAACTGGCAGGGTGCCAGCCAGCATTAATTCCACCTTCATTGCACTTATTCCCAAGGTGGATACTCCTTCTACTTTAAACGACTTTCGGCCTATTTCCTTGTGCAACTGTGTGTATAAGATTGTCACCAAGATAATTGCTTGCAGACTTAAACCTATTCTCTCATCTCACATCTCTGAAGAACAATTCGGGTTTCTGGAGGGGCGTCAAATTCATGAGGCTATTGGCATAGCACAGGAAGGGATGCATAGCATCAAGACTAAAAAACTGAAGGGGTCTATTCTCAAAATCGATCTATCCAAAGCCTTCGATAAGGTGAGCTGGCTTTATATCAGACTCATGCTTACCCACCTTGGATTTGAGATCAGATTTGTTCGCTGGGTTATGAGATGTATAACCACCGTCTCTTTCTCTGTCCTACTGAATGGAGTTGCTTCCCAGTTCTTTCACTCAGGCCGAGGATTAAGACAGGGATGTCCTCTGTCTCCTCTACTCTTCCTACTGGTGGCGGAAAGCTTGAGTAGAGCTATCTTGGATGCCAAACGGTCTGGCGATTTCATTGGGATTTCGGTAGCTCCTGGGCTCTCCCTAACTCACTTGATTTTTGTGGATGATATCCTGATCTTCTGCTCTGGCTCTTATCTAGACACTGCTAAGCTTAAAGAGATTTTGCAACTGTTCTCAGCAGCTACGGCAATGGAGATTAATGATGGGAAATCCACACTTTCTGTCTCGCTTTTGCAGGAGGAGGATCTCACTTTCTATACTTCTTCTTTTCCCTTCAGGACACTCAATCTTTCGGATGGGATTAAATACCTGGGTTTCAACTTAAAGCCTAATGACTACTTAAAAAATTATTGGACCTGGTTGTTGGATAAACTGGAAAAGAGGCTAAGGAGCTGGAGCTTTAGGTGGCTCTCGCGTGCTGGGAGGCTTGTTCTTGTCAAGTCGGTGCTGGAGGCCATCCCGGTCTACTGGATGTCACTTGCTTGGATTCCTAAAGGGACGCTCGAAGCAGCAAGGAAGATTTGCTTCAATTTTCTATGGAACGGGAAGGACGATGCTCATGTCACCCCGTGGGTAAGGTGGGATAGAATCGCTGCTCCAAAAGCTCTGGGGGGATGGGGCCTCAAGAATATTTTTCATTTCTCTAAGGCTCTGGCAGCCAAATGTGGCTGGTGGTTAATCAAGTCGGAAGGATTCTGGGCCAAGGTCATGCTGCGGAAATATGTGGAACCTGACACAGTGGAGGACTGGATTAGATCCCCTAACAAAAGGCATCTTGGTGGCTCTATCATCTGGAAAGCACTGGTTAAATCTTTTGATATCATCGAGCACAATCTTGCCTGGGAGGTTGGCAATGGACAAAGGGTTAGGATTGGCCGCGACCCTTGGGTCGGTTGCATCGATCAGCATATTCTGTCGGTGGATCTGATGGATGCACTGAGGCAACGAGGTATCATAACCTTATGCCATTTAGCAGACTTGGGAAACCTTTGGATGGGCAGACCTCTGTGGAGGAGGCCAGACTCACTTGTCTTAAGAGCGGAGCTAGTGGAGGAATTAAGAACTTACTGTAGAGCTCTCTATAGGGATCAGGTTTTTCTGAATGATGGTGAAGATTCACTCATTTGGGATGGAGACCCATCGGGACTATACACACCTAAAAGTGGTTATCTATGGATTTCTGAAAACCTTGAGCCACGAGAATTGGAATGGTGGTGGAGAACGGTTTGGAAGCTTCATTGTCCTCCTAAGGCTAGACTCTTCCTGTGGTGCACCCTGGCTAACCGGATTCCTACGTGGGAAATCCTGCAGAAGCGCAGCTTCCATGGGCCTAGTCGTTGTATATTGTGCAAACTGTGGAAGGAATCGATACCACATCTATTCCTCCAGTGTCACTTCACCAAGGAGGTCTGGAATATATCTACCCGCATTCTTAAAACAGTGCTTCCTTGGATAGGGAACTCTATTGATGAAGCATGGAGGATTTGGAATAACGATGTAGCGCTGAAACCATTCAAAGCTCTCCCTCCGGTGATAAACTGGGGACTCTGGCTCATGCGTAATAATGGACTGTTTCAAGACAAACTGGGCACCCCGGCTCAAGTGGCACTACAGAGCTGTGGGATCTTTTTAGCACTCCAACTGGCCCGGAAGCCATCCTCTCCCCGTACTATTCTCCCTGTTGATATTGATAGATCTCAACCCTGGGGCTTCTTCGACGGGGCCTGTCAAAATGACATTTGTGGGGGAGGAGCGGTTCTTTTCTTATCCCTTGTACATTTCTTTGTGATGGCCTTTGGTTTTGGTAGAGGAACCAACAACTGGGCTGAAATACTCAGCCTCAAGCTGCTGCTCTCTTTTGCTTTGGAACGCTCTTTACTGATTTTGAACGTCTTTGGGGATTCATTGAATGTGGTTAATTGGGTTAATGGCACCTTTCTCTGCAACAACCGGAGGATTGCCTCTGTTTTGGATCAAATTCAGAATGCCACTCTTACTCTGGATACTTTTACTTGCAGGCACATTTATCGTGAGAACAACACAGAGGCGGATGAGGCCTCCAAGGAGGGTCTCACCTTGGGGGATGGAATATGGAAAATTACTGAATCACTGAACGGGCATGAGCTGGTTTACTATCATCGTCCATTCATTGAATGAATGGGGTTAGGATCCTTGGTCATTGGCACCGAATTCTGTTTTTATGTGTTATTCCCATGTGGAAGACTGTACTGAACTTAATGCTATGTTAATCGTTATGTTTCTAGGATTAGAAAATTCCTGTACCTGTATATATGGCACCATTACAGCATACTCTCCGAGTTTTTGTAAAAGATGTATATTTCTCACACAGAGAGAGCATCACAGTTTATTTTGGGAACTTTACTGGACACACTCTCCGCAGTATTATACTCCACTCTAGATGAGTGAGATGATCAATGTAATTTCGTACTCTTTGGATGAAATGAAATTACGCTTTTTTTTCGAGGAAAAAAAAAATATACAACGATCCAAGAAATAAAATGCTTTAAAAACAAGAAAATAGCTTTCAAACTA
Organism: Larix kaempferi; assembly: GCA_027924585.1. Lineage (NCBI taxonomy): Eukaryota > Viridiplantae > Streptophyta > Pinopsida > Pinales > Pinaceae > Larix > Larix kaempferi. The sequence continues at coordinate 8,609,314 of BSBM01000010.1, read as the reverse complement.
GAAACTGGATATCATATAACAAAATCAAATAAATCCAAAAAGAAATAGTCCGAAATATAATAGTTTAAAAATTCCAATGGTGAATGTGATAAGCTTTAACACAGGCCAATCAGAGGTATCTATAAACAGAGTCATAGCGGCGTTCCCAATTCCTTTTATGGATTGCGGATCCCTAACAAATAAAAGTTCAAGCAAGAAATTCGAGTCGAATTCGAAAAAGAGTTAAACTAGAATCAAATTGAGGTTCTGTCCGCGTAGGAGGCGAGATCATGCAGTTTTCTCAATTTCTTTAATGATTAGTGATCTCATGTAAGCGTGAGGTCGAAATCCACAGCGGCATAATAAATTTCCTTAAATGTTTTCGATTCTCAGTTCAAGAAAAATTCGGTGGATAGATCGGAACCCCGATGGAATGGATATTATTTAGATAAACAAAGGTTTATTCAACCACCAGAGAGCCAGAGATCAACCTGTCTCAGGATCAATCAAAATTCAAGTCTGGAGGTCGTCTAGGTGCAACCATTGGCGGGCAAGGTTTAAAAGAAAGTCAATACACAAGGTCAGCTAAATCAGAGGTAACAAGCTTTATAAAAAAATGTTACCACATCACTGGAAACGCTTGATGGAAAGCAACAGAGAGCTTAAAGGTTAATAATTACAAATTGGCATCAAAATTTATGGAAACGTAAATAATTCTTCGAATAGATGCTCAGAGTGAATTTCTGATTTCACAAACACCAAACATCATTGAAATATCTGCAGAAAAAATCAAGATCCATAATTCTAAATATGAGGCAGACACACTGATACCAATTTGGATAATTCCGATCTATAGAGTTTACTAAAATTTCTTCAAACAAAGTTCGAGATTCAAATCTGAGTTATAGGTGTTACAAGCTAAATTCGAACAAAGTATAATTTCAGAATTCCAAACATAACTGAATCCAATGTTATAATTCTCAAGAGAGATCAAAAATAATGCAAAATGACAGAGGAAAAGAGTCTAGCGATCCGCTCAAACTGGAAAAGATCAACTGACTACGATCTACGGAGTTAGATTAATATACCATGATCTTGAAATCCAAGTGCAGAGATAGAAGTCTGATCGCGGTGAGTGAGAGTTCAATACCGGGATCGCAGAGATGGCAGAATGGAGAATGGAGTAAGTGCAATCTGGGCGTGATAACTCATGGGGAAAAACTGAGCCAATTAATCACTCCCTCGATCTAGATATTTATTCCTTCAAGATTCGTAACAGAGTCTTCTTCGATAGAATCGAGATTTGGGTTAAAACCACGAAACCCTTGGATGTATCTGATTTGGTTGAAGGCCGATCTGGGTGTTTAGATCGAGCTATGTAATTGGAATACATAATCGATCTAATAATGAAATCGATCACAGGATTTTCTTTTTATAAATACAAAATCATGTACAAAGTCGATCTATTGTTTGAAATCGATCACCGAATTTTATAAAGTACAATCATCTACATAATCGATCTATTGATTGAGATCGATCATAGAATTTTTTTTTTATAAAACACACAACGCTCCGGGCATTAAAATTACCCAAGCATTTGTATTGCCAGAAGTCGATCCGGAGGTCTATACCAAAATCGAACTGAGCATCACTTAAGCTCAATCGATCGGAATCGATCCGGTCAAAATATGGAGATGAGCACTGTGATGGAAACACAGTCTCGATCTGCCCATATTCAGTACTGGAATTATCCTATGGACGCCGATATGGGCATTGAACTACAAATTCCTGTGCACAAACGAGGTTTGAATGTCCTTGATAAAATGACTAAGCCATGGAAAAATACTGAGATCTAATAGATCTGTAAACTTATGTGCACAATCAATGGTTTGACGCCTTTTGATAAAATAACCAAGTTATGAAATAATACACAGAGATCTATTTGAACTAAAATCTTATAAGCATAGACTGAAACTCAACGTCTTTTATCAAAAAGACTCAGATCTATTTGATCTGTAAAGTGTATGTGCATAATCAAGGTTCTATTTTTTTATTTTTGTAAAATAATTAAATTGTTAAAAAAAAAATACACAGAGATCTGTTGTACTAAATATTATAATTGTAAATAGAGAGTCAACATCTTTTATCACAACTGACTGAGATCTATTGAAAAGTACAGAGGTTAATAACATAGACTTCATAGGTTTCTCTCGGCGCAGAAAATAAAACAAAGCATTACTTCAATATCGTAGTAGAAATGAAAAGGAGCTCATAAATTTCAACAAATGATTTCCAGGTATAGAAAATAAACTAAGAAACAATTCAGCAGAAATGAACCTGTAAAAATGGCTGCTCCAGTTGGATGTGTATTCCCACGAAATCGCAGCCTTAACGTTGTCGTCGATCTCCACGCTCACAAAAAAAATACGAGTCTGGTGCCCTCAAGGTTCGACCCGCTCTGATACCAAATGTAGGACCCCTCCTTTAGGGTCCCCTTGAACTGAACCTGAAACTTTAACAACTTCATACAAACAAATTAGCCATCATAGTTATTGGAAAAATAAAATAAAAAGCGAGAATAACTTAACAAAAATAAGCAAAACCTTAACCTGTCAACCAGATCCGGCTGGTCCATTATCGCCTTCGTCTTCCGTAGGATCCCTTCAGCAAAGCTCGTTTAACCATTGGCGAAGCAACCGTTAGCTTCGCCACCCAACCATAGGCTCATGCTTTCAGTCGCATGGCCTCCCCGGAGCTTTGGGTCGTAGAGCTCACACACAAAAAAAATCATGAAACCCAGTTTGGGATTCCCCCCCACCAAGATTTCCAGCCAAACCCTTAATAGCAGCAAGTCATGAGGTAACTCAATATTACGATAGTCATCCAGGGTTTGGGTCCTTTACCCATCCCCAAAGTATCCCTTTTAAAGGAAAATCCCCTGCGAAACATGTCGCTTCATGCATAAATAATTATTTAATTAATTCTTTAATGAAAAACAACTCACCCATCCAAGTGTCAGTTTCTCTAGGAGATGCACCAACATCCCTAAGTTTGCTCATGTTTGTCCCCTAGATATTTCACTTAACTCCTAGATTTGTGGTGTAGGTGGAGTTGACTAGGTGTCCATGCCTAGGATTCCATTTTGCTCCTAAATAAATATTTATAATATTTTTAAGTAATCAGGAATATCCTTTCATGTGCAATGCCTAAATTACTCAAATGCATTTCTAAGTAAAGTTCTAGGTGCAAAATTATACGTTTCAACGTAGTTAATTTTAGCAATCAACTGTCACTAGGGACCCGGTGTCGCGCCGTTGGGCCTCCTTGTTCCTTAATTTAATTTCTCTGACATGGCACCACTCCGTCGAGTCCAGTCATTCATAGTTTCCATTCCTTGGCAAGGCACCACATCGTTGGGTCCTTCCATTCACTCTTTCCGTTCTCTGCAGGGTACTGCACCGTCGGGCTCTTCTGCCGTCATCCTTCCGTTTTGACTTGCGGGAACTTCATGTAGGGATTTCAGGAGCCGTTACCTTCCATCCTTCATCTACACGCTATTAGGGACTAATGGCATTGAGGAGTGAGTATGTTCTCACTGCACGCCCCCCAACTCATACGTGACCAACTCCGTCGTGGCCCACCTCGTACGCCCTCATGCTTTCCTCTTGAGCAAGCGGATCAGTGCTTATCTGCTCAAGCGTGGTATTCCGTCGGAATTCGACATCGTCGTCGCTCTCCCTGTGTGTGATTTACTCGTACTCTATGACCCTTCATATTCCTTTGTCTGTCCGTCGGTGAACCATTTCACCTATCGCTACGTATATTTCTCACAAACGTAAATTAGTAGCATTGTCCTCAATAATCACAATTTGGTTTATAAATCTGTCGCTTCATTAAGCATCTATAATTTACTTAATCATTACTCATTTGTCTAATCACATAATCAATTGCACAACTAGTCGTTAAGCATCATTCATATGTACAGTTTTCATATCAAAGTTAATCGTTAAACAACATGAAATTGTCCATTCACAATAACTACCCAAATGCACATATATCAATCAATCGTAATCATAAATATACTCAAAATAAAATCATAGGGTTATTTTATTAATGTTTCAAACAGTCAGGTGCCCTCAATGTCTATAGTAGTCTAGGGGCACTACACATTTATTCATCCTCTGATAAAATCTTATGACCTTGGATTATAGTCAATTCTATTTTATTTCATTGTCCAGCGAAGTCATTATTTTTATGTAAGTGCTCTGTTTCTGTAGTTTTTTTTCAATGTGCTTTTTGATCAAGCATGTTAACTCTGAAACCTCATGTTGTCCATATCGCATGTCCTTCAAATTTTCTCGGATTTTACCGAGTCTCTTTAATCACCCATTTTTCATCATTACTAAACTTCTTTCCCACACTTATGTCCAAAAAAAAATGCAGCCTCTACAACTCAGTATTTTTTTTCACCCCCAAAAATTGAAATCATCTTTTTCAATTGCATACATCGACCTCTGTTTTTTTTTTACGATGTGAGTATGATTTTTTAATATAACTGATTCATTATTTTTGAAACATTTAAAATCCCATCAAATACTTAGGATATATTTTACTAGTCACCTAGATTAAGTTCCTAAGTTTTGACTAGCAAAATAGGGCCAGTTTTTTCTTTTAGTGGACCACTTGCCATCCTAAGTCACAAAAACGAATTTGGAAAAATTTTGGATAATATTTCCTTGGATTCTATCTGATTTTATTCTATTCCTGAATCAGAAAGAAACTTTCCTTATTTAGACAACTTTATCCCGTTTTTTCTAATTTCTAGTGGATAAGGAACAACTAGTTGACTTTGAAACTCTTACCACTTGACCAATTCTACCTCCACATCATTTTTTCTCTCTTAAATCCATCATTACATTCCATTTACCTCACTCACGAGCTTCCATACCATACTTTCCAAATTCGTGAACCTCTAGCACAGTTTTGGAAACTACTTTTGCCACCTAGGGGGTTTTTATGTTTTTAGTAAGCCTCACATTTTGTGCTTTACAACTTTCCTTTAAGGAATTCTCTTTGCTCTCTTGAGATGTATTGTATATTGTATTCACATTGAGAAATAAGACATGAGATAACATTTCCATCAATTGAGTTCCTTCTCTTATGTTATGTTTCAACATTTCTTCTTATTCTCGCATATCTTTGAATAAATTATTGTGAGGACTTCTTTGCTTCAATATTCTTGGCTATTAGAATTATTTCATGGTATTCAACCTATATATAATTATCACATGGTATTAGAGCCTTTGGATTTCTTAATTAAATTAGTCTTCCAGTATATATTTCAGAGAGTTTGTTTGGCAGGTACTGAAGATCAAATAGCAAAAATTTATTGTTGAAGAAGAAATTAGATGTTTCCATCTCTCATCATTGTTCTCATCTTACACTACAGATATTGAGGATCCTTTGTTGTTAAATGGTATACAATAAGGTGATCTATAGTTATTTCGAAGACAATAGACAATTGAGGTTGTTGGTTTTTCCTTCACTTCCTCTGTCCATGCTCCTGCCAGTTCGTATATGACTGCCAACAAGTTTTTCAATAAGTTGGATACATCTCTCAGTTCTCTCATATGTCTTCTAATTCGAATCATCATCCAGTTGTTTCAGCTCATACACACTCATAACCTATCTTTGGCTTGTTTTTTTGGTGTTTTATTGAATACTATGGAGGAAAAATTATAGTTTGGAGTGACTGGTTTCTCTCTCTCTATCTTGCTTCTAATTCACTGCATGATTTTTGGCACCTATTGCACAGAAGATGGAGGAAATCATCAAGTCTCATTTGGATATGATCTCAAGAAGCTCAAGTCTAATGAGCATATTCCACTTCTTCCCAAGAAGAATATTCCTCCATACATTTGACCAAGTTCTCACCTGCTTGGAGTTTGGAGAGCCTTATTATGGTGTATTCCATGATCTTGAGGGGAGGTTTTCTTCCCAAGTGGTTTTTCTTCTTTCCTCACCTACATCGACTAATAATTTTTTGTATTGGGCTCATCATAAGCCTTTCTGATTGGGCCCTATATATATGATATTTCACCTCATAAAGTCAGGATTAGGGGGGGTGTTGGAACATTTAAAAACCCATTAAATACTTAGGATATATTTTACTAGTCACCTAGATTAATTTCCTAAGTTTTGACTAGCTAAATAGGGCTAGTTTTGTCTTTTAATGGACCACTTGCCATCCTCAGTCACAAAAATGAATTTGGACAAATTATGGATAAGATTTCCTTGGACTCTGTCTGATTTTATTCTATTTCTGAATTAGAAAGACACTTTCCTTATTTACACAACTTTATCCTATTTTTTCTACTTTCTAGTGGATAAGGAAAAGCTAGTTGACTTGGAAACTCTTACCAATTGTCCAATTCGACCTCCATGTCATTTCTTCTCTCATAAATCCATCATTGCATCCATTTACATCACTCGTGAGCTTCCATACCATACTTTCCAAACTCGTGAGTTCTAACACAGTTTTGGAAACTGCTTTCGCCACCTAGGGGTTTTTTTATGTGGGGTTTTTATGTTTTTAGTAAGCCTTACTTTTTGTGATTTACAACTTTCCATTAAGGAATTCTATTTTCTCTATTGAGATGTATTATATATTGTATTCACATTGAGGAATAAGACATGAGATAATATTTCCATCAATTTAATTCCTTCTCTTATGTTCCATTTCAACATTTCTTCTTATTCTTGCATATCTTTGAATAAATTCTTGTGAGGACTTCTTTGCTTCAAGATTCTTGGCTATTAGAATTCTTTCATGGCATTAAAACTATATAGAATTCTCACAATTATAACTGTATTTATTTTCCTTCGACATTTTTCTTTATTTTAAGACATCTTGATGATCTTTTCAAACAAATTCATGAATACCAAAACACCGCTTCTTGCATTATTTGAACGCTTTGGTAAGGAATTTCAATCTTGTTTTTGAGCACAAACCCTAGATCAATATGGAATCTTGATATATTGTTTATCCAATCGTTGTGATTAAAACTTGGAGGGAAACATCTTCAATAAAGTAACAGATTCTCCATAGGTGCCAAACTGACTTCTTTGCCAGGTGTGAGAAAAATGCTGCCAAATGTGACTACCGGGCTTAAGAAAAACACTACCAAATGTGACTACATTGCTTAACTCGATTCTCAACTACCTTTCCAGGTCATTCAGTGAAGAATAGGCATTTGACTGTGGTATTTTCAATTTCTTCAGCATTTGAACTTCTACAACAACGGTTTTTGCAGTGAACTGTGTAATAACTTCTTAATTTATAAGCAATGGCTCATAGTCAAATCTCATGCATATATTAACCATAATTTCTCAGCAATGGATCATATTCAAATCTCATGCATATATTAACCATTGTCTAGACGAACAAGCATGCATGCTAGTTGGTTAATCCTTTTTCTTATTGTGAATCTTAACTAATTTAGAAACTTCTGCAACGGTATTTTCAATTTTGCAAAATTTACCCATATGATGACTTTGTAAAGAAATCAATACACATAACTGGTGAAGCAATCAAAACATCAATCACATCTTTTATGGTTGACATTCATGACAACCTCAACATACTCTATCAACTATAGTCCACACCATTCACTACCAACAAGCTCCCCCTTTGGCATTGATGGAAACCACCACCAACCACCAACCACAAACATCATACCAGATATCATCTCCCCCTTTGAAAACAATGACAAAGGTTTTTGTCTCCATCTATTCATTATATTTTAGATGGGGAAATAAGTCATTTTTTTTAATGATTTTGAACTAAACTGCAATTTCATTTGCTCCTGTAACATGCCATTTCATTTGCTCCCCCTGCGAAGATGCTTTGTATATGGTTCTTAAGTATTTATACAAAGACTCTTTCTTTTCTCTCCCCCTGTCATATTATTCAAAGTACAAATTAAGTATATGCTCTTCTTCTTGACTATTTAGTTTCACAGCGTTCTGGATCCATTTCTTTGCAAAATCTCTGTTTTTTCTACCTTCTTCTTTTCAAGCATTGTAAATTCATCATGTTGTAAGTGGATTAGAACACACACTTAGTTGTTTTATGATATTTTCAAATTTCATTAGGCAATGGTTTTGTAAAGACATTAGCAATTTGATCTTTTGTACCTACATATTCCAATTTGATTAGCTTATTCAGAACTTGATCTCTTAAGAAATGAAATTTTATTGGAATGTGTTTAGTTTTAGAGTGCATAACGAGGTTCTTGGAGATACTTATTGAACTAGTTTTATCACAATAGATTGCAATAGGATTTGAATAAGTCACATGAATGTCAGTAAGAGTTTGTGTCATCCATAACAATTAAGGGCAACAATTTACTGCTGCAATGTATTCTGCTTCTATTGTAGATAGTGACAAATCAGATTGTTTCTTGTTGGACCAACTCACTAGATGAAAATATTCCTAGTATAACATAGTAAAAAATATGTTAAAGTCCATGACAATACATCTTGAAATAAATCTTAAAATCGGTGGATTAAATTATTTTCTACCTCAATTACTAATCTCCTAATATAGGATATGTCAAAATTATGTTCAATTAGAAATTATGAAAATATTCCTTGTATAACATAGTAACAAATATGTTAAAGTCCATGACGATCCATCTTGAAATAAATCTTAAAATACTACCTTATTAATTCCATTTAAAACTCTCTTATTTACTAGATCATTTTTCTTAACCTTGTACTCAATGTTTCTTCATGGGATTCTAAACACTCCATTCCTCTCACCATTCCATATGACATTGATAATGATACTTGACTTATTGTATGAGATATACATGAATGACACCCAAATCCATGAAACTTGGGTCCAAAGAATGTTTTAAGGATCAAATATATCAGCAAGCACACAAACACACCCTCACCTCCCAAGAAGTGGGTTGTGGGTGCATTTGCATAGCCCCAAAATCATATATATATATATATATATATATCCATTATATTAAGATGAAATTATCTATATATTATGTTTATTTTTTATGTTAGGCTAACCTTGACTCGATAAATGAGCTATTGAGCTAAAATTGGTCTGGGTCAAAGAAAATGGTATTTGGTGGCCCATGGTATTGTCCCAGGGTATTGCATATAAATAAACCTTTATAAGGCTTGAGGAGGATCCATTGTAAAGAGGCCTGGAGGTTCTAGCAGCTGAGCTCACTTGGTCGTGTTGGTTGGTTTTGGCCAAGTTAATGAACATCGTCATTACCTGGTTTTACCCCTCATGGGGTTTTCCAAGGTAAATGATTGTGTTCAATGTTGTTGTTACTATGATTATGATTATGGTTTTTCTCTCATTATTATGTATCCTTTAAATCCTAAGAGTTTCTATAAATATTTGGACCATGTTAGGGATCTAGGCATGGTTTTGGCCCTACATCTATGCCTACGGAAATAAATCATGTTTTCATCCTTTGATATCGAATCAATAATAAATGGACTAAATACATGGTTAAACTACTAAATCTAGGTTTAACCTAAATACCATGGATTAGGGACAAAAATCCGTACATAGGATTCATCATCAAAAACATCATGACAAATTTTTTAGCTCAAATATGTATGGATAGAGACCAACTGCATGGTCTAGCCCAAAACCAATAAATTATGTGAAATTTCCATGCATAAATATGGATCCATTGGTTTTGGATCCTAATATATATAAAAATCTCATTCATGTTATTTAAACCTTAATTCATAGATAATTAACTGAAGCCATATTCTATAGCTCCAAAACCATTAATTTAATTATATATGAATTAGTGTCATTAATTCTTGAAATTGGATCTTAACATCATAATAGTAATAGTAATAGTAATAATAGAAGATGAAAATTAGTAGGTCATCATGTTTGTAGGAGAATTTTGGAGTTTTCACTATGATTAAGATAGTGAGATTGGTGATGTTTTGAACCCTTCATTGATAATTTTGAATTTTCAACTATGATTAAGAAAGTGAGATTGGTGATGTTTTTAACCCTTCACTGAGGTTCATCCTCATGACAAAGACAATTGTCAATTCAGAATTCCAATAAAGACACCCGTAAGTAGTTGATGAAAAGGAGAGAAGAGCCAACCAGTTTTAATGTTTTTGTCAAGAGATATCTGCATTTTCAAATAATTTTGAATAGTTTTTTACCATTATGGAAAAGTTTTGATTAATTTGTTAATTATACATTATGTATTAGATTTAATTAAGGAATTGAGAATTAATAAGTTTATAGGTATATTCAAACCTAAGATAGAATTTTAATATTAATTAAATATTAATTAATAGTATAGTTAAGGGATACTAATAATTGGTATGTGCTAAGACTATTTTTATGGTAAAGCTAATGATGTTAATAAATTTTAATAAATTTTAATAATAAATTTTTAAGTTTGTTATTATGTAATGGTTGTTAATAAGAGGGGTATTGAGGTCCATTATTGAAATATTATCGCTATACCTAGGGCCCAATTAGGTTAATTATTAATACTTCAATTTAGGTCTTAATAATTCTTAGTCATTACTAGGTTTAATCACTAAGAAATATGATTTAATTAGGTTTAATAATAGGCAGTAGCCAAGTTCTACTTAGGACAAGGCCATCATCTCTATTTAAGCAGTTAGGGTTTTTAGTAATTTCAATGGCTTCCCTGTTTCTCCTTTTGGACCATTGGTCAATTGTTGCTAGGAATTTACTTTCTTCATTTCTTTATGCAGGGGGGTCCTCAACACACTAATCACAAGGGCACTGAGTATTTCCGATGATGAACATTTGCGACATGAAAAACAACATTTTCGCGAAGTATTTCAATTAAATGGCTACTCAGGTAAGGAGATTGGGAATGTCTTCAAGAAATATGAGGACAGACAACATAAGATAACCCTAAGCATCTCATGTCCCCATTTTGACATCACCGTGGAGTTTCATGTACCCTCCCTATTGATCCTTGATAACCCTCATAACCCATTTGTTCCATGGGTCATTAAATAATGAATTATGAACATTTTTTTTACAGAAATGGATAAGGATCTTTTATATAAGATAAAAAAAATAGAGGTTACATAGTTATGAAGAAATATTGTTCCCAAAGGAGGAGAATCACCATGAATCCCTGTTCGTCTTCTACCAGTCTATACGTATCATGATACTTTCCTATTCTATGGAGAATGTATCTCCTTACAAACTTCCCTAGAAGTAAAGTACAAAATCAAAACATTGCAAATAAGAAGTGACATGTCGATCTGTCCAGAGAGGACTTCAAACTATTGCTGCTAATTGCAAGGCCAAAAAACCACCTAAACTATACTTCTGATATAACTTAAAGAGAGCCAAAATTGCTCCTAACAAACCAGAAAGACCCAAAACCAGAGTTGAAGAGAAGACATTAGCAGTGAGGCTCAATTTACTTGTGGGGAGAATCTACCTGAGTCCCTTCATTCCCTACCACTGATCCTTCATTTCCTTCTTGCAAATCCAAGGTACTTTTCCTGATTTTAACTCTCATGTTGTCTATTTTTGCTTCCACAATCCCGACACTACTATGAACATCAATGATTTTTGCATCTGAAATGGTAGAGCCGAGACAACCCTTTTCAAAATATTCTACTAGTCTGGTGACCTGCCCATTGATATTATTACTGTAGTGTCGGACCTCAGAGTGCTTAGCTTGAAAAAGAGAATAAAGATGAGAGATATCCCTCTAAAATTCAAAATTTTCCCCAAGAAGCAGACGAATCTAATTCTCCATATGCTTCATAAAAATTTTGACCTCTTCCGGAAGACTTTCAAACCCCTGCTTAGAGCCATTGCTTCCACCATCTTCTCTAACAAAAGAAAAAAGAAAATTCTTTCCGAGACCCAAAAACTCAGAATTACAAGAATCATGGAGAGTAGGTAAAGCATTAACCAAACCTTCTTGAGCCGAAGCCTAGCAATCATCCTTCACAGAGAACATCTTCAGGGTATCCAAACAAACAATTCCCCCAAGGTTTGTCAGTGGCCTCCTGCAACACAAACACTAAGTCGAGAAAGGAACTACAACGAGAGAAAGATGCACGGAGTCGCCCATCTCAACACTAGAAACCTCTATTCCTCTCTCACTCGAATGCTTCCGGACTAGGATCGCAAAACAAAATTTAATACACCAACTCCCTTCATTTATACCTCTTCTTCCTCGACAATCCAATTCATTGAAATGTTGCATGGAGACCATGTGTCCTCATTCGTACGAGTTGCCCCAATTCAAATGAGCTAATGCGATGAAGGTTTGATATTATGAAGGAGACCTTGGATTTAACCATAACCTTGCTGCAAATAAAATTCATAGTTGAGAGTTTGATGACTATGAAGATATGAGCACTCCATTCCAAGGAGGTAAGCCTCCTCTTAGCTCTAGAAAGCACTAAATGTCTCATCACCATAAGTGAGATGAACAAAATTAAGGGACCCAATTCTTCCCATAGGCCTTTTGATCGCAAACTAAGACTCCACAATCGAGTCCAACTCCTATGTTTTCCATTATGTCCATTTGTTGGTTATTAGATCTCAGCACGTGGAGGAAGTTGATAGCTTTAAATTCACTAATAACACATTTTAGGAGGTGATGCATCTTGGCGGCAGGGTTGTTGCGGTTCTTCATCATATTTCTTGCTTCCCTTACAACCATCATTGAGTCGCCGAAAACTACCAAGTCCTCTATGCCTTCATTCCCTGCTATCTCCAATCCTTTGATTAAAGCTATCCATTATGCACCATTATTTGTTCTCTTGCCAATTCCCCAAGCGTACTCTTTCAACTTGTTTCCCTCAGAGTCGAATAAGACTCCACCCGCACCTGCCATCCCAAGTATTAATTAGGAACATATTAGTTAATAAATGTTTTTGGAATTAAATAAAGTTGGGTGGAATAACAAGTTGCACACGTAATTTTTATTTTTATTATTATTCATGTAATTTTTATGAATGGATAATATTAGAAGATTCCAAGAAGGAGCATAAGGATTATTTGGATTGACAAATGTTTCCAAAAAATGATAATGGAAGAAAGTAGAAATACAGAATAAATCAAAACAAAAGTAGAAAAGGCAAGAAAGGAGGAAAGGTAGGAAAAGTAGAGAAAGTAGAGAAATGCAGAAAGTAAAAAAATTTCTAATTTCTGCACTCAAGAAGGAATAGTAAAAGCATAAAGCAACCAGAAGGCTTTAGGAAAGCCAACAAAGGATAATTTTATCCATTGAGGGTGAAATCATGAAGGAAAGATGGTGGGTCCAAGGAAAAAAAAACTTACCAAATAAGCATCCAACTCACCAAAAGATATTCTCTCATAAAAAATTATTAATTATTATTTTATTATATTCATGAGAGAAGTCTAGAAGGAAAGAGATAGTGTCCAGTTTCAATGCATCTAACTCATGGATAACTTGACCAATAAGAAAACCAAGTAATAAAATAAGGTGGTGTGCACCCTCTCACATATTTTGGTCATTTTTCTACTGTCTTGAGAGCTTTGCTTCTCAGAAGTTGACTGATGCGCCTCAACATGCTTTGGGTGATGTTCCCCATTGAAAATATTATTTCAATTCTCTTCCTTTCAGTGTGAGTGCATATGGTACAACCATTGTATTTTTCATATCATATCTAATATGCCATCCAATTCGGTTGATCGATTTCAAGTGATGAAGAGGAGGTTCAGTTAATCATTACTCCATTACATAGAGTTTCCTCCAGTTGGAATCCCACCTCAAGAGGGCACCTTCAATGAGTTGTAGAAGATGTATGGTTTTAAAGAGGATCCATAGTGTCAATATCCATCCCATGAATCAGATTTATTGGTGAATATACTCTTGTCCCTCTCACAATTCTTAGATTTCTCTCTGTATTGTAAAATTCCTCAATCTCATGGGGTTTTTTTCAATTTTGATGTAATAAAATAATGAAGGTACCTCCAAATTAATGGATTTAGATTTTTCATATTATTATGAATTTTATCATACCTATTAATGATCATTATTGTGGAATTAGAGCATTTACTTGGTTTTTTGTGTGGTTAGAAAACTAGACTAGCTCATTCAATGGTTAAGTTTGACTAGTCTTGCCATTTCTTTTACAAAAAGAGTTCTATGAGTCCAATATTTATTCCGTAAAGTGTTTATTTTCATTAAAACCCTATTGAAGCTATCCCAAGCCTCACACAAAAAATTTGTGTCCCTTTGAGTCAGTTTCAGTTAGCCAGAATTAAAAATAGTTGAACTGCCACTATAGCAACAATTTCTCCCAAGTCACCCAGACTCAATCTACCTACCCCAAAACCTCTGTATATTTGTTTTATCAGTATATTAGAGTTCACACATAGGTAATCCAACTTAAGTTTTTTTCTGAATCTTTGTGGACAGGATCTAGTTTTCATATGATGGTGTACCCAAGACGCCTTAGAGTAGACTTCAGCGGCAACTGATTTCGAAACATAAAAGGTCCCAGTACATTGTGAAAAGGATTATTAAGCAATTTTAGCCATTTTTTTAGGATGCTTCACATTTGATATTAGATATTCTTGATCCAAAGAGTCCTCTTATGAAAATTTGTGTGGGTTTAGCTCTATCAGAACTAGTTCATAAATCCTAGTCCAATAACTAATTTTGAAGTCTTGCAATTTTGCTAATTAAAAGTTTTGTAATTTAAGCTAATATTATCAGAATATGATCTGAGGATATTACAAAGATCAACATAAAATAGTGTAGAAGAATAAAAATCTATCCTACCTTACATCAAAGGCACAACTGACACAATAGCTCAATGTCTGTTGAAGAAGAACATGAAAACTATATTTTTACCACCTAACAAGTTAAGGAAAAACATAAGATCGATTAAAGATCCCATTATCCCCTGATATGAGAAAGGTGTGTATCAAATCCCTTGTGCATGTGATAAAATTTGCATAAGTCAAACTAGGAAGTCAATAAACACCAGAATCAAAGAACACAAAGCTGATATTACCCACGACCCAACAAGAAGATCTTCTCTTGTAGAACATGCACATAATAGTAAACACTACATCAAAATTGAAGAAACTAAAGTCCTACCAACAATTGACCAATGGTCCAAAAGGAGAATTAGCGAGGCCATTGAGATTACTAAAAACCCTAACCGCTTAAATAGAGATGATGGCCTAGTCCTAAGTAGAACTTGGACACCAATTATTAAACCTAATTAAATCATATTTCTTAATGGTTAAACCTACTAATCACTAAGAATTACTAAGAGTTAATAACTAATAATTATGATTGAAGTATTAATAATTAACCTAATTAGGCCCTAGGTATAGAGATCATCTTTTAGCAATGGACATGAATACCCCTCTTATTAACAACCATTACGTAATAAATAAATTAATAAAATTTATTAACATCATTAGCTTCACCTTAAAAAGAGTCTCATCACTTACCCATTATTAATATAGCTTAACTATACTATTAATTAATATTAAATTAATAATAAAATTCTATCTCACGTTTGAATATACCTCTAAACTTATTAATTCTCAATTCTTTAACTAAATCTAATACCTAATGTATAATTAACAAATTAGTCAAAACTATTACATAATTGTAAAAAACGATTCAAAATTATTTGAAAATGCTCATATCTCTTGACAAAAACATGAAAATTGGTTGGCTCTTCTCTCCTTCTTTTCATCAACTAATTATGGGTGTCTTTACTAGAATTTTGAAATGAAAATTGTCTTTGTCCTAAGGATGAACCTCAAGGAAGGATTCGAAATGTTGATAGTCTCACTTTCTCAATTGTAGTGAAAACTCCAAAATTATCCTACAAAATAATAATATGGACACATCATTATCATCATCAACAACATCATCATCAGCATCATCATCAACACATCATAATATGGACACATCATCACCATTTTCATGAGCATCGACATCATATTCATCATCGTTGTCATATTCATCTGATCATCTTCATTGTTTTCACCACCATCATCATCATTATAACCAAATTTTGCATGATCAATATGATCTTCTTCCTCATGACAACATTGTCATATACTAACACCATCCTAATTGTTCACATCATCATCCTAATCATCCTCATCGCCATCATCATCATTGTCGTCATCACCATCATCATCATTTTCATTCTTGTCATTGTATTTAAAGGATGACATATATGATTTCTCTTCATTGTTTCGTGTAGATCGTTCTCTAGAGCGAGGTTTTTCCTTTTGCTAGTCACAAAGTTTTGAACAATCTACTACTGCAGAAACCCTCCCCACCCCCACATCATGAGAGGAATCGTATGTGTTATTTACGTATAATTTTTTTTTTAATGAGTTAGATATAGAAGAATTTTTTTTATGTACAAGTAAAACTTATTAATTGATGTATGTTTCTACTTTCATAAACACCCATCCTCTCAGGTCATCTAGTGATAGAGGAACCGACAATAGGATGGCTAGTTCATCCCACGATGGTTAGGATACATTGACCTCTTCAAACCATAGTGAGGAGGTTCCTAAACATCTAGGAACATTAAATTCATATTTATTTCTTGTTCAATTATCAATATATTTAATTTGTGTCGGTATTAATATCTTTAATTTGTTACGCACATACTTTGACTGATATATTTTTGTATTTGAATGTTAGGTGTTGACCCATGACTCCACCTGTTTCTCCTTGGGAGGATTAGATCACATGGATCACTATTAATGAAATCAAATATCATCATTATTGGGTGCACACATAGTCATGGGCCATGCCACATGATCTTCCCTCATGATGATCCATGTCGATAGTGATAGATGTTGTTGATGATTTGTTGGGCCTACACTAAAGGGGAGGACCACTTAGTGACATATGGAATACTGTGCGTTAGAGGAGGAGGGACCAAGTATTGGGTTTGGAAAAATGGGAGGCAATGAAATATGCGGAAAAGGGAAAGGATGTCAATGGTACATTGTTTGACATCCCTCTTGGCTACGCTCTTGGAAAACTGCTTAGACTAAGAGAATTTAGGATTGAGGATGTTGCACCACACATTTATGATATATTTATTGGAGCATGGGTCATGTTACCCCACCATGACCAGGTCTCAATATAATTTTCAAAACATATCTATGAGGAGTTCATGTTAGACATGCATCCCGAAGCTCGTATATACCCTGATACTATACCACCACCTCCACGATTTGTTTCCATGTCTAAAAGGAGTGTTTTTAGGTCGGAGGATGTAGCTGAGCCATCAGAGCTCAGAGTAGAGATGCACGATATGATGGTAGGAACCATGGACACTGCATTGAGCAGTGTTGCATTTTCCATGCATGAGGAGAGATCCATACAACCCCCTGGACCTACATATCCCGAGGTACTGTGGGAATATGATTCTATTCTTAAGGTATTTGGCCATGACACTTTACTATCATATTCTAGTACATCCTGAGATTCATACTATCGACTATATGAGAGATGCAGTTTGCGGTCGATGGAGTGTGTATATTGTTTCACATTTTATTTATGTACTTAAGTTGTATCATTATACATTGTTATAATCATCTCTCATGTAGATATAAAAGAATAAATTGAGCAATACTTTGTTTTTCTTATTTCTCCATGCAGGGGACCGCATTTATGGAATTGCTCAATTTCACTAAGTTTTCCATAGGGCTATTGAAAAAAATAAAGAAAAAATAAAATATGTACATAGTTAGGAGTTAGAAAAAGGAGTAAGCTAGATAGGAAAACTATAAAGTACTAGTAGGCAATCTAAGCAATAAATATGAACAAATGAATAACTATCTCAGTGAAAATTAACCATAGTTTTTTGACTGAGTGACCATTGATAAATAAATATAGAAGAGTGATATAAGTAAAAAGGAAATAGTCAATGGGAACTTTGTCGACTGAGAAAATATTGACCAAAATAAGTGATACACTAGTCAACTGAAAAAGCGGAAAAGGATTCCAAAATAAAAACCATGAAAATGAATTAATGATTGTATAGATAATCTAATTAATACCACTCATTCCAGCATTTAAAACTCAGACATGACAAATCCGTGTTGATTCAAACATTAAAAACTCACACAAGTCGAATGACTCTCAAAATCAACCATAAATACACCTAATCATATGCATTGAAATACAATGATTTTGTTGCATTAGTAGAAAGAGATTCCTTTATATCACAAACTGCATTTCTAAAAACTTAATTAAGAAATATATCAAAACTATCTTCGAGCCTCAAAAAACTCCTAAACAAATTTTTTGAAGTGTCAAAGATAAATCCGCCCTCCTACACTCCTGAGTAGTCTATCAAATTTTGTGTTCTTGTAGAAAATCTTATATTGGAAAGATGGGAAGATTCATTCAAAACCACCTTAAAGAGAACAATGTTGACACTAATCACAATCCTCTCTCTAAATATTCCATTATTGAGCACTCTTTCGATTCTAAACACCTAATCTTCTTTTATCAAACCAAAATCTTAGCTCATTCCTTTTAGTA
Source organism: Larix kaempferi (assembly GCA_027924585.1). NCBI lineage: Eukaryota > Viridiplantae > Streptophyta > Pinopsida > Pinales > Pinaceae > Larix > Larix kaempferi. The sequence continues at coordinate 8,590,736 of BSBM01000010.1, read as the reverse complement.
TTCATCTCGCCTTATAAGGGAATCCCTGGAAATAGAAAATAATCCTAACAATTTTAACTGTGAAAATGACTATAAATTAATTCAATCCTAGACACCTTCAATTCATGATCCGACCTCGGATCCATAGTCTATCCTCCCTTCTTGCTCCCTCTTCCGCTTGTGTTTTCCTTATCTAACTCCTAACCTTTTTATCTTATCATTTCCATTAAGCTTCCCCTTTTTATCTCACCTTTTATTAGGGTGAGTGAAAAATGGGCCTCTCAACCCTCAAGTACAATTCCTTGTCATCACATACTAGCCAATCAAAATTCTTTAAAATTCAAAAGAGGTGCATGTAAGAAAATTGGAAGGAAAAACAAAACAAATTTTTTCTTTTCTATTTTCAGCTTATCTCCTCGTAGGTTTACTCAAATTTTAAGAGGGAACAGTGATTGGATGCGAAATGAAATTATACATCCAATGAGTACCCAACTTGCATACTTTTAACAACATCTACATCCCAAAAAACTGAAAATACATAATAATAAAAAAAACGTGTTTCTCTCACTAAGAACACCTTTTTTAATGTATTTTAAGTTTTTTCATGATATGAATGATGTTTAAAGTATGTAGATTGGGTACTTATTGGATGTAGAATTTAATTTTTCATTCAACGAGTGCTCCCACTTAGTGCATTATTAATATCAACGCATTGCATCTCTTGATTAACCCTAATCCTATTACCCTATTATCAAATAAAATTGAGCTATATTTATAGTTATTTAATTTGTACCCAATTAATCTCATTCTTATTTCCTATTTAGTTTTATTAAAAACCCCTACCATCTTTTATTAACGATTTATGATAATATTAACTCATTATAATAACCATTTCATTACATCTCAATAAAATTGAACTATATTTATAGTTATTTAATTTTCACCCAATTAATCTCTTTCGTATTTCCTATTTAGTTGTATTAGTAACCCCTACCATCCTTTATTAATGATTTATGATAATATTAACTCATTATAATAACCATTTCATTACATCTCAATTTTCTTCTATATATTTTAAATAAATTTACCCTTATTAAATATTCTAATATGAATTTTTTCCTTAATATATTATTTTAAATAAATTTATTATATCCCTACTTCCTTTTAATCAATTTATAAATTATATTCGTCAGATGCGGGTGTGTATGTGCAAAGGGTTGACATGGAGGGAATGCAGCGTGTCGAAAGCTAGACGACGTGTGCTTGCCTAGTTGTGTTATCATGCAAAAAGGTGGTGATGGCATCATGGGTGCAAATGGCATTAAATGGGAAGCTTTCCGTGATGTGAGGGGTACCTTACTAGGGAAGCATTTTATGTGATCATACACGAAGCAGTACTATTCATAGGTGGGAACATATGGGTCTTATGATGGAAACTAGTGCGAATTTGGGAAAGATACTAAACCGCGGGAGGACAACAAGTGAATAATTATGGAAGTATCTATGTGTGTACCTTTGTAATTAGTATCCCTTTCTTGTTTCATTCTTAAATGTTGTGGGAAGCCATGGGTACGCATTGAGGAAGGTGGTGATTTGGAGCATTTATTTGGAATCTGGTGTGCAAGCTGGTCATTTGGGGTGGAAGCCATTAGTATGGACTCCAAAGGGAAGGTTGCAAATGTTGTGAAGAAGGGAGTAAAATGGGAGAACTGGGAGCAGTCGCAGGATACCCATGCCGCTTGGATCTATAGAGCCTCCATCCCCCCGTCTATTCGTTTTGACGTTGAAATGACAGAGTAGGGTTTATGGAGCGAGTTGGAAGAAGATAAAACTTTGATGGAGCTTGTTGCACTTGAGAAATGGATACAAGATCCAGGTTCGCCGCAGTCCATGAAGGGGTTGTGTGAAAAAATCGTCTTTCTCTAATAGGTCATTAAAGGGCTCCTAGGAAGTGTAATTCTGGAACGAGAGGAAAAAGAGAGAGGGGATGAAGTCTTGGTTCAGTTCTGGAAACAGTTGTATGTGGATACCCAATTAATCCATATGAATATTGGCATTGTGGCGAAGGAGCTAGGAATACCCTTCCTCTCATAGATGGGGGTGTTGGGAACTTAGGGTGACAAAGAGTAGACTAGGAGAAGTGAAGTGACTAGAAGCCAAGTGTGTCCTGGGATAATGTCTCCACCTGCAAATTTCTAGGTGTTGCGAACTCTTTGTTGTCCAATTTATGAACATGCTAGATAGTGGTTTTAGTTTGAAGTTTGTTAATTTTGTTTCTTTGAAGGTATCGGTTAGGATGATTATGAACTAAGTCTTGGTTAGTGGTATTGATTCTAAATGCACCCGGTGCAGCGAGTTTGATGAACTCATTTATCATGTTTTGATGGGTCTGCATAATTATGTTATCGAGTATGTTTACTATTAGATGGTTTGTAAGCCTTGTTCTCTCCTCTGGGGGAGAGGTTCGATAGGTATGTCCTATGCTCAAGTCTGGTCTGGTCAGTAGGACGTTTTGATGGTTTGAGAAGATTGTACTGGTTACAGGGATATGTAAAAGTTCAGTTGAATGTTAATATAATAAGACTTACTAACAAAAGAAAATTATAACGTATATTATTTGTATCCTTACTAGCATAACTAACTATTTCTTAATTTAATAATTTTTTCTATACATTTATTCCTTCAAATATTATTTGTTCCCCCTTTATCCCTTTATTCTTGGATATGTTTCCTTCGTTTTTTTCATATTCTTCCTTTTAACATCTAATGCTTATTTTTCAATACCTTATATATTTAGCCTATTTTTTTTCTAACCTTCATAGATTCATTTTGATTCCCTGAATATGGGTGAATTATCCACTTGAAACGTGAGTTCTTAAACTCTGACACAATGAAAATCTAAAAGCAACAATGACAATTGCTATTCTTGTCAATTGATTTTTTGAAACGAAACATTTTGATTTAGATTAAATGTCATTTGGCAATTCTTTGGTCTTGCCGCATCACCTTGCAACTATTAATCCACCCTACAACTATTTTGTTTCCTTGCCACCCTTAATTGATGTTATACCACCATTGGAATGCAATGACTACATAATTACATAAGCACAATGAACTAATGCAGGGATATTGTGAAAGTAATTTGGCATTGATCTCCTAAGATGCATATATTTGAATTATGATGTATATATTAATATGCATATATTGTATTATGATTTCACTTATATTAGTCATGTAGGAGTACAATCCCTTGAATAATTTGTAATGTCTAGAATAACATCACGTCTGGAGTCTAACAATAAGGGCTAGTGAGAATAACTTGTGAAATGAAACATTTTGATTTATATTAAATGTCATGCATTATTTCACTAATCTAATAGATGTGTATGAATCAGATAAACATCATAGATTCATAACATCATAACATGCATTCTTGTATAAACATAGAAATAAGTTAAACATCATAACATGCATTTTCATCATTAGATACAAATTAAACGTATCATACATCTATGCATTCATACACATTTCCATAGATAGACATTATTTCATAACATCTTAGCATGCATTCTCATATAAACATCATAAAATGTTTTCTTAGCATTGGATACAAATTACACATAACATATGTGTATGCATTAATCATCACATCTCTATATACACAATGTCCACATAAAAGTCATTATTTTTCAAAATGAAGAATATAAATAATCAAAATAAACCACTGAAACTTAATAAATCCTTTCAAACTTATAAAAGATATTATATACGAATTTCTCACTAGCCATATCATAATACCAAAACCAAAGCAAAGGAAAAAATAAATTCAAAGTGAAGATTATTGATTCATAAACATTAAAACTGACTAGGCACAACTTGCATTTTTTGGGATGAGGAAACAAATGATCCATAAATGCTCATGGATATTCCACTAGAATAGTTTGTCACAACAGATTTTACAACTTAGTTTTATTTTATTACCATATTTTTATTGAATTCCAAATAAGTGGAACCGGAACAAGAATAAATAGAGCAAATAAGTACACAATCCACACAGTAACACAATATATATCCTAGGAAAACCCTAGGTGTTGTAAGGAAAATTACTCTTATAGCAGAGGAAGGACTACAAATGTACTGGGGTTATCAGATATAAATATAAAGATTTGCAAACGTTGTTATTAAGCAAATAGGATTAGGGTTAGGAGGAATGTATACCTTATTCCAGAAGGTTGATCCAATCTTTTCTCCCTTTGTTCTCCAATGCAACAATCTGTAAAACAAACATAAAACCTTCCTCAAACCAGTTTTACCACAAATAAAAGATTGATAATAATAAGACAACATAAAATCAACTTGTAATCAAATTGAAATAGACATAAACAAATCTATTGGAAAAGCAATAATATCCAAATATATATGTACAAATGCAGAAAGTACATAAAGTTATACCTATCCTGCACCGGCACCCTCGTAACAAGATCCTGGGCTCCTGCTCCTCTCTCTTAGCAATTAATTTCTCCAGCATAACTTTCTCCAATGATGATAAGGTCCCTTTCTCAAGCCCCTCCCCTTGTATTTATAGCAATTCAAGGAAGGCAGGTTCGAAAGGTGGTTGAGTTGGGAAGTTGGGGTAGTTTGGGTACCTACCTCAACAAATCCCAATTCGTGTTTTTAATTATTTTTTCAACTTCTTCTTAAGACACCCGCAACTATGATATAGGACAACTAGTGTGTCCTAACTTTCATCTAGCGGGTGCAGCTTTTAATTGACACCCACGGGTTGTTAGTAGAGATACCCGCGACTGACCCACTGGTTGGAAAGCATGAGCATAATTGTTATGTATTAAAATAGGAAGAGAAAGATGCTTCCAAGGAAAGGATTGCAAGGTTCATCTCTAGGTCATCTAGGGTCAAGGTAATCTCTTCCATCCATAGTGTCCTTTTGTGTGATCGACAAGGCAATGTGGTCATAGACGAAGAAATGCTAATTTGAACAATAATAGATGCCCCCCAATGTGTGAGGTCACAGGGAAGCGATGGCTGAAATACATTACAATCCAAGAATAGGAGGACCAAAGAGGCTGCAGGGTGAGGTCACAAACAGTACATAAAACAGAAATAAAGTCAATGAGTAGTTTACAATCTTGACATCAGGCGATGTTCAGAATGGTATAACATAATATCCAATACATAAATGAAAGATGTATATAGCATGGCCACTGAAATAAAAGCCTAGATCCATGTCGAACAGGATATCATGGCCATAATAACAAACTGTATATATGTCTCATCAAGAGCAAAAAATAGGTGTGACTAAGTCTTGCGCAACTTGGGAAATAAAAAAATGTGATGATGCTTTTGTAGGCCCAAGGTCTTCATCCAAACTGTCTCAAGGTACGAATCCTAACCATGCAAATAAATGAGCTGAGGTCGAACATGGAGGATACCATTTGATTAGAGGCTAATGATGTAGACTGTTAACAAACGCGACGGCACCCACCATTAATGAAAATGGGGCCCAATGTACCTAGTACATTCTAACAGGTGTGAATAAGAGGTCTTGAAGTTGAACACTTTATTTGATCTATAATAGGACTGAGTACATTATGAAACATAGTGACACCAAGGAATGGCCGACACATGTGGTCAAGGTAACTGCAGAATGGTCGACACAAGGGGTGTCCTTGAACAATGAGCAAGACACAAGAGTGACTTACGCAGCTTTTGAAGACAAAGGGACCATGATATAAATATTTAATGTAGGAGAAATTAACATATTATCCATATGACTGGAAGAGTAACCAATCGGAGGAGTAAAAAATATGAGATCGGGTTCATCCTAAGGCCAAAAATAAAACCCAACTTGTTTGAAAAAGACTCAAAAAACGCGATGTGTTCAAGGACATAATTGACTTGATTCCTTTATACTGAAAGATACTTGACATTCTTCCCTTCCCTTTCTCTTTTTATTTAAAAAATGTCCTTATTGTTAGTTTTAATGAGTCCAAGGAAGCAAAATCAATAGTCCTTCATTTTTTAAACAAGCTTGAAGAAAGAGGGACAATATTGCTTGATATAAGTCCAACCATGTGTAATTTAATGAGTCCATGAGAGGGAAACTCAAGACCTTCTTCATGTTGTAATGAATCTGAAGAAGAGATATACTAATACTCGATAACACTGATGCATGGATTTTAATATCGATCCTGGATCTGTTCATACTCGTTGGTGTTTTCAATTTTAAGGAGTTTGAAAAACTTAAACAAGAACTCCATATACCTCCTCGTGGATTTCACATCAATCTTAAGTTGGTAGATGCTCACTGGTGTTTTCATATTTCGAGAGTCTGAAAATCCTAAATAAGACTCCAAGGGATCATTTTTCGTAAAGTTAGTCTCCTGGCCCAAAAAAAAGGGTAAAACAATGAGAGAGAACTCTTTTAGCCAAGTATGACTAGAGTTTTCATTTTTATTAAATAATCCACAAAGTTCTGGAAAAGGGGTAAACTTATACCTAAGTGGATGTCCCTTCGATTCCTTTAGCAAGTATGAATTGAACAAGTTTACTAGGCCATCTTGTCAATTTTAAGGAGTCTAACAAGAGCTTAGAGAAAACTCCATAAAAATATTTTCCGTAAAAGTTTAATGAGCCCCAAAAAGTAAACTCATGACCTCCTTATTATTTTTAACGAGTTCAAAGGAGAGATGGAAGAATGCTCATAGCCTCCTTACTATTTTTAACGAGCTCGAAGGAAAAGTGGAAGAATGCTCATAGCCTCCTTATTGTTTTTTAACGAGCTCGAAGGAAAGATGGAAGAATGCTCGTAACCTCCTTATTGTTTTTAACGATCTCGAAGGAAAGGTGGAAGAATGCTCGTAACCTCCTTACTATTTTTAACGAGCTCGAAGGAAAGATAGAAGAATGCTCATAACCTCCTTACTTTTTTTAACGAGCAAGAAGGAAAGGTGGAAGAATGCTCGTAGCCTCCTTAGTGTTTTTAACAATCTCAAAGAAAAGGTGGAAGAATGCTCATAATCAGATCAATGTCCAAATGAATGGAAGACTACATTATAGACTCTAGGAAAACTTCATTAGAAGGAAGTATATCATCCCAGATAGAACACATATCTAAACATTTAGATGGAGTCAACACTTGATCAACTACCGGTACCCAATCCCGAGAAGGTAAGCATGAACTCAAAGGCTTCTTCTTAGTAGCAATTGGGCTCAAGGATAAAAATTCCACATAATTCTGTTGTTACATGGTAGATTCTACTAACGAGGGATATACTTGGTCTACAGCTGGGTAATAAGGAGGATCAACAAATGCAATTTGATCAATAGTGAAAATGCTTTCGTTGTGAGGAAAATGCATCACACGAAAGAGCGTAGACACCACAGCATGCATATCATATACGTAATCATGCTCGAGGATCATATCAAAGTCCATAGGGTCCTTTAAAACCATAAAATTCAACTAAGACTGTTTTTCCACCAAAAGTAACAGGTACCTGAGAAGAAATCCCACCGGTTCACTAGGTATTCTATCGAAGGTCAACGACCAATTAACAGTTGGAATGAGGTTAGGGAAACCTAAATCTCTCCAAGCATAAGGGGATAATATAGTAATAGAGGATCCTTCATCTACAATACATTGATGAACTGAATGGTTGCTGATATCAACCTTTATCTAGAAAGGTGTAGAAGAGGAAGGCGAGGCCCACTTAGACTATTCCTATCAAAGGAAATGATCCGAGAGCTTGGTAGGGGTTCACTCAACACATATGAAGTGCCCCCTTTTTCAGGAACATCCAAAATGGTAATGTAGAATACTTCGGGGGTAGGTGCATCAGTGTCCGAAGCACTGATGGGATCGGTCGAAGATTGCATCGATTCGATCACTTCACTCTCCAAAGGAAGAGTGGGGTTGACCAAAGACTGTTTTGGCTCAACCACTTTATCAACTAAAGGTTGACCAGACTATTAGGAATCTATAGACAATTCAGGAGCAGAGGATCCTTTAGACATGGACCACACTCTCTGCACCTCTGGAATAGTAGGGAATAGGTGAGTAAGGTGATATCCCTTATAAATTTTACAAGGGAGCTTTGGCTTGCGTCCTATAAGATTAGACTCCTTTACAACATTAGTACTCTCAACATGACTAGAATTGGCTGGTAGCTTTCCCGAAGCATGACTTGAAGTGTTTGGTTGCTCAGAAATAGAAGAATTTTGAACTACGGACCACAATTTTTGCACTTATGGAAGTATAGGGCACAAATAGGTCAGGTGATCTCCCTCACAAAACTTACAAGGGAACTTAAGTTTCTGTTTATTAGTTTTTTAGACAATGTCAACTTGTTCATCATGACTTGCAGTGGCTGATTTAGTGTCTCCAATATGATTCACAGTAACCAGTGACTTGTCATTAATATGACCAGAAGTGATCAATGACGTGTACTCAACATGACCAACAATGGTTGAAGACATACTTTCAGTATGATTCGCAGTGACTGAAATTTTTCTCCCAGCATGACCTCCATAGGCTGGGTAGGTGCCCCCAACATAACCTCCAAAGGTTGGTTGCATAGGTTCAGTATCATTTACAGTGACTAAACATTTTCTCCCACCGTGAACTCTAGAGGCTGGGTAGGTTCCCCCAGCATGGACTCCAGAGGCTGGATGGCTACCCCCTTTCTTTGGCATATTCTCCATATTCTTGCTCTGTCTATTCCTTTTAGAATGTTGGTTACTAGTATTATTAGTTTTACCACATGAGGTAGAAGGAGGAGGAGGAGATGTTACTGGCGAAGCAGGCATAGGTTTCTGATGCTCTTGATTTGAGGTGCTTAACTGAGAAGCGTCAAGAGCATGCAAGGTGTTCAGTGTGGAAAAAAACCAAAATAGTATCCCTATAGTGAATCCTAGAATATTCAAGGTATCCATTAAGGGAGTACCAACGTTCCCAATGAATGGAAAAGCACAAGGAGCACGTTGAACATGGGTCCCTTGATTGGTGCTCACTGGAATGCTAGCCATAGTTTTCGAATCAACAGACAAGAAATCTCTAAGGCCAACTAAGAACAAGTAGCACAAAGAGCACACCAATAGAAAGGTCCTACGTAGTCCAAACCAGGGAAAAACCGATGCCTTCTGGAGGGAAGTCTGGGATGATTAGGGACCAAAAAAAACCAACGAAGGATGAAGAATAGTTACCTGGGGTCCACAATACAGATTCTTTGGGTGCAAGCATTTGAATCACCAACCACCCTCCCAAATAACTGCAAGGTATTTCCTCCCACGTCTATTTTAGGTATAGTGGAAATAGCGTTCCACCATCACCTATGTATGAAACCTAGAGTCTGGATACTAAGGTTACCAACCTTGCAGAGAGAGTCTCGGGGGACAGTCATAGGTCCAGCCAAGACGTATGGGTAGGGTAACTAAGCCTGAAATACAAGAGTACACAAGGCACTAATGCATCCCCATACACAAATCGGCTTTTGTGTATGCTCGAATGAAAAGTGGGGGGGTATCCCCAACAGTCCAATCTCACACGACCTCGTGCTTAAATTTGGTTTGAGTAGAGCTTCCCGGAACACCTCAACAAAAGTGGATTTACCTAGCGATAGTTTGTACTACAATTTGAGATTTTGAACGGTTTCATAAAGTTAAAGGTGTTCTGTTCCAAAATCGTAGCCTAAGCTAGTTGGTTTGTGTGTAACCTAAAAAAGAAAAAGTTACTAATAAATTTTATTAATGGTTCTTTTTAAAAGTTGTTACTTACTCAAAGGATAGTGCAAATGTGTGCGATGGTTACAACTGAAAGAAATGTGTATATGAAATGTAAAAACTTCACAATTTTTCTTTTCTTTCAAAACATGAAATCAATAAAGTAACCTTAAGCATATTTTTTTTTTTTTTTCAAAGATGATAGTGTTATGACTACAACTACTTTGAAAATAAAATGAGAACTCTTACTATAAAGGGAAAGTTCCTTTTTAAATTGATCTTTTCTTCAACTATGAAATAAATACAAATAAATATGAACAAACAAGACTTATCATGCACAAACAACACTTATCAAACAATGCAAATAAAGAGAAGATGACCCAAAACCAAAGCAATGAAAACTTTTACAAGACTGAAAAAGACCAACCCAGCAAGTTGCTTCAGGAAACCTGTAAGTAACTCAATTTTGGAAACAAAATGAAATCCAAGATAATTGATATGTAAGACGGAAAGCAAAGACTCTTATGTGGAGACCAGTCTATTCCTAAATATCAATGACTAAAGATGATGAAATCCAAGCACTTGCCAAACAGAATATGGGCTAGAAATTAATGGGTGACTTCACAAGCACAGTAAACCAAAGGAGATCTCTTAAAGTGGTTGTAGAAAATACTTAGAAAACACTCAGAAGCATTAAACAGGTGTCAGACCAACAAAAAAACTTCCAAATCAAGAAAAAACAACCCTAAGACCAAACCCTAATATAAAAAACAAAAGTCCCAGGAAAATTTCACGACTGTAACATGCAGAAGTACATGGGTGCAACTAGATAACCATGGTTACTGATATAAGCAACGTGAGAGTGCAAATAGATAACCATGGGTACTAATATAAGAAGCGCGCGAGTGCAACTAGATAACTGTGCCTGTAAGTACAGGAAACTCGTGAGTGGGCTGTGAAAAATTTTTAAAAAAGAAAGAAATTTGCAGATCAAGATAGAACTGATTCAGCCACAAGGGTCAAGGATACCCCAGACACCTCTACAGGGATCAAACAAGTTATAAAATACTGAAAGAAACTCAAGAAGATTCCCCAAAGCAGAAAACATATGGTGTTCCCCAATGGATTCGCTAGTTCTTTTGTAAGGAAAATTACTCTTATAGTAGGGGAAAGACTACCAATGTATTGGGGTTATCAGATAGACATATAAATCTTTGCAAACGTTGTTATTAATAAAATATGATTAGGGTTAGGAGGAATGTGTACCTTATTCCAGAAGGTTGATCCAAGATTTTCTCCCTTTGTTCTCCAATGTAACAACCTGCAAAACAAACATAAAACTTTCCTCAAACTAGTTTGACCACAAATAAGAGATTGATATTAATAAGAGAACAGACCATCAACTTGTAATCAAATTGCAATAGACATAAACAAATCTATTGTAAAAGGAAGAATGTCCAAATCTTTATTGACAAATGCAGAAAGTACATAAAGATATACTTGTCCTGCACCGGTACCGTCCTAACCAGACCCCAAGCTCCTGCTCCTCTCTCTTAGTTATGAATTTTTCCATCACAACTTTCTCCAATGATCATAAGGTCCCTTTCTCAAGTCCCTCCCCTTGTATTTATAGCAAGGAAAGGAGGGCAAGTTTGAAAGGTGGTTGAGTTGGGAAGTTGGGGTAGTTTGGGTACCTGCATCCACTAATACCATTTGTGTTTTTAATTATTTTTTCAACTTTTTTTTAAGACACGACTATGATATAGGACAACTAGCAAGTGAATCACGAGTGTCCTAACATGCATCTAGCAGGTGCAGCTTTTAATTGACACTCGTGGGTTGTCATTAGAGATACCCGCGGCTGACACGATGGTTGGAAAGCATGAGGGTCACTGTTATGTATTAAAATAGGCATAGAAAGATGCTTCTAAGGAATGGATTGCAAGGTTCAGCTCTAGGTCATCTAGGGTCCAGGTAAGCTCTTCCATCCATAGTGTGATTTTTTGTGATGAACAAGGCAATGTCGTCAAGGATAGAGAAGTGCTAATTTGACTGATAAAACTAGGAAAACCCACTATGGAGAAAATCCCAATGATAAATGAGGATTATTCCTTGTTATTTATGTCAAATTGCAAATACAATGGAAATGGTACTCCCTATGGAGTTACCCATGACTATGTGGCCAGAATGGATATTATAGGGTATCCTATATCCTTTGTTCTACTATAACATCCACTCTCGTGTTGTTTCTCAACTATGGAACAATACAATACATCAAAAGAATGGAACTCCCTTCTCTTCTTGCGACTGAGTATTTAACATAGACTGATAGTCATCTAGGGTTTGGTTTATGGTTTTTGCATGCCCCAACTCCTGATTAGATTAAGGGTTTTGGTCCTTCTAGAATTTTCTTGAATATCCACATGTGTGAGAAATGAGAGCTAACATGGAATCCACTCGGTACCATGGTAGTCAGCTGGATAGGTCAACTTGTGAGAGGCACAACTTTTGCATATGGACTCCGTTTCAGGCAATTTTTCGACTGTTGGAAAGGTATCAGAGTGTAGAATCATGTGAAAGGGAATTTATTGAGAGTTGAAATTTTGAACCCAAAAAACATTGTTTAGACCCTCAAACATGCCTCAAAAGGTTTTGGACCTCAAATCTGCAAAGAGGCCTACCCATAAAATGGGACCTACAAGATGATTCATCCAATCTTCTGACCCAAAAAGCTCCAAGTAGGTGACAAACTATATATTGATACACTTAAGATCAACTGAATAGAGTGCAAAACAAGTTATATGAAATTCCCTATTTACACATGAGAATTTGCTCTTGTATGTACCCACAAGTGATGGGAAGACTAATGTTTCCATGTAAACCATTATTCAATAGATTACTGTTATTTTGAACAAGTTCAAAGTTTTTATGTTGCACCTATGAAAGAATTGGTTGTATATATGGTTGGGAACTTGACTAACCAACTACAGTCGTATGGACTGCATGTTAAATAACTGACAATAGATCAATCAATGTCTTGCCAACATATACAATTAACCCAGATAATTATCACCAATCCAAAAAATGGGATATTATTACCAGAAAGTATGGGGATAGTACACATACCCAACTTGTGTTCAACCTTTAATAATTGTTGAGATTCATCTTTTGCATCATAATAGAGGACCAATGTTGGAAAGCATCATTTCTAGGATGATTAGGGAAATCAATACATGACTCAAGAAATGATTTGATTGGTGGGATTGTCTGCAACACTTCCAAAATACAAGCTTTTGATCATTGATGAGGTCCATCTTTTACATGATAATACAGGATTAGTGCTACAAAGCATTGTATGCAAGGCAATTAGTGAAATAGATACTTCTCAAGAAATGACTCGATTGGTGGGATTGTCTACAACACTTCCAAACTACGAGCTTTTGATCATTGATGAGATTCATCTATTACATGATAATGGAGGACTAGTGTGGAAAGCAATTTTTTCTAAGACGGTTAGTGAAATTGAGACTACTCAAGAAATGATTTGATCGGTGAGATTATCTACAACAATTCCAAGCTATAAGGATGATGCCCTATTTTGAGGGTTAAGTCTAATGGGATTCTGTAACATTTTCGCTAACGAAAACTACAAAATCCATGTATAAAAGTTCACAAAAAATAAAAATAAAAAGTAACAGTAAGTAGTTCTAACATGAGGTTTCTTTACTATAAGTTCTTAAGATTTACTCATGAAATGAAACCATATATTATTAATTTAAAATTAATTAAAATCATAAAACATACATTGATATGTGTCATGCAAAATTGTGATAGGAAAATGATACAAAATCATTATATCTAGTCCAAAAATAAAGTTCTCGTCCAAAAATTACTAAATTATGCACTCGATACATGTAATTACATAAGTTGAAATGACAAATTTAAAATTCTAATCCAAACAAAACCAAAGACATGTATGAAACTCAATCTAATATCAACTATATGAATCTCCTCCAACACTCTCTCCTCCTCCTCCTAGTTGGCATGCAACACATGTCGACACATATATAAATGCAAATATTAAATTAAAATTAATTACAATTTTTAACTTTATTCTAATACTAAAATAAACTTATAAAAAAAATGGTAACAATAAAAAATCGTAAATCATTACGTGAGTAGTGACCCCCATACCCATAGTGGTTGGAGATTGAAGACTACCTCCAGCAACCTAATATTTAAATTTTTGCACCGAGAGTAGAGATGTGCTCTACAACCCAGTATGGGGGAGATGTTGTTACATAATGTAGAATTATGTAACAAAAATAAAAATAAAAATTATTTAAAAAATTTAATGTCGGCTCGTAGAATTAAGAAAAAAACAAATAAAACTAATTAAAAAAATCCATGTTGGCTCATAAAATATAAATTTAAAACAAAATAAAAAGTTATTAAAAAATCCATGTTGGCTCATAAAATAAATAATAAATAAAAACTAGCATAGATCCATCTTAAACCCAGAACTATTTCTTTAGGTGTAATTTTTTTCTGGACATGTAAAAATGTTAAGATTAAAAAAAACACACCTCAAGAAATTGATTCCTCTCAATGCTTGATCTATTTGGGTTTAAGATCGATCTATGCTGGTTTAATTAAATAAAACATTGCATATATAAAATAAAATAAAATAAACTAACACTTCAAATCATAATTAAAAACTTTGAAACATGCAATTTACCCATGAAGTCTCGATATCTGGGACATATGGAATACCTTTGAAGATGGACGAGGAGAGGCGCCCCATACCCATAGTTCTAGGAGAGGTTTATGAAATCAGTTAACATAACCAGTTTCAATTTTAGAAAATGTGTTCACATTAATGATGAGATATAAATTTGTTAAATTGAACACTAAACAAGGGCAAGCAATATAATTAAAGCATAAATATGGATATTTAAGTATTTGTTCCCCTTTAAATCGTTCTAAATTTACACCAAGGAAAAATTTTAGGGGATAAATTTACCCCATGGGATATTTTTCGACCCTTTTTTCCAAAAAACGATTAGCCAATTTGTTTTTTTCTCAACGATGATTCACCCAAATTCCATGGGATAATTTTTGTTTACTCTAAAACTCGCCAAATTTGTCCAAAATATATATAAAGTAATTTGAAATTTGAATATTTAAAAAAAAAAATTGAACATTTAAAGGTTGCAAATTTAAGAATTAGTAATATTTTCCAAGGTTTGTACACTTTGAGAAAATTATAAATCCTTAAAAGTTTCCCTGATTTACACAAGATGACACCCTAAAATCATGTTCATCAACATTCAAGAGAAATGCAATTAATGAACATTCAAAATATTCATTGTTATATCACTAAACTTGCAAAGGAGTGGATCTAATAACAAAAATTCTCATAATAGATGAAGCAACTATCAATTAAATATAACATGTACCTCTCCTCCACATTCTCCCTCATGAGAGAGGAGGTCAAACCACACATTGCGAAACCTCTTGGCATAAGCCATTGGCATATTCAAGGCTCATAGAATCTACCTCCTCATCTATTCTATGAACAAAGCTTCACTAGAATACCTCGTGCTCTCTCTTGGCTCAAGCCAACATCAATCACTACAAAATTTGATGTTAAGAAATTGGATATGGCATTCCTCACTTCTTGAGAAACCTGATGTGTAGCTTCCATATTTGATCATAATGTGATAATCCTCTGATGGCGAGATATAAAAGGAGGTGGAGGTCAAGGAAATGTCGAATCTCGAAAGGCACATCTTCAATTATACATTCGACCTTTTCCAACCCCATAATATTCTGATGGAAGGTTCATTTAATCTAGCTTCACATTCTTAAAAATTATGCTTTAACAAATATAGAAAATTAATGGTGTACCTCATCACTCCATGAAAATATACCATAGGCCGTAAGGAACCAATCATAGAGATGATGATTAATGTGAGAGTTCTTGAAATATTGTACCTTCAACATTGGCCACTTTGGTCCTTTTTTAAAATTAAACATTGAAATTTCTTGTTGTTTTGTTATCCTCTTCTCTATCTTGGGCCACTTGTCAAGACCCATCACCTCTACCTTCTGCCTCCACATCAAGTCAATGAAGCCATCTATAGTTGACCCATGACTTTCATATACATCAATAAATTTTCCTAATTAGTGCAAAACTATCTCGAAGATTTGTCTACTCTCAGCAAGGATTTCCAAATTGGCAAGAGCACGCTTCAATTTTGCATAGTGGGATGTGCAATGTTGAAGGGTCAATTTTTGAACATCATTTTCCCAAGGAATATCCTTGGTTATATTTGTGGGATAATTGGTTATGGGTGTATAGGAATCCTCTTGTTCAAAAACGAACCTCCATGCTTGACATTCAGCCCCCTCCTGAGAATTCTCCATGCTCAAATCATTATCCCTCTACCTCAAATGGAAATCATATGTCCATAATCGATCATGTGATGAATCATATTTCCTCTTACCAGATGCAGATGCATGAGCACTCTCATGAGAGGATATGTTCAAATAGGTATCTAAAAAGAGAGAAATATAAATTAACAATTTCAATGTTTGATTAAACCAAGATACCTAAGCATGTATGCACAATTTTACACATGCATAAATATACATACCATAATCTTGATACAAAACACTAGATTCTCTAGATCAATTTGACAATCTGTGAGTACCAAAACTGGTGCATGTTTGACTTGATGTTCCTTCCTTAGTAGATGTCCTGGTATCACTAGACTTCCTAAGATGTTTTTTCCTCAAAGAATGAGCCATTGACTCCTCAGGAAATGACAATTCTCTATTCATGTAGTCAAGTTGTCTCTTCTAGATTCATGTCAATTAACAAAGGCAATAAGAGGTCATTACATCTCCAAATTTCACGTTTTGATATCAAGAGAAAACAATAGATAGTAATTAAATGCCATAGCCAATAACGCCATTGCCACTCTCAAACTATTGAAAAATAAGAAAAATTAAGCAAATGCCCATACCCCAAAAGTTTAATTGTGATATGTTAATGTTTCGATTCAAGGTTGCCATAAGGTTAATTTCAATGCAAGTACATTGGAGGAACAACAATAATGATGTTTCCACTATCATGGACAATGATAGAATACACACAACTTGAATCCCATTGCCGAATGTAAAATATGAGGGTCCATGAGATGCGTAGACACTGATTAAATTCATGGTCTTGAATCATCAATTACAATAGAGGATATTGAGCATCATATGTACACCAAAAATTGTATAAGGCTCAGTTGTTGATCAATGGCATCTAGTGAGATGAAGTTCAATAACTCTTTGATGTAGCAATCTTCATTCACAGTGTTGTAGGCATAGTTGGACAAGATCATTTGGATCTCTTGAGTGATGATGATGATGATATATAATTTAAGGTGATAATCTAGCCAAACACAAAATTTATGTATGAGTTGATTGGAGATGATTATAAATGTTGTTTTACTATGATAACTCATTATTGTTATCAAGATTATTTCGAAGCCCACTGCTCAACCGGAAATGTTAGGTAATGACCTTATGTAGGATTTTGCAGAATTTTATATGATACTCAAGAATGGTATATAATGTACAACAAATTAATGAATGGAAGGAAAACTCGTTAGATTAAAATTATTTTCATGAAAATGATGTATGCAAACAACATATTAATAATATTGATTGGGGATTACATGTCTACTAGGTAGTAAAATATAGGAGAGACAATCCAACTATTTTCTCTCTTGTAAATGCAATGTATTATCATAAAATAATATGTGCCAGATTTTTAAAAAGTACATAATGAATATATAGCAAAGATGAGGAGGTATTCAAGCCCAAATTTTGATGTATATGGTATAAATTATATTGAATAACTTTTTGGATTGGCATATTTTGCTTCTAAGGATTGATCATATGTATGGATTGTATACTACATCTGATGGTGTGAGATTTGAAAATAAGATTTCAGGTTTACTAATGCACTTCTCAGCTCGACACATAGGGTAAAATTTTCACATTGATTCTCACTTGCATTCAGATTCTGTAATATTATGTGATAGATTATTGATACATGCACTCTAGAAATTAAGGGTATTTTCATTCTAGCTTTGATTATTTTTTATTAAACAGGTTAACGTGAACAAAAGGATTATAGACTATAACTCTATTGTTTAATTTTTACCATGATGAACAAATGAATACAATTATATATTGAATTAAAAATGAAATTCATCACCTTCCAAAAAGGTGTATGATATGTCTCTATTTTTG
The DNA here is from genome assembly GCA_027924585.1 of Larix kaempferi. Taxonomy (NCBI): domain Eukaryota; kingdom Viridiplantae; phylum Streptophyta; class Pinopsida; order Pinales; family Pinaceae; genus Larix; species Larix kaempferi. Next base: position 8,572,709 of record BSBM01000010.1, on the reverse strand, counting down.
TGAAAGCTAGTATGTGTTGTGCATTACAAGATTAGATAGGAATACTCTATTTCTCTTATTTTACTTTGGGTTTTAAACTTGGGTTGATATTGATAATATAAATATAGTTAAGAAATTAGTTAATATGTAGTTAGATATTTAAATTTATTGATCAAGGCATTTTTTGTTTATCAATTTTTATATAATATGTATTTATTTATTTAACAAATTTAACATGCGCAAGATGAAGGGTGTTTATTTTTTAAATAGATGCACCAAAATATGTGTGTTTGTATATTTTGGGGATTTCTCATTCACTTAGTTATGTTGATAGGAACCTTTATAAAAATCTAACACCCTTGTCTCCTAGAGTAGCATAGATCCATTTCAACTCTAGCTCTATTAAGTACAAAGAGGGATCAAATTCATTGAGGTGAAAAGCCCTTTCAAAGTGATAAACATGAGGAAAGGTTTGCACATCAAAGGATTTTATCCTTATGTGAAATTATGTAACATAGCAGATCATTGATCCCGGTAAAATATCACAGTGAAAGGATTAGCACGGAAGAAGAATTTCAGTGAAAAAAAGCAAGAATTGAGCAGTAAAATCAAACATGCAAAGAGACTCATATATGCATCAAAACTAGTTTCATATTCCATTAATATATATAGTAAAATAATATAGTATAGTTGAGAGAATTCGATTATTCAGGAGGAATTCGAATCCATGTCAGTTCAGGATATGAATATCATCACTAGAGTGCTCCAGAGGTTCCAAAATCAATTTATTGTTAGTGAACTGAAGCTACTCTCGGTTAATTGAACACGAAGGGTGCATCAATGAGTTTAGCATTCAAATCAGGCTACAAAGGGTGCATTTGATCAAATTTAGTTGCAATCGGAGCTCAAACCCCCCACTAGAGTCATGAAATAAAGTGGACTAAACAAGATCACTGAGTTAGATCCTAAAATGTAGGGAACTGAATCTGCATGGACTAAATTCATTCATGCAGGGTGCTTCAAGTGGATAATGTGTCTTAGATGACATATGCACTCCACTAAGGGGTCAACAACATCATCCAATACTGGGAAAAGGGAAATAATACTAAGGTGGACAAATATTGGAGTATTGATTATCCTAACACCCCACCTTAATCCAAACTTAGACAACCTAGGACCTGGTAACTGAGACCAAAGGTCACCCAAACAATAAAAAATAATTATTCATGAAACTAAGGAAATGGGGAAAACCTCATGGGAAAAAAAAAACCCCTCAAAAATGAACAGTAGGGAACTCAAGAAGCCTTCACACTGAGCAGAGATATGAGATAGGAAAATCTCTTCTGAGTGAAATAATTTGTAAAAATGTATGCAATTTGCTCCTCTATAGGGTAGTAATGCAGTGTGATGGTCCTGTTGTGAACTAGTTCCCTAATGTAGTGCATGCGAACCTCAATATGTTTGGTTCTTTGCTTCTGAACTGAATCACTGGAGATCTTTATGGCACTTTGATTATCACAGAAAATACCTACTAAAGAAGAAGTGAAAATTCCAAACTCTATCAAGATTCCATGCAACCAAACTTCCGAGATAGATACATTCATAGCCCCTCTGTACTCTGCATATGTTTAAGAGAGTGCGAGTGTTGCTTTCTTTGCTTGACCAACATATTGGTCCTGATCCCAACATGAACACATATCCTGAAGTATATTTCCTATCATTGTTGTATCCTGCCTAGTCAGAGTCAGTAAAACCAACTAGATCTAACTTTACACCAGCAGAATAATGAAGCCCAAACAATTTTGTAACCTGCACATAGTGAAAGATTCTCTTTGTTTCCTTCCAATGCATCGCATGTGGCTCCTGCATGTACCTATCCATGGCACTAACACCATAATATAGATCCTCGAATGTGTCAAGTACAATAAGCTACCAATCAACTTCCTGTACAAGGTGTTGTCAACCAAAGGATTAGAACCACTTTCTTCCAATCTGATGCCATATAGAAAAGGAAAAGTTGCTTCTTTTTAATCAGCCATGCCTGAACTTTTTGAGCAAGTCAGATGCATACCTAGACTGTGAAACCATGATCCCTGAATATTTTTGAGTTACTTCGAGGCCAATAAACTATTTCAGTAGCACTAGATTTGTCATGGATAAGGATTTTTTCAAAGCAGACTTGATGTTCTTCAATCCAATAGATGAACTACTGGTGATGAGCAATTCATCCACATACAAAACTATCAACAATAGGAAAGGCCTCCCTTATGTTGAATGTAGACATTGCAGTCAGATTTGTACCTTTCGAACTTCTATGAGAGTAAGAAGGAATCCATTTTGGCATACCATGCCCTAGGGGCTTGTTTGAGCCCACACAATGATTTCCTTAGTCTGCATACCAAGGATCGATCATCTGTGTACCCCTCAGGTTGTTTCACATAGATATCTTCTTCTAAGTCACCATCAAGGAAGGTACTCTTTATATCCACGTGATGTACCTCCCACTGTTTCGTAGATGCAATTGCCCAAAAAGTATGACATAGTCCATTCTTTCTACTGGAGTGAATGTCTCATTAGAGTTCAAGCCATGAACCTGAGAATACCCCTTGGCAACCAATCGAGCTTTGTACTTTGTTGTAGATCCATCAGAAGCAAGTTTTGTTTTGTAGATCCACTTGCATTTGAATAGATTTCTCCCTGGGGGAAGAGAGGCAAGATCCCATGTCTTATTATTCGGCAGTGACTCGTATTCTCCATCCATGGTAGCCTGCCATATTGGATCATGGAAAGCCTCTTTGAAGGACTATGGATCAGACCCTACCATCATGTAGCACCTCTCTGGAGGAAGTGGATCTGTGTGACATAGTGCAAGGTTTTCATATTGGTGCTGAGATATGGTTCTTCTATGGTCAGATGGATCTCCAGCTATGTTCCCAGCAGCTTCAAGGAATATTTGATCCCATTTTGGCCTTGGATTGGGAGCAGGTGCTATATATGGATCTATATCTTCATACTCAATATCAAGATTTGATTTAACTTGGTCCTCATCTTCATAATTTGAATGTGGATCATCAAAAGAGACATCATTCTGGTCTTCATTAGGTGCAAATGGAGTAGGCGGAGAGTATGGAAAAAGTGACACAATTCATATTCCTTGGAGGCATGGTTTGCAACACCTTTTTGTTGTGCAGATTAATTTTCTAATTAAATAAACAAATGATACTCCCAGAACATAAATTGTCAAGCTGAGGAAGTCTTTTATTTCAAAGTTATCGTGCAATATCTATGCAAGCACAATTTCTACTTGACATTGTTGATCTATTGGTATGAAATCGAAAATCATTGTAAACTAGATAACACCTTCTTGAAAAGAAATCAAACCCAAAACCTATTCATAAAACCACATTGTAAATCTAATCGCACTTGAAACATTGCAATAAAAATCAAATCTTACAAAGCAAGATCTAATTACATAAATCTGAAAGAAGTGATATGTTGGCAAACGATCTATGAACATGAATTAACAGGAATAAAAACAATGATAAATCTAACAATGAATGAAAGCAGGAACTAAATAATAAAAAAATTCACACAATAACACACTTACAATCAACGCTACTAGCATCTGCTAAGGGAAGAGGGCCCTTCCTCCACTAAGCAGAGCTGGATCTCCACAATGAAAGTCTACAACTCTAAATTATGAAATCTCCAGCATGTATTATCAATATGAAACAATTATAGCAGAGTTCAGATCCGAAGAGAATAATGAATTTCAATACTAATTGTGTAACCCCCATACATGCGAATGATTACATATTTATACATAAAAATATCTCATGAGAATGAGAAACCGAATTCCCAACTTGCAATCTATTTTAACAACTTGCTAATTTGAAACACCGCCCGCAACATTAAATCTAGAAAGATCCCCTTTAAAGCACAACTCGTATATCTCAAACCACGGCTGTTTTGGGCGGTTTTCACCTTGGACAAGTAATTGTGTTCGTTCTACACAAAACCCATGTCCCAGATTTTCGAGATTCGTCTTCATCTTCCCGCAAATCGCGACGCAAATCAATGTGTTCTTATCTGGCATGCGTTTTTTGTTGGGACCGTTTGATCATGAGTTGGAGGCTTCCATGTTGGACTTGGGCATGAATTGAAATCACAAATCCACATAATAAATCCTAGGAATGAAACCATGTTGTGAACCCCATGTGAATGTGTGCTAGCATGCCAACTTTGGAGGCTTGAACCATGAGTGCTATTGTTGCTAATATGAAAAATCACTCCACAAACCATCATCAATAAAATTATGCAAAATAGTTTTCAATTCATCAAAAATAAAGGAAAATAATCATTATTAACCACTAAAGCATTAATGAGACTAATATGGTATTTTCTAAGCAGTTATAGCAAATGGATGGAAAATGGAATGATAAATGGGCAATAATAGGAAGAAGATGGATGAAATAGGTGTCGATAAGTAATGAAAATAGGGACAAATCCGTGACCCAACATCTCCCCCAAACTGAAATTGTTTCATGTCCTCATGAATCCCAATACCTTTTCATTGATCAAGCTATAAAAACTCGTTGGATTTTGCTGTTACAATGGAGTTTCAACAAATTATGAAATTTGGTGGAGATTCAGCAATTAGCGAAAAATTTAGCGAAAATTTAGTGGAGAAGTTGGTGGTGTTTCAGCAATTTAGCGGATTAGTTGGTGGTGTTTCAACAACTTAGCAGAGAAGCTGGCAGTGTTTCAGTAGTTTAGCGGAGAATTTGGCGGTGTTTAAGCAAATATAACAGTGAACTTCTTAGACCATTTTCTCCCAAAGTACAAAGTGGATTTTGTTGAAATTTTGCAAGAATGTTCATACTTACCCAACGCTTCTTCACACCAAAAATCATGACAATTCAGTTCACTGATCCCAAGATATAAGCAAATAAACCATGTATCAACAAATAAGCCACTACAAGTGTTTCAGTAGTTGTTTCGGCAAACTTCCTGAACCAATTTCTCATAAAATACAAACTGGGTTTGGCTGAAAGTTTTCAAGCAAGTTTTTACTAGTCCAATGCATCTCCGCACCAAAAATCTGAGATACCCACATCACATATTTAAAGAAAAATGGAAATTGGTTGTAGGTGATGATGGTTATTTTTTTGAAATCCATGAAGAATTATTTTCTGAAAATTGGTGAGTATATTCCTCTTACCAAAATTCGTTTTCCCTCGAAAACTCAAATCCATCTGATGCACCGATCTCGAGATATAGGTATAATGGTTGTAGGTAATGATGGTCATTTTATCAAAAATCGTGCATTGGATTGGGCTGAAACTTACCATAGTTTTTCTTCATGATGTAGTCCTTCTCTCCTCCAAGTTTAATGAAGATCCAGTTTACCAATTGCAAGATATGGTCACTTCAATTTCTGCACTTTTGTAGTTTTCAAAGTTGCCATAAAAATGCTTCGATTATATCAAGGAAGAGACTAATAATGCTTTGTGAAAATGAATATTAATGTTGGAAACAGTCATTCACTTGTGAAGCATTGATTCAACCCTCTTCATAACAAGGATGCCTTCTTTTTTCTGATAAAAACACAACAATGATTGAAAATGTGACTATTGTAGGATTAATTCTTACCATACCATGGAATGTAGCAACCACTCCTTTCCCCCAAAACTGAATGTTTTACCTGCCCTCAGGTAAAATAAGAGTTGTGCACAGAGTTGACATTTGACATATTTGTGGTGGCAATTTTTTTATAAGGACAAGAGCATAATGAATATAAACATACCTCCACTTTCCATATTTTTATTTACTTGATGTGATTCAAGTTTGTTGGATAAGGCATTCCTTGTAGGGATGTCTTCATATAAAGATATTTGAATCACTAATACCATCCATTCTTCCATCAACAACTGAAAATTAAAGATTTAACATACATAAAAGAGCACTAACATTGTTTGTAGTAGGTTGTAGTGGACTTCATTTAAAACTAAAACAATGTCAATATGAAGAGTAAGCATTTTAACTTATTTACAAAGCATCATATTTATAATCTCTTGCAAAATCTACATCGTTTTAGTACTTATGCTCACTGAAAGTTTGCAATGACTATTAGAGCTCAAATATCAACCAAACATGGCATAATCAACCTTTTCCCTAGCTGCCAACAATGCCTTCAATTTGCTGGTCTAAATGTATCAAGGATGCTATAGGTTGTTGTATTGCATCTTTGTTTCAATATAATGCTATAGGACAGCTCACAATAATAAGATACTTATTGCCACCAGGGGTACCATTGTTCAATGCTACTCAATTTATTCTCCCCAATTGTCATGTATTCTTCAAAATGTTGTTGTGGATGCCTTGAATTCTTAGTCAAGAAACCAAATCATTATATCTTCAAGAAAAATCTGCAAATTAACTCAAATTGTTGCACTCGTAATATTGGAATAGGAATTAATGTTATTGATTGGGTGCTGAAAATAGTAAAAAGAGAAATAGTGAAAATAGAGGCTTCATTCATTAGCACTCGTATCCTATATCCATATCAGCTCATTTACATCAAATTGCCATGCCTTCATCAAACATAAACAATATCATACATCCCTGTAAATCTTATGATCATATAAACCACTTCCAAATAATGATGTGTACCAACAAGCAGGAAGAATTTGCAGACAAACACGGTGTTCATATGGGAGGGTCATGCATTAATTAAAGGGTTGGCATAAAACATCCATAAACTTCACAGCCTATGAAATCCTTATGACATGTATGATTTCAATCCATGTAAGACATATGTTGTAACCTTCAAGGAATCCACAACAATAACTTTTTGAAGATGTGCAACATGTGGGAGAACCATGAAGCAAGATGATGGAAAAGATAATTACAACCCATTTTCCATGAGATGAACTAATGCATCATGGATATGAACCAAAGAAACCATACCTATGAATTTCACCGTGTTGATATGACAGTGCACAACATGATCTTCTTCTTTTCTTTGCTGCTGGTTCTTGGGTGACAACATCAACTCATTTACTTATGCTCAGATGTTGGGAAGCACTTGACTTGGGTGTGCATGAAGTGGAATGGTGAGGGTTTAGAAATGGATAGAGATAGAAGCGGATTGATAAGAGAGGTAATGGCATCGTGTTCCCCCAAACTAAAATCATTTTATATCTTTGAAAAAATGAAAAATGGTAAAGGAGGGGATAATGCTTAGTGGCTTTTCATGACTTTCTCCTAAATATATAATAAAAAAATAAACTCACACTATTTTTCCTCAATTTTTACCTCCTTGGAAGCCTTGGTTGACATGAATGTACTGATGCATGATGGGGCTGATGTATGTTTCTAACTGCTGCTAAGAGATGTAGCTGGAAGCTGAAACTATTGAAGGTTGATCTAAAATGAGGAACTGTGCAAGCTGAACTGAATGAAAAAGTATTGCTGAACTGTTGGAACAATAAGAAGATATAGGCTTAATCTAATATCCGCTCTTATGTACAATTTAATCCATGTGAATGTATGTTCTTGAAGTCGAACATGGAAAAAATTCATTGGATTACCAACCATTAATGAAAATTGTTAACCAACGCGAGACAACTCACCAATGATGACAATGAGCTTTCAAGGTACAATAGTACAACCTGGCGGGTACAAATAGATGTGTTGAAGTCGAGTCACCTGTGGGATCTAAAAAACAAGAGACATTGATGTATTCCCTTATTCATCAACGAGGAAATCTACCATTGATGAAGGTAAACCCCAACGTACTATACATAACTCAAGTCTTGTTGCCCAAATAATGTGCTAAGGTCGATGGGACAACACCATTGGAAGGTGGAACTTAATGAATTCCACATCATCCAATATGAGTACAAAACAAGTGATTTTGAAGAACCATAGCGAAAAATAGAACCAACATGAAACTTACAGATCTTATTGTGAACCTTGCAAGCCAGTAACCTAGATTTCAAGCAAAGTTCATGTCTAGTTGCGCTAGTAAATTGGTTTTCACAACTAGACTTATTTTTCTCTTTACTATTTTAATTATTTACAATATCCTATTCTACTTGAAAAATAAAAATTCTTTTCAAGTGTAGGAGAACTTCCAATGGAGCCACTTTCGAAGAAAGGACTCAAGTATGCTCATACTCCCAACATAAAAATATAACTTTATGAATGCTAAGATATGAGAGATCAAGTTCCCTTGAACTGATGATGCCAAGAATTGTTGAAGTATGGAATGATGCTGCAGACTGATGAAATATTGAAACCAAGCTTCAATATAGTCTTTGTTCCCTTGATTTCGCATGGTTCCTACACCATGAAGCTCCTTAGTAAACTGATCTTCCTAAATTCATAAGAGATTCAGATCTAACGATGTGAAGAATGCTTCAATTTTTGGTTGCAATGTCCTTTCTTCATCAGATTTGATGATCTTGTTGACTTGTTGATGATGATAAGAAACTTCACTTCCAAGTATTGGATTTAAAACATGTTCAGGCCTTGTATGGATTTGCTGCAGCAGTGCACAGTATTTTTGCAGCGGTGTAGGTGAGGTAGAACAAGCGGGAAATGTAGGAAAATTTTGCAGCTCAGCACTATAAGCATACTGTACTGCTTTATTATGGTTAGGGTGGGGGGTGGATTGGACAAGAAATTGTGTTGGATACCAAGGAGTTTGATGAGAAGATAGATGTGGCTAATGTAGAGGATTGATTTGTGAGGCTGATATTGAAGGACTGAGTTGTGTTGCAGCATGAGGGAGAGTGTCCAAGTGATCATAAGATAGGCCATTCCGAACTTGTGGATAAGGTAGGTAAGATTTAAATTGAGGCTGCAACAACTTCCATGATGGAGGAGTATTCAATGATTGAGTATGATAGTAAGGAAATATAGGGATAGAGTTTTGAACCATACATGTAGGCCACGGTTTCCAAGACTGTTGCAATAAATTTGATGCAACTCATAGATCTCCTTGATATGTTGCTTTCATATGTGATAAGGAGGGGAAGCAATCCGTGGAATGCTTCAAGTCACATATGCCACAAATTGTGAGACTATCCAAAGGACAATCCATTACGAGATGTTTCTTCTAAAACCGAGGGAAAAATATTTCTTCAAATTCCTCATGCTTTTCCTTAACCTGCAAAACAACCAATTGTGAATTTAGTGAACCATTGATATCATCATTAAAATTTTCAAATAAATTACCGATTTCAGCTCCTAAAACTCCTATTTTTGCGGCGGATTCCAAAAATCTAGAGGAAATTTCTTTAGAATTCTTACCGGTCTTGAAGTTTCCTCTTGAATACCTTACACCTAAATCACAAATATCATCATATGCTAACTGAAATACATCACCTATTCCCATCATATTTAATATTTCTAAATATTCAGCATGGATTCCTTTAAGTAGGAGTATTTTCAAGGTCTCTTTCCCTAGTTTCCTTTTTTTGGATCTTTGAATATTGTATTGAAAGCATTCCATGTAATCCTTCAAACTCTCTTCTTCCACTTGTGTCATTTCGAAGATATCCTCATTGACCCTGCAATAATATTGGTATCTTTTCAAGAATACATGTTTCATGTCTTCCCAAGTTTGTATACAATTCCCACCGAGGCTCATGAACCATCGGAGAGCTGCTCCTTTTAGAGTAACGGGAAACACATTCAACTTTTGATCATCAGTACAATAATATCCTCTACAAAGTACTTCAAATAAAAATAAAAATACATTAGGGTCTTCATTTTCAAAACCGTGAAAATTTGGTAGAACATGTGGGGGGTGCTTTGCTTTGGTGCCACTCCTCCTGAATCTCTGATGGAAAATTCGAAGGTAACAACTTCTGAATATTTCTTACCGACCATCTCTTCATTAGATTCTTCATGTGCTATCTTGAGGCTCCTCCGAATTTTCCTGTCAATTGGTTAGTATAATGGGTGGCACTTACAACACCACTGAGGGGAATGATAATATTTACGCTCCAAAAATCGAAAATGAAATAAAATTAAATGCAAAGTTGAAAATGAAATAAAATTGAATGCAAAGAAAGAAAATACACACTCAAAGAAAATCCAATCAACTGAAAAATAACCATGCAACCTACATGCCCTGACCCTTATGAGGTCGATCACGTTTCAGTCTGTCGAAGGATGCGTAGCTCTTCACTACGTCTTACCTCCCAGACACCCTAGAATCAGGGACACATCTACCATGCTCTTCTTTAATAGAGCATCTAAAAAACAATATCAGATGTACTTTTCCACCATTGATAACTTCCCCCACAACGACGCCAAAATGTTGGGAAGATTAATTGTCTAATTAAATAAACAACTGAAACTCCCAAAACATAAATTTTCAACCCGAGGAAGTCTTTTATTTCAAATTTATCGTGCAATATCTATGCAAGCACAATTTCTACCTGACATTGTTGATCTATTGGTATGAAATTGAAACTCATTGTAAACTAGATCACACCTTCTTGAAAAGAAATAAAACCCCAAACCTATTCATAAAACAACACTGTAAATCGAATCACACTTCAAACATTGCAATAAAAATCAAATCTTACAAAGCAATATCTAAATACATTAATCTGAAAGAAGTGTTATGTTGGCCAATGATCTATCAACATGAATTAACAGGAATAACAACAACGATAAATCTAACAATGAATGAAATCAATAACTAAATAATAAACAAATTCACATAATAACACAATTATAAACAACACTACTAGCATCTACTCAAGGAAGACGACCCTTCCTCCACTGAGCAAAGCTGGATCTCCACAATGAAAGTCTACAACTCTATATTATAAAATATCCAGCATGTATTAATAATATGAAACCATTACAATAGAGTTCACATATGAAGAGAATAATGAATTTCAATACTAATTGTTCAACCCCCATACATGACAATGATTACATATTTATACATAAAAATATCTCATGAGAATGAGAAACCGAATTCCCAACTTTTAATCTATTTTAACAAATTGCTAATTTGAAACAACGGCCGCAACCATAAATCTGGCAATATCCTCTTTAAAGAACCATTCGTATCTCTCAAATCAAGGTTGTTTTGGGCAGTTTTCACGTCATTCAAGAAATTGAGGTCGTTCTGCACAAAAGCCATGTCCCATATTTTCTAGATTCGCCTTCATCTTCCCGCAAATCACGACGCAAATCAATGTGTTCTTATCCGGAACATGTTTTTGGTTGGGACCGTTTGATCATGAGATGGAGGCTGCCATGTTGGACTTGGGAACGAATTGAAATCACAAATCCACATAATCAATACTAGGAATGAAATCATGTTGTGAATCTCCATGTGAACGTGTGCTAGCATGCCAACTTTGGAGGCTTGTACCATGAGTGCTACTGCTGCTAATATGAAAAATCACTCCACAAGCCATCATCAGTAAAATTATGCATAATAGTCTTCAATTCATCAAAAATAAAGGGAAATAATCATTATTAACCACTAAAGCATCAATTAGACTAATATGGTATTTTTCGAGCAGTTACAACAAATGGATGGAAATGGAATGATAAATGGGCAAATAGGAAGAATATGGATGAAATAGGTGTCGATAAGTAATGAAAATAGGGACAAATCCATGACCCAACACTTTTTCTATTAGCTTCTGAGATGATATTTCTACAATATCAATTGTGTCATGTCCAAAAACAATTTTCTTCGCTAAACCTGTGTGTGTCATTTGATAAACAAATAACAAGTTTACTTTTAATGATGTCACATACATAACATTTTTTAACTTTCCATGCTCTAGTTGTATTGTGCCCTTCCCTTCAGAAGAGATCTGTGAATTATCTCCCATGTGAATATTAGGACCATTAGTAAGATCTAGAGAAGAAAAAGACTCTCTGGAGGCAACCATGTGGTTGGAGGCTCGAGAATCTTTGACGAAGGCTTGTGATTGTGAGAATCCAGCCTTTAGTGCATGGCATCTCCCATGATCATCTATCTCACTTCCAAAATCATACTTCCTTGTGCCTTCTACGAGGGAAAAGTTGTGATGTTCAAGAAGTTTGGTCATTTGATCTATCTTCTTATTCATGCATGAACTCTCTCGATGGTTTCCCTTCTTACAATAGGTACACTTGGTCTTCTCAAACCTCTTTTGCTTATCCTTCTTGGATCTAGAGGCTCCTTCTAATGGATTAGGCTTCTCCTTTGGCTTGGATTCAGATTGCTTCTTTTCCTTTTCCTTCTGCTTCCCTTTAGCATTTGCACTTTTGGACTCCCCATCCATAAGTGCCTGATTCTTGGAGGATTTCATGGCTCCCATTTGAATCATTTTGTCTTGTTCTTGGATTAGGGATTCTGTGAATGCATCTAAAGAAGCCATTTTCCAATTGGGAATTGACAATCTCCCAGAGTGGAAGGTAGACACAAATACTGAAAATTCAGGGCCAGGATTTCTTAGGATGGATAGCACAACCTGCTCATCCTTCTTGTCAACTCCACATTGTTTTCACTTCATAACCAAGGAGAACTTTCAAAATAACGGATGTATGGTTTCGAAACTACCGGGTTGAAGAGAAATTAATTCATTCTCCAAAACATGGCCTCTTAGCTCATCTTTCTTACCAAGGAGAGTTTCAAGCTTCTGTCAAACCTCCATTGGTTTTTTCAATCCATCAAGATGGAAGAGCAAATCTTTGGAGATGTGAATACACATAAAACCAAAAGCCTCATCTAACTTGTTCAAGTACTTTGGTTTCTCAACAGCTGCCCGAGGTTCGACCTCCTTGCCCTTTGTGACCCTATACATACTCTTGTTGCACAACACAATTTGCATATCTCCCCTCCAATCCAGATAATTGAAGGGTATTAGGATTTTTTGTGTCAAAGGAGAATTCGAATTCTCCATCTGTAACTGTTGGAGCGAATGCAAACTGTTACTGCTGCACTGAAAAATTCTCAAAATCCTACAAAAAAATCCTAAAAAGAAGATAAAATAACTTTGTTGAGCTCTGATACCATGTGAAATTTTGTAACACAACAAATCATTGATCCTAGGAAAATCTCACAGTGAAAGGATTAGCAAGGAAGAAGAATTGCAGTGAAAACTAGCAAGAATTGAGCAGTAAAATCAAACATGCAAAGAAACTCATATGTGCTTCAAAACTGGTGTCATATTCCATTAATATTTATAGTAAAAGAATATAGTACAATTGAGAGAATTCAATTATCCAAGAGGAATTCAAATCAGTGTCAGTCTAGAATAGAAAATATCACCACTACAGTGCTACAGAGGTTCCAAACTCAATTGATTGTTAGTGAACTGAAGATATGGTTAGTTAACTGATCGTGAAGGGCGCATCAGTGAATTTAACATGCAAACCAGGATAGAGAGGGCACATTTTCATCGCAGTCAGTTGCAATCGGAGGTCAAACCCCCCACTAGTATCATGAACTCTGGTGGACTGAACCATAGCATTGATTTAGCTTCTAAAATGTAGGGAACTGACTCTACATGGACTAAATTCATGCATGCAGGGTGCATCAAGTGGATAATGTGTCCTAGACTCGAAATATGCACACCATTAGGAGGTCAACACCATCATCCAATACTAGGAAAAGAGAAATAATAGTAAGGTGGACAAAGATTGGAGTATTAACTATCCTAACACCCTCTCCATGATTAATAGAACCAAAGTCAAGATGAATCTATGTCGGTAGATATTCCAATAACATTGGCTATGAAAACTCAATTTAAACAAGAAAAACACTTCTATAGGAGTGGATATCTATTGATGAGTGCATTAAATGTAGAGTGCTTAAATTCCATGAGTATTATGTTTCTGATATTATTATTAAATAATATGTGAAGTAGTCTAAAAAAATAATTGTCATAAAACAATTCCATAATTATTTTTATTAGTGTTTTAAAAGTTAATAAAAGAAAAGTTAACATTTTCCATGTAATCTTAGTATCATTTTAAGAATTCATTTTTTAAAGTTAATTGTGTTAGGAGACTATAGAAAGAATTAAATGGTTGTTTTACACATGTATAGGTATAAATCTTGATGAGTATGTAATTAATTGTTTACATAATTGTTATACTTTTTAATGAAATTTTCAAACCGGGTCCATAGTACATAGTAGGGAAGAGTTAAATTTTTTGAAGAATTCACAAATAGTTTTAAATATCTATTTTTCTCCGTGTTATAAAATCGATAATATGATTAAAAATTCTAAGATTTTTTTAATTTTAAAAAGACAACTTCAAAAGTAGAAATTACATTTAAAAATTCCTCAATTTTGGGAAGAGGGTATCGGTAAAGCACTATAATTCCCTTCTTGATGTGTATGCCAACCATCATTTATTCCTTAAAAAATGGAATTGATAAAGTGAATGTATGAGAATGGGTGCACAATTGAACCATCTACCTAGGATGCTCTTGTTAGACTATCTAAATGTAGGTGAGTTGGAAAAAGAAGATTCTAATATGTTTAAAAGCTTGTAGTAAAAAAAAATAAGTCTTATATACTATACAATGTTCACAATCTTAGAAAAGTATGCAGAAAAAAAAGGAGATATTGTTAATTCCAAGATTATTTTTTATGGAGTAGTCTATTACATCGACGATTTGGCCCGGAAGACGGTCGCCGTCGTCGATTTCCGGCCAAATCGCCCTTTCCGCCGACGTTCCTTCTCGTGGAATTTTTCTGGCTCCAGTTCACCGGAAATAAGCTTGTCATGCACGTGGACCGGATGAGCTCCAGCCACCTTCCTATTTTGAATGCATGGCACCCGCATTTTTAGGCGGCTAAAGCCCCTTCGAACCCTTCGTGACTATTCTACCTCTGCTTTTCCCCTTCGTCTGTCTCGCCCTAGTGACTCCCCTGCATTGGATTACAGTGTGCAACTGCTCCAATCCATCTCTGCATTCGATACCAGCAATAAATCTCTGCACTGGTAGACGGGGTGCTCAACTCCAATCCATAAGTACGATCTCAGACTATCTCAAAATTTGCCTTTGTTGTGAGCGCTGCTATTTATGCTATAAATGACAGGGTTAAAATTCATAGCCAGTATTGTAGTAGTTCGAATGAATGTAACTTGAGGATTTTCCCAGTAGTTCAACCCACCTTTTACATGGTACGCACTCTGATTTCAAATTTTTGAGCCCTTCCAAACCATAACTTGCTGCGCTGCTCATGATTGGCATATTGGTCATGTTCTAGAAAGATGGCACCATCACTTGCTGCACTGTTCATGATTGGCATATTGGTCATGTTATAGAAGGCTGATTGTTGGTAAGATTCATAGAACGAACATGTTTGAAGAGGAAACTAATATTAAGGCTCATCTTCATTGAGTTTATTGTAAAGTCCCGTGACAACCATAAATTTGGGGTTTCCTACAATAATCAACACATGTTTGTTGTGTGATGGAAAATGGAAGATGTGGAGTAATTCAGAGATGATAGATAGGGGTAAACCATAGATTTCTTCATAGTTTTGAATAGGAGACAATGGATTTGGGTGGCCACAGAGATATCAAATGTTGTTACTTTGAGATACCAATCTCTGAAACCAAAAACCTCTCAGGCAGCAAATCAAATCCCATTTAAAACTCAATTTCGGGGCAATAGAACATAAACCTCAAATCCCTCACCATGTACTCGCTCTAGTTTCCTTGGTCATGCCCACGTGTTTCCCTTTGCCTCCCCTCCACTGCTTCTACCCAGACTGTAGTAAACATTACCCTAACTATTAGTATTGCACTATAGTAATGTAAGGATCCCTTTCCCCCTTAATACAAGGCAATATATTTTAAATTTTATCAACATATTTTATCCACACAATATGAATGAATGTGATAGCATATTTCCTAGCAACCGACCCCCCATGTTGGGATCTTAGTTGATACTTGGAAGAAACAGGTTGATGCAGAAATGAAGAACAATGACAAAGTCTGAATCAAGCTAGAAAGAATCTTTGCAATATAAAAAGGCTACATGAAAATTTTCTTATATTCATGGTGGCATGTGTGCAGGATCTACTAAAGCTGTGAAAAACTCAACACCATCAAAATCTATTGCAAAAACAGTCTCAAACAGATCATGCTAGATAGATATTCTATCAAGATCAACATTTGTCCCCTCAGGGTCTGCTAAGGTTTCTTTGTTGCTCTCCTCAACCATTAGCACAAATGATTATCATTGTAAGTTGACCATGTCGAGTGGGACAAATGATTTCCTAATGATTTCAATTAAGGAAGAGAAAAGTAGCAATTCGAGTCAATCACAGAATAATAGTCAGTCATGGTTGAGTGAGCCTGGAAAGGCTGCAGGTTCAGTTTGGAAAGAGGATGCTAGGATCTCTGCAACGTGTTCTATGAGTGCCAGAGGCTCAAGTTTAGGATCACACCATAGGTAATCAAGTAATGGAGTTTTGGGATGTGGTAAATCGGGATGCTAGAAAGAGGCAAGTGGAGGGAAGCTAATATGGAGTAAAAGTTCAACATATGAAAAAACATCACAATCCAGTCACACATCTGATAAGGAAATAGATAATTCCCATGGGGATAATACAAACAGTCCTAGACTGATAGTTAAACTCCCAACCCTAGATGCACTCTAGCTCCATGTCCCAGTAGTGGGACGATTGAGGACATTGTCATACAAACCAGTAGAGGATCTTCTCCCATTATCTTTGATAAAAATTATGCAAGTGACGCAAGAAAAAAAGTGAAAATTGATTTTTATCATGCTAATAGTGTCCTGGTGGTTAATACTGAATCATGGTAGAGTAACGAGGTTAAAGCTAGCTTCACAGAAGGGGATGATGGAGATAGATCATTCGATGTCATTCCAAGTGAAGAGCATAAAAATATTGGTGAAGAAATTGAGAAAACATAAAAAATATCCAAAATGGCTCTGTCTCATTAGAGCTGGGCAAGAAGAATGATCCATCAAAGGGTCTTATTCAAGTAGAAATTGTTAAGAAAAGTGAACAAGTTGGCTTTGCAATTGTTTCAAAGAAGAGCCTCTCACAACTTTCTAATGCAACTATAGGTGAGAAGAGATCATAACAGATTCTTGTTATGGTTTGTAAAAGAAAGGAAAGCCTAGATGAAGGCCTGTGGGGTATCAATATTGTGCAGCTGCCCTATTGCTAATTGTTCAATTTGAAATACTGTCCATCCCTCATTCAAGTAAATGGAATGAATGCGGGAAAGGACTCGACAGGATAGGGCTTCAAGCCCTAATACAGAAGCTTCATTAAGCTGTTGTTGTTGAATATTATTCTTCCACCTTTCTTCTTGAACTAGGTATAGTGAAAACAACTTCTCCTTGAGATGGGTAATAGCCTATTGATGGATTTGTTTATCTATAATTCCCAAATAAAAAATATCATATTGGTTTCTCCAGTTCGGTAAATTAGGTTTAAGCTGGATTAATGCATGAGTGTTGACCAAAATATCATACAGGATGGTATTGACTATATCATCTGCATTTAACGGGTCATCTTCAGTTTGAGTCTCAATGAATCGCGTGGTAGGATCTTCTTTCTCTAGTGCCTGTAAAAGGGAATCCATTAGAGTATGGTTGTTTCCATTGGAATCAATGTCTTTAATCCTCTGTTTCAATTTCATATTCTCACAACGTAGCTTCTTATTGGCTTTCAACAAGGCTTGGTATTTATCTTCTTATATATATTGTAAATTCCAAGACAGTCAAAGGTTAGAGGGTTAAGTGAACCGACCTCAAGAGAGAGGAAGGGTCGATAGACCATGTATAGAAGTAGAGTAGCAATATTTTATATGTTTTACAATTTTTTGAGGGGTTAATGGAAAATGCAATGGTTTCTGCCATATCTTTGTGTGATTCTCTGTTGTAATTATCCAAATCAAATCATTATTGAAAAAGACAGTCATATCTTTGTGTGATTCTCTGTTGTAATTATCCAAATCAAATCATTATTGCCATATCTTTGTGTGATTCTCGAATGCAGAGATGGATTGGAGTAGTTGGACACTGATCCAATGCAGAGTAGTCACCAGGGCGAGAGAGCGAGACAGAAAAAGCAGAGGTAGAATAGTCACGATGGGTTCGAAGGGGCTTTAGCCGCCTAGAAATGCGGGTGCCATGCATTCAAAACAGGAAGGTGGCTGGAGCTCGTCCAGTCCACGTGGATGACAAGCTTGTTTCCGGTGAACTGGAGCCCGAAAAATTCCACGAGAAGGAACGTCGGCGGAAAGGGCGATTTGGCCGGAAATCGGCGACGGCGGCCGTCTTCCGGGCCAAATCGTCGATGTAATAGACTACTCCATTTTTTATAGACTGAGATAGGATGATTATACTCGCAGTGTTGGATTATTTGAGTTTTTTTGCAAGCTTATTTTGAGTATGTGTTTGCAATTGATCGAGATTTATTTGGAGTTTTTAGCTCACCAGGAACTCATCTCTTTTTGAAGACAAATTAATTCCTCCTTTAATCACAACAAGTCTTGTTGAAGTAAGGTTACAATAGCATAAAATATAATTGATCACAAATGCTCCTATGGTAGTGGGTTCATTGATAATCAACAAATTTGAACCATGGTCCTTCTTTAAAAGGGAAATTCAAGGGAACAATCGAAAATGTAATATTGGTTTTGTATTGTGCTTATCAGATATAACATCTATTAGTTCAAAGAAGATGTTGGAGAACACTCCAACAATAGAGGTGTGTTATTGGCTCTATTTATCTTGATAAATGGGCTTTGCACAAGAATGTGAGATCCTTAAAAATATTTGGGGATTCCTCATTGGTTATTCAACATATACAAGGCAGGGCTAGTATAACAAGATTATCTCATTCCCCATTAACACAACAAATTCGGGTTATTATCCAGCATTTTGAACACTATGAGGCCCAACACATTTATAGGGATCTAAATGAAGTTGCTGTTTTTTTCTCTTGAAGTTTTTTCACTTAAAGCTAACAAATATTCTATGAAAATCAAAGAAAATGAAATTGATCAAATCATCACACGGAAGCTTTGTGAGTTTTTAAGTTTTACATTGTATGGATGAATTAGGAACAAATGTAATTTGGTTTTTCTTTTGAAGGCATAGTTAAACTAGGAAATTTGCACCTAGTTAACTGGGGAAATTTGTATCTATGTAATAGGGAATCTAGACAGATATTTTTGAAGCCTTTGGCATAGATAGAGAGTAGCTCTACGACTACTTACCTTGGAGAGGATAAACCTTTGAAACTATGCAAAGCATGCAAGGAAAGTACTTAAATTTCTACATGAAATAAAAGTATTTTTTTTCTTGGGAAAATTGATCAGGAGTTGTATTTTGCAGAGTTGCAACTAACAAGTTTGTAACAACACCAAAATACAATTTTTTTTGAAAATTTTACAACTTTGGTGAAACCATTTATTTATAAGACTTATCTTAATTTCTTTTGTAATAAAAGTGGTGCATAACCCTCCTAAAACCTATTTCAACTATCATGGTACACTTAACATTTTCCTTAACATATAAAAGTGATACAACTTGTAAAAGGTGATGCATATCTTCTCCTAATTTTAAGCCTTTTTCCTTCTAGCACAATTTTATTTTATCTATTTCATAAATCCAAACAACCTACATATATATTGTACCATAGTTTACAAAAAAAATACATCTAAAGTAAGATTTCCAACTTATCCTGTATTCAAGTGCCTTTTTCAACTAACCATGTAAAGCAATTCATTTATTAACTATTTGCAATACAATCCAGACAGCACAACAAATGAGATAATTGAAGCAATCCCGATTCACTAGGAAGACCCATTCGACACAAACATGCATCCTACATGAGAAATTCTGAAGACAGGTGGTATGATAATGAGACAAAACAGTCAACCTCCGAAAGAACTGAAAATCTAAGATGTTAAACGTAACTACTGGTTTGGTGCTTCGCCGAGCAACCAATAGTCTAACGTTCTCACCAACCTCACTAACAGGAAGAGAGTTCATACTAGACTCTCAAACGAGTGATTAAACTTAACCTTTATCATGCAATCCGCGATCTTAGAAATTAACTTTAGAAAACGCCAAGTAAGCACATTCGCTCCGGATAGAGGTTGATAATTTATGTTCAAAGAACAAATCACGATAGTTGAACAATTCGACTCTGTTAAAGGGTTAAAATTAAACAAGAGTACAGGAGAGGTTAATATGTCGATTTTTATTATGAATAGAAATTCAATCCACCTATAGCACAAACAAATATAGAGTATCAATCCAAACTTAAAAGAATAATTGCATTTCTACAAAAATTTGAAGGAGTATCAGAGACACCCCAATGCCATCAAAACAGTAAAAAGTAAAGTCCTAGCACAATCCTTCGTCCCAAGTAACAACAAAGTTTTAAGCGTGACCGCAAAAGTGATCAAGCAAAGTTACTGGGAATCGAACTCGGAAGTTCAGGTGAATTCGTTTTGGAAATGGATTATATATCTTTTTTTCTTTAGTTCGCAGACTTCAGTGAGACATTAGGATGCCAAATACCAAAGGCTTTTGTAATGTCTTGGTCCCAATTTTGAGCAATATAAATGTTAAAAAAAAATAGCACAACAAAGCACCACTATCATGCTAAAATTAAGATATGAATATGACCAATTTGATATCACATAGGAGTGATTTCAACTTTATTCAACAAGTGCAAATCCCGCCTTACATCATCGGATTTGAATTGATAAAATGCCCAAAAAAGTTTCACCGCACACTACACAAAAGAAGCAATATAAATATAACCATTGCAATCTCAAATCCCTTGGGCCATTGCAATCTCAAATCCCATATACAACTCCAACAAACCCTTAAAAGTCTATTTAAATATCTTTTATGTCCAAGTTTTACTGCAGCCATTTTTTTTAAATAACCAGTTTTTTTAAAATTGAAGTCTTCATACAAAGAGTTTTTTCAGACACTGGAGTTTCGGGGGGTTTGGGAATTTGACGCATGAAATCTCCCTTCATTATATTGCTGCATGAGATCTCTTTACCTATCTGCTGGTTTGATAGTACTACTTGCATATCGCTGCGAGGAGCCTCCGTGGTGGGTTTGAAGGCCGCCTGGCATGCTGAACAAACCGATTGTCCAGCACCAAAACATCTCCAACTTCCCAGTTGATCTCCACACTCTTCTTCACTTATCTGGATGCATGATTCAATTCCTTCTGCAGGTATTGGATAGCCATCTCCAAACATTGGAGGTGTTTGTGTTAATGTTATATGGTTGAACCAGGCTTTCTTTTCCATGTCTCCATCAAATGTTCTGATGGAAACGGTAGTTCCAACTTCGATTATCATTCTGCCATCATCTGCCCACCTCACCTTCTGCAATGAACCACCTAACAATTGAGCCCTGGAAGCAACGTCCTCACTACATGGTCAATTTTTTATCCCTTAATTAAATTGCGTGATTGTGTCCAGATAAGCTGTAAAGGTAAGAACGACAAATGGAATTTAAAAAAAAAAAATCCAAATGCAATCATCTAAGAAATTATGCTAGTTATGAATCTATGCTCTTCTTACTTGTACTTCCTTTCTGCTTCCTGTTTATCATTCGTTTGGAAATGGGATTGCCAGCCCTTTATAAGGGATTTAGGATCGTCCTCCTGAGGATAGCTGTAACAATAGATCAACCGCTCTTTCTCCAGTTTTCTTACAAGTTGTGGGTATCTCTGTTCCATTCTTTGGGTGATCTTATGGCTTAATACGATTGCTGTCTGCCCTCCCTCCAAAGGAGCAATCTCACAGAAGAACAGTGTTTTGTTAGGAAACGAAGGAAACTGCACAGGAAATACAATATCAAGAATAAGTGTTAAGAAACAAACATTAAAAAAGGTGTTCGTAAAAGATATTATTGTTAATCTACTGTGCACACAGCTGTGTATACGATTGCTGTCTGCCCTCCCTAGGGACGGGCAATTTCACAGAAGAACATTATGATTTCATTGGAAACTCAGGAAACTGGACAGGAAAAACAGTATCAAGAATAAGTGTAAAAGAAAGCGCGTTAGCCTAGTTTCTTCTGTATAAAAAAAGTGTATAGAATTGATATGGATTTATCAACTACATATATACCAAACATCAAAAAGGATAAAATTAACAACGTAACTATTCTTAAAAGTATTAAAACTTTTAAAGTGGCACGATCTTCAAGTTAAACCAGTGCATGATTGTGTTACATGAAAGAGCTATGTTATCAGTGCAAGATTGATCAGGGATTTGATCAATGTTATCAATGCTGTTGGTGTTCAAGGGAGTACATCAGGATTGTGTTACATGAAAGGTCTCTGTTATCAGTGCAAGATTGATCAGGGATTTGATCAATGTTATCAATGCTGTTGGTGTTCAAGGGACTACATCAGGATTGTGTTACATGAAAGGTCTCTGTTATCAGTGTAAGATTGATCAGGGATTTGATCAATGTTATCAATGCTGTTGGTGTTCAAGGGAGTACATCAGGATTGTGTTACATGAAAGGGCTCTGTTATCAGTGCAAGATTGATCAGGGATTTGATCAATGTTATCAATGCTGTTGGTGTTCAAGGGAGTACATCAGGATTGTGTTACATGAAAGGGCTCTGTTATCAGTGCAAGATTGATCAGGGATTTGATCAATCTTATCAATGCTGTTGGTGTTCAAGGGAGTACATCAAGATTGTGTTACATGAAAGGGCTCTGTTATCAGTGCAAGATTGATCAGGGATTTGATCAGTTTTATCCATGCTGTTGGTGTTCAAGGGAGTACATCACGATTTTTAAAAAGAGAGAGTGATATCTGTGTTAAGATATTAATAGTACAGTCACTTAATTTGCATGAACTGTCCATTATCCGTGCTTCAGCTACCAATCAATGATGGATGTATAGCTACCAATTAGTTTTGATATTTTTTTTTAATAATTGTTTATTTCGAATTTGGAAGGACTGCATAAAATCAATGTACAGTTGTCTCATCCTAGGAAAAGCATAGACACTAGTCCACCCCAAATTCTAAGATACTAGCACAGCTACTTAACTTGCTGCCATATATAGGCCACAAGTTAAGTGCCACTAATTGTCCTTTATCCATAGGATCAGCTACCAGATATCACATGTAAACTGACATATTTATTATTAATTTTTTTATGATTGTTTATTTAGAATTTGGAATGACTGCATAAAAAAATTCTCAATATTACACTTTTCTCATCTTAATGCATATAGAAAAGCATAAACACTACCCCCAATATTTCATTTAGTTCATTGTAATTTAGATTTTGTAATTTTTCCATCAGGTCCCCAAGCATTTAGTTCATTGTAATTTAGATTTTGTAATTTTTCCATCAGGTGAAATAAGTCAGAATTCTCTTCTATCTGGATTTCTAATCAACTTTTAAAGAATTTTGAATTGATTTTGAAATAATCAAAATCCTGAAAGCATTATTTTTAATATACAAAAAACTTGGACGGTTGAAGTATGATAAGCTGAACTTTTTGTTGATATTAAATGTATGTCAAAATTATTGGAGGATAAAAATCAGTTTGCTACCAGATTAAGTTAATTCCATTTTCCACAAAAATTTACAAATAGGCCAAAAGTTCCAATGATGCACAGATATCCCTCATATGCTGCTGCGGACAAAATCATGAATATGTTAATTTATTTACTGTTTTGAAAACAAAATATATTGATAGGAGCTTCTCTGAGTGCAATCAACTCACCATACTCGTCTCATGATGGAATTTGATGGGGAGATGCAGAGGAGCTTCGTTTGCAGTGTAAACTCTTCCTTCAATCTTCGTCCTGGCAGCTATGCCCAAATATGGCCGTTCCTCCCATCCCAATGCTTCAATCACAGAATTGAAATCAGAGGCACTTCTCACTGGAAATCCTCTAAACAGCAACGCCCCAACCCTTTTTAGCTGACTGTCGATCCACTCTCTGTTTTGTTGGATGGCGTTGAGAAAGGGCCCAATCGACGGATCTTGATGTTCTTGGCAGCGGGGAGATGGGGGCAGCAGAAGCAAGGGAAACACGCCGCCATCTTCAAGAATTTGTTGCTGAGCAATCTTCCCTTGCTGGAAAATCAACGGCAATTCCTCCATTATCCCAATGCTGTTAACACTGTTTGGTTTGCATTAGCGAGATTACATCGCTGCTCAAGGGCACCGGTGATTTCGCTCAAATGGTTCATTCAAGTATTATATTTAATGTGAAATTAAGGTTAAATAATGATATTGGTCTGTGTTGTCTTTGAATATTTTTTTGTTCTGCTTTGACATTTAAGGTAGAGACAACGAACTTTAATTTAATGATTCTTAAGACTTTGAGAAAAATTGATTAATTAATATAGTTTCATGTGGGTAAGTTTATTAAATTATATGTTTATATGTTATGATAGCATTATGGATGTGCATGTGCACATTAATAATTTACTCAGTGACATGGAAAAATAAATACAAGTTATTAGTGTGTATTTCTTTATTTAAATCAGTTCGACTGATTTTAATGTCATAAGGTTTAGGGTGAATATTGGGAAGTGTGTTGCATTGAGATTAGCTTAGCTAAGTTTATTGGTCAATAGTGTTGATCCAGCTCGAGTATGAAGTTGGACAAGTAACGTGGTTGCCCTCTTCTATGGTTGAGAGGAACTCAGGAGCTCGAGATGTTTTTCCCTCTTCTATTCTCAAGTAAGTGTTATAGTATATGTTTGTGTAATGATTTCATTAGCTGAGTATAGTATTCTCAAATTAGATTTTTTATTATGATCAATGGCATGTGGCTTTATTTTCAATATTTTATGTTAGTTCGAATTTGGTTGTTACTGTAGTTTTGTGTAACGTATATCGAAAAATACAAGCAAGTATTGAAGGTCAAACTCTTACCCGATAGCATGATTGTTATATCGATTTAAAATAAGCAATGAATATATTCTGCAGTAGTGCTAGGTTTGTTTGTATCAAGGATATGATATGAAATCTAGCTAGGATTTATTAAAACAAATTATAGTATTATTTTAAATATGATATTGAAGTTATGCAAATAACTATGCTCCGGTTCAACGGTTTCTAAAGCGCTTTATGATTTTACTTGGTTAGCGTGTACTTTCCATACATGATAATTTTTTGTTAGTTTCTCTATTGAAGGACAGTTGCTGTGCGATGTCAAACATTTTTCTATATTGGTTATTTGATGATGGATCGTCGATTTTAGGTTAACTTCTTGAGAAGTATGGATCCAGCTTAGAATAGTAGTAAATCATGTTGTTACAATTTTTTTTATTTCAATCTTGTTCTAAGATATTTGATTCGTGGATTGTCTTCTAAGAGTATCGATTTGTGGTATGTCTGTTAAGTTTTTCAACCTATAGATTGTGCCCTTATCCTATCATTGTGTACATTTTAGTTTTAAGCATCTTCTCTTCTAAGGAGTAAGAACGGGAGAAACAAGCTCCTTATTTGTTTTCCTGATTGCTAAATCATCGACTTGTAACATCCCTCTTTTACCCCTATTCTTAAGTAACCAAAAGTGTAACTGTGAACCAGTTTTTGGTGAGGAGCTGGTGAGGAGTTCAAGGCCAAGGCCCCACCAATGAACTTTGTAAGTATTTCTATTTACTTCCTAAGTTGTATTTTCGGATTTCTAGACTTACGAAACTGAAGGTTGTGATGCAACTAAATGATGAGGACAATGGAATCCACTAGGGGGAGAGGGTGAAGGCGAGTAATGCCTAGGGAATCTAATCAATTATGCCAATGCATCATTATAGTGCCTATGGATGCTAAAGGATAACGATTTGTCATTTCCCACTCATAAACATAAAACTTATAAATATGAATACAAGCTCATTATAAATCCTTGGGTGACTACAAGACAACACCCAACTCGCATGAGAAAATGAGTGGGTTATGCACTTATTAGCGTAGAGCGAGTTATCCTAATATTATGAACCTATTATACCTTATAAACGTATCATCAATGAATTACTATTAATATTATAAGAGTGCATTACCATAGAGACAAATGCTCTCTCTCTCTCTCTCTCTCTCTCTCTCTATATATATATATATATAGCTATTAAATGTATTCCTAAATATATTTAAAGGAAATTTCCTTGAGCATACAAGTAAAGATTAAAAAAAAAAAGACTAAATACATTTAATTGGATTGAGTATAAAGGAAAATCATTAATATTATATATAGAGTGAGGTTATGACTAATTATAGCACTTATTTCCTTATGAATAACGTAAGACAAATGAATATTTGACGACTCTCCAATTTGGAAACTCTCTAGAAAGGCGGCTCCCATTATCCAGAAAGACCTTCGTTGGCTCCCTGACAATGGAAAGCAGATACGCATCTGGCAAGATTCACTAAGCTCCTCATCTCCAGCTAAAAATCCTCTCTTCGTTGATTTAAAATTTTGGATGGAGCAACAGAATATCCTCACTTTGCATGATCTTTCTCTCTGGTCCAGCTCTGGCATATGGCAAGGTTGGAAGACCTTTGAGATCCCTGAACATCTAGCCTTGGATTACTCCTCCCTAATTACCTCGCTTCAGGGCTATAGCCTGATCCATTTAAGTCTCCCTGACTCCAGAACTTGGGGAAAGCAAGGTCACTACTCGGTCAAAGATGGATACCCCTTTCTCCTCAACAATCAACACAAAGCAATGATTGAGAAAGGCATATGGAACAATGATGGCATCCCTAAAGTGAATTTTTTCTGTTAGACTTTGGCCCACAAAAAGATTCTAACTGCAGAGAATTTGAGGAAAAGAAGCATCTCCAGTCCATCCATTTGCATTCTATGTAAAAACTCGGAGGAAACAATGGACCACCTGTTTCTGGATTGTCCTTATGATATGGAAGTCTGGAACTTTTCCTTCCAAGAACTACAAGCCAACATCACTCTTCCTACCTCCTTAACTGACTTCTTTGCATGCTCGAAAGACTACTACCCTGGATCTCTTTATCAGAACCCGACTTGTCTAAGGCTTGGAGTGCTCTGCCCAAATTCATTTGTTGGAAAATTTGGAACACCAGGAATAAAGGGATTTTTGAAAATCAAACCCTTCCTCCCTTTCGAACCTCCATCTCAGCCAAAGCTTTGTGGGATGAAACCCTTATCTCCAGAGGTCTAAACCACATTCATCAGGAACCCCTAAACATTGAAGAAAAACTATGGGCCTCTGACTTTCTCCTTCCCCCAGGATCAAATCCTATAGCTCCTGATCGAACCAAGCCTCGCTCCACCGGATGGCAAATCAGAATCAACCCAGATGACTTTGAAGATTGGAAAAATCAGCTTGGAAAGCACTCTCTTTTTTTCAATGGTGCCTCTAAAGGAAACCCTGGGTTGGCAGGCGTGGGAGGGGTCATTTTTGACCCTGGGGGAAGCAGAATGAAAAACTATGCCTGGGGAATTGGAACTAAGACCAATAATGATGCCGAATGGCTCGCCTTACTTAATGGTCTGGAAATCGCCATCAAGGCCAGGATAAAAGATCTGATAACCGTTGGGGACTCTCTTCTTATAGTCCAAGAAGCTCGCAATCTCACCAGGAAATGCTCCACTCCCTCAAGTAAGTACCACCACATTCTCAAATTTATTAGCAGAGATTTCAACTCTCTCAATTTCCTCCATGTTCTCTGTTCCAATAATCACCACGCTGATGAAATGACTAACAAAGGTGTGCTCCAAATTTTTGGTTTTTTATCCCAAGATGATGATATCCCTACTCCTTGTTGGATCCCCTAACCTTTCTCTCACTTGGGGTGTCCCTTCCTCCTCACCCTGACCTCTTTAACTTGCCACCTTTGATCGCGGACACCCTTGTACCTGCATGCAAACACTTGTCACAAAACACGAGGGCCGATGGAGGCATTTAATGCCATCACATGGCCTCTCCTCACCTAACCCCACTCACTTGCATGCTCCATTTGCCTCTTCCTTCAGACACTTCCAGACTTATTCATTGTTAGCTTCTGCCCTGAGTATGAACGCTCGCTCCACTGCTTGTATTGCTCCCACCCTGGGCACCAACGTTGCTTTTTCTCTTCCACTGCTCACTTGCTCACTCTGTGATAAGCCCCTGCACTCTTCCTCTGGCATCTTTCCTCTTGAAGCAAAGCTCCTGGAGCCTTTACGCACCCTACTCGTCAACCTTTCGTCCATCAGCCTGTGTGAAGAAGAGATAGTAGCCCTTGAATCCTCGCCTCCTTCGACCCTATAAGGTTCAACGATTGAACTCATGGAAGCGCAGGTGTGCAAGATAAGAATTGAGGTGGTGGACATTAAGAAGAACATGACTAGAATTTTCACCCTCCTGCATTCTCTCAGCACTGAGATTAGGCATAACAATGACCTTATGAATGGCCGAATTTCTTCCATGTCGGAAGCGGTGGACTACATAGCCAACAGTATCTCAAATGTGGACTCTAAGGTGGATGATAACTACAGGAACATCTAAGACGTATAAGGAAAGGTGGACAGGCTCCGAGAAGATTTGGCCCGCTGCATTCCAGGGTTCCAGGCTTCTATAGGCTCCAGCTCCAACCCGGATGACTCCATGGAGAGCCTAGAACCTCCTCGAGCATGTCAGAAATGACCTAGCTTGCCGGTTCTTCATTTTTGCAGGTTATATATTCTCTCCCTGTTATAGTCTAGAAGAAGCTTTGGTTTAGTCTTTATAGGTTTACTTAGCTTTAATGGATTCTATATCCAAATTTTGCAATGTATTGCTTCTGCAAGTTTATCTTGGAACAATTTGTTAAGATTTACAACTTTAGCTTCAGACCTATTAGAGTCAAGAAAAGAATTAGCAAAGCAGGCAAGGAAAACTTAAATACTGGTCCCTCACAAAGGCAAACCAGAATCTCTATATCTATATTTTTTTAAGACTCTTTTTTAATATAAACTCCATAACCATTCTTGTTAAAAATAAAAACATAAGACAAATGAATATTACATATATAAATTGGAGATGTGTCTAAAATACTTTTAGACGGGAATTACCTTTAGCATAGAGGTTAAACATTATCGCATATATGATTTTAAATATGCATAAAAACATTAGAATGGGAATTCCCTTGGGATAGGTGAATGCTATTAATTATATATATATGAATATTAAATAGAAAGAAAGTTATATATATTTATTTATTTATTAAAGGAAAAATGGGGATTTTTGGTGATTGTTTTGTTATCTTCTTAACGCAGAAGAGAAGGGGATCTGCTCAAAGCTATTTTATGCTAAATTTTATTTAAGCGGATGTTTTGGGAATCCGTTGTGAAGTGGGGGGACAACCTCCTTTACTTTTTTAACCGTTTTTGTTTATTGTAGGGAACACATAGAGGACACGATCTTTCTAAGTGGGAGTCCTCATTATTATGATTTCTCATATGAAGAACTCCAATAAACGATCTATGATGTGTTATTGTGTTATGGTTTTGAAAGAAAAAAAAAAAGGCGGTCTCTTTTAGAGATGTCTAACCTTTTAAATTATATTGCATTCATTTTTTTGTAAATAAAATTGAAATGCGCACATATGATACCTATGTTAAATTAGTGTAGATGCAATATGAATTGCATATTTATTGGCTATAGATATGTTTGGCGCTAAGGGTGATCTGTGTAGATTGACATTTGGTTTGTGTCTATTGAAATCAGTTGAAAGAAAGCAAGGGGGACTTTCTCTTAGAAAGAACAAACCCTATTGTTTAATGTTTTTTTGTTTTTTTAGTGTGTTTGAAAGAAAAAAGGGTCTTCTTCTTATAAGAGCACTAACATCATTAATCTATATGTATTATATCTGAACCACATATGTTACATCTTGAGAAGTGATATTTATACTTGTTGTTGGTAGCTGAGCTTAATTCCATTACCTTAGTTGTGAATTGACAGATCAAGTAAACTTATTAAGTGGAGGTCATGGACTTAACATCTAAGTCAAATAACCTTGTGAAATATTTCCCTTGTTCCTTAACCTTAGTGGATTTGTTGCTAGCTCAGGGGTGGCTTCTCGGTAGTAGAAATATACACCGGACAGAGAGTCAAATGGTTGGGAGGAAAGTTGTAGTCAAGCCTTCAGTCACTCGAGTCATCTTATTCAAATAAGTATTGGTGCAATGTTATTAAGTTTGTTATTACGATTCGATATAATGGTAGAAATGGAATTAGTATTATTCACATTGAATGGTGTTAATAGTTGTCTTTCATCATTATACATGTTGCATATTTTAGTCAATGGGTTATTATGAAATATTGTTGCCTTTCATCATTATACATAGTCAATGGGTTATTGTGAAGTGATCATAGGAAAGATATTACTGTATCTCAAAGTTATTTTTTTATAGTTGTAATGATTCCTTCTAATCATGTCAATACTTATCAAGTATAATTGGCATTAATACTTAATCAATTAGTTACTAAGATGAATCCAAGAAGTTGCAATATTGTCATGATCACCATAAGTATTGACAATTTTAATGGTAGAAGCTCGAACTCATGAGAGAATCGCTGGCATTATATAATCGCTTTTATTTAGAAGGAACATTATTATTAAAACATGAGTTAAAAGATGTTGAATGTGTTATTTTAAAAAAATAAAGAGCTTGGTGTAGATAGCCAAATCTGCATGAGAAAAGTAGACATTATAAATCATAGATGTGAGTAACTATATACTTCATGTTTACTGGAATTTGAATTTTAGAAGTCGATATGTTAAAGTTGAGATATTAGCATGAACTAATGAATGATGCATAGAACTTGTTAAATGAGAAAAATGTATTTTCAATAGAAATGTAATACTATATTCTATGTGTTGGAGAGCTAATAGAGGGAGACAGTAGATTTTATACTAGCGTGACATGTGGGATAACTGGGAGAGAAACATATTGTTTAAGCTTATGTTTATTCGAGTAGGTATACCTTTGTAATAGTGCAAGTAGTTCCTCTTGATGGAGAAGTTAAAGCATAACAAATAGATAAATCTAGTATTTGTGACTTATTCAACGAAGTAGTTAGTTCTTTCATCTTAGCTATTAAAATAATTATGTAGAATTAATTGCCATGACCTTCTACTATTGTCTTTACATAATGAAGGTTAAATTTTGGATACAGGCTAAGGTCTTCAGTGATAACATAGAGATATGTTTCTTTTGATTCGAGTTTAAACATTACATGATGAATCTCAAGTTAAATGGGTCTATATGCAAGTAATGAGAATGTTTAACTGTAATGAGTAATATTTAAAAAATTAACATATTTATTTGTTGGACAATGGAAAGGAAAAAATTTATACCCCATTTCC
The DNA here is from genome assembly GCA_027924585.1 of Larix kaempferi. NCBI lineage: Eukaryota > Viridiplantae > Streptophyta > Pinopsida > Pinales > Pinaceae > Larix > Larix kaempferi. The sequence goes on along the minus strand of BSBM01000010.1, from coordinate 8,541,361 downwards.
TCAAAATAGTAATGACGATATTGGGTACGTTACACGATTGTGGTACCTTTTCCTTGTTGTTATATTTTTTTTTTACTAAGGAGATGGGAGGTCTCTGTCAAAACTCTGCCTCGGGACTCACAGGGCTAGAATTTGACGGGAAAAATGCTCGTCATAGACCATTTTGCCCGTCAAATATAGCCTATATTTCATACTAATGGTCAGAAAAAATGAAAAAAACTGTAAAATGTCTATATTTAGTGTCAAAACCGTAAAAAATGACGGATGAGATTTTTACCAAATTCCTGGGCTGCTCGGGAGATCCATCTCCATGCATGTCCATGCCATAGGCAATGCGATCTAGTAGTGGTATTGTTCCCTATAGTTCAGGATGACATCTGTTTGTTTTTCTCTGTAATATTGGTTCTTGTGTCCCTTTAAAGATCTTGGTGTCCAAACCAACAACACTACCTTTACCTCCATAGTTGATAATGCTCCATCATTTATTGGACTGATATTTTGTTTATTGAACTTATATTTTATTCTTTAAACAGATAAAGGTTGGGTTAACTTTTGTGCTCACTCTTTGATCTATTTCAAACTGGTCGATTTCTCCAATGTTTCGTTACTTTGCAGCCCTTATGTTGCTTAGCATACCTATTTTTCATGAGATCCACCTTTTAGAAATCCATCTTGGTGTTGGAGTTCTCGATAGACATTGAGATTGAACAGTGTCATAAGTATAAACGTTAACTGTTGTCGTAACTAACTACCTATGTCTAAGTGAGAGGTGTGAAGTCCCAGTTGATAGTTTTTTTTTTATGGTCTATAATTGTTGGTAGAATACCTTATATCTTATCCCGAGCATTTAGGTGACTTACTTTTCATGCTAAGCATATGGGTTAGTACCTTTGTAGTTTTTCATAATAGTTAAGTTAAGAGGAAGATCAATTATATATATCAATTATATCCACTGTGTGAGTTTCGTTAGACGTATTTTCATTTTGGAAAGAACTGCCCCTTTTTCTTTGTTTATAACTGAGCAAGACGATATAATCGAAGAAAACACTTTCTTATATTTTGAAAAGAAACCCAAAGTTATATTAGTGTTATTTATAATTATATATATTTTGTAAAAATATTGAACAAGGTTAGCGAGAATTTGCAATTATATATGTATGTATATATATATCTATATATATGTATATGTATATATATGTATATGTATATATATGTATATGTATATATATGTATATGTATGTATACATATATAACTTTATGGTCGGACCACATACTTGACATGCATATTTTCCCTTTGTTTGAATCCCTTAAATTTATGGAATAGTGTTAACATATAGATTGTGTATATTGGGGACTAAGGTTTCTCATTGGAGGATGGAGGGAAGATGGCTTGTAAGTCTGATCCACAAGGGATCTGCAGTCTGTAGGGGTCATCATCAAATCCCCCTATTAGAAGTGTTATAGGTGTGGATCCCAACGGGCTATACTATCATGCCACATGGATATTATCTGGAGTACCATATGGTGGATGCCATAGATTATATGTCGGACCCTTTGGAAGGTTAATCCATTTTTTACCATACTGCTGTAGTAAATCCATCGGGCATTGGATTAAACTATTCGACATCTAGGATCAGGACGATGGATACAATGACAGCTGGGGACTGAAAACAATAGATGGGACCATCGCTTTCTAGTTGATGTTCATGCGAGGAGGTTGTTTCACTACTGCATGACTTGTTTACAGTTCGCCCACTTGCATCGAAGCTTGGGGGAACGTTGTTTACACTATTTGAACCACCTCAAAATATCGATCTGGGCTTCCCGCTGATGGTGGACTCGACCATCACACATATAGCACCTCTGGAGGAAAGATGGGAACAAAAATTGGCTTTCGAGCCGGAGTTGCTGGATTTTGGTTGGTCATTTGCTAAGTTTTTGGAACAACAGTCGCTTCCCCCGACATTGAGGAGGTAAACAATACTCAGATCCCTAAAGGATTCATTTCCTCATTCTTACAAGCTTCTGATCAACTAGGGTTTCAATCGACTTTGGGAAAAGGGTTTGGTCATAACTCACCAAAAAACCCTCAAAAAACTCCCAAGGGTTCCCCGCCGCGGAGGCCAAAAGGAAAATGTCTTAAAAATTCTAGAGAACCTCTAAATATCGTCTGTGGAAAAAATGTTTTACTTGCAAATTCATTGGATATGGTAGAATGAACGATTGTAGGGTGTGCCAGAGGAAAATAACCCAGTATTGAAGGGTTGCAAAAATGGGTTACCACTCATTGGATGACATTTCTGGAATACAAACCAAAGATTATGGTCCTTTCTCGGGGGTGGTTTGTATTCAAAATCCGGAGTAGCGAGAATGTGGTTCATGTCTTGCAGAAACATTGGATCCTGGGAAACTCCCAAATTCTATTCAAGAATTGGACTCCTATGTTTGATGTTGGCACTGAAAAATTTGATGTCATTTCGATCTGGGTAATGTTGTCGGGCTTAACTTGCGAATTTTGGAATTGGGAGTCCTTTAGGGACATCGGGAACGCTCTTGGATCCTTTATTGATGCCAATATGTCTTTCACATAGACTAAGTGGATGTCGATGGCCATGATTCTTTTTTCTATAAACATCCGCGCTGGGCTCAGAGAGCAGTTAAATTTCATTTCGAGACTGGAAACACGCATACAAAGGTTAGAGTATGAAGGTGTTCCTTTCCGCTGCCACCATTTCCACTACTATGGAAACATGGAAAAACAATGTCGGCTGACCTTTAACAACAAAGCAGATGAATCTAGGAAAAGGATTGATGGAAGCGGACCAGGGGATGAAGAGGGCCTTCAAAAAGTGGGAAGGCTAAACAAACATATGAAGGAGGTTCACTCTGAAAAGGATTCCACAGCATTCCCAAAGGCACCCACTGAGATTCCAGCAACCTCCAATATTCAACATTTGGGGGACAACAATGAAGATAGACTTGAAGCGGAGCCAGAACCTCAGACTATTGACATGGAATCTCTCTCCTCTCTAGGTAATATTGCTACAAATAATACTCCTTTTCCCACTCTTGAGTCTTCTTTTTGTTCTTTATCTTTGGAAAAGGATGGTACAATCTCCCCACCCCCGCTCACTACTTTCCCCCTCATCCCCTTGGATCCAAATATTTTTTCCATCAAAGACCTCCCTTTGTCACCAGTTGAATCTTCCCCACCCGAGGTCCCTACTCTTTGGAAAACCCCCCATACTTCTCTGAAAATACACCCCCATTCATTTCCATTTAAGATCCAAGGACATTTCTGCCCTCTCGGTCCCACACTCCTTAGGCATTGGACTTGATTTGAATCCCTTGCTTGGAAAACCTATAAAAAGAAGATGACGACCCACTCTCCTTTCTTTGGCATAGCAGAGATCTACACAAGACCTAGCTTATGGAAAACAAAAAACCATTTTAGGGATGCTTAGAGCAGCGAACGTCCAGATAGGGGTTACCTAATGAAAATCTTATCTCTAAACTGCAGGGGTTTGGCAAGTAAACCCAAAAAACTTTCCACAAAAAGGATGATCACTCTACATCAGTCGAACATCTTTATGTTACAATAAACGATGGGGTCAAAGGAAGATATCGTTTTTTTTCTCAAAGCAACTTTTCCTATGTTTGATTCCGCTGCTATAAATGCCAGGGGAGACTCTAGTGGACTCGCTATGGGTTGGAACACAAAATTGGTAAAATCCACAAATACTTGGGGCTTTGCCTCTGGGTTGGGAGTGGAATACTTTCATGCTGGTTGAAATTTGTTTTTCACAGTCCTAAACATTTATGTTCCATACTTGGAGAGAGCAATTTTCTAAAATTCTCTTAGAAAACAATCTTTACTATCTTCTGAAAATTTGATCCTTGGAGGTGACCTGAACTTCACCCTTGGATCCCATGAAATATGGGGACCATCAGCTAGAGGGGATCCCCTTGCAGGTTTCTTTTATTTGTTGATAAAGGACACTCATCTCATAGATGTCAACCCCACCAAATTGAAACCTACTTGGACTAATCAGAGAAATGGTGAGGGGAGAATTGCAAAAAGATTGGATGGTTTTCTTATGGTAGAAAACCTGGGAGGACAAAATCTATGTTTCAGATAGTGGGTTGAATCTGGAGGTGACTCTAATCACTCTCCTATTTTCCTCAAAATTTTGGGAAACACTACAAAACCTCCAAGCCCTTTTAAATTATGTGATGCATGGCTAAAAGAGGTAGAAGTTACAAAAATCATCAATGATTCCTAGATCCCCTACCAACTTGATGAGGGAAACTTTGCAACTCCCCATTTTGTAAAGAATCTCACTAGAGTAAAACCTTTGATAAAAGAGTGGTCTTTCAAAAAAAAACAAAGGGATGAAGAGGAATTACTTCAGATTGAAGGGAAAATGAACTCTTTGCAAGACTCGGAAGGAGGAGGCTTCCTTACTCATGATACAACTGAAAAGTTAAAAACCTTGGAAGGATGCCAACGAAAGATACTAATGGAACATGATGAAGTATGGAGATTAAAAAGTAGGGCCATCTGGATGAAATGTGGGGATGAAAACATAAAATTCTTCTAGGAATATGCAAAAGGAAGGAAATCACAAAATATCATATGGGAGTTAAAAGATGAAAACAATGCGGCCATCACATCCTTTAAAGACCTAGATACTTTGGGCACCTTACATTTCAAAGATCTCTTCTTGAAAAACGTAAGAGCTAGTATAGCGGAAGTCATTAGACTCTCATAATTTTTCTCAGGATCTATAACTCAAGAAGACAATCAGGAACTCATGGATGAGGTCTCTGAGGAAGAACTCAAAGAAACCTTCCACATCTTTCAAAAAGACAAAAGTCCTGGGCGTGATGGATGGACCATTGAATTCTTTTTAGCACATTTTGAAGTCATTCGAAGCGACCTACTACACCATGGGGAGGAATCAAGGAAAGGGGGAATTGTGCATCCGCCCCTAAATGCCACTTTTATTGCTTTGATTCCAAAATCTGATAAGCCTGAAATGATGAATGATTATCATCCAATCTCTCTCTACAACATCACTTACAAGGTTGTGGCAAAGATCATGGCGAAAAGGATAAAAGGTGTCCTCTCAAAACTTATTTCTAAGGAACAATTTGGATTTTTTGAAGGCAGACAGATTCATGAGGCTATTGGAGTTGCATAGGAAGGATTACACTCACAAAAAATAAAAGAAATAAAGGAGCAATTATTAAAATTGATCTCTCACAGGCCTTTGATAGTGTTAACCGGCTTTACCTGAGGTTGCTCATGACACATATGGGTTTTGATTATGCCTTCATCAAATGGACAATGAGCTACATCACTACAACCTCCTTTGTTGTTCTAATCAATGGATCCCCAACACTTTTTTTCTGTGCTGAAAGAGGTCTTCGCCAGGGATGCCCACTATCGCCCCTCCTTTTCCTTGCAGTGTCCGAAGGGATGCATAGGGCATTATTGGATGCAAAACGACATGGATATTTCAAAGGTATTCACATAACCAACACTCTTATCCTCACACATCTACTCTTTGAAGATGACATCATCCTCTTCTGTGATGGCACTGAAAGGGATGCAGAACAACTGGATAACATTCTGAAATTGTTTCAAGCAGCAACGAGGATGGTTATAAATGAACTGAAATCAACCCTCACTCTCTATTGACTAAATGAGGAGGAACAACAAAGTTATGCAACACTCTTCCCCTTTGAAATCATAAACTTGGATGCAATTCTCAAATATCAGGGCTTCCATTTAAAGTTCAATGGATACAAAAAATGTGATTAGAATTGGATTCTAGTAAAATTGGAAAAAATATTAATGAATTGGAGCCATCGATGGCTATCTAGAGCTGAAATATTAGTTCTTATAAAATTTGTTTTGGAGGCCATTCTGGTATACTGAATGTCATTGGATTGGATCCCAAAAGGAACATTGGAAAATCCAGGAAACTTTGCTTTCGTTTTCTGTGGTCTGGAAACTGTTACTCTTTTGTTGCTCTGTGGGTCAATTGGGAAATACTTGCACAGCCAAAATCCTTGGGAGGTTGGGGTTTGAAACATGTTCACCTCTTTGCAAAATCCCTTGTAGCAAAGGCTGGATGGAGGATCCTCTCATCATAAAATATTTGGATGGAAGTGGTAAATCATAAGTACATTTCCCCTGACTCTCTCATACAATGGATAAGAAAACACACAAAGTCACATGTGGGAATCTCTGTTATTTGTAAAGCAGTTCTAACGTCTCTTCCACTTATTGAATAGGGGCTCGCGTGGAAGGTTGGAAATGGATACCAGATCTATATTGGAACCGAATGGTGGGTTAGATGTCAAAATAAACATCTCCTTCCCAACCCACTCATTCAGAATCTCCAATGATAGGGCATTTTCCATCTAAATCAAATTGTGGACTATCAATAAACAAATTTGTGGCAATAGGGTTGGCTGGGAACATATCAACTTGGCATACCGATAGACTTACACAACAACTGGAGTGATTTTATCATAACCATTAGCATCTCACATGTCAGAATTAATGACTCCCTAGACGATCTTATTTGGTCACTAGCTTCAAATTGAAAATACACCCCAAAGTTGGGATACAATCTGTTAGCGGAACAAAATCAACAAAAGAAAAAAAGTTGTGGTGGAAAAATATATGGAAGGCCCACCGTCCATCAAAAGCAAAAATATTCATGTGGTGCCTCTTGGCAAATCAGATTCCGACCTGGGATAGTATGAGGAAAAAAAATATAGTTGGCCTGGGATGGTGCGTTATCTGCAAACAAAGTGAGGAAACAAACTCTCATCTTTTCTTAACATGCCCCTTCATGGTAAGCATATGGACTGAACTGAAAACTCAACATCTCCCTTCCATGAAGTGGACTGGAGACTCTAAAGAAGATGCTTGGAAATCATGAACTAAAGTGCATGACACGGCTTACATACACTCTCTACCTCTATTTACGAATTGGGGAATTTGTCTTTCCATAAACTGAATGATCTTCCAGGGGAAGCAAACCACCCTTTCTCTCACAGCACACCACAACTGCTCTATTCTCTCATACTTCCCACAGGAAAAAAACCAATCTATCCCTCGTACTATAGTGGTGGAAGACATAAACCCTCAAAAACCTTGGGATTTCTTTGATGGGGCCTCACAAAACGAAATATGTGCAGGAGGTGCTATTCTTCACTTATCAGAAAACCATTTCTTCAAGCTTCAAATGGGTCTTGGGCATGGATCAAACAGTTATGCTGAAATTTTTGTATTAAAACTACTAATCATATTTCCAAGAGAAAGACAGTGCTCCCATCTACACATTTTTGGAGACTCAATGTGTTGGCTTGGTTTTGCAACCAAGCTTAGTGCAATGGGCACCTATCAACAAGTGATAGCAGTTTCAAAGATTGAAAGCAAAAATAATTATTATAAATCTAAATCTAAACTAAACTAGCATGTGCATATAACAAATAAAATTTTCTGAAAACGTTTCAAGAACAAGAAATAAAAAGAATGAGTATTGTATTAAGATACCTCAAATGGTGACGATTTGTGTTGAGTAACTTCCAAGGTGAGTAGCTCCAAGCTCCAAAGGTCTCTTCTCCAAGATAGCTACAATGGTCAAAAGCTCATGAGAGATTTTGACAGCATGAGGATAGGATGACGGATGGATGGAAAGTGAGGAGCCCCTACCACCTTTTTATAGTTTTTGGTGGTGGGGAATACCATTATGGTTTTGAGGAAACCAATGCTATTGACCAACATGGTTTATGTACCTTTTCCCTCCTTTTTCCTTTTTTGAATATTTTGAATATTTTTATTCCCTTTTTAATATTTTTGGGAATTATGGACCCTTTTTGAGGGTTTTTTATGCTTTTTGAGGAATAATATTCATTTTGAGTGGAAAAAGGGGTGTATTAAGGTCTTTTGGTGACCTTTTGGTGGCTTTAGAGGCTCAAATGGTGAAAAAGTGGACAAATGGGTCATGTGAATAAGGAAATGAGCTAGTGAGAACTTTTTGGGTGTTAACAGATCGCCCCCTGATGTGTGAGGGCAGGAGCTCATCGTATGGCCGATAGACATCATAGTTCTTTTGTCTTTTTTCTGGGGTCTGGGGAAGAGAAGAGATCGATTGGAGACTGGATCCATGACCCTTGGAAGCTACAAAATAAACAATATTACATGGCCTCAATATGAATGAGGAATAATATCTGATAATGGACGAGGCGGGCATACCCATGCTCGTATCAAGACATATACATAACAATTAGTCCTAAGAAGGGGGACCTGAAAAATACATAAAAAATCTGATGGTACATCATAATGGTCTGGAGGGGACATTATTCTGGGATGTACTCATGATCATAATATGACTGATCTCAATAACTGATACACTGGAATAGAGCAACAACCGTTCTGAATAAGGTCTCAGAAGGGTTGATGAACTGCTGACACGGAAGGTGTCCAACATCTGTAGGGACTCAATGACTGTGAATCATCACTGGGAAGTACTTGTAACTGTATACTCGAGGGAGTGTAAAAATGGGGTACATCTAAATATTGTCACCATGCGCAACCCGGATATCTATAGAAAAAATGTAACTGGTTGTATCCATAGGTAGACTCTCAAATGTGGAAGACTCGGGTGGTATCTGGGGTCTTGAATAAATGACTGAAAGGACCAATACCCTGTGCGAGTCTCAACGATGCGATCAAGGTGTTGAAGTCGAGCATGTGGGAAACAACCATTTGGAGAGGCACTGAGGACTCTTCTCGAAATGATTCATAGGCACTCATCGTAAATGGTGATGAGTCCAAGACACAGGGACCTCTAGGTCTATCCTATGGAATAAATTTGGTTGTCGTCGACAGAGGGAGACCAGCAACTAACAAGGTAATGATGTTTCCTTGATAGGAGCGCAAGGTGTAGAACCGAAGTGTGGTAGTACTGATGGTAGGACTGACATACTTCTGGGGATGGGAAGTAACTGGGGTCATATAGTGGGTAGACTCAAACTTCCTTTGTTCAGAGCATGACGACATGGTTGACCTGGGAGCGTAGGGAACTGACTTGTAGGTGCGGGGATCATAGCTTTTAAGGACTGAAGGGTATGTATTAACTGAGGGGACGAGCGGATGGGTGCTGTCAAGGGATTCTTAGGGTGACATACTGCAGAATACTCTGAACAAAGGCGACCAAAATGGGGAAGCTGCCATATGAGTAGACGTGATCTGTTGTGGCACCAAGAAGCACCATTGGGTCCTTCTTCGTAGTTTTAATGAGCTCCAAGAAGGGATAAAAGTGTGCTCTGAAAATGGTACTGTCCTGTGGATTTTGTGAGCCCAGGACTGTTCGTGCTCATGAGTGCTTTCATTTTTAAGGAGTCTGAAAACGATAAGAAGACTCTGCAGTGGTTATGAGTACCGTCCTGTGGGTTTTTACGAGCCCAGGATGGTGATTGCTCGTGGTTTCTTTCATGTTTAGAGAGTCTGAAAGCGGTAAGGGGACTCCATTGGTGTTCTTTTTCGTAAGTTAGTCTCCAAGGCCCGAAAAAGCATAAAATGATGCAAATGGAGAACTCTTCTAGTCAATGTGACTAGAGTATTCCTTTTTCATAATTAGTCTACAAGGTCCGGAAAAGGGGTAAACTTATACCAGGTAGACGCCCTTTCAGATACATTTAGCGAGCATGAAAGGAAGAAAGGTTGCTCGACGATCTTTTCATTATTTTAGGAGTCAGAAAAGAGCTTAATAGAAACTCCTTAAGTGCCTTTTTCGTAAAAGGGATTGCTCGGCCCGAAAAAGGGGTAAAATTATACCGAGCAAAAAGGGATTGATGAGAGCGAGAAAAGGTCTCAAGCATCATCATGTGTGCAGAATACTGAATCCAGTGACATAAAGATTGTCAAAAAGGGGCAACAACAAATGTGGCACGCAAACCGAGGTGATGAGTGGCATTTTGAAAAAATGCTCAAAAATGAGGGGGGGGGTGAGAGAGAAAAATGATCTTAAGCATCATCACGAGCGCGGAAAACTAAATCCGGTGATATCAAACCTGTCAAAAATGGATGACGGTCGATGACGCAGGAAAACCGAGGCGACGAGGGGGCATGGTAAAAATGCCCAAAAAATCTGTAGGTGAGAGCGACAAATGATCTCAAGCATCATCACGAGTGCGGAAAACTGAATCCGGTGATATAAGACTCGTAAAAAATGGACGACGACCGATGTGGCCTGCAAACCGGGGCGACGAGGGGGCATGGAAAAATGCCCGACGTAAGCAGAGTCGAATAGGATCTATCTGTGGTTAAGCAGAGAAAACAAATATTTTAGGTTTCATGAATTTTTTGTGAAAGACAAAATAATACTGTACAATAATGGACAGTGGTGTCCATCAGATTTACTATGGGTAAAATCGCTTGAGGTACAACCTGTCACGTGGGTTGCGGAGGGGGTTGCCTTCTGAATCGGTCAGAATGTATGCCCCCTATCCGAGGCAAGTGTGGGTAATGTATGGGCCTTGCCACATGGGCACAAACTTTCCTTTCCCCGTTTTGTCATGAGCCTGGTCGTAGGCGAGGAAAAGGTCCCCTACAGTAAAAGTTCTTGGGTGGACATGTTCGTCGATGTGATGTTCCATAATTTTAGGATCGAGGCCAAGCATCTCGATGTAGGGCCAGCCGAAGAAATCATGAAACTCTTGGGAGAGTTCCTTATATGCCTGAGTTTCCGCTTGAGTGCATGATGCACCTAGCGAGATGAGCTCAGGTTTTCCAGGTGTGATGGAAATGTTGATTTGGATAATAGGGGAAATGTTTGACATGTTCCCTTCCTCAAAGGCACCAGGAGCAGGAATAGGATCCTTAAACCAGTTGACTTTGGTGGGGAGGAAATATTTGGACTCGACCGCAAATTGGGTGGCTGTGGTGGAGGAGGACTGTTGTGGGAGGAAGAAGGAATGATGGTGCATGACTTCGCAGGGGTAATTAGGGGCAATAAGAGCCTCCAGAATCTCCTCATCATTGCGGAAACTTTGAGTGGTTAAATTGTTTGACAAGGGAGTGGTAGTCGAAGAGATCATATAAATGGTGTTAATCTCTTCGGATGGGGGTGATACGGGAGGGTAGATCTCCTCCATTGTGGGGGGTGCCGTCTCAAGGTCAAAATTATTCATCTCGTAGAGAGCTGCTCTGTAATCTGGGAGATCAGGACAGTGATGTGAGTAATGGCCGTAAATACCGCATATTGCACAAGGGTGGTTGGTACGCAGTGATTTATCACGAGGCTTAGGGGTTGGATCTAGTTCGACAACCGGGATGTTGGGGTTGTCGTCAAGCATTTGCGTGTGTTCCTATAATGTAGGTAATTGTGGACATTGATGAGTCGGATGGCCTAACTCATCACACAACGAGCATTTGGGGGGAGCACGAAACACGGGGGGGGGGGGGGTTTAAATGTCTTGGGAGGGGGTACAACAGTGTATGGTTGTGGGCCTCTACCCCCAGTGGGATTGATAAGAGGAGGGGGATTCGTAGATGACAAAGGGGTAGTGACACCGGGAGGTGGTTGACTAGTAGTGACAATGGGTTGCACCAGTTGTAGGGTGACATTTGGTGTTGGCGGGGGAATGGGAGGTGAAATATACCACACGGGTAAGCCTAAGGTTAACTCTGGGAGGCTGAGGGTAGCCATAACCGGGGTGCTTACTACTCCCGAGGGAGGGAATAGGAAGGGGATTGTGTGGGTGGGTGTAACACCAATGTGACTAGGTACCAATGGTGGTTTGGGTAACAAGGTCGGTTGATTGTTGGGTGTTTGTGTATTGTGGGAAAGAGTACAGAGGTCAGAGATGTGGGTCGTGGGTGACGAGGGTGGAATGGATTGGAATGTAGAAGTCATCGGCGTGTCGGAGTAAAGTTTGGGTCCCACGGAGGAAACAAACGAGGTAGTTGCACCATAAGCAGGTTGTTCAACCATGGAGAGAACATTTTCGGGTGCAGCGGGGGCCTTGGGATCGTAATAGGTGAGTTGGTCAACCTTGACCATGGGTCCGTCATGGGGGAACATCATGGTACGAAAAACGGATGAGGCAACCGCCCGCATGGCATACATGTAGCTGCGGCCAAGTAAGAGGTTATAATCTAGTTGGGCATTGATGACCTCTATATCAATGAGCACGGTTTTACCAACCAGCTGGACAAGGACATTAGTTAAGAGACCTTGGGGTTGAGCCGAACGGCCGTCGTAGGCTCGCAATGCAGTGGTGGACTGCTGGAGAGTAGGGGATCCCAACTTCTTCCAAACGAATGTGGACATAACACATGTAGAGGCACCTTCATCGATAATGCACCGATGGATGACAAGATTTCGAATGGAAACAGAAACTTGGAATGCTAAAGTGGAAGGCAGGCGTGGTTCAGACTGGTCCGAATCAAATGCCATCAGTTGTGAATCATTGGGTCAATAGCACCAATGGCAAAGAGCAAAGTCTTGCACTGTGAAGGACAGTTTTTTAAGACTTCTAAAGCAGACATGGCTGTGGGAGACTGGGCTAAGTCATCTACAATGTTGTAATTCGACGCGGCGTGAGCATTGGGGTTATTGTTGATGCAACGAAGTGGGAAGCGAGGTGCTTTAGAGGCGCCATCGAGTGGAACCAGAGGTATACGTAATGTCTGATCAGTGGGATGAGCATTAGTGTTTTTGTCGGCGGGAGGGGCTTCACGGGTGGAGCCATATTCGTTCTGACGAGTTTGGAGGTTGATATCAGCGGATGACATCATTAACAAGTAGTGGGTACCTGAGTCGAACATGGGTTGATCAGGAATGGCATAAGTGATCTGTTGTTGTCGGGGCACGTTGCCTTGAGGGGTAGCCAACGGCTGAGTGTTCACTACGCCTTGGGTTGGTAAGGGGTTTTGTAATACCATGGGTTGCGGTTGGTTAAGTGGAGCTGGCTGTCCAGCGTGGCCCTGGCATTGGGCATTGTCAGCCCAAAGTTGACGTGCTTTCTCTAAATGGGGGCAGTTATGAGTGTAGTGTCCATAGACTCCACATATAGAACATGGGTGGTTTGTTCTCAGATTATTGTTTTTGGGATGCTTGGGATGACGATCCAGATTCTGGTTGGGAGGAGCAGCATTGTTATTATTTTAAGGATTGGGAGGTGGTGGACCTTTATTATGTTGTTGGTTGTTGCCGTGGTTACATCCTCTTCCACGGTTTTGTTGTCCACCATGGTTGCGTTTGTTGTTTTGATGTTGGGGATAATTATGTTGTGTGTACACTTTCCCTTGAGCAGCGGGAGGATTTTGGTTTGCTACAGGTGCGGGAGCAGGTTGCGGTCGATAATAAGCTGGTGGGGATGGAGGTGGTCCAGTTACCTGCTGGGGTTGTTGGTAACCCTGAGCTATTGGAGGTGTTGGGTTAGCTGTTGTAGCTTGCTGTGGGTAATACATTGGTTGTGGAGGGAAATGAATTGGGTTCTGGGTAGCCGGTTGGTTATAGTATGTGGGTGGTACATATGCCGATGGTGCTTGCCCATAGCAATGTTGTGGACAAGAGGGTCCATGAGTGTGGTGAGTTTGATTCGTTGGAGCATAGGAAGTTGTCGCTCCAGAATTAGATGTAGCCCTAGAGAGGTCTGGGGCATTTATGGTGCTCACCATGCTAAAAGGTTTAATTTGTGGTGTGACTTGGCCAATAATACCATCGGCGGCATGTGATGCCCCTGGTGCGTCACCGCGTGAAGAATCACCTCGTGGGGTGTCTGGTATGATGGTGTAGAGATAGCCTGACTGGGCATAAATTAGGTCGAATTGCTGAGCTTTTAGGATAGCTTCTTCCTTTGACTGGGGTCTTTCGGAAGCTACGTCTTTTGCTATGAGGGGTAGGAGTGATTTAAGGAACCAGTCCAAAAATATACGGTCATCTAGTTTAATCTTACAGAGGCTACGATGCTTGCGCCACTCATGGATGTGGTCCGTGATGTGGGTAGCTTTGTTTTGTCTGCAAGACAACAGTATTTCAACTCCTACATCATAACGTATAGGTAGCTGAAAAAATTGAAGGAAAGTGGAGGCGAGAGACGTAAAAGTATGGTGGGTGCCATGTGGTTGTTCGATGTACCACTTGGCTACAGAGCCAGTGAACGTTCGTTGCAACAGTCTTAGACGAATGGAGTCATCCACTATGGATTTAGATGAACACCATAGGTGAAAAGACATTATGTGGTTTTGAGGGTCCTCCCCAGGTTTTCCTTCAAACTTGGGTATGTCCGAGGGGAGCTTTGTAGGCATGGGTGGCCATGTAGGGTTGTGCCTGATAGGATCGTTGATCAGCCTGGCTAAGTCTAGTAAGTTCATACTATCCATGTAAGGTAAACTAGTAGATGGGTGTGGCGTAGTGACTGGGACATAACTATTCATGGTGGCATTATGTAGTGGCCCAGTAGCCCCTAACGGTATGCTAGGTATTGAAGGTATGTGTCCTCCAACTGCCGTGGTTTGGTATGGACCAGCATTTCCAAGTGCAACATGGGTTACACCGGGGCTAGGAATAGTGCCAGGAATTCCTGGGATCTGGGTTGTGGTAATGACAGGTGGTGTGATTCCTATGTTTGGCATACCCATAATAGGAGGTAGTCCTGTGTTGGGCATACCTAAAGGTGAAGTGTCCCCCATATTAGGCATGCCTAGAGGGGTTGTTGTTACCATGGATGGCACGGTAGTAGAAGGGTTTGTGGATGTCTCTCCAATAGTATTGGTAAAAAGTGGGTCGTATTGTGTTCCAGCCATGAGGTTGGTTGGTAATAATTCAGTAGGGTTTTTGGATTCAGCCTCAGAATCAGATGTGAAGTGAGGCGTGTCAGAATCGGATGACTGTATGTTTGGCCAATGACGTGTCGAGTCAAGGGACAAGGCTCAACGTCGGTGACGTGGAGAGACAAGCAGACTGAACTGAGGGGGTTCACCCTGAAGACGACGAGATCGTCTAAAATTCTCAATAGTGAGAAATAAAAATTTTCAGTGTAAGGTGGTGATGTAAAAAAATCGAAACCCTAATGCAACAAAGAGTGCAAAAAAGGGGAATGAAAATAAAGGCTCTCAGGCCAAAAATCAACCTCAAAAAGCACTTATTATAGCAGTTGTGCTATAATAAGTGGAGGGATGCAACAAAATTGGTCAGAATACCAAAAGTCAAACAGTTTCTAGAAAAAAGAGGTGCTACTAGACCAAAGGTGGGTAATGTATCATGCAAACACCTAACTAGAAGTATTGTGAGTCAACAAATGATATCCTCTGCAAGGTGATGAAATCCAAGTCAGACAATATAGAGTGTTGAATCAACGGCTAGATATCCCCCTACCGGGAGGGACACCGAGTAGACAATCCTAAAGAGTGGCAAGTAGGATACCCCGTTCATGACACGTTCATAAAAGGTGAATCTGTCGTTTGGTCCTTTTACCGCAGTACCCCCATACAGGGATACCCCAAGAACTGCGAAAGGTAGCCTTCGGTTACTGAATGGATTGCGGTATTCCACTCAAGCCTCCGGAACCAGTCTGGCGACTTCAACCCTCCTAGGGGAGAGGCCCTCTGATAAACTGGTTGTGACTGTGCCAAAAAATACTAGGGGATTTTGGTTCTCTAATGGAAAACAACTATGTCTCAAGTGTAAGCAACCGAGGGGTGTTATTTGGAACACCTATCCCCTCAATTCTACCTAACTACAAAATTCTTTTAAGTGCTCCCCAAGTGGGGTTAAAAGTTGGTTGAGTTTAAGGTAAATTTTAAGGCTTAGTTTAAATTATGTGGCAGAGTGGGTGCGAGTGTGGTATTTAAACTGAAATTGATTTGCCTCGCTTGGGCGATTTTACAAATGAAAGAAAAGACGCTTCCAGTTTTGCAAAAAATAAAGGCGTTTTTGAAATGTAAATGCTTGAAAAAACTATTCAAAAATAATGGATCTTTGAAATAATTCAAAGGAAAGAAAATAACATGAATACTTCAAGAAATAAATGGATCTCTTAAAAATTGCTTGGGCAAAAGTATCGAGCAAATAAACAGTAAAACCTTGATCTAGATAAAATGCAGAAAAATCTCTCTTTCAATTTCTGAAAATTTTGTAAAAAGTCTTTTTAATGGAGCATTCTAAATAGTAAAATATTTAATATGGCTGTAAAAAATGCAGGAAATTTAATACTGTAAAATATGCTAAATGGGCAGAAAATACAGCAAAAAATAATTTTCAAACAATTGGCCGAATTGAAAAAACTTGCATCGCGGGTTTTGGGGAAAACAGCAGCGATGGGCCACGCAGGTTTCGGCCGTGAAGCCGCGATGTGTAGCGCGGATTCTTGTCACACAGTCACAATGGGCAGCGCGGGTTTCAGCCGCGATGTGCAGCGCGGGTTTTCGTCACACAGTCGCGATGTGCAGCGCGGCAAATGGCCACGAAGCCGCAATGTGCAGCAAGTAAATTGGACGTGAAGCCACGGTGAGCCGCACGGAAAAAAGCCACGAGGTTGCGATGAGCTGTGCGACTGTCAGGCAAAAAACCGCGAGGCGAAAGCCGAAAACGGACACCGAAAAATGAACCCGAAAATGGAAATTTGGGTTGTTAATGGCAATAAAAGGGGCCAAGATCTAGAACAACAATGGATCTGCTGTTTAGGATGGCAGATCTATGAATTAAACTGATTAAAACTAACAAAAACTAAGATCTAAAGCAAAAAACTGAGATCTAAGAATTCGAAGCCAGCGGAGTCACCAAAAACTGTTGGCTTGGTTTTGCAACCAAGCTTAGTGCAATGGGCACCTATCAACAAGTGATAGCAGTTTCAAAGATTGAAAGCAAAAATAATTATTATAAATTTGAATCTAAACTAAACTAGCATGTGCATATAACAAATAAAATTTTCTGAAAACGATTCAAGAACAAGAATTAAAAAGAATGAGTATTGTATTAAGATACCTCAAATGGTGAGGATTTGTGTTAAGCAACTTCCAAGGTGAGTAGCTCCAAGCTCCAAAGGTCTCTTCTCCAAGATAGCTACAATGGTCAAAAGCTCATGAGAGATTTTGATAGCATGAGGATAGGATGATGGATGGATGGAAAGTGAGGAGCCCCTACCACCTTTTTATAGTTTTTGGTGCTGGGGAATACCATTATGGTTTTGAGGAAACCAATGCTATTGACCAAAATGGTTTAGGTGCCTTTTCCCTCCTTTTTCCTTTTTTTAATATTTTTAATATTTTTATTCCCTTTTTAATATTTTTGGGAATTCGGGACCCTTTTTTAGGGTATTTTATGCTTTTTGAGGAAAAATATTCATTTTGAGTGGAAAAAGGGGTGTATTAAGGTCTTTTGGTGACCTTTTGGTGGCTTTAGAGGCTCAAATGGTGAAAAAGTGGACAAATGGGTCATGTGAATAAGGAAATGAGCTAGTGAGCACTTTTTGGGTGTTAACACAATGATCATCATAAACTTGATAAATCAAGTACAGAGATGCCACAATATTGTATTAAACCAATTGTTGCTCAAAACAATGTGGTTGTTAGAGGATTTTGACACTTTCTCTTATCATCCTGTATACAAGGAAAGAAACAGAGAGGCCGGTCACCTTTCAAAGCTGGGATTGAATATAAATATGGGATAATGGAAAATCACGGAACACCTAAATGACACTTTCCATGAATTTTATCACAGACCCTTCATAGAATGGATGGCACAACAAAACACTTGAAAACTGTTGTCTATTCAAATTATATTTTTTTTTATCGTTCTGATGTATATATTTAAAGGGTATTGAGCTCTCGCTTATTTTTATGTATTAGATCTTCTCATAAAAAAATTTACTCTTGGATCTTTCGGGATACCAAAAGCTGAAAAATCTTACACTGGAAAGGGCTCACAGAAGACTTTCGACAATATGTAATTTGATTTTTACTAATGAAATTATGCTTTTTTCCTTGGAAAAAAAAGATAACTTTATGGTGAGAAAGCCTAGATTTTGGTGTTGTGTTAAAGTTATATATATATATATTGGAAATATATTATAAAATATTAGCATATGATTTGGATTTGAGATTGTCTCATTTTTTATGTTTAGAAATGGTGTATATGTTGTGTACTTATAATGTATGGAAAAGGTTGTAATGTGATTGGATTATGTATATATGTACATGAAGGAACCTCTCCATCCCATGCAATTATATTAAATCATAACAAAAAATAATTATGTGAACGGAGTTGTCCATTTTATATACAATTTTGAAAAGAATAATTGATAGGTTTAATTATTAGGGAAAATGAGGTGTAAAGTATAAAATTATAGATATTTTTGTTAAAGGAATTTGTCAATGATACATTATAATTCTTTTTTTCTTATTTTTTTTATGTATTTTCGGGTACGTTACATTTGGGTATGTAACAACTTGAGGGAGAAAACCCCAGCAAAACCTTCATTGGTATATTGATAGATAGCAAAGAATGTCTTTTACATCAAGCACCCTCGGTCTGCAATTATAGAGCAAGGGAAATATAAAGAAGAGAGACTCAGAATAATATCTTGCACAAAGAGAAGAACATTGCCTTCAAGAGAGAAGAGAATTTGCTTCACATTGAATTCACCAATCCTGGATAACATATTTATATTTTCTTCACATGCATCAGCTTCTATTTTTATCTGCTTACTTTAGGATGAACTCTCCCTCCATCTGGATGCATCAATCTTGCATGAAGAAGTGCGCCCCACTTCTCATGCAATGCATTAACTCATTGAGCTGATTCTTAGGATGAACTTGCCCCTTAACTGAAAGTTTGCCCACTTATTTAGGTGGCTAACTTAAGTGTCATCATCCAAGTGTTGCAACTCAAGTGTCATCTTTTAGTTTAACATAAGTGTCTTCATTTAGTTTAACATACGCGTTGTCATGCAATAACGCTTAGTTAACTAGATCTTGTTTGTTACAACTTAGTTAACTCCTTGAATTGATTCTTTCTTGTTAACATCACTATAGTTATCAATTCAAGTTCTCCTTTGATTTACTGAATTCTTCACTAAAGTTTAACAATTTGAATTTCTCTCTTAATTAATTCTTTTATGTGAAATTTGATTATCTTTATCTCTTGTCTTATTTGCAACATCTTAATTATCATATCAAATATACTAAGGAGATTTTCCCAATGATGTGATCATATTGTTCTACTAATGTTCCAATTGGTCATATGCTCAAGTAAAAATCTAGAGGTGGCTAGTCTCTAGAGGAGACTTAATAGCTCAACCATGGTTAGAAGTACATCACACACCATACATGCAAAGCATCACCTCAACACATGAGGATATATATTGACACAAAATACCTTAGCCTTGACTAGAAAGACTGTACACCATCATCACTTTGACATACAAAGCACTTGCCTCAACACATGAAGCTTAACCATTCTGGAGTTCAACTCAAGATTATTCTCCAAGATTCCCGAGTCTAACTCATGCTCCTATAGAGCACTACCTCGACACATGAGACTCAATATTGCCACATAATATTGACCTAGAGAATTAATCATGATGTTGTAACTTTAGCACTGCCTCTCAGTGATGGAGGCATTCTTTACCATGCCAAGCTTCTATCGGAAGTACCTATACTTGGTCATAAATAGAGGCTTAGTCAACATATTTGCAATCTGCTCACCAATAGCAATGTATTGAAGTCTTATGGCACCTCTCTAGACATTGTATTTGATGTTGTAATACTTCATCTCAATGTGTTTCGATCTGTCATGAAAAATAGGGTTTCCTTAGAGCTTTATGGAACTCTGATTGTCAAAGCGAATTATAGTAGAATCAAGGTTCTCAGTGAACAACCCATCAAGTAGCATCCTAATCCACACAACTTCTCGGCAGGTGGTACTAGTTGCAATATACCATGTTTCTATAGTACTCTGGGATATGGAGCTCTGCTTCCTCCTAGACCAAGAGATCATAGTTGATCCCTAGATAAAAAAAAGTCTGGATGTACTCTTTCGGTCCACAATACTACCGCCCCAGTCGGATTTAACATATCCAAGTAGCATCACTCCACCATTGGAATCATATATGAGCCCATAAGCAATAGTACCTTGAAGGTATCTAAGCACATGCTTGGCATCAACCCAATGTCTATTCCTTGGCTCACACATGAACTGACTCAAAATACTCATTGCATAAACAATTAGAAGCATATATGAGTCCATAAGAAATAGTATCTTGAAGGTATCTAAGCACATGCTTGGAAGCAACCCAATGTCTATGTCTTGGATCATACATAAACTGACTCAAAATACTCAATACATAACATATGTTTGGTCTACTATGTATTAAATACATCAAGGAATGAACGATCTATCTATACATGGTAGTATCCACTAGATCCAATCCGGAATATGTCTCATGTAGCTTATTTAGATTAGACACCATTGGAGTAAACATGGACTTATAATACATCATACCAATTGTCTGCAACACGTCAATTGTGGAATTTCCTTCAGAGAGAAAGATATCATATTTCCTTTGCCAAAATTCTAGACCAAGAAAATAGTGCATAAGACCTAAGTCTTTCATTTTGAACTCAGAAGAGAGATCCCTCTTGAACTGAGCTATCTATTTCTCCTCTCTTGTAAGGAACAAGTCATCAACATAGAGAACCAAGATCAATGGTTGGTTCTTCACAACCTTGAAGTACAGGTTTGGGTCAGCTTCTCTTTCGGAGAATCCTAAGCTCATAAGATAGCTGTCAATCCTTGAATACAAATCCCTCGGGGCCGGCTTAATCCCATACAAGCATTTATTAAGTTTTCATACATGGGACTCCTTCCCATGAAATACAAACCCATCCGTTGTCGTATGTAAACCTATTCCTCAACCTCACCATTGAGGAAGGCAGTCTTCATATCAATCTTGTGAAGTTTCCAACCCAACACTAAAGCAAGGGAAATTATTGTTCGGATAATAGAGTACATTGCCACAAGAGCGAATGTCTCATCATAGTCTATCCATTCTTTTTGTGAGAAGCCATAGGCCACAAATCTTGCTTTATACTTTTCAATACTTCCATCAACTGCATGATTGATTTTATAA
Source organism: Larix kaempferi (assembly GCA_027924585.1). NCBI lineage: Eukaryota > Viridiplantae > Streptophyta > Pinopsida > Pinales > Pinaceae > Larix > Larix kaempferi. The sequence goes on along the minus strand of BSBM01000010.1, from coordinate 8,520,199 downwards.
AGCCACTTGGAAGTTACTATTGACTTCTCATCGGGTTTAGGAACCACTTCCCACACATCATTATTTATGAGAGATTTGTGTTCTTATACCATGGCATCTTTCCATACATGCTGCTTAGAGGCTTCCCCATCGGTAGAGGGTTATAAATCACCGATGTGACTCATCTGTACTACATATCTTGAAAATATTTCAGGTCTCTTTTTCTCTATGGACGAACTTGGAGGTGCTACATTCTTTTCTGCCTCTTGTATATTGTCTCTACACCATGCAAATATCCTCTTAGAAGGGGGTTCATTAAGTGATATTTCTATCAGATATTCTGGTTCTTCGGGATCAAGCCGATCTACTGACTCTTCTAGATTCTCCATCTAAGCATCTAAAAGGGGAGAATCCAAAACTAGATTCTCCATCATTGGAGTATCATGCTCCTCAATATATGAATCACACTCAAGTTCTTTGCAATTATTGAAGGAAACCTCTTCATAAAATGTTACATCTCTACTGAATTCAATGTTTCTTTTTCCTAGAACATAGTTTTCATAGGATTTGGAGGATTCACTACATCCAACAAATGTTCCTTTCTTTTTGGACGGCTCCATATTTCTCCTTTTATCGTTTGGTATGTGAATGTAACATGACAACTGAAAATATTCAAGTGTCCAACATCTGGTTTTTCACCAGTGAAAACCTCTTGAGGGGTCTTTTCTCCAAAGATAGCATTAGGGATTCTGTTCTAAATATAAATGGCAGTGCTAGAGGATTCTTCCCATAAGGAGGTGGGGAGATCCTAGTCACACATCATCGCTTTTGCAGCCTCACATATTGTTCTCTTATTTCTTTGAGCAACCCCATTTTGCTGAGGGTTGTAGGCTATAGTCACTTGTCTTTTTATTCCTGCATATTGATAGAATTCATTGAATTCATGGGACTTATACTCTCCTCCATTACCATATCTCAGAGCATGAATGTGCTTTCCATTCTGATTCTCAACTAGTGCTTTAAACTCTTGAAACGTGTTGAAAGTTTCACTTTTTACTTTCAGAAAATAAATCCATGACTTGTGAGAGAACTCATCTATGAAAATCACGTAATACAAATAACCACTCAAGGAGGGTGCAGAAATAGGACCACATAAATCAGAATGAATCAAGTCAAGGATCCCTTTGGATATTTTGGTATTACTTGGAAAACTCTTCTTAATGTTCTTTTCAAGAGTGCAACCTCTACAAATACTACAAAAATCATATTTAAGTATGGGAATACCTTTCACCATTTTCAGCAATCCAGGTAGAACTTTGAAATGGAGATGAACAAGCCTTCTATGTCACATCTCACATAGACTGACTGTGTCATGGATCATGTCTTGAATTATTTTTACAAGAACTTTGTAGAGACCTCCCTCTCTAACTCCAATCGCTGATGTAGAATTCAAGTCTTCATTCTTAGTCCATAGGAGTGCTTTGTTGTCCATAAAAATAAATCTGAATCCTTTTTCTTCTAGAACTGAAACAGAAAGGAGTTTCTTCTTCAATATGGGGACAAACATAATTTCATCCACATGCAGTACATCTCCTGAATCCAACTGAAAGGAAGTGGATCCAACACCTTGGATTGAATTGGTGGTATTATCTCCAAGCCCCACCTTACAAGAAAACTTGTTTTCCCTTAGATTTGTGATACTACGTACTCCTATATCTAGTGATGTGCTTGGATGTGCCACTATCTACTATCCATGTCTAAGAACTAGTGCCAATGGATCTAGAAAGGGCTGAGACAATATAGTACTCCTTCCTTGTCTCTTCATCATCAGATGAATTATTTCTTGTAGGTTCATCTTCTGTAGCAATAGAAGAATAAAACCTACCCTTGAACTTTCCTCTTTTCTTTGCACGACATTCTCTTGCATAATGGCCATTCTTATTGCAATTAAAACATTTAACTTTAGACTTATCAAAGTTCTTGAAATAATTCTCCTTTTGATGAGAGAATTTCTTGCGATATTTCTTACCTCTCTTCATCTGTGCCACAAGAGCAAGGTTCTCTTCTTTGGAGGAAATATACTTGCTCTAGATTTTCCCTTCTTCTTGTAGGCAGTAATGCCATAGTCTCTCAAATTTAGGTTGCACTTCCCGACCATTTACTACAGCCAAGAATGTCTCCCATGAATATGGAATTTGATCTCTTACTTGAGAGATATTCGTGAAGAAGGAACCACAACTTCGTACTTTTCCATCTTCAGATTTTGAAGCTTTCCCTTCAATGCTCTCTTTTGACTAGGCGCCTTCTTTTCATAAATATTTGTCAAAGTGATGAAGCATTCCTTTGCGGTCTTCGATGGAGTAATCACAAACATCAAGTTGTATTTCACAGAATCATAAATGATTCTATTTTCTTTGGCTTGATTCTTCTTGAAGGTAATGTGCCTTGCATTAAAAGTAGGATCTTCAATAACACGGGATACATATCCATATAAATCATGCTCTTCCAAGATATTCAGGATCCTGGCCTTCCAATTATTGAAGTTCAAAGTTCCTTCAAGATGGTCTTCCGGTCTTACTGAGATTGAAGCCATAATTCTTCAAGTACTGTGCACAATCAGGATCTACGCAGGATCAAGATTGATTGCTAAACTTAGCTCTTTCATGCCCTGGCCTCTTATACCATGTTAATTTTTTTATCTTTAATTCAAAGCTGCAATAATACTTGAAATCAAAAAACAATCATACACATAAGAAATCACATTCCACACATGAATTTACCCTGGGGAGATCCTCTATGACTTCAGCAAGAAAATCCGAACAAAACCTTCCTTCATATATTGATATATAGTAGAGAATGTATTTTACATCAAGCACCCCCAATGCAATTATAGAGCAAGAGAAAGATAAAGAAGAGAGACTCGGAATAATATCCTGCGGAAAGAGAAGCACATTTCCTTCAAGAGAGAAGATAATTCACTTCACATTGAACTCACCAATCCTAGAAAATATATTTATATATTCTTCACATGCATTGACTTCTATTTTTATCTTCTTACTTCATGATGAACTCGCCCTCCATCTAGATGCATCAATCTTGCATGAAGAAATGTGCCCCACTTCTTAATCAGTGCATTAACTCATTGAACTAATTCTTAGGATGAACTCGCCCCTTAACTGAAATCTTTCCCACTTATTTAGGTGGCTAACTTAAGTGTTTTCATGCAAGTGTCGCAACTCAAGTGTCATCTTTTAGTTTAACATAAGTGTTTCCTTTTAGTTTAACATAAGTTTTGTCATGCAATAACACTTAGTTAACTAGATCTTCTTTTTTATCACTTAGTTAACTCTCTTAACTAATTATTTCTCATTAACATCACTATAATGATCAATTCAAATTCTCCTTTGATTTACTGAAGTTTAACAATTTGAATTTCTCTCTTAATTAATTATTTTATGTTCAATTTGAATTCTTGCATATCTTATGACATATTATTTTTATCTATTGTCTTATCTGCATGGTCCACATGTGCCAACTTAATTATCGTATCAAATATACTAAGTATATTTTCCCAATGATGTGATCATATTGTTCTACTATCGTTCCAAGTGGTTATAACAAGTTATATAACTTGATGAGAACCCCGGTGTTGTTCTCCTTTTTTTGGTGGTCAATTTTAGTAGCTATTTTTACCTCCACTTCAGAAAGAGTGTATACTGGTAGCACCAATTTTCATTTTGAGCCATTTTTTTTTGCGACTTTGAAACTTCTTGGTCATGAAAAAACTATAATTTCTATTTAAAAATGTGTTTTTTAAAAATTTACAAAAAAGTGTGCATTTAGTAGCTAGTTATATTGAGAAATATATACATTTTCCATTTTTGTTTTAACTTTTCTCTTAAATAAATCATTTTATAGGAAAATTTATAAACAAAATAAAAAAAAAATTCAAATATTTGTTTATGCATTTTAAGCTTTTCTATGTATATAACTAAAGAAATTTAAATTGAAAAAAAAAAAAAAAAAAAAAAAACTTAAAAACAAAATAAGTAACTAAATAAAAACAAAATAAAAAAACTTTAAAAAGAACAAAATCTAAAATCTAAACTTAATTTGAAAAAAAAAATTCTAAACTATAAAAAAATTTAAATTAAAAATTTATATATATAAAAAAAATTTCAAAACAAAAAAAATAAAAAAAAAAATTCTAAACTATATAAAAAATTTTAATTAAAAAAAAAGCAAACCCCCTATCTCCCTACCCCTCTCCCCTTTTGCATGCTACCCTACCTCCTCTCCCGTCTCCTCCCCCTTGCCTCTACCCCTACCTCCCTACCCCTCCCCTGCCCTCCCCTCCCTCTTGTCCCCCTCCCCTCCCTCTTGTCCCCCTCCCCCTCCCCCCTCTCATCCCCTTCCTCGCCCCCATCTCCCTCCCGCCGCTCGCACCCTACCCAAACAACCCCTCTCATGGGGTGGCATGATTCTCGGAACTGTGTTGCTACAAGAAGGCGATGCTTGGGCGAAAGAAGGAGTGGTAGCGCTCCTTCTTCTTCCCAAGCGTCGCCTCTTCGCGACGATGTAGTTATGAGAATCATGCCACCCCATGAGAGGGGATGGATGGGAAGGGAGTGGGTGGCAGGGAGGGGGATGGGGGTAGGGGAGGGGGGAGAGGGGGGAGGGGGAGAGGACAAAGAGGGGAGGGGGAAGGAGGATAGAAGGGAGGGGAGGAGAGGGGATAGGGAGATAGGGGCAACAGGGGGGGGAGCGGGGGGGGGAGAGGGGAGGGGATCGGGGGGGATTGTATAGGGGTAGTAGGGAGGTTGGGGGGTTTGTTTTTTTTTAATTTAATTTTTTATATAGTTTAAAATTTTGATTTTTTTTTAAATAATTTTTTTTGATATAGTTTTTTTTTTTAATTTAAAATTTCTTATAGTTTAAGATTTTTTTATTATTTTAAATTTTAATTATTTTAATTTTTTTTTAATTGAGTATTTTGAGTAGTTTTTTTTCAAATTTTTTATTACATTTTCTTTTAAATATAAAAAAAAAAAAAATTATTTAATTTAAAATAATTTTAGAAAAAAATTAATTGATTTAAAAAAAAAAAGTATTCACACATGTTCAAGATTTTTAAGTTTTTTTAAATGTTAATTTTTCTTAGTAAATTTGTAATTTTTAAAAATTTGTCTTTTATTTTGTTTTTTTTTTTACAATTTTTTTATACATTTTTTGTTTTATAAATTTTCTTTTAAGGTTGTATTTATTTTTTGAATTTTTAAAATAAATTTTGCAGTTTTGAATTTTCACATTTTTTTTTAATTCCAAGAGGTCCACTTTTCAATCTGAGGGTCGATTGAGGGTTTCGATTACAATGATACCACCCATGTTTCATTTTGACTTTTTTTTTGGGTGTTTTTTATGCAAAAATCAGAATTTTATGGCTAGAGTTCTCGTTTGTTACATATAGTTCTCATTTTAGAGTATACTGCATTTCCTCTTTCTCCCTTGTGCATCTAAATATCATAACTTCTACATTTTATGGTTTAATATATGGTTTTATTATGAATAATATCATAAATTCTTTTATCTTATATGAAAAGAGCGGTGAAATAATTTCTTGAATAATTTGTGTTTAACTCAGTGCTAGATTTATGTAGTGTTACTAAATTATTTAATAAATACAATTTGAAATTATGATACAATGATATAATAATTTCATTTGTTGAAAAAGTGTGCTACCGGTAGCATTAGTTTTCAATTTAGGGCTTGATTTTAAGGTTTTTGTGAACAACAATAAGGATTGTTTTGGTCCATGTCTATATTTTTAACCACAAAAAAACGGTTCTACTGGTAGCACCACTTTTTGATTTGTTTTTTTGGGGGTGTTTTTTTATGCAAAAATATGAGTTTTTATGGCTAGAGTTCTCGTTTTGAGTATAAAATTCTCATCAAGTTGAATAACTTTTTTTATATATGATAAAGTAATTCACTCTAGAGGTGGTCAGTCTCTAGAGGATACTTAATAGCTCAACCATGGTTAGTAGTAGATCACACATCATACGTGCTTTGACATGCAAAGCATCACCTCCACACATGAGGCACCACCTCAACACATGAGGATCTGTCTTGACACACAAGACCTTAGCCTTGACTAGAAAGACTATACAACATCATCACTTTGACATACAAATCACTTGCCTCAACACATGAAGCTTAACCATTTCCGAGTCCAACTCAATATTCTTCTCCAAATTTCTTGATTCCAACTCAGACTCCTATAAGGCACTACCTTGACATAATTGGCTCAATCCTGACACACAAGATTGACCTGGAGAATGACTCATGATGTTGTCACTTTAACATACTATGTACATCACTCTAGGCATCATATTCTATATAGGATGGTACATCACCCCACCCTCGATGAATGTGGTTCATCATTCCTAGAACTCACTCATATCCAATTAAAGGCGAATTATGGCTAGGGATCGTTCTTGTTTCTCTAGTATCTTTCTACTTCACTCATCTCCTTGTGCGTGGATGGAAATATTTTGTTCGAGGGTCTAATAAATTGGAAGAACATTTGTCATCTTTCCTCCAATTATTTCCATCCCATCTATCCTTCAACTATTGTTAATCTGGTTTTGAAAGGGTGGTTTGTGGTCTCTGGTGGAAGAATGAAGCCTGATATCACCCACAACTTCAGAATTGATTGGCCATGGCATCTACAAGTTTCAATGCTCAAGTTTCCCTTAGACATAGATTTATTCCATGCTCTATTTTTTATTTCATGTTTATGTGTTTCCTAATCTAGTTGTTAATCTAACCGTTTAGGACGCGCTTAAGAAATATTGTTGCATTAATCTGTCTAATCCTAGGAATGGTTCTCCCTCATGAGACTTTTCTTTGTCGTTTGTGCCTCTAGTTTGATAATGATATGGTTTCTGGTTATGTTGAGGTTAAATTCTATGATTTTGGTACATTGTTGGGTCACTTCTTGCCCTTGGTCCATCCTAGTCTTACCATCCTTGACGACCTTTCTCACTCAACTGACTCCCCTCTTGGCAGATGGTCTTCCTCATTTCAAGACTCCATTTGCATCTATGGAATTAACCCTCCTTGTCAAATTGATCATTTTTATAGTCTTTAGATAATCTTTTTTGTTTTCAACAAGGCCCACACCTAAGCTAACAGGATCAACAATTTACTCAAGAAACATTGGAACCAAGAACCTTCTAAATCCAAATGCATTCTCTATCTCCAGGTCACTAAAAAAGAAAAGGAAAGTAGTCCTAGCAAACCAATTTTAAGGATCATAATATCAAATGCACAAATGGAGTTTTTAGGATAGTTATGGAAGAATTCTTGTAAAAATCTTTTCATACATTGATAATTCTATGTAAAATTGTTTTAGTCCTTGGGAAATTTTGTAAGTTGTTTACTAGTTGTATAGTGGATCAATGTAGGAAAATCTTAAATAGAAAACAACTGGATAGTATTATTGTGGGTAACATGAAAATTCAAGACGTATGGACAACCTGTAATAAATTTTGTAATCATTTGTATAAGAAGGTTGTCTAGTCTAGTTGAAACTCTTCCCATTTAAAGTAATACAAATATCCTTCTTTGTCAAAAATATAGCATCCATGGATTGGAAGGAGCATGACTAATCACATAATCAATAATCATATTAAAATTTGGTTTAAGGCTAACCATTAAAGGATAGAAATAATTATGTTTCGGATGACTTGTTATAAAATATAATATAATACATGTATCAGTTTAAAACTTATTTACAATTTTTATTTTGACAACTTGCAACATCCAAAGGCATTTATATGGTATATGACTTCTTTTTAATTGGGAAAATATTATATTAAATAATAATTATATTATTATTTAACAATAATAATAATATCTATGTTGAAATGTTTTGAATGAAGATAAGTGTGAGATGTATTTTATTAATATGCTACACTTTAAATATAATGAAATATGGTTTTTAGTTTTATTTTCCAAGAGGTTTTTTTGACTCCTTTATGAATTAATATTCACATATGACTCCCCACTTGAATAGTAATGATAATACAATATATTTTACCAAACCCTTAAGGATTAGTCTTTCCATATTTCTCCCCTTATTTCAAAGGGTTGTTTGTGAGTTCAAGAATATTTCTATAAGACAACTGAAATATGGAAGTAGAGATATGCCGACGGCTAATGACCACAAAATGATATCTAGATGGTGGTTTTGTATGACCACAAACCAAATTCTAGATAGCGGTTTTTTTTACCACAAACCAAATGTTAGATGGTGGTTTAGGATGACCACAAACCAATAGATAGAAAACGTTGATGTATTCCACTAAATGGTGGTTTTGGATGACCACAAACCAAAAGCTAAGTGACTGTGTAGGATGACCACAAATCAAATGGATGCTCTAGAACATGGTTCTAACTTTATCTCATGTATATAGATTTGACTCTCGCTCTAGATTGAGGCTAGGGCTACTTCCTTTGGTTTTGGCTATGGATCGAGCTTGCTTGTTCTCATAGTGCATAAGTCTATTTATAAGGATTCAAAACTTCAAGCCCGACTGTTAATATATGATACCCCCCCTGTCAGGTACAATGTGAAAAGCATGCAAGTTGTGTTAAAACTTGAGATTGAATTCTTCAATATGAATGATATATCTTCTTTGTTGTTGATGATCATTACCAATAATTGAAGCTTGTATATTTCATTAATGTTCAAAATCTATCTGAAGAATGATTATATTTCTAACAATGTTGACATGGATAAAACATTGATCCTCCATGTGGCCAATTCAATGACAATGTTGGTATGTAGCATTCTGGTGTTGAAATGGAACAGGTGAAGATGGATCTTCTTTAAGGAATCTAGAAATTTGAAACTGGATTGGCTTTGGAATAATCTAGAGTGGAAAATGGAAAACTATCATAGTTTTCTTCATGTTGTTCTCTACTTCGATACCACTCTTGGAAATCTCCAAATGAAAATAATTATGAGATGCATTTCATTAATATGATACACATATAAATACTTTCAGATATGACCCTTGGTTTTATCTTCCAAGAGGTTGCTTGGACTCCTATATGACTCTTCCTATTCACTTATGACTATTCACATGAATTGATCCATAAACTGTCATGGATATTCCACTCTACATTAGTTCATCATGTAATGGATCTAACAACTTAGTTCATTGTGTTAATTTAATTCCATAAAATACTGAGTATAATGGAACTGAAAGAGCAAACTAGAACAAATAAGTACATATTAGGAAAACCCACAATGGGGAAAAAACCAACCACAAATTAGGACTATGCCTTGCTCTTTATATCAAAATGCAAATACAAAGGAAATGGTATTCTCTATGAAGTAACCTATGACTCTGCGACCATAATGGCTACTATAAGATCTCCTATCTCCTTTGTTCTACTCTAATATCCACCCCCATTCTATTTTCTTGGCTATGGAACAATACAATACATCAAAATAACGGAACCCCCTTCTTCTCTTAGTAGCACGGTTTGACAATATTTAGCATAGCCCAACAACCGTCTAGGGTTACTTTTAGGGTTTTTTTTGCATGCATCAACTCTTGATTAGGGGTAAGGTTCTGGTCCTTCTAGAATTTTCTTGAAGTTCCAAATAGAACTAGTTCCACATGTGTAAAAAAATGAGAGCTGACGTGGAATCCACTTGGTACCATGCTAGTCAATTGGATAGGTCAACTTGCAGGATGCATAACTTCTTCATACAGATTCTGTCTGAAATGATTTTTGGACCGTTGGAAAGGTACCAATGTGTAGAACATGGCATCTTTGTACAAATTAAGGTTTGGTAAAAGAAGTGTCATTTAAACACTTAAAATGGCATCAAAATGTTTTAGATGGTTTTCGACCCCAAATCTAAAAGGGAGACTTGCCCCTAAACTAAGCCCTACAAGCCAATTCATACAATCTCCTAACCTTAAAAGCTTCAAATAGATGAAAAATTATATATTAATCAATTTCAAATCATGAATAATAATACAATATACTTTGCCATAACATTAAAGATTAAGTTACAACATCTATATATAAAAAAATATAAAATTTATCCACGGTATTCAATTTTTTTATATCAAAAATATAAAATATGAAAGATACCTTATTTATAAATAAATATAGACACTATTATAAAATGTGATATAGTTTTTCTATATTTTTATAAAGAGAGAAAAAAAAACTTCTTTTTAAAATATGAGAAATGTCTCCCAACATGATAACTCTTCAAAATTCAATGACACATTAAACTCTCTAATTATATGTAAAATACAAAATATTTATCATCATAAAGAGCTCCACGACACAATATAAAATATTTATCATCATAAACAATTCCCATAACACATTAGAGAATATTAAAATATTTATTGTCATAAATAATTCTCATGACACATTTGACTCTCTAGTTATATGTAAAACATAAAGTATTTATCATCATAAAGAACTCCCATATTATACTTAGGTTACTGACATATTATACTTATCAAGATGTACATCGATATCAAAAACACATAAACTATCACTCCTAGATGTCTAAACTCCAATATTATACTTAGGTTGCTGACATATTATACTTATCAACATGTACATCGATATCAAAAACACATAAACTATCACTCCTAGGTGTCTAAACTCCCATATTATACTTAGGTTGCTAACATATTATACTTATCAACATGTACATCGATATCGAAAACACATAAACTATCACTCCTAGATGTCTAAACTCCCATATTACACTTAGGTTGCTGACATATTATACTTATCAACATGTACATCGATATCAAAAACACATAAACTATAAATCCTAGATGTCTGAACTCCCATATTATACTTAGGTGGCTGACATATAACACATGAATGGACCACTTCAGTGACAATGATAAAAAAAATGGTCAACCATGTTAATGCAGAACAAATGATAGTGTATAGATGAAGCCTGAACCAAACATTGTTAACATCAGTAAGATAATGGAGGAATTGCCGTTGATGTTCTAGCAAGGGAAGGTTGCCCAGCAACAACTTCTTGATGATGGAGGCCTCTTTCCCATGCTTCTACTGCCCCCATCTCCCGGCTGCCAAGAACATCAAGATCCATCGATTGGGCCCTTTCTCAATGCCATCCAACAAAACAGAGAGTGGATCGACAGTCAGCTAAAAAGGGTTAGGGCATTTCTTTTTAGAGTATTTCCAGTGAGAACTGCATCTGATTTCAATGCAGTCGTGGAACCATTGGGATGGGCAGAACAGCCATATTTGGGCATAGCTTCCAGGACGAAGATTGAAGGAAGAGTGTACACTGCAAATGAAGCTCCTCTGCATAAACCCATTAAATTCCATCATGAAATGAATACGGTGAGATACTCTTATTGTTGAGCTCCCAAATTCCAATATTTGAAATTCTCGACTCGACCACACAGGTTCAAGAAAAATAAAATAAAATTGTACATCATCTAACATACAACCTGCCAAATACATGCACTAATTTGTCTTGGAGATTGTGCCACTTTAAAAGTTTTAATATCTCTAGGAACAACTGTTAATTTAATCATTTTCATGCTAGGTCATCTGTAATTGAGATAAATTTGTGCTACTCCCATACACAGTAAACTAGCACTTTCTCTTTTAGTGTATGTTTCTTCAAACTTATTCTTGGCGTCTATTTCTTCAAACTTAAAGTTATTCTTGATACTGTTTATTCTGTGAAGTTTCCTGAGTTTCCTACCAAAATACTGTTCTTCTATGAGATTGCCCCTCCGGAGGGAGGTCAGACAACAATCGTATTAAGCCATAAGATCACCCAAAGAATGGAACAGAGACACCCACAAGTCGTAAGAAAACTGGAGAAAGAGGGATTGATCTATCCTTCCACCATTCCTCAAGAAGATGATCCTGAATCCTATTTAAAGGGCTGGCAATCGCATTTCTAAACCACGGAGAAACAGGAAGCAGAGAGGAAGTACAAGTAAGAGCCTAGATTCATAACTAGCATAGTTTCATAGTGGTCTGCATGTGGATTAACATCTCTAGGAAAAATTGACCATGTGGTGAGCTTGTTTCTTTCAGGGCTGTTATGTTAGATGGTTCAAAGCTCAAAGTGAAGTGAGCTGATGATGGCGGAATGATATTTGAATTGGGTCCTATTGTTTCCATCAGATCATTTGATGAAGACACAGAAAAGAAAGCCTGGTTCAACCTTATAGCACTTACAGAAACACCTCCAGTGTTTGGAGATGGCTCTCCCCTTCTTGCAGAAGCAATTGAATCATGCTCTCAGATAACTGAAGAAGAGAGTATGGAATTCAACTGGGAAGCTTGTGATGTGCTCGTGCTGGACAATCAGTTTGTACAGCATGCCAGGCGGCCTTCTGCCCCACCAAGAAGGATACTGGTAGCCTTATGCAAGTAGTATCTTGGGATAGAGATCTAAAATCTTTACAGGAAATTGTCCTCCTCGCAGATACCCATCATTATCTGAACATTTTGACAAATTATTTTTCTAGTCTATTCTATAGAAGTATGTGTAGGACAAGGAATATTTATCTAAACAAACTTGGAGCTCTTAACCTTGTGCTCATGCTTCTATCCTTGATGCTGTATTTGTTCATGGCCTATAAATTGTTTTTTCTCAAATGCTTTTTATGTCATTGGTATTGGTGGTTGGAACAACAAATGTTGTTGGCATAATAGGACTTTGGTTCGTAACAGTCTCACTCTGTTTCTTATGTCATTGGTCTTGGTGGTTGGAACAACAAATGTTGTTGGTATAACAGGACTTTGGTTCGTAACAGTCTCACTCTCATGTTGTTTCAATTCTCAAACTGCCACTGCCAATTCATTAACAAACCAATTGAGCAATTTTGTATCCTAAAATTAGAGTGAAATTACATTGAAATGGGCCATGTTATCCCTTTGCGAGTGCTTTTGAAGGATTTATTTCATAAATAATATCACACATTGTACAATCTAAGTGCAATAGCACCATGGCTATTAATCAGGCCAATTGAATGCTCCGTGGAGCTCAAATCCCTTATCGACCATCTACCAATTATTATTCTCATTGATAGCTTCCGAACCAAAGTTACTTCCTGTAATACTATTAAGGTTGTGTTCTCAAAGCTTCATGATACTATTGGACACTACACACATCATGCATGTCAAAAACACAAAAAAACAGATCTATCCCATATATGAGAAAACCAATCTATATTGCGCCAATCCACTGCAAGCATCAACAAGTAAGGAGTCGTAACAATTAAATTGTTCATCTTTAGAAACTTCAAAGGAATGCAACCTTCTCTTGTAATCTTCTCATGTTCTTATAGATGCCATGTATTTGGTTGTGTTGTAACTAGGATCTATTACATACAAATGTGCCTACCTTCTCTTCTGCTTGGATTAAACATTTAACGACTTAATTGGATCACGGGATGTGTTTCTTTCCATCTTTGATTTATATCATTTTCCTAAGGAATAAAGGTGACTTTACTTCCAATACAATGAATATTTATGAGATGGAGACTTCTACATGTAATTAGTCGACTTGCAAGGAGAGATTGATCTTGGAAGATTCATTTTGTGTCTTTCCAATCCACAATAATTCGAGTCAATTCTTTGAATGATTTGCAAGGGCTCCTCCCTTTATTAAACAAAGCTTTTCACCATGTCATCACTAGGGTTCATAATGGGTATGGATGATTCAACAAACCCCTATTATTATTATTATTATTATTTAAGGACATTGTTTCTTGATTGTGGGCATAGTGCAATAAGAGATGGGAGTTTATTCTTCGATGGTACAAGAGAAATAAAAAACAATGGCCTTGGAAAACTTGTTCATGGCTACCACATCATCATTTTTTTGCAAATGTCATGTGTGTAAGGAAATCAAAGAATACATGTCACGACCCTCGACTTCGAGGAAGACATGGGTGCATGAGCCCTTGTATGTGATAGAAGATGCATTGAGCAAACATGGCAATTTTACATGACCAGCCAATATTTGGCATTGATGACCAACTCATGTGTGGAAGACGCAAGTTGGTTAGGATGGTATAATAGCTTATAGGTTAGGAGGACCAAGGATGGCTTGTCGAGAAAGTGTTGTCATCAATGAGGTCCAAAAGTTCAAGGCTCAGTATAGGACAACATGATTGACAAGGTCCTAGATGGTGCGCCATCTATGCTAACACGGAAGTGTTGGCATGGGAGTTGAAGGTATGGGCACACCTCATGCTCGTAGGTACATGAACTTTGTGCATCATCTAGTATAGAACTAGATGGATGACAACATCATCATACAATGGGTGGTCGAATGTTTGACTACGTTGGTTTGGGGAAAGGAATAACAGGGTAGCCTATGGTTGGGTGGCAATGGTATATCATTTCCTATGTGAAATGAGCATGTTCATATTATGAAAGTATAATATACACCTAGATTTGGGTTTGGTCAACATGTGTTGATGAGGCGTAGTCCACGTGATACAAGCAATTTTTCATCATGTTAGATTTTTTAAAATTCCATATCTTATTATTATTTCAACTAAATTTTATTCTCAGAATTTTAATGTAGCAACATTACACATTTGATTCAGTAACAACAATACATTGGAAAATAAAAGTGAGAATGCACAACTAAACAATAGAAAAACAACCACACAATTTGCACAAGTATTTACCCTGGAAAACCTAATGGGGAAAATGTAACCTACCTAGTACTTGATACATTTTATGTTTGTGGAAAAACATTACTTTAGCTTTTATTGTAAAGTTTTATATTTGACCAAGTGTCAAGGATGACTGTAAGTGAATAATATCATTATTTAATAAAATAAAATAGGAGACACTCACCCAAAGAGACTATTGAAAGAGTGTTAATTGACCCACTAGGAGGAATGGAATCTGGGGTAGAAGGAAATGGACAAGTGGCAGCATCTGAAATCAGTAACTAGCCGTTGTTATGGGACAACTCCCTTAAATTGCGGTCATGTTCCCAAGGATGTGGAACTGGAGTTGATGGCTCATTGACTACACAACTTAACCAAAAGACGTAGGCAATCTTTTATAGCCATTGAATTTGAGTAGAGGCTCACACATTCTCAGAGGAGGTGGAAAGTATTCCTTGTGGTTTTGCTGGAAATTGTATTCCTTGTGGTTTTGCTGGAAATTGCACACAAGAGATTTGATGAGGGGAAGCTATGTTTTGAGTTACAGAGTAAGACTGTCTTATTCCTGCTGAGTGCAGAGATTGTGATGTGTATGCAAGTCTCCATTGATTGTTGAAGTACATATGTGAGGTTTGTCTGCAAGTCTCTATTGATTGCAGATATACAACCTCAGTGCCTTGCTTCTACACAGAGACTTCATCCTAGTGGTTCAATGAATAGGCTCGGGGGTCCAAAGAGCAAGTGACTTGGTTGATTTTATGGAGAAGGTTGGGAGGAACATGCCTCTTTGGGTGTTTGTCCACTCTATCAAGTTATCAGGTTCTACTTGTTATATTTTATTTCTTTTCTGAAACTGTTGAACTATTCTGAAAACTGTTTGTTTAATAGATATTAATTAGCTATTTAGAAATGATAATTTTCTGAACTGTTAGATTTAGTTTTTGAATTGAATGTATGAGTATATTTATGAATATTGAATGAAGGGATACAAATGTCTTCCTGTATTTTTCCTTTCACCATAAGCGATGAACTCTAGTACAGGAAGAAGGTTAATTAACATAGATTAGATATGATTTCCAAACAGTGAATAGAAATAAATGTTTTCTACTTTCATGCTGAGAAATGATGTCTTATAACTTCCTTACTGTAGTATGCAATTCAGAAGTTATATCTATTTATTTTTACATAGTAGATTTCAGTAAAAATAGAGTAATACAGAAAGAAATATAAATATTGTCATTTTAGTATTGCATATTTATATTCATACATGTATAATCATAAGCAGAAAGTAAAGTTTATAGTGATTATATATATTATTTTTTACACAGAAATATAAGTGAAACCCTAGGTTATGGAATCGATACATATCTTATAAACAGAAATCAACTTAGGAATACAAATTATAATATTTCAAGTCATTACAGAAAAAATTTAGAACATCTTTTACAGACAGATTACAATAGGTATAACTTGACAAAATTGCATTATCGACCCCTTACATAATTCAATTTTTATAACAAATTAATTACACTATTATGGCATACATTTTCCAAACAAGACTCTTATCGAGCTTTACAGGATCCTTGTAAAATAAACAAACCTTTTATCAACTTAATGCACAAAAGTTTCTACTCAGGATTTTTGAGCTTAAATAATAATTTTAAATACTACAGGAATCGATCTCATTAAACAAGTATGGATATCCAATCAAAACGCATTTATACAAATAAACGTAACAAAATCATAAAGTAGGATGACACTATCAGTTTTTTTACGAAGCCAAGGGTTCAAACCCTGTAGATACCTACTACTTAGGCATCAAACACTGTACTGAAAATATTTAATGATTGAACCATAATAACTGTGTAACAAACAAACTCTTAAGTGACTTTACGAATATCTTAATTAATCAACATAAAATATATTTATGTCATATCAAGGGTTCGAGACTAGTGAAGGATCACTTTAGTGTTTCGAAGAAAATACTATGGATCGGGTTATACAACCCCAAGGTTGTCAAACAAACTAAAAATGCAGAGGGCTTGATACCCATAATGTAATCTTTTAAACAAACAAATTGTACTAAGTATACATTTATTTTAGCATCGAGCTCAATGGCATCATGGCATCCTGGTTTAACAAGTTAGGGTTCGAGTCTCCTAAGAGAGAACTCACCCGGCCATTTTAATTACACAAGACAAATTCATAAAAACATTGACAAAGGTTTAGCATGTAAACCCTGAAAAAATATTCGTAACTGAAGGTCAATAGCTGGCGCATTCTTTTTAAAATAAAAAAAGCTACGAAAATGGGCTGAGTTTCCAAAACCAAACTACACATTAAATTAATATCTTATGGAAAAACTGACAGGAGTTGAGAATAAACCATAACCTTATTCCAACATAGGAAACTTTATTAAAAATATCGAAACTAGTGAAATCATTGTATTTCCTTAAAAGAAAACATTACATTGCAGTCTTATTGCCCAGTGTGACCGAGGGTTCTCCCTTTTGAGAAACCCTGTATTAAAACTCTCCATATAATCTTGACAGTCGAAACACCAACCCGAGTGCATACCAAGAAATCTATCTAGCACAACGTTGCTGTCTAAAACGGCCTGGTAGCCCGCTCAACACATTTAAACACGAGAGAGGAATAACGAAGGAATGAACAACCAAACTTTTTGTTGATAGAAGAACAACTGGGTTGAACCCGAGGCTTACCATGCTCTCACAACCACCGTGGTCTCTGCCCTTCTATTTTATTAGCCACCACCATGGAACTTGACCTTGTCCCTGTCATTCAACCAACTCGAGGTTAAAATGAGGAACGCTTCTATCACTTAATGAAAAATCACAAACTGTAAAACAACGAAAGCTTTGAAACTATAAGAGATTACCCTCACAGGTTTGGAACCCTGGCCGAGAAGAAATACCAAGCAGTCGAACTCTTTGCATGACAGGAACACCATTAAATTCACCATGACCCTGTAAACTAACTTGCAAGTAGTGCTCAGGCTGAGTAGCAACCCTGGCAGCCGAATAAGGCTCGGCCTTCTTCTTCCACGAAGGAAAAGAACACTAACAAAAGGACCAAACCTCGATTCGTAGCGATAGGGTTTTGTTAGTACGGAGGAGTATAACTCCCTTCACATGATAGCATTAAAGTCTCAACCTCTCATCCACTAGTCCCGAAATACAAACCCACATTTCCATAGTTTTTGTTTGAAGTGCTCACTGGAGATCATAACTATTTTATTGATACAAGCTGCCACCCTTCGTATAGTTTAGTACCTTTAACGTTATACATTGTTTTTTTCGTTACGAATCCATCGACCCTAACTTAATTGTAGAACAATGATTATAATATCATTATGGTGTAACTTTTCCATAGGAACTTTTAATACAAGAATCATGTCATCAAACCCCTAATAGGGTGTAAACCAACCTGTGACCTGGACAAGTGAATGGTATTATGCATTAGCATTAAAGCTAAGTAAGCCTCGAGTTTACTCCAGTATTCACTAGCTTAACAAAGGAGTTAAATAGAATTCAATTAATAATATCAACCATGTTACGACACAAGTTTTACTAGTGAAGTAGACAAACAAAAGTATTTTACGATAATAGAACAATGATCGTCAAGTAGGGATATAAATATACTTTATACATCTTCATTCCATAATTGAAAAAGAAATACAATCATTAATAAGGATCCTACTTCAGTGTCTTAAGGACAAAAGTAGTAATTATCAGATTCTTGAATACTGTAATAGCATCAATAAAAGCATAAAGTATTCTACTATCACAATGTATTAGAATTTACGATTTGCTAAATGTTGTATTATGGTTAGTACCATATTAATTACAGACATAGGAGTTCCTATCTATATAATTGTCCTCAAGATAATTAAATTAATTTAAGAAAATTTATGAGGTGATTAGATGTTGCATTTATGAATATAAGTAAGCATAAATTACAAATGCTGAACACACACTTTATACTTCTGCATAGCATTTAATAACATTTAAACTCAGAAAATTTTAAATTTTTATGAATTTTTGGGATGTTGCATGTGGTATTAGACGGCGAGTTCAAACTCTAGGCCTGAATATGGCTCAATGCACGCAACAGAAAATGAAAACAGAAAACATAGTTTACTAATTTTTGTTTTATTTTGTTTCTGTACAAAACAATTTTGATATTTAAATTGCAAGTATGGAAGGACCGGAAGAATATGCCGATGACAGATCTCATCATAGTGAACATAATAATAATGAACATGAAAATGTTAATGAAGAAATTTATGTAGAATTAAATGATCAATCATCTGAACTTTTACGCACAGTTAAAGTTTTAAAAGCTGGATTGTATTCATGGCTCCAAGAAGTGATTACTAGTAACAAAAGTGTTCTGGAAATCTGAAATTAGGGTGCGGTGTAGGGCACAACGTTTGTGGGGAAGGATGGTTCAGAACCAGGGGAGGGGCCCATCCCCTCCTCCTAGGCCTGATGAGGAGCCGACAACAAAAATTCCACAGGTGCAACGGGAGGTGGTAGGAATCGAAGGAGAGGGTTTCAGTAATAAAGCAGAGATTTCGGCATCAGGGACAGGCAAAACGGGGCAGGGATTCTGCATTCCTAAGTCTCTTAGTACTCCAACCATCTTGGTGAATCCGACAAGAGTTAAAGAGAGAATTCAACACATGATAGATCACCCGCTAATCGGTAAATTCATGTGCATATGGCCATCTGAGAAAGCCCTAATATGGTGGATTCACTCAACCTGGAAACCTAAAGGACATTTTGATCTCCTACTAGGGTCGAAGGGGTTCTTTACTGTGGTTTTTATCAATGTTGAAGACAAGGATAGGGTATTCGAGAGAGGACCATATTTCTACTACTCAACAGGGTTATTTTTACGAATGTGGAAGGATCATTTTAATCCTGACAAGGAGGATTTGTCCATAGCCCCATTTTGGATCGGACTCTATTCATTACCGACTGAATACTCGAGCATTTTGTGATTGGAGGCGCTCTAGGGCATTTTGTTAAAATCTCTAATCAAACTAAGCAAGGAAGGTATGTGTCATATGCCCGTTTGTATGTGTATATGAATATCTCTAAAACCCTACCTGAAGGGATTACCCTAAATTGGGAAGAATCTGAGTGGTTTCAAACCCTAGATTATGAACACGTTCCTTTCCGCTATCGACGATATCATACTCATGGATATCTAGCCCATGACTGTCATTTGAATCTCCCTATGGGATTACCAGGTAGCAAACCTCTAGACCATCCTGATGCAAAAGGATTTACCAAAATCACCAATCGGAGGAAAGCGGGAAGGAGGCATAATGGGGATGAGCCCAAGAGTAAAGGAACCAGCAAAAACTGCTTTGCTGCGTTGGATCCTGATCTGCTAGACCTTCTTAATCCAAAGGAAACCCTAAATTCTCCTTTTACTGAGGTGGATAAACTAGATGTGATATCTGAAATCAGAAATAAGGGTAAAAATGTGAAGGAAAAAAACCCTTTGGCAGTTGAGCTGATGGAGGAGGAACTCGAGGAAATGGAACTAGGAGACCTGGATATTGATAGTATTGAAGAAGCCTGTAAGAACATTGAGGTGCACTCTATTCCGGACAATCATATTAAACTATTAAAAGACGCCATTCTCAAAACTAAACCCACTGCTAGTCTAGGGATTGGGCCCCTAAAGTTGAAGGAGAGTAAAAGGAAATTTAAAGAAGGAGGATCGAAGAGAGGACGAAGATCCAATAGGGAGTGAATAGGGGAAATTGGGGCTCGATTGGTTGACTCTGGTCAATATCCAACGATCGAGGAAGATCTCTTATCTGTGAGATACAGTGCTTGATGAAAATTATATCGTGGAATATTCGAGGGACTAATGGTCCTCGTAAAAGAAAGACTCTGACAAGTAAGATTATGAAGGAAAAACCTGATGTGGTTCTGCTACAAGAAACCAAGTGTTCGGGAGCTTACTTGGAACTAACTGTGCGTAGCATTTGGAAAAATTCTAAGTGTATGATGCTAGATGCTATTGGGCACTCTGGAGGAATAACGATCTTGTGGTACCCGTGACTTGAGGCTCTCACTGATTTTATATCCACCAAGTTCAATCTCTCTGCTTCTTTTCATCTTTTAGGGTCCAACGTGAAGGGGGTGATTACCAATGTGTATGGGCCGAGCAATTATCCAAAGAAGCGTAATTTCATTACTAGTATATCTAGGCTTAGGAGCATGTTTGAAGAGACCCAATGGATTGTTGGAGGTGATTTCAACTTGATTAGGTCTCTGGCAGAAAAGAAAGGGAGTAGGAGAATCCTAACTCCGGAGAATAATTTGTTTGATGAATTCATTAAGAACAGTAAACTGATTGATGTCGCTATGGGGAGAAATGGTTTCATCTAGAACAACAGATGGGGAGGCGAGCATTTGGTGGTGGCTAGGTTGGATAGATTTCTTTTGTTTGAAAGCATTATGCTCTTAGGGGGAACTCTGGACTCTTGTCCGATAGCTTCTGCATGATCTGATCATTGGTCGGTTTCCCTTATTTGGAGTAATATTGGAACACGAATGAATAGGCCTTGTCTATAAAATGAGCAATTCATGAACAATTGATCTAGTATTTCCTCCTCCACTAAGAATAAGGGACACTTGATAGGCCCTTGCCAACTCCTCTTAAGTAAATTGTCCCACATCAGCATTTTATTAGGAAATGCCAACCAAACAAAGATTTTTAACTTCAAGGGACATTCATTTTTCCATAACCATACCCACCACCACCTTGAATGATCTAGATTTGGTTCAGAAAACAAAGATTCATAGGAAAGCTTGGTAGTTAACTACCCATTGGATTTGTTCATTGACCAAAGCAAAACTTCTTCTTTTTCTGATAAGAATACCCCACTATGTGAGAGAAGGCACAAGTAGTGTAACCATTCTTACGCCTAATTACTAGAGAGATTCAAGGAAAGAGTCGATCTCCATTGTTGTAACCCAAATCTACTCACCCCCAACTCTATAATGTCACAAAGCTTGTAGAGACCTTGATTATGAAGAAAAGTAACTAGGCCCTATGATAGCTTGAAATCATGAGAGCACCTGATCCACGGATTTGAGCCAATCCTCAGACTTTGGTCTTTCCCTAATTTTCACACAATCCACTTGCTCAAGACTAGAAATGATTTGAGTAAGTGTTTCGATGTATTAGATGTTCCCTTCACTAAGCTTGGATTTGATTTGATCCATGACCCGATCAAGATACCTTGAAGATATTTACTAAACATAAGCTTACCCCAGAATCTGCCATTGAATAAAAGTCTCAAAAGATATTTCACGCCCAAATCATATCCAGATAAATATATATTTTGCAACCCCCAACCTCTAGATGACTTTGGTTGTTCTAATATATACCATTTAACCAACGAAATCCCTTCCTTTTTCTTCCTTCGCGTCCATAAAAATACAAGGCATGTTTTCCTAATATTATCGAGGGTTCCTTTTAGAATATGATTCAGAGACATCCTATAGATAGGGATATTCTCGAGAACCAATTTTATCAGGATGAGCCTCTAACCCCGAGAGATCCAATGATTGCACCAGTTCATGGTTCTCGCTTTATTTTGTGGACCATCCAAAGCCAATCTGAATACCTGTAATCATTTGGCTTGAGGAAAAATCCTAAATCTTTCATCCCCTTGTCCATTGGAAAATGAGAGAAGGGAAAAATCTCAAGAATATTAGCTTCAACCTCATGATGGAATGCATGAAATAATATGAGACATTTACTTGCATTTATTTGCATCCTTGTTTCCCTTTTGAAGCAGTCCAAAATAACCCTGAAATGCTCCCATTCTTGCTTAGAACCATCTCCAAAAAGGATTATATCATCCACTAACAACAAGTTGGTGATTCAATGAGACAAATATATCTTGAAACCTTGTATTCAACCTTTCCTACAAGCATTAAGTATAATCCTACATAGGCCATCCACAATTAGAAAAAATAAAGATGGGGATCAAGGACATCTTTGAAGGAGTCCCCTAAAGTACCTGAAGAACCACGATGGAGATCCATTTATAAGAACAACAAACGAAGTAGAATTCATACATCCCATAATCCAATTTACCACCGAGAGACTGAACCCAATTTGGAGCAGAGACAATCGCAAGAATAATCAATTAAATCTATCGAATGCCTTTGAAAGTTCCAACTTCATAACAACAATATATTCTTTTTGAGATTTGATGAATGGAAGCCTTCTTGGGTTTTTCCTACTGCATCGAGAATTTGACTTTTAATAATAAATACAAATTTTTCTTCTGATATGACTTCGGATAAGGAAATTTAATTATATTAGATATGATATTTAAAATCAATTTGTACAAAAGATTGTAGAGAGAGATAATCCTACATTTTGCAAATGATTTTGATTCATTTAGCTTAGGGATCAAGGCCACAAAGGTAAATTTAATGTCCCCTGAGACTTTCCCCTACCTTCTGGATTCTTAAATGATTCCAAAATATATCTTCCCAAAAGATCAACGAATCCCAAG
Source organism: Larix kaempferi (assembly GCA_027924585.1). Lineage (NCBI taxonomy): Eukaryota > Viridiplantae > Streptophyta > Pinopsida > Pinales > Pinaceae > Larix > Larix kaempferi. The sequence goes on along the minus strand of BSBM01000010.1, from coordinate 8,496,898 downwards.
TAGAAATCTATTGTCCATCCATCAGGCCCTAGACTTTTAGATTTTTTTAATGAACTTAAAACATCTTTTAACTCTTCCAATGTGACTTATACTTCTAAGGATTTGTTTTGATTTTAATCCACAACTCTTGGAAAGAGTCAAATAATATCCATTTTATCTACTATGTAAGTTGCTTCTATCTCTTTAAAAATCATTCCAAAGTGTTACTTGGCTCCTTGGAGATTCCTCTGAAGGAATTTTCCTTACTACCATCCTCTTGTACGATTTCCCAAATCGTATGACAAGATTTTCTGAAGTTTGCAAAATGGTAGAAGAATTTTGTATTTCTGTCTCCTTCTTCTTTATAGATGGCTTGGCTCTTTAATCCATCTAGATCATTCTAGTTTCAGAAGAAGACCTTTCATTTCTTCCAATTCTTTGAGTTTTTAAATCTCCTCTTCACTGAAGACCCCTTATTGGTTAGAGTTGAAGAGGTTCTCCAACTCTTCTTCTATAGAGATCAAGTCTTCCGCATTCTCCATATTCTTGCAAGCATCCCATTCAACTACTAGCTTGTTAATATAATTTGAGATTATACATCATCTATGACATCACTTTCTCCATGAGACATTTCTATATGAATCCAATTTGAAATAACCAGAGTCTTAGATTCTTCGTCCTCTAACCACATCTGATTGAACTTGAAAGGAGTTGGTAGTTTCTTGTCTCTTGAATCATATTGATAGAGAATGAGATTGTGATTGGAGTCTCATCCAACCACTTCTGAATACCATAATATTCCCAACTCTCCTACAATCTATTCATAAATTAGGAAGCGATCTAATATTTTTGGGATATCATCTTTTCCTAATCTCAAATTATGCCAGGGAGGAATCACTTGGATTGGTTCAAAGTCCATCAAATGAATATCTTCAAAGATTCAATGAAGAAATTAGTTTGATAACTTATTCAGGTGTGCCAAATCCCCCCTTACTTCACAGGAGGATAAGGTTAAGTTAATATCCCCACCCAATAAAATATTATCCCTTCTTAAGAAACCCTGGGCTCTTAATTTTTCCCATCATTCTTCTCGGTCTGAAAAAGGTCCATAGAGATAATAACCTTTAACCTTATTCCTAATATTTTTCCCTCACCTTCCAAAACGATTTCTATAGAAAAAATAGCAGTGGAATGGGAATTAAACAAAGAATTCCATCCTAAAATCAAACCTCTTGAGTGATCGTTCACATCCACCACACAAAAATTCCAGTTCTAACAGATAGAGGAAAGAATCTCAATGGCCTTTGAACCAATGGACATAGTTTCTTGTAAAAGAATAAAATCCAGAAAATAGATAGAAACCAAACACTTGAGAGCTAATTTTTTTTGGGGAACCCACTACTCCTCTAACATTCATGGATATAAAGATCATGATTTTGGTTTCTTGGGGGGTTTGCTTGCTCTAAGGGCCCCATTTATGGTGAGTTACTTCCGAGATAGAAATTCTAAAGAAAATTTTGGTTCAACTTTTGTAATAAGGCACTTTTGTCCCATATGTGAAGAAGGAATAGGATATGGCTCTATACCTCCCTTCACTTTCCCATTACCATAATCTTCCAATTTACTATTCGATTTAAGATGGTAGGATGAGGACACCACATGCCTCTTCAAGGAAAAAATGGGAATAGTTTCCTCTTTCTCCAAACCCAAAGTTTCTAAGGAAGGCAGAGAGGAAGTTTTCATCTTTTCACCCAAAGGTTCATACCCCGACATCTTCGAAAGGGAAGGGTTCTCTAATTGATTAAATAAATCTAGGGAAGTAGTGGACATACCTTTTAGGAATCGGTTTCCAGTACATTCTATCCCTTCCACACTACCTTTCATCAAAGAGTTGGGAGCCTCGTTTTCCTAATTTGTAAGATTGAGAGTGTTTTACTTCTGCAAAGCTGGTTTAAGTTCTGAGACTTTCATTTCTATTCTCTGTTGTGATGAGGCCTGAGAACCTGATTCTAACCAATTTTTTTTAAAGGATTGACTACCACCCTTTTTATAGACAATTCTCAAGTGACCTTCCTCCCTATAGTTATTGCCCCTAAATGGGAGCCTCCAGTAGTCAAGAGGTTATAGGAAGGAGACTTGTCCCCATCCCAACTCTATTTCCTCAAGAAATCCTTTAGAAATATCTAGCTTTACTAAAACTTTCACCACTCATTTGTCAAGTTGAAGATCAAAATTTTCCTCCGTTGTTATGAAATTCCCCATTGAGTTTTCAATGGATTTCAACACCTCTATTGAATGAGGACCTGAAAGCACTATTATTCCCACCCTTCTCCCTTGCCCCACTCATCGGCTCACTGGGTTGAGTTCCCAACCAATTCTATGATGTGGCCGTCTATAGTTGGAATTAATCCATCCCATCACCTTTTTGTATCCTATCACCTACCCAGGTTGTGGTTGTCCTGACCCTACAGGTATTGTTACATTGTGAAGTTGCTTCATGTATTCTTGAACATCCCGTAGCACTTTAAGTTAAATTTTACTTAAGATGAGTTAGCAGGTGTGGTCGGGGCCTATTGGGGTCATCTCTTGCATAGTATGTACCTTTCTTCTTTTCCATACATTAAGGGTGAATTTATATAAGATGGGTTTCCGGGTCTTGAGGTGGGGAAATTTTGTTTTGTTTCTCTCTATTTGAAACGTCAGTATGTTGGAATGTACCTACCCCATGACTTTCCTTGTTACTTTTTTTTGCTAGTCCCAATTATAGCTAGTCCTAGTTAGATTACTTGCTTCATTGGATTCAATTACTTGTCTCATAACTTTCCTTATAAAGGAATATAATAATTTAGTGGAAGGGAAATCCCCCCAAAGTTTTAGGGGAATACCAGGCAATAGTACCCATATGTGTTGAATGATCAAAGGCTCTTGTGGAGGTTCAAAAACAAGATTCCAAGGAACTAACACCGGGATGGGGGGTCCCCAAAGCTAGAATATACCCTTGATATAATCCCTATATTTCTCAAAGCAGAATTCAAAGCATAACCAAGCTTTTAAAAGGATGTGAAACTGCAAAGAATAACCTGGAACATACTTCCAAGCTACTTCGATCCAATCTCAAAGAGATTCACAATGCACTTATTTCCCCATGAATGTTCCAACTAGAGTGAGTTCTCCTAACGATTCAACTCGATCCAAACCGATGTTGTGCCCCGAAACTAGCTTCACTCTTTCACCACGATCCTTCAAACACTTCAATTTTTTTTTAGGGAATGCTTGGACGAGGTGTACCATACTTGGCCCTCTGGGGAAGTCAAATGATATTCAAAGGAAAGAGAGGGGTTAGAAAATGAAGCCTCTAGTGGACCCGGCAAAGAAGAAGGATATTTGGGAACATAGGATATTATGGTACAGAGAAGATGGGGAATTGGAAAATGATTAACCTCTATGATATTAACGCCCTCAAAGTAATCATGACAAGACCCCATTCTCTTGGGACCTATGGATGATAAATGTGGATCCTACTCTTCATTATTGATAGCCTGAGTAACGTTGAAGATGCCTTGGAGCCCTTGGATAAGAAGCCTTTGTATAAATGTTATAAATTTAAAGCGGTCCCCTTATGGTGTAGCTATTAAGCATGGCCCTCATGGGAAGACACTTTGAGTTGTACAAAAATGATGGAATCCACCAAAGCCATTAAAGAAGCTTCAAATGACCATGATAACATGAAGTGTAAAGATGTCCCTGAAGTTTCCCCAAAGAAATGTTGAAGAAACCCCTAAATGAATGATGATTGGTTCACATGACCATGTCGATATGAAGTGCAAAGAAGTCCCTAAAGTTGTCCCAAAGCAATGTTTGTGTTAAGTGTGAAGAATCCCCTAAAATAGTGGTGTTGGGTCCACATGACCATGATGATGGGTCCCATGACCCATGCTGAAGAAGACCCTAAAGATCCCCTAAAGTTGTCCCAAAACAATGTTGGTGAGAAGTGTGAAAAATTCCCTAAAATAGTGGTGTTGGGTCCGCATGACAATAATGATGGGTCCCTTGACCAATGTTGAAGAAGCCTCGAAAGAATCCTCTAAAGGTGTGCCAAAGCAATATTGGTGTGAAGTGTGTAAAATCCCTCAAAGTAATGATGATGGTTTCACATGACTCTAAAAGTAGTGATGGGTCCACATATAGAGGAATTAAAGTCTAAAAGGAATAAGGATGTGTCCACCATGTAGTGATGATGAGGATAATCCCAAAATCCCCTTTGATGAAGACATGAAGTGATCCCTCAAAGTAATGAGGATGGGTCCACATGACCCCAAAATTAAATGATGGGGAATGAAACCTCAAAAGGAATAACGATGTGTGCACCATGTAGTCATAATGAGTAGAAGCCCCAAAGCCTCTTTGATGAAGATATGAAGTGATCAAGAAGGAAAGTTAAAGACCCATGATGAATCCTTGAAGTGGAGTATTTACCCATTGAAGTACCCCTTAAAATATGGAGATCCTAAATTTAAGGATAAGTGGAATGTAGGACCTAAAGCAAGTAAAATGCATCTTAGAGGGTATAAATAGGGGGAGATACTTCTCATTTGCTCATCAATTCTTCTCTCTCTTTCTATTGCACAACTCTAAGGAGAAAGTGAAAACTTTTGTGGAGGAGCTAGTGTGGAAATTTTTGGGATCATTTTTTGTTCTTTGATGAAGATTGATCAAATTGGCATAACTTTCTTATATGGTATCAGGATAATGAACTTCTTGGCTTGTTGGAAATCTTGTTGTAAGGGATATGGGATGACATGATCTAGGGTTTATTTTGGTGAAGGAAATGGTGCATGATTAGGGTTTCTTTATTTTTTCTTCATATTGTCAAAGGTATGGTTCTTGCTTATGGAATTTTCTTGTGATGATACATGTTTCTCATGTAATAGTGTCCATCTTGTTATCTTGGCTATGGTATGAATCTTAGAGATTCTCCCTTGGTGAATCTTTCTAAAGTTCTTGCATAGAGTATTGTGAACTTGCATAGATTATGATAATATTTGCATAGATTATGGTGATTATCTTTGTATAGATCATGGCGATGGAATAGATCATGATGATGTTATTGGCATATATTATGGTGATGATCTTGGTATAGATCATGGTGATGGCATAGATCATGATGATGTTATTGGAAGACATTATGGTGATGATCTTGGTATAGATCATGGTGATGGAATAGATCATGATGATGTTATTGGAAGATATGATGGCGATGATCTTGCATAGATTTTGGTGATCTCGCATAGATTATAGTGAAATCGGTATGTTATGGTGATTGTAGTGATGATCCTGGCATAGATCATGGTGATTATCTTTCCATATCTTACAGTGATATTAGAATGGATTAGTGTGATGCTGTTGGCATGATCAAGGATTCCTCTCCTGGAATGAACTAGGGTTTGAAGGTGATAATGATGTTAAAGTTTTGAAGAAGCAAACAAATGAATTCTATGGGTGATTGTTTCTTGGATTTGATTACACTCTTTGGAGGTATCTTTCTGGTTCTATTCCAAAAAAAATTGTACTGGTTGACAGAAGCAATGAAATAGGTACATGTTGATAGAGATAGTGATACAAGTATAGCTTGACAGAGATAGTGATACATGTATAGGTTGACAGAAATGGTGATACATGTACAGGTTGACAGAGAAAATGATATAGTTACAGGTTGACATAAAAAAATGATACATGTACAAGTAGATAGAGATAGTGATAGGAATAGTTACACAAACATAGTCACAGAGACAAACTGACATTCCTATACATATCAGGGTGGTAGAATGGGGAAAGGATAGGAGAATGTAGTCTCCTTCAGTTTGGTGCCTGAAAAAGTGTGAGTTGGTGCTCACAAAGGGGATTGGTGAATCCTTCTAGTTGGTGCTAGAGAAATCGGGAGGTTGGTGCCTCCATCTAGCGGTTCTGGTAAACGAGGTAGTTGTACCTTCCTTTAGGTTGGTGTCTGTAAATCAAGGGGTTTTTTCCTCCTTCCAGTTGGTGCTGGATAATCTTGGAAATTGGTAATTCATATGAATGCAATCTTGTTATTATATAAGAAAAGCATTCCATGGTTTTCTCCTATTTTGGTTTCCATGTAAAATCTCTTGTGCACTATGTATGATTTCATGTGATGATTTTATGTTATGATGAATGGAACTTTTAAAGTTTAACACTACTTGATGTGCTTAAGGTTAAAAATGGTAAAAAGTGCTCAATATTGATTCACCCCCTCTGAGTATTGGTGAATATTCCAACATGCAGATGCATAATAAAATAAACAACATAAATAAGATCCATCCACACACACACAACATGCATACAAAACAATATTTGTCACAACCATCAAATAAAAACATTGCATATTCAAATACAAGAGAATACTTATCTTTAAACAATGCATATCCAAGAAACTGGATGTGTCAGAGTGATTTTCCACCCAACCATACGAATTATGTCTAGAATATAGTATTTATGCTATGAGGCCATCCTCAAGTAGGGCTATGAGGCTACCAAGGCGAAGGAAATACCTACAAGCTTCTCCCTCTCAGCCCAAAACCCATTCTGCACTCTATCCTTAGCAAATGATCATACAAAGATCTATAGGGATATCACTCAACCACCACATCCTTGGCTCCAACAATACCTACCCCACACAACATCATTCTATGCTTAGGCATCACATTCACCAATCCATGATTCTCTTGGCCGATCCATTTTTCCAGGTGCTTCTAGTGTGCACACAGAAGGAGGCGAATCTAATTTATGTTGTTGGAGAGCCACTTGTAGACTTAATTCTATTGATATATTTGTAACTTAGGAAGATATTCGCTTGTATTTTGTATGTATTTAATTTGTACTTTATTGTATCCCCAATGGATATGTATTATTCCTTCGATTGGAAGTGTCGTCATTTGTACTTGCAAGTGTTGCAAGTTATATTGTAAGTCATAACTTATATTTGATGGGTTATTAGACCACCTTGGTAGGTTCGGCCCTGTATGATTCATGTGGGTTAAAGGGTTATTAGACCACCCTAGTGGGTTCAGTCCAGTGTCAAGTAGTAGTGGGTTATTAGACTCTCCTAATGGAGGTCGGCATAGAGTTAGTTGTGATGGGGTATTTAAGTCCCCTAGTGGGGTCAGCCCAGTCAACATTATGTTAAGTGGTTAAGTTGGGGCCGACCTAGTTAAAGTTAAAAGTCGATTGAAGTAAAGTATAAATAGAGAGTGTGACTCTCTCATTTATTCATTCACTCACTCACTCACTTCGCATCAGTGAGAGAGAGGAGGAGTGCGCACAAGTGGAGGAGGAGCTGTTGCTAGGAGAATATCTCTTGTCGTGGGGTTTGATCTTCGAGATCTTTGTATTGATGCCCATTCTATCTCTGAGGAAGTTGTGGGGTTTTTCACCTTCTTGGTTTTCCTTGGTGAAATGCTGTTAAGATTTAATATGCTAAGACAAAAAATAGCAGCATTACATTCCATTTCACAATAATAGCATATACAGGATCACTGAAGAAACAACAAGCCCAACAAAAACACAAGAGACACAGATTTATCCTGGGAAACCCTCATGGGGTAGAAAACCCAGCAAAGCTTCCTCAATATAGATGACAAGAAAATACAAAAGATGTAACCCTGAGCATAAGCTCCTCCTTCTCCACAGCATACCTCTCTCTCATAAGTGCGCCACTCTCAAGTGAGTGAGTGTGTGTTAAATGAGGAATACACCTCCTCTATTTATACACCTCCTCTATTTATACACTACTCCGACTTTTCTTTTACACAAATCATGTAGGCTCGTATTTAACCATTGGGTTAACTACCCCATTACAACTGACTGGGCCGACCCCTCTAGGGTGGTCTAATAACCCTTTGACCCACATAACATATACAGGGCCAACCCCCACTAGGGAAGTCTAATAACCCAAGTTACCACATTCCGATGGAGGAATAAACATCTCTAGATATACAATAAGATCTTCACGGAGGAATGAATCATCTCCGAAATAATAAAGTACAAATATAATATTCTTTGAAATTACAATATCTCAACACTCCCCCTTAATGAGAAGGATATTATAACAGCATCTGCACGAGCAAGGAGTCATCAATGTCATACATGATACATCTATAAATCATTGGAAGCTTTCTCAACATTATCAGTAACTCAAGCAGTTACTAGAACATCTTCAATACTGGAACATCAACATCTTCAGTACTGAGTCTTTATCTTCTGCAGCACTCGAACAGCTACAACAACATCAACATTTGGATCCTCACGATCATCAGCATCCTCATCATACGATCATCAGCATCGGGATCATCTCGATCTACAACATCTGGATTATCACGATCTAAAGCATCTGGATCATCACGATCTACAGCATCTGGATCATCTCGATCTACAACATCTGGATTATCACGATCTATAGCATCTGGATCATCATGATCTACAGCATCTGGATCATCACGATCTACAGCATCTGGATCATCTCGATCTACGTCATCTGGATCATCACGATCCACAACATCTGGATCATCTTGATCTACAGCATCTAGATCATCATCTCGATCTACATGATCAACAACATCGTCATCTAGATCAACATGATCAGCAGCATCGTCATCTAGATCATCAGTATTAGTATCCACACCAATACAAGTATACACATCATCAATACAAGTATCCTCATCAATACAAGTATACATACAAGTATCCTCATCAATACATATCATGAATACAAGTATCATCATCAATACATATCATCAATACAAGTATCAATACATCAATACAAGTATCCTCATCAGTCATGTATGCATAGCAGCATACCCTGCAACACACACAATCATATTATAGGATGATCAATCCTGCTCCCTTTAGGACATAGGTCCACGGATGATACAATCCAGATCAAGTTCCAGGATGATCAATCCTTATCACTTTAAGACAATTCTCATGTCTAGGGATGATGCAATCCCATCACGTACATTTTGAACCCAGTTCATGGACGATGCAGTCCTCTCACGTACATTTTGAACCCAGTTCATGGACGATGCAGTCCTCACGTACATTTTGAACCCAGTTCATGGATGATGCAGTCCTCACATACATTTTGAACCGAGTTCATGGACGATGCAGTCCTCACATACATTTTGAACCCAGTTCATGGACGATGCAGTCCTCACGTACATTTTGAACCCAGTTCATGGATGATGCATTCCTCACGTACATTTTGAACCGAGGTCCAGGGACGATACAGTCCTATCTTCAATTCTCAGAGACATCAGTCTACGGATCAATTCTGGGACCAAATTCCGGGGAAGATACAATCCCCTACCTGTTCATTCAGGACTACATTCTCAGAGACCCAGTCTACGGCTCAATTCTGGGACCGAAGTCCAGGGACGATACAATCCCCCACCTATTCATTCAGGACTTTATTCTCGAAGACTTCATGTCTACGGCTCTCTTTAGGACTGAAGTACAGGGATGATCCAATCCTCACATGTCCACCAAGGACTTCATTCTCGAAGACATACGTCTACGGATCTCTTTAGAACATGTGTTCAAGGATGATACAATCCCTCTTCTTTCTCGGAGACATCTATCTACGGCTCTCTTTAGGATTGAAATCCAAGGATGATTCAATCCTCACATGTCCATGAAGGACTTCATTCTCGAAGACATCTGTCTACGGCTCTCTTTAGGATTGAAATCCAAGGATGATTCAATCCTCACATGTCCACAAAGGACTTCATTCTCGAAGACATCTATCTACGGCTCCTTTTAGAACATGTGTTCAAGGATGATGCAATCCCTCTTCTTTCTCGGAGACACTTGTCTACGGTTCCTTTTAGAACATATGTTCAAGGATGATGCAATCCCTCTTCTTTCTTGGAGACACCTGTCTATGGTTCCTTTTAGAACATATGTTCAAGGATGATGCAATCCCTCTTCTCACCTTAGACCCTGTCTAAGGACCATCCACCAACCTCTCTGTCGGCATCACCAATATAGGTATCCATATCATCGACCTCACTGTTGATGCAGGAAAGCTCATCATAAGTGATCATGTCACTCCCCCTTTCGAGGAGGGTCCTTCTGAACTATATTAAGTTTGTCTCAGAAAACTTTACTTGAGGTAGAGGTTTGGTTAGTACATCGGATCAGTAGAGGTTTGGTTAGTACATTGGTAACTTGTTACAAATTCGAACTTTAATTCTTTTCTGCACCATATCTCATATATAGAAATGTCAGATCTCTATGTGCTTTGACTTATCATGGAACACTGGATTCTCCACCATTTTGGTACAACTATGTTTGTCACATAGGATCACAGTTGGGTCCATTTCTATGTCAAACAATTCTGAAGCCATACCGCTTCACAACTAGCAGAGAAAGCAGCCATATATTCCGCTTGTGCTGAGAGCCACACTAGATTGCTTCTTGCAAAACTACAAGATCATGCTTGATCCTAGACAATAACATCCTCTCGATGTGCTCTTCCTGTCTGATACACGTTCTTCCCAATCAACATCTGTGTAGCCATCTGAAGTCATGATCTATAAGATAACATAGATCAAATTCTATCGTATCCTTTAGGTACCTCATCACATGCTTTGCAACTAATAGGTGAACACATCTAGTTTCCACTAGATTTCGACTCAAGGTGTTCACAGCAAAGCATATATTTGACCTAGTATTTGTTAGACACATCAATGACTCAATAATTTGTCTGTACAGAGTTATATCCACTAACTCTGATGAGTCATCTGCTAACAACTTCAAGTTGGAATCCATGAGAGTGGCCATTCCAACACATCAAGCCCTTTTAATATTTCCCAGTAGACTTTCCCTGGTTGAGAAAGATTCCTTCTGAGCCTTGCCATACTTTAGACCTAGGAAGTAATGCATCAATCTGAGATCTTTCTTTTTCATTTCTGCAGCCATCTTCTTCTTTCTTTTCATGATCTATTTGTAAAAATAGATCATCCTCATACAGTAATAGTATGATAGGTTCATCATTTGTAACAGATCGGCTTTACTTTTGGTAAATCCCAAGCTTATCAAGAACCTGTCAATTCTCCCTTTGTGACTGAACATCATTCACACTCTGCATTGAGTGATCTTTTGCATATCTATCTATGCCATCTCTTGTCAGATGGGTCTACTGATATGAGCCTCAATATCATTCGAACTCTGTGGTGAGTTCTTTCTTGCATCCATGTCATCTGTGTATAGAAACCATATTCAACCTTGTAGCAAAGGTTGAGATCCACATCACCCATGGTGATCATTAAGCTCATCAATTGATTATCGATCCTAGGTACCCATACAAAACCTGATTCACACTTCTTCTTTAATTACATCATTAAGAGAATGGTCTTATCTAGCCACTTGGAGCAAACATCTCGTCATGATTCTCTTCCTCTTTCTAAGAGAATCTTTTAGCCACGATCCTTCTATATTATGTTTGATTTGTAAATCTTTTGTTGACCATCCATCACTTGTTCGGTATTCGTTATTCTTCATGATCTTTCCTACAAATCAAGATTAAGTATATGATTAGTAATGCTTCATAATCATCAAATCATGTTGACATGATAACCTATTACGCATACAGATATCATTTACATAGTTATGCAACTATCTTGACCAATACTTTGGCAGAACACTTTTCCATATCTTGTATGCATACAGTGGCTATCTAGATGCCTTCCATCTCTACTAGAACATACTATTGAGAGTGTGCACAGCTTTCAGCATGTCAGCAAAGAGGTTTCATTCTAGACAAGCAACAATGGAATGTTTGTCCAACTTACCAATCATATGCATATTAGTAGTATACTGTTCAATGCTATATGAATGTTTACACTCAACATGATATATTCTAGGAGTACAAATATGGATACAACTATTACAAGCAATATCATTTACTATTTCAAATAACAACTCAAATACTTATCTTTTATGTTTGTGTGGTTTCCTCCCGCTTGATCTTCTATATGACTTTTGAACTTCTATTTATTCTGTACCACTGGATTAGTATACCTGCTTAGTTATGTCTAACATACCTAAACAATATCTTCTTTGTTCTCTTCAATGATTTAGAGATCCTGTGCTAGAACCTGCATATCTCATAGGTTAAGCAAAATATAACAAAGTCATACATACCTCGTAAGTAGAACAGAGATTATGGATGAGTCTTTGTATTCATGTTGTCATGGTCATGGAACTTGATTTGTCTTTTGTGATGTACCTGTATCTTGTTAGAAGACAACATCAACCTCATACAACACCATAATGCATTAGTACAATCATATAGCCCTAATAAATGAATGTCTTCGATCATTCACATGCATTCATACTGTTACTAGGGTGATAAGACAATTCTAACATTAATCAAGATTTTACTAATAAATAATATGAAGACAAACACATTATGAACTTAATCAGGAATCAGATTTCAAGACATACCTGGACCTCCTTAAGTCATACCTGTCGAGACTTCTTGTAGTCTTCTTATGTAAGGCCTTAGGGTCAACTCCCCCTGAAACTTGATCTCAAGCTTGATTAGGGTTTGCTAGAGAAACCCTAAAAATTCAATCTTTGACCTTCACACTTCTGAATGGATGGAAGGATGTGTCTTGCTGAGCTGATCAAACTACCATACTTCAATTTTGAAATCTCCAAAAATTTGACCCCTCAAAATTGCCTTCGAAACTTCTGGATCTTCTGTACAGGATCCTGAACTAGGGTTTGATGAAGCCCACCCTTCTTCCCAATCAAAAGGTTCGATCCAAGGCTCTAAACTCTTATTTTTCTAAGGAGCTTCCAGCCGTGGTCACAGACTTAAAAAATTCCAACTTTTGCTGAAGCCCTAATTTTCCATCTTTCCGATCAAGCCCGGTCTTCTACCCAACCAAAAAATTTGATCTTGGTCTCCAAATTTTGATTTTCCTGAGTAGCATTCAGCCGTGGACTTTGATTCCAAAAATTCTAACTTTCTTCGAAACCCTAAATTCCGGAAGCCATGAATGAAGGTGCTCCAAAAATAATTCTGTTTTGACAGAAATATGTACCTAATTGTTTCTGCTGTAACTCCAAAATGTTTGCTCCACAGGGTTTGAAAACGTTTTCTGTGGTAGCCTGACTTGTCATCTTTCCATCCCAATAGTTCTGACCTCAATTGGATTTTCTGAGAGAGAGTTACGCCAAGTGTCGCAACGTGACTTGTTTATGGGATAAAACAGGAGAGCGAACTTGTACGGCATGCCATGTGTCACTGGTTCAACTTCGGCCTATGACAAAGTTTCTTGAGATATTACTGTCTGTGTACTACCTGTCACATTTTACGAAATTTCATTTGGAGCTTCCTAGCCCACGTTATGACCTTTTTTCCTAGGTCACCTGATTTTTACTGCGATCTGGAAGAGGCAGAAACCCTAACTTGTACTGATCATAACTCACAAAGTACAACGAATCTAAGGGTTCCCTTTGGACACAAGGTACCTGGGGATGTAATATATGACCTGTAAAGGTTTCAGATTCTGAACCTTCTCCAAAATGTATTTATAGCGAAAGTTCTACGATGACTGGTTTTTGCTATATAAAACCCTAACCTTCAAATTGTCGCAAGAGAAGCAAGTGTCGTAAGTGCCATACATTGCCTTCCTTCAGGTTAGCTCTGATACCATGTTAAGATTTAATATGCTAAAACATAAAATAGCAGCATTACATTCCATTTCACAATAATAGCATATACAGGATCACTGAAGAAACAACAAGCACAACAAAAACACAAGAGACACAGATTTATCCTGGGAAACCCTCATGGGGTAGAAAACCCAGCAAAGCTTCCTCAATATAGATGACCAGCAAATACAAAATATGTAACCCCGAGCATAAGCTCCTCCTTCTCCATAGCATACCTCTCTCTCATAAGTGCGCCACTCTCAAGTGAGTGAGTGTGTGTTAAATGAGGAATACACCTCCTCTATTTATACACTACTCCGACTTTTCTTTTACACAAATCATGTAGGATCGTATTTAACCATTGGGTTGAATACCTCATTACAACTGACTGGGCCAACCCCTCTAGGGTGGTCTAATAACCCTTTGACCCACATAACATATACAGGGCCAACCCCCACTAGGGAAGTCTAATAACCCAAGTTACCACATTCCGACGGAGGAATAAACATCTCCGGATATACAATAAGATCTTCACGGAGGAATGAATCATCTCCGAAATAATAAAGTACAAATATAATATTCTTTGAAGTTACAATATCTCAACAAATGCTTTGTGTCTCTTGTCTCTTGTGTTTGATTTGTTGTACATGTTGTTCTCTCAGTTAAGATCCTAGATACAATTGAATTAAAGGTTGAAAAACTAACATGGTATCAGAGCTAGCCTGAAGGAAGGCATGGTATGGCATTTATGATACTTGTTGCACCTGCGACAAATTGGAAGCCAGGGCTTGGTATAGTAAAAACCAGTCATCGTGGGAGTTTTGCTATAAATCCATTTTGGAGAAGGTTCAGGATCTGAAACGTTTACAGGTATAAGATGAAATGTCCATGTATCTTGTGTCCAAAGGAAAGCCAAATATTCATTCTACTTTGTGAGATATGATCCGTATGAGTTAGGGTTTCTGCCTCTTCCAGAATGCAGTCCTAAATAGGTGACCTAGGAAACAATGTCATATCTCGGGATAGGAAGATGCAAATGGAATTCCTTAAGAAGCGATAGTTAGGGCATGGACTTTAGTTTCACATGTCCGGGTTTCATAGGCCTAAGTTGAAATAGTGACATGTGGCATGTCGTACAAGTTCAATATACTGTTTCATCCCATAAACAAGTCACGTTGTGACACTTGGCATAAATCTCTCTGAGAGAATCCATTTGAGCTCAGATCTGTGGGGTTGGAAAGATGACAGGTCAGTCTACCACAAGCCAAAGTTTAAGACCCCAAGGATCCGAAATTGCAGAGATACGTCAGAAACAATATGTGATATATTTTTGTCCAAACAGAATTGGATTCTAAGCACTTTCCTTTTTGGTTTGTCACTACTGCGAGAAATTAGGGTTTCGGAGAAAGTTGGAATTTCTTGAATCTAAGACCACGGCTGAATGATCCTCATCAAAATCAAAATTTAGAGACCAAGATCGAAGTTTTTAGTTGGGTAGAACCTCGGGATCTATCAAACCCTAGTTCGGGTTTTTGACTAGAAAACCAGAATTTGACAGAAGCTGTAGATTCGAAACTTTCATAGTCATTTTTGAGGGTTCAAATTTTGGAGATTTCAAAATTGAAGTATACCAGCCTGATCATCTCAGCAAGGTGCATATTTTCATCAAATCAAAAGTTTGAATTTTTAGGGTTTCTCTGACAAACCCTAATCCAGCTCCAGATCCAGCTTCAGCAAATCAAAGTGGATTGGGTTAATCCTAGAAGAGAATGAATTGGACACCTACATAAGTGAAGAAGTTCCAGTTCCAGAGGGAGATGAGGCTAAGGCCTTACATAAGAAGATTACAAGTAATCCCGACAGGTATGACTTGAAGAGATACAAGTATGTTTTGAAATATGTTCATGATTAAGTTTGTCTTCATAATGTTGAGGTTAGTAGAATCTTCATTAATTTTAGACTTGTCTTATCACCCTAGTAAAAGTATGAATGCATGTGAATGATAGAAGACATTCATTGATTAGGGGTATGACACTTATGATTTTACTAATACACTGTGGTGTTGTATGAGGATGATATTTTCCACTAACATGAAGGGTACATCAAGAAATACAAATCAAGTTGTAGATCAAGAACATATGACCATGGTGACATGAAGACAAAGACTCATCCATAGTCATGGATCATATAGAAGCTCTACTTACTAGGTATGTATAACTTGGTTCTACAGTTATTAACTTATGAGATATGCAGGTTGCTAGCACAAGGTCTCTAAGAGAACAAAGAAGACATTCTTTGGGTATGTTAGACAAGCATGATAATCCAAGTATGTTTTCCTATATCGAGTTAGAATCCTACTTCGTGTTAGGATATTAGATAAGTATACTTTTGTATGATTGATAATTCATGAAGTTCTAAGTTTGAGTAATCATGGGTTTATGCATATTATGCTTCTTACTTTGATTGATGATATGACAAACTAGAAGAGTCCTATGGTCAAATAAGAATATGCATGAGTAAAAGAATCCCTGAAACCTTGAATACTAACACTTGTGACAAATTACCTGTGTGTGAAATGACTATGACCATATATGTTTAAGATTATTTAGAACCATAATCTCTTGATAGTGTTTCTTTGACAAACCCTAATCCAGCTCCAGATCCAGCTTCAACAAATCAAAGTGGATTGGGTTAATCCTAGAACAGAATGAATTCGACACCTACATAAGTGAAGACGTTCCAATTCCAGAGGGAGATGAGGCTAAGGCCTTACATAAGCAGATTACAAGGAATCCCGACAGGTATGACTTGAAGAGATATAGGTATGTTTTGAAATATGTTCATGATTAAGTTTGTCTTCATAATGTTGAGGTTAGTAGAATCTTGATTAATTTTTGACTTTTCTTATCACCCTAGTAAAAGTATGAATGCATGTGAATGATAGAAGACATTTATTTATTAGGGGTATGACACTTATGATTGTACTAATACACTGTGGTGTTGTATGAGGATGATATTGTCCACTAACACGAAGGGTACATCAAGAAAGACAAATCAAGTTCTAGATCAAGAACATATGACCATGGTGACATGAAGACAAAGACTCATCCATAGTCATGGATCACATAGAAGCTCTACTTACTAGGTATGTATAACTTGGTTCTACAATTATTAACTTATGAGATATGCAGGTTGCTAGCATAAGGTCTCTAAGAGAACAAAGAAGACATTGTTTGGGTATGTTAGACAAGCATGATAATCCAAGTATGTTTTCCTATATCGAGTTAGAATCCTACTTCGTGTTAGGATATTAGATAAGTATACTTTTGTATGATTGATAATTCATGAAGTTATAAGTTTGACCAATCATGGGTTTATGCATATTATGCTTCTTACTTTGATTGATGATATGACAAACTAGCAGAGTCCTATGGTCAAATAAGAATATGCATGAGTAAAAGAATCCCTGAAACCTTGAATACTAACACTTGTGACAAATTACCTATGTGTGAAATGACTATGACCATATATGTTTAAGATTATTTAGAAACATAATCTCTTAATAGTGTTGAGATTATACTAATGCATGTGTGATTATGTATGAGATACTAAGGATGGCATAATGATGACACTAGTGTACACTTAAGCATGCATAGTGGTCCAGGATGGATAGAAGTTCAAAGACATATAATCATGATGATATCATAAAGGAAGCAAAGATCAAGAGGGAGCACAGATCAAGAGTGATCACTGTAGTGCTATGGTTTTTACAGCAGAGCACTATGTAAATTTTCTCAGTTAATTTTCTACGTTTTAAACTTTATCAAGTGTATGGAAGGAAATTTATAACAATTACTATGTGCCTGAATAATATTTAGTGTACTGTCGTGTTTTCATTAACCTAACATTCGTAATTTAAAATAAAAAAACATATCGTTATTTTCTTTTCAACAATCATGTTCCAGCATAAGAATATGTTTCACAACTTAGTAAATCAGTAAATAGCAAGTTATGCATGTTTGCAGTAAGTTTAAGCATAATAATCAAATAACGTAAATAACACAGAAATTACCTGATGCTGATGCTAACCGTAGGTTGTAGCAGGTTGTATATCCTCTTAGACAGCCAAACTGAAGTGTCCACCCTACCGACAAGCTATTATCTTGCTGGCCCTTGGAAATCAAAGGATTTCCAAGCCCCCGAGCCCACAGTCTGATAATCCCGAGAGCAGTGTTTTCTTCTGTTCTCAAAACCTTTCTGTTCTCCAAACTTTCTGTTCTCCCAACTTCTTTCTTCCCCCCAAACAAAAAAAACCCCCCTTTCTCCAAGCTCTCCCCCTCTATATAATTTCCCTTCCTCGAGAATATCTTGGGCTTACTCCACCGCCCCAAAATCCCCCTCTCGAGCCCCTCAACATTTACTCCTATCACCAGTTCATTCATACATGGTTCTTTATAAAAATGTATAATTAATTACTCTCATGGAAAAATTAGTTTGTTTTGGATTGACGGTCATAAGTATTTATTACGGTGGGGATTATCACCCAAAGGTTATCCATTCGGGACAAGCTTCATTAAATACAAGTCTATTCGCTATCCTTGGTATTTAATGTTATTAATGTAATTAATAAAATATTATATAATTAGTTGCCCCTTTTCAACTTGGACATGATGTGTCTTAATGGTCCACCTTATCCGTCGAGACTACTTAGCTTGAGGTTTAAATTCCAAGATTAACATTGAATAATTAAATAACCATTCTCCATCACATCACGTTCATTCCAAAAATTATTATCCTATTATGGCTAACTTTTGAAATGGAAATAATCACACAATATTAATTTATAAATCAATATTTTAAATCTTTCTTATATTGCAATTGTTACGATAGGGATATATAAATGTTGCTGGAATATTATTAATTAAGTAATAATAATAATTAGATCACCATTTATTAATTAATAATAATAATTAAATCACCATTTAACAATAATAAAAGGTGAATTAATCATAGTATTCTTAATTATTTGTTTATCACATGAGTACCCTATCATCAACATAGCATCCTTGTTCTTATAAACAAAGCACTTGTGAGGGCTTAAACAATTTTACTAATTAATTAAACACTATCATTACCCTATTCACAACAGTTCTCCTATGACAATGTTAACTGACGACACTTGTCTTAGTTTATTATTACAATGTTTTCATATAATTACTAATTCACTTATTTACACATTGACAACCTAACCATTCATTACCTAAGTTGATTGATGTATCCTTAACTGAGTTATCTATGACATTTATACTACTATTCAAGCATGACAAGTATGTTATACACCAGTAATATTGTACACGTACAAGGTGTGCATGCATGGCCAGTGTATGCACATGTCGGATATGTACTATAAACAGACCCCATTCCGCCTATGCATACTTGCTAACTAATAATAGTATCTACCCCCATGCAGAAGAGAAAGCATAATATATAGTATAATTACTTTAACATCCTTGGTTATTTAACAGTTAACCCTTTACGATTTAACATCATTCTCTTTATCTTTACATTAGTTTAATCAATCATGTACAAGGAAGGGTGCCTACTTCCACTAACTCGGAATCAAGGAATGCTAAACCCCCAACAGTACTAACTAACACATCCTCCCATCATAACCTACGTCCAGCATCCTCCCTATCCTTCCTCTGCTAGTACAACAGTGGATGTCGGACTCACCGATCTGACCACATAGAACTTGAGAGCGATAGCGTCGGCTGAACAGCGGACCTATCCTCCCCTAGCAGGCATCCGACCATCGTCATCACAACAACATGGGGAGCGTGTCTCAGCACGGCCCTCCCACGACCTCGGGTCTCATGGAAACATAGGGTGGGAAACACATCCATCCCTCTCAACATACTGGGCCTACGCCCTTATCAACTCATACTTGCTGCTATCGGGATTATCAGTTTGTGTTATCGTATCCTCATTTTGGCTGCTAAGGTTTTCTGTATGAACATGTTTTTCCTTTCCAATATATATCAGATCAAGTAACTGGCTATCCCATAGCCCTTGTGTCCTGTAGGTTAGTGTTTTGCAAAATACAATTTATAGAAAGCATTTTCCATTGATCGCCAATTGATCCATGTTATCATTTCATTTCATGTAACCTTTTAGCTCATCATAGATACATATAACATTTCAATAATTCATATAAGAAGATGGTATCCACGTACCGAATCATATATTTCACATTTCATTAATGAAAACATATAAACATATACTGCAATCGTAAAATAAGGAAATCATATGATAATCATGACATCATAATCGCATAACATAGTAACATCATAATCATGGTGAAATCATAAAACAGAGTAACATCATATAACGAGGTCCAATATAGTTTACTCAGTCGAGCTGAGTTCAACAGAATATATAAGAAATAAAGTATGGTGTGTCTAACTAATAAATATGCCGAATCAAAATATGGGCATTACAATCACACTCCAGTTGTTCCTGCAAGGAAGCAAGATCAAGAGGGAGCACACTCCAGTAGTTCCTGCAAGAAAGCAAAGATTGAGAGGGAGTCCACCCAACAACGAAACAAAGATAAGTATTTGAATTTTCATTTATTATATATATGATTACTTAAATGATGTTGTCCATTCATGTACATACTTATGTTCCTAGATTTAGGATGTATATTATGCATATTAGAAAAGTTGCATTAATGAACAAGATACTACTAATATGCAAGTAATGGGTAAGTGGCCTATGCTACTGTACAACATTCCATTGCTACTTATCTATAATGAAACCTCTTTGCTGACATGTTGGGATTTGTGCACACTCTTAACAAATGTTCTGGTAGAGATGGAAGGCATCTAGAAAGTTACCGTGTGAATACGAGATATGGATAAATGTTGTATTGAAGCATTGGATAAGACAATTGCATGACTGCATGACATATATTCTTATGTGTAATATTTTGTTCTAACAACTCTGAGAAGTTTCTAATCATGCAATTGAATTTGACTTGTATGAAAGATCATGTACAATCACCTACAAAAGAAGGACAACAACATTTTTTCCAGCAATGAAGTTCAAGAAAACTATCTATTGAAGATATTGAAGAATATGAAGTTCCCAGAATCCGGGATGCAGTAATAAAAGGATGCCATGATCGAGGAATACCAGTCGATCATGAAGAATGATGTTTGGGATGTGGTCCCAAGACCAGATGGGAATTCTTTTGTGACTTCCAAGTAGATCTACAAGATCAAGCATGTTGCAGATGGCAGCATAGAGAAATACAAGGCAAGGTTTGTGGATTGTGGCTTCTCTTAGAAAGAAGGGATAGACTATGAAGAAAATTTTGCACCTGTAGCCAGATACACTTCCATCAGAACAATACTTGCTCTAGTTGTAGTGATGAAGTGGAAGATACATCAGATGGATGTCAAGACAACTTTCTTGAATGGTGTAGTCGAAGAGGAAGTGTATGTGGAGAAGCCACTCAGTTTTGAGACACATGAGAGGGAGTCATATGTGTGCAGATTGAAGAAAGCCTTGTATGGCTTGAAGCAAGCACCTAGGACATGGTACGGAAGGATAGACAACTTCTTGTCCAGTTTGGGATTTACCAAGAGTAAAGCGGATTCCAACCTTTACTACAAGGTTGAGGAAGGAAATCTAGTGATACTCATACTGTATGTGGATGACCTATTTGTGACAGGTGAGGATAGGTTGATTGTCGACACGAAGAGGAAGCTTGCTGCTAAGTTCGAAATGAAGGACTTGGGTATGATGCATTACTTTCTAGGTATGGAGGTGTGGAAGAGTGTAGATGGAATCTTCCTTGGACAAGGGAACTATGCAGTAGAGATCCTGAAGCAGTTCGTGATGATGGACAGCGAAGCCATGGACACACCTATGGCATCGAACCTGAAGCTATTGAGTGATGCTTCATTAGATTCGGTTGATGCCACGACGTATCGTCAGATGATTGGGTCCTTGATGTACCTAACGAACACGAGACCAGATATTTTCTTTGCGGTGAACACCTTGAGCCAGTTTTCGACAGATCCTAGACATGTTCACCTAACTGTTGTAAATCATATTCTGAGGTACCTGAAGGGTACAATTGATTATGGGCTCAATTATGATGTGAATCAAAAGTTTAACTTGGAGGGTTTTGTTGATTTAGATTGGGAAGGAAGAGCTGCATATAGGAAGAGCACTTCGGGGTGCCGCTTTAGTATGGGATCAGGTGTGATCTCTTCGTTTAGAAGGAAGCAATCCTGCGTAGCACTGAGTACAGCCGAAGCAGAGTATGTTGCAGCTTGTTTGGCTAGTTGTGAGGCAGTATGGCTAAGGAAGCTACTATCTGATTTATTTGATCTCCGGTTGGATGCTACCTATATCTATTGTGAAAACCAGAGTTGTGTGAATTTATCAAGAGAACCCGATGTTCCATGACAGGTCAAAGCACATCGAGATCAAATATCACTATATTAGGGATATGGTGCAGAGAGGAGTAGTGAAGCTCTAGTATGTTGCGACAGATGAGCAGATTGCAGATGTGTTGACCAAACCACTAGCCAGAGTGAAGTTCAAGTACTTCAGAGAGAGGCTTGGTGCTCTTTAGATAGAAGATACTTTGCGGAAGAAGTGATGGGACACATTTCCAGGAGCCATTCCAAGCATGGTGGTCGGAGGATCCTTCCCATGGATATGGATGTAAGTGTTGTGTGATGAGCATCATGACGATGCTCTGGTTACTGCTATGTATGATGATCAGGATGATCATGTGTGATGAGCATCAGATGATGCTACAGATGATAGGCATCAAGATGATGCTATGATGATGATCATGATGATCATGTGTGATGAGCATCAGGATGATGCTCCAGATAATAGTCATTAGGACAATGATACGATGATGATTAGGATGATCATGTGTGATGAGCATCAGGATGATGCTCCAGATGATATTCATCAGAATGATGTTGTGTACATGATTAGGGTAATCATGTGATGATGATGTGAATCAGGATGATGTACTATATGATGATGATCAGTATGATCATGAGTATCAGGATGATACTTTGCAGCCATGGACAGATTGTGCAAGTAGCATAGAAAATATCCTGGGAGATCCAATAGTCTGAGATCGGATACTCTTTCGACGTTTTGCTACAGGTTGGTCATGGACAGATTGTGCAGGTAACATAGAAAAGATCCTGGGAGATGCAATAGTCTGAGCTCGAATACTCTTTTGAGGTTTTTCTATAGGTTGGTCGTGGACATATTGTGGAGGTAGCATAGAAAAGATCCTGGGAGATCCAATAGTTTGAGCTCGGATGCTCTTTTGAGGTTTTGATACAGGAGGCATGTAATCAGTCCTGGAGATCCGATAGGTTGAGTTGTGTGCTCGTAAAAGTCCTGGGATGCTCTTTAGAGATCTTGCAGGTTGCAAGACACTCTTTTAAGGTTTTTCCTGACCACATGTAAAATATCCTGAGAGATCCGATAGTTTGAGCTCGGATGCTCTTTCGAGGTTTTGTGGTGGTCACATTTAAAAGATCCTGGGAGATCCGATAGTTTGAGCTCGGATACTCTTTCGAGGTTTTGTTGACGCACATTCCATAGAATGGCCAGAGATGTTGAAGACCTACAGGAGGCTAGGCCTACAACCAGCATGAAAAAGGGCTGGCTCTGTAGAACTTCCTATGATGAGAAGAATTGAGAGATAGCCCAGTGACCAAGATGATGAGTATAGCAACAATGACGATGATGTTCTGTGATCCAGTGACGATGATATAGCTCCGGAATTGAAGACTTGTGCTGACATGTATTTCTGACCTGTGTCAAGAGAATACCTTCCTATTTAAGAGGGAGTGTTGATGTATTTGTAAATTCGGAAGATATTCACTTGTATATTGTATGTATTACATTTGTAATTTATTGTATCCCAAACAGAGATGTATTATTCCTCCGATTGGAAGTGTCGTCATTTGTACTTGCAAGTGTCGCAAGTTATATTTTAAGTGTCATAACTTATATTTGATGGGTTATTAGACCACCTTGGTAGGGTCGTCCCTGTATGAGTCATGTGGGTTAAAGGGTTATTAGACCACCCTAGTGGGGTCGACCCAGTGTCAAGTGGTAGTGGTTTATTACACTCTCCTAAGGGAGGTCAGACCAGAGTCAGTTGCAATGGGGTATTTTAGTCCCCTAGTGGGGTCGGCCCAGTCAGCATTATGTTAAGTGGCTAAGTTGGGGCCGACTTAGTTAAAGTTAAAAGTCAAGTGAAGTAAAGTATAAATAGAGAGTGTGACTCTCTCATTTATTCATTCAATCACTCACTCACTTCGCATTAGTGAGAGAGAGGAGGAGTGCGCATAAGTGGAGGAGGAGCTGCTGCTAGAAGAATATCTCTTGTTGCGGGGTTTGATCTTTGAGATGTTTGTATTGATGTTCATTCTATCTCTGAGGAAGTTGCAGGGTTTTTCACCTTCTTGGTTTTCCCCGGTGAAACACTTTGTGTCTCTTGTCTCTTGTGTTTGATATGCTGTACATGTTGTTCTCTCAGTTAAGATCCTAGATTAGATTGAATTAAATGCTGAAAAACTAACAAATTCACGGTTTCTCGAGCATCTATGAGTAGCATAACTCAATGGGTAAGTGTTCCTAGCTTGGCCAACCGCTCTGCTCACATAAAACCATATATTTTCCCTTCCAAATATATAAATTTGTCTCCAAATTCGAATTTATGGCTTATACATAGTGTGGTAGTGGTCATGAACAATAATGGAGAGCTTTGCATAGTGTAGATATGCGTGAGAGAATGAGTTGACTCCAAGGGATATGAGATAATGGTGAAAAGACAACTAACATAGCTTCTAACCATAGAAGAAAGGACTCCTGGCAGTTGTAGACTGAATTTTGACATATGATAGAACTGACATAAAAGTGCATTTAGCTCCATGCTTCAATAGCTACATGAGGTGACTTTCCCTACCAAACTCACACGTGCATTCAATGATTGGGTTCAATAGTCAAAAGAAGGTAATTGACTCACTCCAAGCACATGGAAAATTTTGGATGAGTTCTAAGGTTGACACTTGGCAGCAAAGGATTTAGTATCCCATAGGCCCCCTTTCCTATTCCCCTCTGGTGGAATCATGGCCCCTCTAGTGCTATTTACACAACCATCTTGGACCATTCTATTATTTATGCAACTTAATATAATTTACATACATTTCGAGTTAGCATGACAAATCGACCATACGATCCAATAAACAATATATATATCATACATGCCTAGCCATTCACTAGTCAGGCCTTGGCCTTAAGCTTCGCAGTATCTGAATCCATACTAGCATATTTACATCATTTACAGAATTTCGGGTTAAATACATTCCAAGTAAAAAATGGGGGTACTACACCTAGAACCGACCAAATTATGACACCTAATGGTATTACAAACTTCTTGTGCATATCAATCGCTTAAGGGAGGTTGTTGAATAAATTCTCAGTTGGATTTCTAGTCAAATCCCCTTCTTCCTACTTGATCGACGGAGGTGTTGTTGTTGAGTTCTTTAGATGATACTTAAGGAGGCTTACCCTCATCTCTAGACTCAAGATTTGTCAATTTTGGGATGCTCATTCGTTGGCCATGGCATGATCCTGAGCTTTTTTTTTCAAGTGCTCTTGATCCACATCTCTTTCCATCTACTTAAGTTGTTATTTTGTTTCGTTGAATAACATTCACATCCAATTTTTCATTGTGGATATCTTATGATGAATTACATGAATTTCCGTGGACACCCTTTTCAGCCCATGGGTGGGAAAATAGTTTGTATTAATATCACTATCCCCCATGATATCCGCAATTCTCTACTTCTTTTTCCTTTTGCAATGACATTGCAATCTCATATTATAAACTAAAGATGCATTTCACTGAGTCCAATCTCGGGTAACAGTTCTCCAAACAAACATTCCCCTTCTCTTAAGCTAATTTAAATTCCTATTACAGCTTGCATCCATCATTACTTCATCGTCTGCGATTGATTTCACCATGGTTGTAATGCCCCATAATTGCACACTTAGTAATTAAAACTCTAATGTGAATTAGCTTAACATTTTCATTTGTTTATTATATGTTAGACTCATCTAAGTTGAGTAAGACTATTGTTATGTGAATATATGGACTCCCTATGTGTGGACAGTAAATGGAATATAATGTTTTAATTTATTAATGACAATGAATATGTTATTTCATTTGAACATTCAAAATTGAATATAGAATATCCATATGAGGAATGCTAATTTAGTTGTTTGCAAAAGTACTTACATGATTATTTGTAAATGTTGTATTAGTGAAATGGATTAACACTTAAAAGAGTTGGGTATGGCCTTATATATATGTCTCATGTTAATGATGAACTATTCCACATGTTAATTGGCTATGAGATAGGAGGATTCCTATATTGCCAAGGGGTACGAGATGTATTAAACATCATGAGTATAATGATGTTATATCGAATTTCATGCTATTTAATTGTGAATTCCAATATTTCTATGACTTGTGGGTGAGTGTGAGTTTTGACAGGAATTGTGACTTTCCCAAAGTGGTTTTTCAATGACGGGACCCCTTAGAACAGTGATGGCACAGTATGGTTGATGTAGGGTGTTGACCCTAGTACTATTAGGGGGGGGTGGAGGAATTTTGCCACCATTTATCCCCCGAAACCTGGAGTCGTGGGAGGTTTGTGTAGCGCACTGCCCTAGACGTGTGATGACGACTAGCGGATGCCTGCTAGGGAAGCTTGGTCGATGTGGTCAATCGACACTTCCGCTTATGGGTTCTATATGTGGTTAGGTCGTGCAGTCGACGCCACAGTATATTGCAGCAGAGGACGGGATGGTGAGGTCAGGAGATGAAAGTAGTGGTGATTTAGGGGCTGGATTACTGATGTGATGGATGGTACCAATGATGGATTGGATGGTGTTCTTGATTGTTATTAACCATCATGATTATATGTTTGATTTCACCATTATGTTTATCTAATTTTGTCTTATTGTTTCTGTATGAATGATTATGAATGATGAATGATGCAGTGCTTAATTGTTCTTCTATATGTTGTTTGAGAGGATGTAATAATGATTTATTAGGAGCATTAAATGTGATTATTAGTACGCACGCTTAAGACATGTGCACTTGCCACGCATACGTCAATTCGTGATAACATTACTATGATTGGTCGATCGATGAATAAATTAATATGATTATATTATCTATTAGTAACTTGGTTGACGAATTGATGAAAGCATTACTTGTGTGTTGAAAGTATGAGTTTGTTGACTTGTTTAAAATGATTTAGATTTATATAAATTGATTGGATTATTAAATAACATATATAATTCTATACATATAATATAAAATATGTCATAATATAATATAGTATATGAAAATATCTTATTTGACTTATGAATGAAAGTATAATATAAATAAATGGATAGATAGGATTTGCAAAATTTTTTAGAAATTGGTTGTCATAGTTGCATTAATATGGAAGCATGAGAAGTGAGACTTTGCATCCATGTTTATTAATATTTTAATTATTTAAATCAAATTTCTATTTATTTGGAGAAAATGAATTTATTGATTGATGACTATTATTTATGGGAATTTATTGATGGATGAGGATTTTTGGATATAAATATGAG
The DNA here is from genome assembly GCA_027924585.1 of Larix kaempferi. Taxonomy (NCBI): domain Eukaryota; kingdom Viridiplantae; phylum Streptophyta; class Pinopsida; order Pinales; family Pinaceae; genus Larix; species Larix kaempferi. Next base: position 8,469,445 of record BSBM01000010.1, on the reverse strand, counting down.
ACTTGAGAGTGGAAGGAGGGAGGTTCTTTTTCTCTTGAAGATTATTTTGGTGAGAGTATTCTAGGATGGAGAATTTTGGGTATTTTGGGGTATGAGAAGTTTTGAAGAGTTGGAAGAGTTTGAGAACTCTTGGAAGATTTGATACATAGCCTACTGGTGCATCACTGTTCTATTCTCTGGGGGTCTCGATCACGGAGGGCTAGGAGGCCATTTGGATGGGACCGTTCAATGGTTTCCTGGGGCTAGGGAGCCGGCTAGGCCCCTAGTTGGCTGGGAGGTAAAACCATGGTCCCGCTTTGGGCAATAAAGATGGAAGCAACTCGAGGAGAAGAAGAGGAAAGCTTGCTCAGTTTGGACTCCGTCACCATTCTTATAACGATGTATTTTTCTTGTGATTTTAAATCGTTTATATGTTGTTGTAAAATTATCATATGATGCTATTGCTACATGATTTATGATGTTAATTTATGTTGTGTGAATCACCAATGAAGTTTTAAAAATTCTAAGTTATTTGATGCTATTGCAAAATGCTTATATTTTGCTTATATGTTGTTATGGTTACACTTGCTTATGTGTTGTTTATATGCTGCTAGGGTTACATGATGTAGATTGAGCTTGTATTGACACTCTTATACATTTCAAAAATAAATAAATAAAATAGATATTTAATTAGTTTAAAATTCTTAATGCCCTTGAGAGGCATTACACTTGGTATCAGAGCTCTTGGTTCAAAAACTGGAACTTGAAGGGCTTGCATCAACTCGAAAGGGAATAAATGTGAAATATGAATTTCCATTGTAAATGAAGACGTAAACTTAAATTGTTTTGGGTACTTTAATATTTACGGGTTCCAAGTACTCTTAAGCCTGTAATTTTTTTTAGTTTTATGCAAACAGAGAATAAATATTTATGGATTCTCAGTACTAAGTCTCTAAAACTATTTGGTATATTCCCCATTATGAGGTAAGAGTTGGAACGGAATAACAAGGTTTACTTGTGTTTGAAATGTTGACGGATTATTGATACTACTAAGCCTACGGAACATAGAAAAACTCCTTATGGGTTTTGTAGACAAAGTACTTGAACTTTTGGTTATATGTATTTGTGAAGTTTGAATATACCTACAAACATATACAACAACATTCTTCACTGTGAAATCAGAGTTGGATCAAACCGACAAGGCTTAGGTGTGTAATATTTAAGGATTCTCAATACTGATAAACATGAGTTTCCTACGAGAAGTAGTGGAAAATATTCAATAAAACAGAATCTCATGGTCTGCAAACGAAAAAACGTTCTTTGCAGTCATTCAGCACTCAAGTCAGTCCAGTCAAGTGCCCCATATTTTTGGAGATGTCAAAACATGATACATTCGAAGTGATAGGGCTCCATCAAACTTTGCAGCCTATGGTAGCCCAGTCTGCCCGGTCAAGTATTCAATTTTATCCAGAGTTTCTGAACCTTGCATTTCATGTAATAGCTTTCTTTGTCCATTCAAGTGTTCAATGTTATTCAGAGTTTCTGAAACTTCAAACATTTGAAGTAGTAGGTATCCTTGTACAAGAAGACTAGAGTTTTGACGGGTGCACAAACCATAGAGCTTCTGCAACTTTTCAATGACATATTGTCCTACATAATAGAGGTCCACTGTTAAAAAAGTTTTTGCTTGCACCAAGAATTTCTGAAAGCTAATGTGTGCAGTTTTTCCACGTCTGTGCAACAATTTGACCTTATCACCCTTAATCCAGAAAACTTCACTATCAAGCACAGTACAAATTCTATCATTTTTTCCTTTTCTGACACCAAAGTATTCTAGAGCATACTCTAGGTAGAAAATATCTTCTTCCTCTTCGTGCTGTCTTTCATATCTTGAAAGAGCATCAATTGAGTATAACAATTTATCCTTCCATTCATCCCAAATAGAAAATAGTGTACTGGGAGAAAATCTATTCTCCAGCAGCATTCTAGGGTAATCATCCACCCTGAATAAACCCATCTCTTGATCAAGCTGACATATTTTCAAATTTGAGCTAAGCGTGCATCAAGAACTTTACGAAGACACAGAATTTCAAGTCTGATATTTCTCATCTTCTTTGCAATGATAAGCTGTTCTGTTATTTTAGGAAGACTCTGTAACTCATCCGAAAGTATTGACAGTTCACAGCTCAGGGACTTGCATACATGATTTGGGTCTTTTTCTTCTATCTGTTTTACTTTCTCTAACAGTATACTCTTTTCATGGTATTTCTTCAGTGGCCACCCTTTATTACCCATGCTCCAAAATGAATTAATTTGCACATGAAATAGAATGGATTTAATTGCTAGCCCATATTGCTCTGCTTTTAATCGCATTTCTGCCTCAAGTAACAAATCACCTTTCATCTCTACAATCTCTGCGGCCATTTTGAAGTTCCCTGCTGCCACTTCCACCTCCACAAGTTCATCAAAGCAATCCCTCTTCAAGAGAAAGGATCTAATTAGGTCTGGTGTGGTAAGGGCATTCAAAAATATCATCATAGATTGGGTATCTTTTATCTGATGATAATGTCTCACACTTTTCTTGAGATACTCAATTTCAATATTTACTAATTCAAAACCATGGCACCTTCCACAGCCTGAATTGCACTTGCTTTCCTTCCAGTATTCAAAAAAAATTCAATCCTTCAAAGAATAATTCGCCTTTTATACAGGCATCTAAGCATTGGAAATACAATTAACCCTGGCATATGCACTTGCAGCATCATCCTAGCATTTTTCCATCGCAAAGCAATCTCCAGCATCTTCAAGATGTGTTTTGCTAAATTTCTCCACATATATTTTACCAACTTCTTTGTATTCCCCCATTATAATGAAGCAGTCAGTAGCCAAGTCTGGTTTTTCGATAGATAGAAAGCATTCAGCTACTTTTCTCAATAAATCCTTCACTGCTTTTGGGTTGAGCTCTAGAAGCCTCTGACCAGATTGTTGGAGACTTGCAGCTTTATCCCATTTGGCTATATTTGAATGAGAATACCCGACCCTTTCAAAGCAGACAATAGCCATTTCATAAATTTTCTCATTGAACATCTCGTCGGATCATTTAAACAAAGAAATGAACTTACAAACTTCCCGAATGAGGATTACAATAGGCGAAGCCCAATCCGTGAAAATATCAAAAAAAAAAAAAATGTTTAAAAGAGCCTAAACTCCAACGTATAGATAAACTATAGATTAGCATTGTTTCACTCGTCCTTATAGTTCTGTATAATTCAAAACGCCCTTACCACTCTAGGTATCTAGTCAACAGAACTTCAGAGTAGGCCAACAACACGCAATCCAACTGCCTGTCCATGAATATTAATCACAGGTGCTCCACTTGACCCTCCTCGTGCTGCTGCAATTTCCTGCACATAAAAGTTATTTTGGCGTGGGTCATCGAGCCGCTCCATTAAGTTGTCATTCAATTGTGTTTTCCAAGGCTACACGTCAACTTGCTTCTGGCCATCCATCTTCAACTGGACGATGTCCTTCGTTAACGTCAACTTCACCATTTTCATGATATTGAGGCATGGTGGAATAGCTAATACTCTATATCATTTAATGCATGCCAAATTTCAAATTTTAAATGCTGTAGTCAACCGCCTTCCATTTTTCTCCTGAAACTAGTGGGTTCGGTTCAGTTCAAATTGATATATGGAGATGACAAAAGATGGAGTAGAAGCGTAGGACATAAATAACAGATGCATGGTGATGGCAGAACAACAAGACACAAGGAGGAAGTAAAAGTTGCTAGAGTATCCAAAATAGCCACTGCCGTATATGTCCTGCTCTTCCTCTTCTCACTTCCGGAATCGAACCTGGAATAATCCGTGGAAGTCATGGCTGACACGTTTTATTTCGATGGCTCCATTCGCTCAAGTTTGGATAACAATCTATTGATGAGGATGAATGGTATATGTTTCGGTTGCGATGCCAGTAACTCACTGTCAGAGATGGAGAAGACTTCGCCACATTTCTTCATTGGCGAGTGTGATACTGATCACATTTGCATATTCCCAACGACGCCCATTCCTCATTCCTGATGCTATGCGGGAACTCATCTTCCCTTTGTTCCCCGAGAAGACATCGGAGCTGCTGGACGCGATGAGAGGGCAAGAAAGTTCTTTGGGAGAACCTGGCCGTAAAGGAGAACTTGATTGCATTTTCACATCATTAATAGATACAATCTTAGTACAACGTCAATGCAAAACCTAATGACACGCAATGTGTGCATTGCATACATTATACTTATACTTATACTCCCAACGCACATTTTCTCGTTCGTTTATTATTATTAATCTTTTAGGTATACATTTGTTTGGTGGCTATTTAATGAATTTCCTCTGACTTCCAGGCACACATCAAAGTGTTTGAATTCGTCATTAATTGATCGAACGATGAACAGCGGGTCCATGGGACCGGGGCGTGATGAGAATAGTGAATACAATTACACCTCAATACTTTTGACATGCCTTTTGAATTGACACCGACAACAATTACTTCACATGAATCAAAGCATATTATTAAATTCTCTACGATTATGGTCATATCCTTGACACAGTCCATATCCATATCTCGTACATAGAACATATATATCTCTCGAGTCAAGTCAGTGATCTCTTATGGTAGCTGGAAGGAGTTATTAGTTTCTAGGGACAAGAGCTTGACTAGTCGGTGGTTTTCTAAATGGAAGAGCGTGTCTCAACATTTATTATTTGATCTTTGATTTTGAGAAGCAATTAGAAGTGCGTTATTCAATTACAACCAAACACGTGACACAACTATCATATTAAGACAACTGGGCTCGTCTCTGTGTTGTGTTGTCTGTCAAAGATGGGACCTTACCCATCTAAGTGCAACCCTTTATTTTTTATTGCTTATTGTATTTCATTTAGCAGCGTTGCCATAGTGTTGTGTTCACATATTGCTCAATAATGTTAATGTGGTGGTGCACACTATATATATATATATATAAAGGATAGAAAGTATTTAAATAATAACATTATGATTTTTTGAGTTATGTACTTTGGATCCTAATGTACTTAATTACTCATTCTTGCTCCAAAGACTTGTAATGATATTAATAGGACCCTAGGATTTTGAGAAAGAAGGATATACCTCAGGATTTTGAGGAAGAAGGATATACTTCAGTGTAGGGTGACAATTACATTTAAGTCAAGGGGCATAGCCACTATATCTTTTCCTGAATGTATAGCTTTTGCATAATATTACAAACACGCACAAAATAAAATAAAATAAAATTCACGAATTAATACATAAATTAGCTCACAACCGTAGAATGAAAATAATGTGGAGTAGTGTCATAAAACGAGCCATATGTGGCTGGAAATATTTGTGAAGGAGGTATGATTAATACATTGAAAGATGTCTTGATTGAAAGATGTTTTACCACATACAAAAACACTGAACTATGTACAGGTTCTTCATCATTTTGTTACCTTTAAATTCAAGAATGTGTTATTGTTATTATTTGAAAATACTTTGAGATATGACAATGTTTAAATTTTGTAGTTGAATATATATAGAGAGAGAGGGGTTAAATATATCATTAATTTTTTTTTTTATATAGATGATATTAAATTAAAAAAAAATGGAGTCTGTAAAGAGGATTAGTATATAAAAAGGGATAAAACTAATCATTTATATGAAGATAAATTAATTAGATGAAAAGAAATAATCAATTATCTAGATAAATAGAATTATATTATATATATATATTCTTTTTATTTGGTCTTTTAGCCTTCAAACACCAAAAGAACTTTCCAACAATATTTATTAGCAAATTTATATATTTTTAATCCATAACATTTATTAATAGATTATTGAATTAGTTATACAAGTATATATTTTGTTATATTTAAATGTTATGACAATGATATTAGGATGACATTTAAATGTCATTTTTGAGAAATAAATATTAAAAAATGGGCAAAAAGAAAAGAGAGAAAGAGCTACACATTAGTAATCACGACCCTCGTTTATAAAGGTATAATAATTGTATCAATTATAATATTTTAGTCTTTAGGTTAGTAGTATGGAAGGGTTAAATTGTTGGCTCAACTAATAAATGATCGTTGGTTCAACTAATAAATGATAGCCCTGTATTGAAAACCGAAAACACAACGTAGTGTTTGAGAATATTGAAGAAGTTTCATGAATCGTGCATTTTAGCTTCTTCAATGAACAAGTCTATACATACTCTAATAGATAAAAGGTGTGGGATGTACCATAATGTTGTAGGCGACTACGATGTTATAGGCGAGAGAAATCCATATTGCATTACAAATATTTGTTTTTTTTTTTTTTCAATTTGTCGTAAACTATTCAAACCATGAACCTTTGCCTATAAATAGTAGCTATGTAAAAACAATATTAAGCATAAATGTTGGGTTGCCCCAATAAACAAAATGGCTTAGGAATCAAATATTTATAATCTCAAGGTTTAAATATTTGAACATTCCTTGTAATTAAGAGTTTTGGTTTACATAGTGTAGAAGTGTAAAGAGGTCATGGTTGTAGATCTATGTGAGAAGGTATTAGTGTAATCTTAGACCCTTGATGGATGCATGTAGGCCTAACAGATCTACATTTAGGAATGGATATATGCTCGTGTAATTGAATTACAACTCATAATTAGATAACAAATTCATAATTAAATAACAATGTTTCCAAAATTAAGAAAATTTGTACTAAACCATTTCTAGTGAATGACTAAGGTAAATATATTAATACAATGTAAGTATTAAGTCAATGTTTCCAAAACTAGGAAAAATATATATATATATATATATATATATATATATATATATACAATTGAAAATTTTGAAGAGCCAAAAAGGAATTTGTGGGAAAATTCAAAGGAGATAGTACCATTAAGATATGATTGTCAAACAACAAATAATATGATATACATTGGAAAAGTATAATAAAATAGTAAAGCAAAATTGGGATGGCTTAATAATTATAGTAGGGATTTATAGATCATAGTAATGAACCCCTATAAGAAATAGATTCTTGAACATTTATGCGTCGTGTAATACTCTTGTTGATAAGGGGCATTCTCTTCATTAGCTACGACAAAGAAGACCCCAGACCTCACATTGACCATGTTTGGATCTAATCACTTTAGGTAATAAGTAAAAAGGGTCAATAGTAATGACTCTGAAACCGAAAATCATATATATATATATATATATATATATATATTCTTTGAAAAATACTAATAATATTTTAGTAAATATTCCTAATTGGAGGGAACCTTCTTATGCCAATCCCTTGAGGGGTGGTGAACATATAACACCAATCAAGACATAGTGATAATTAAAATTAAAGTATAAATTGGCTATAATTAATAAGACTTGAAATAATGAGATAAGGTCATGGATAGTGGACTAGCGAAGCAGTTATACTTTAAAACATGAATTAGAAGAGGATATCATAACGGGAAACATGTCTTGCATTGACTAAGTTATGAGTAGACGAAGATTCACTTCCTAGGATAATCATATTTGAGCAATGCCTTGGGCTTAATAACACATTTTCCCCACGTTAAGGTATGAGGAGGTTAGTTATGTGGGAACATGTGTATTTTACCAAAACCATTGGATAAGTAAGTAGGATGAGTATGGGTATCACATTTCTAAGTCATATGCATTGTGGTGGGTATACATATCCGATTAATTGCATTAAGTAAAGAAGCACCCTTCACATTGTGAAAATAGACTAAGGTATTGTTGATAATGTGGAAGCCTCGTCATATAAACTTATAGCTATATGATGTACCTATGTATATATGTAGGTCGAGAATCATGATGTTCATGAGTTCATCACTCTATTAGACAATTTAGTTAAAACTATGAGGTTGGAAACGATCTATGTGTTAAAATTGAAATCGTAAGTATTTTGTGGATAATGTGAGACTCGCGTGTATGAGATATCCTTTCGCAAATGTTAATTGATAAAGTGTACTTGGTAGATAGGCATAGCACTACTAGGTTATTATGTCTAGTATTTCATTTAAAATACAGTCGAAATTTGGATATAATTAACATTACTAATGAGGAAGTAAATGATGTTTATATTCAATGAAGCTGAGAATCAATAAATGAGTCATAACAATACACCTTGAACCTAAGGAAATGCTATATGGGAGACAAAGTCTTCTTATGAACTATGATATAGAAAACAACAACAAATTATGATTGTATTTTAACTAACTAGGAATAAATGAATTGATAAACATGATAAAGTTAGCCGAAATGTGTCTACAACAAGTAATATGATAACACATCCCATGTGATAAAAGAAGTTAAATTAGATAGTATCGACATGTGGATCATGTGATGGTCAAGTGCGACCAGAGTGGTTAATATATTCTATGATGAAGGAATAGGGGTATCGCATCAAAACAAAATTCCCTTAAGATTGAAAATGACCATAACTTCGGGACGAAGTTTCTTGAATGGTGGGTGTATGTAATGCCCCATAATTGCACACTTAGTAATTAAAACTCTAATGTGAATTAGCTTAACATTTTCATTTGTTTATTATATGTTAGACTCATCTAAGTTGAGTAAGACTATTGTTATGTGAATATATGGACTCCCTATGTCTGGACAGTAAATGGAATATAATGTTTTAATTTATTAATGACAATGAATATGTTATTTCATTTGAACATTCAAAATTGAATATAGAATATCCATATGAGGAATGCTAATTTAGTTGTTTGCAAAAGTACTTACATGATTATTTGTAAATGTTGTATTAGTGAAATGGATTAACACTTAAAAGAGTTGGGTATGGCTTTATATATATGTCTCATGTTAATGATGAACTATTCCACATGTTAATTGGCTATGAGATAGGCGGATTCCTATATTGCAAAGGGGTACGAAATGTATTAAACATCATGAATATAATGATGTTATATTGAATTTCATGATATTTAATTGTGAATTCCAATATTTCTATGACTTGTGAGTGAGTGTGAGTTTTGACAGGAATTGTGACTTTCCCAAAGTGGTTTTTCAATGACGAGACCCCTTAGAACAGTGATGGCACAGTATGGTTGATGTAGGGTGTTGACCCTAGTACTATTAGGGGGGGTGGAGGAATTTCCCACCGTTTATCCCCCGAAACCTGGAGTCGTGGGAGGTTTGTGTAGCGCACTCCCCTAGACGTGTGATGACGACTAGCGGATTCCTGCTCAGGAAGCTTGGTCGATGTGGTCAATCGACACTTCCGCTTACGGGTTCTATATGTGGTTAGGTCGTGCAGTCGACGTCACAGTATATTGCAGCAGAGGACGGGATGGTGAGGTCAGGAGATGGAAGTAGTGGTGATTTAGGGGCTGGATTACTGATGTGATGGATGGTACCAATGATGGATTGGATGGTGTTCTTGATTGTTATTAACCATCATGATTATATGTTTGATTTCACCATTATGTTTATCTAATTTTGTCTTATTGTTTCTGTATGAATGATTATGAATGATGAATGATGCAGTGTTTAATTGTTCTTCTATATGTTGTTTGAGAGGCTGTAATAATGATTTATTAGGAGCATTAAATGTGATTATTAGTACGCACGCTTAAGACGTGTGCACTCGCCACCCATACGTCAATTCGTGATAACATTACTATGATTGGTCGATCGATGAATAAATTAATATGATTATCTTATCTATTAGTAACTTGATTGATGAATAGATGAAAGCATTACTTGTGTGTTGAAAGTATGAGTTTGTTGACTTGTTTAAAATGATTTAGATTTATATAAATTGATTGGATTATTAAATAACATATATAATTATATACATATAATATAAAATATGTCATAATATAATATAGTATATGAAAATATCTTATTTGACTTATGAATGAAAGGATAATATAAATAAATGGATAGATAGGATTTGCACAAATTTTTAGAAATTGGTTGTCATAGTTGCATTAATATGGAAGCATGAGAAGTGAGACTTTGCATCCATGTTTATTAATATTTTAATTATTTAAATCAAATTTCTATTTATTTGGAGAAAATGAATTTATTGATTGATGACTATTATTTATGGGAATTTATTGATGGATGAGGATTTTTGGATATAAATATGAGACTTGAGAGTGGAAGGAGGGAGGTTCTTTTTCTCTTGAAGATTATTTTGGTGAGAGTATTCTAGGATGGAGAATTTTGGGTATTTTGGGGTATGAGAAGTTTTGAAGAGTTGGAAGAGTTTGAAAAGTCTTGGAAGATTTGATACATAGCCTACTGGTGCATCATTGTTCTCTTCTGTGGTGGTCTCAGGCACGGAGGGCTAGGAGTCCATTTGGATGGGACCGTTCAATGGTTTCCTGGGGCTAGGGAGCCGACTAGGCCCCTAGTTGGCTGGGAGGTAAAACCGTGGTCCCGCTTTGGGCAATAAAGATGGAAGCAACTCGAGGAGAAGAAGAGGAAAGCTTGCTCAGTTTGGACTCCGTCACCATTCTTATAACGAGGTATTTTTCTTGTGATTTTAAATCGTTTATATGTTGTTGTAAAATTATCATATGATGCTATTGCTACATGATTTATGATGTTAATTTATGTTGTGTGAATCACCAATGAAGTTTTAAAAATTCTAAGTTATTTGATGCTATTGCAAAATGCTTATATTTTGCTTATATGTTGTTATGGTTACACTTGCTTATGTGTTGTTTATATGTTGCTAGGGTTACATGATGTATATTGAGCTTGTATTAACACTCTTATACATTTCAAAAATAAATAAATAAAATAGATATTTAATTAGTTTAAAATTCTTAATGCCCTTGAGAGACATTACAATGGTTGTGAAATATTTCCTTTGCATGATCTCGAGCTTCAAATTCAATGTTACCTAAATTGAAATGACAAAAGAGATGAGATGACACAGGTAGGATGGTGTGTCATATAGTGCAAGCTTTGCCCTTGCAAGGCCATAGTTAAGTCTCCATGCGTTACCATTAATGTTATACACTTGCTTGATGTCATGCCAATCCCAGCACATGGAAGCCATGCTTGGAACCACCCGATAGTACAAAGTGATCTTCATTAACTTTGCTTATGGGATCACAGGTGCTTGAGGGGGTCACCATTTACATACAGCATCCCTGCACCTAATGTAATTGCCTTGTTTGCTTGCATTTTCGCTTTGAAATTTAGATAAGGAAGAATATGAAAAAATTGAACATCTTCCATCTCAGCCATGATGATCTAGATTCTAACTATTATGGCTTGGAGAGAGGTTGTTAGACTTTGCTTGGTTCCTAACTAACTGAATTATATCGTTGAACCCCTAAACATTATAGAATAAGACCACGTACAAGAGCCATCATAAATTTTTTAACCCTACATAATTAAATAAAAACCGTGCTTTAAATTATTGAAATAAAAAATATTACATATAATAAAAACTAGTTTTATTAACTATAAATAAATAAACCCAAAACTTATTTTCCAATCATTCAAATTATTACTATTCTATTTATGAGCATCACTAACCTTACTATTCAATCTTATAAATATGTTTATCACCATAATTAACCTCTTATTTGAAAGTTTTACAATCAAAATACTACAATGATAAACTTGGATAAAAATAATAAAATCTATTATTTTATTTGAAAACAATAAACATAAAAATTCAAAATCATCAATAAATTCAAAATTTTCAAAACCCTAGGCAAATTCTTCATAAAAATCAAAACTCAAATCATAATTTAATTTAAAAAAATTATTATAATAAAATTCAAAATAAAAACATAGGCATATTTTGTTATATTTGTTTTCATCCAATATAAAAGTTTGCAATTTTGTTATAAAAAAACATGAATCAAAAGTAATAATACAAAATCAGCTTCACAAACTTTAAATTATCATCATAATAACACTATTTTCTGATATACAGATCCACTCTTTTTCTCTCAAAATATAATGAACAAAACATGTAAGAAAACTACCATTTTTCCATGTCTCCTCTAACCAGAAAAATACATTTTGTCCTATTATTGTTTTGAGAAAATTTATAACAAATAAACTTTACATAAAGTTCTGAAAACCAATAAAAATAGATGTACCCGAAAAATTGAGAAAATTTATAACTAAAAACTTTACGTAAAGTTCTGAAAATCAATAAAAAAATATGTACCCAGAAAAATGTGAGGATAGCACTTGAAACTATTGGAAAAAAACAATCATTGGAGAATAGACATATTTTGTTTATATAAAAAGACACAAAATCTGTCGTAATGCAAATCAACCATTACTATACATATTTTGTTATAGATAAAAAGACACAAATATCTGTCCTAATCCAAATCAACCATTATTGTACTTGCCTCGTCCAGGTATATAGCAATCGATTTCGATATAATGTTATTAGTCCACACGTTTACATAATTGCTGAGACGCCCGAGTGTCTTACATCGATCCCAGGCTACAAAGACATATGTGATAATAGCAATAAAATTTATATATAGATGAGTATCTATCAGGCTGACAATTGATAATACTTTACTTGCATAAGGCCGCCAGTACCCTCCTGGGTGGGGTTGAAGGCCGCCTGGCATGCTGTACAAACCGATTGTCCAGCACCAGAACATCTCCAACTTCCCAGTTTATCTCTACACACTCTTCTTCAATTATCTGGATGCATGATTCAATTGCTTCTGCAGGAAGCGGAGAGCCATCTCCAAACATTGGAGGTGTTCCTGTTATTGCAGCTATAAGGTTGAACCAGGCTTTCTTTTCCGTGTCCCCATCAAATGTTCTGATAGAAACAATAGGCCCCATTTCAGATATCATTCTGCCATCATCTGCCCACCTCACTTTCCGGAATGAACCGTCTGACAATTGGGTCCTGGAAGCAACAACCTCACCACATGGTCAATTTCTTATCCTTCAATAAAAATGTGTAACTGTACCTAGAGAAGCTCTATAGGGAAGCAGGAGAAGTCAAATGAAGAAAGCATTAAACAAATCGAGATGCAATCTTCTATGAAATTATGCTGGTTATGATTCTATGCTCTTCTTACTTGAACTTCCTTTCTGCTTCCTGTTTGTCCTTGGTTTGGAAATGGGATTGCCAACCATTTAAAAAGGATTGAGGATCGTCTTCCTGAGAAAAACTGAAAACATAGATCAACCCCTCTTTCTCCATTTTTCTTACAAGTTGTGGGTATCTCTGTTCCATTCTTTGAGTGATCTTATGACTTAATACGATTGCTGTCTGCCCTCCCTCCGGAGGGGCAATCTCACAGAAGAACATTATTTTGTTAGGAAACTCAGGAAACTGCACAGGAAAAACAATATCAAGGATAATAATTGTGAAGAAACAAACATGAGAAGAAAGCGTTAGTTTACTGTGCATAGAATTAACAGAGATTTGTCTCAATTACCAAACATCAAGAAGATAAAATTAAAATTAACAACTATTCTGAGAAGATAGTGTTAGGTCAAAGGGCTTTGTGCTACATTGATCAGGGATTTGATCAGGTTTGATAAATGTTAGCACTGCTGTGGGCGTTCAAGGGAGTAGACGAGGATTTATTGAGGAAATAAAGATTATTTTGTTCGAGGATTAACATAAATTCATTTTTCCCAAAAATAACAACCAAAAAAACATGACGGGACCTTTAAAGTTTCAGGGCTGCCTATTCGCACAAAATAATGAATCTGTCCGCTTATTTATTGTTTTGAAAACAACACAGATTTTTGTAGATCTATCTGTAAAGGTCAAAATTAATAGGTCAAAGGGCTCTGTGGTACATTGATCAGTGCTGTGGGCGTTTAAGGGAGTAGACCAGGATTTATTGAGGGATAAAGATTATTTGGTAAGAGGATTAACATAATTCATTTTTCCCCCAAAATAACCGAAAAAACATGACAGGACCTTTAAAGTTTCAGGGCTTCCTATTCGCACAAAATCATGAATCTGTCCGCTTATTTATTGTTTTGAAAGCAACACAGATTTTTGTAGATCTGTTTGTAATGGTCAAAATTATTCACCATAATTAAAATGGAAACTGTGAATAAGCAAGTTAGAGCCATAATTTCAAGATTCATCATTCTGTCCAGTTTCAACAACTATTCTATATATAGCCTGGGTCTTCTCTAAGTGCAATCAACTCACCATATTCATTTCATGATGGAATTTGATGGACCGATGCAGAGGAGCTTCGTTTGCAGTGTACACTCTTCCTTCAATCTTCGTCCTGGCAGCTTGGCCCAAATATGGCTGTTCTTCCCATTCGAATGCTTCCACGACTGCGTTGAAATCAGACGCACTTCTCACTGGAAATCCTCTAAACAGCAACGCCCCAACCCTTTTTAGCTGACTGTCGATCCACTCTCTGTTTTGTTGGATGGCGTTGAGAAAGGGCCCAATCGACGGATCTTGATGTTCTTGGCAGCCGGGAAATGGGGGCAGCAGAAGCATGGGAAAGAGGCCGCCATCATCAAGAAGTTGTTGCTGGGCAATCTTCCCTTGCTGGAACATCAACGGCAATTCCTCCATTGTCTTACTGCTGTTAACAATGTTTCGTTCAGGCAATTCCTCCATCATTGTTCTGCATTAACATGGTTGACCGTTTTTCGTGTCATTGTCACTGAAGTGGTCCATTCATGTGTTATATTATTATTTGATATATTATAACATCTATATATTATTATTTGATATATTATAACATCTATATATTATTATTTGATATTTATTAAAACATCTCTGTAAGAATGCACCAAATTTCCTGCGGCCAACTTTTTTTTTGGCTTTTTTATTTAGTTATATCATATTTATTAGGTTGTGGTTTACCGATTGAGAGAAGATATTTTCAAAACATTTTAGATTTAAATTGAAATAAAAGTAAAATAATTGTATATGGAGAAGAAATAAAAGAAATTTAACATTATTTATTAAGTATATGTATTTATTATTATATTTGTTGAAGGTAGAGTATATAGTAATTGATTTGCATTCAAACATATTTGACTTTAAATTAATTTTCAATTTTTTTATAATGTTTTGCTAAGTTTTTTAAAAATTATATATTAAACTAAATATTTTAAAAAATAAAAATAATTTTAAAAATTTTAAAAAATTGAATTATTATTTTATAATTGGTTAACATGTATGATATGACTAATTTCATCTGGTTTTGAAAAGAATTGTTAGAAAAAAAATTAATTTAAAATAAAATAAAAACTAAAAAAGTAATGTTGCCATGTGTCTTAATATTTAATGATTTGTATTCCATGGATGGACGAGACACCATACTATGTGTTTGGGATATCCACCATACTACCTAGACCCTAATGTTGTGACATTAAAACCAATTGGGATATCCACCATACTACCTAGACCCTAATGTTGTGACATTAAAACCAAAAATTTTAAAAAATTGTTACTGCCATCTGTCCCTAACTACTTATTAACCCTCTAACATTTTAATATACACCGAATTAATTATGATACATGTAAACTTAAAAAAATAGAAAATTATTGAAGGATGTGCTATGCATTTATTATTGGTCTTCCACTCCTTGTACGCTGTGTATTTAATTATTCATCTTATATCTATTTATTAGTAATAGTGAATCGTACTCAAATACCAATTAAAATTATGTTTAATTTGAATTTGAATTAACTTACAATGTCTTAATTTTTTTTTATTAAAGTAAAATTTACATATTAAATTAAGTATTATTATAATAATTTTTAAAATTTTGAAATATAAATTTTTATTTTATAGATGAAAAAGATAGATGAAATAGTTAATTTAATTTAATTTGAAATTTCATTGTAAAAAGAACTAAAAAACTAATATTTAAAAAAGTCATAATATTATTATTTATTCAAAAATTGATTATAACTAATTTCACAGTCACTTCATGATTAACCATAAACATAAATAAAATATTATATAATTTAAAAATAGATAATGTATAAGCATTATAGATGTTAATGTCCATGGTTGAAAACTAAAGTTTATGATTTGGTATGTAAAACTAAGTATAAAAGTATTAAACTAAGTATACAAGTATTAAAGAATAATATATATCCAAAAGTCATTATTATTATAGTTTGAAGATAAAAATAACATATTTTATCATAAAAAGAGTAAAATCTACACAAAAATATAGCATTTCAAAAAATGTAATGGAAAAAATAAGAATATTATAAAATCAAAGTGATTTTAACTTAATTATATATATATATATATATATATATATATATATAAGATAATTTATTTGGCATAAGCGAAGAAATTTTAGTCATAAAGGTCTGTGATGAAAATGCTAATAAACATAATAAGAATTCTCATCCTTTAATTTATTAAACTTCTAATTCATTAACTTTGATCAATTAACTCACCCATAATTTTTTTTAGTATTTCAACTCTTCAATCCCAAATCCTTAACCCCTAATCCACTAACCCAATAAGGTCCAATGCCTAATCTCTAATTGCTAATCCATTATCTCAGTGGCCTCTAACCTTTAACTAACTAACCCTCTAATTCATTCATCATATTTAACCATTAAGCGATTAAATCCCTAACACATCAACCCTCTGAATTTAAGCTAAACATGAACCACTAACTCAACTCATTCCCATGAAGGTGCTAATACCTAACCCATTATCTCTTAAATCATTAATCCAAACTAACCCCAACCACTTCATACTATAATCATTGATACAATACAAACCTTCCTATCCTCCTAACCTGCCAAAACTATAGTGAGCTAGGAAAGCTTCTCTTCAATCTTTTTTGAGCATAGAAAGAAAATTTTAAAGCAAACCAAATAATTCCCTTCTTTTCTCTTAAGGTTGAATAGACCATAGTAGGTTTCAACTAATGTTAACCATGAACATCATCATCATCATCAACAAAGTCATTCACCATTGACCCCACTAACCAACACATCCCCTCATGATTAATCCACGAACTCACAAACCCTTTAACCATTGACCAACCAATACACTAATGTGCCTTAACCACTAGTCCATTAACTACTATGGTTGACTATAGTTGAACATGGTAGAATATGGTTAATATCGTTATCCATCATTGACGCTACTAACCCACTAAAATAAATCCTTTAAGTATGGTCCACCTAGCTTCTTACTGTACAAAATAATTTATCTTAATAAACATAGTTAGTGTTGTATTGAATATATCAAGCATAATAGAGAAAACAATATAACTATATATATTTCAACTCAAACTTTTTTTAACAGGCAAGTACTATGCAACTTTGTTGCGATTATTATACAAACATAAGTAACTACTATTTCAATTTTGTTTTACATTATAATTAATAGAATAACTTATAATTACTATAATTATAATAACTTGTAATTGTCATAATTATAATGCCAATCTATTTTTACTAAAAATCTATTAAAATGAAAATGAAAAATACCTTCTCTATTGCACATACTGCCATATTAAATATTGCAACTTATCTACATGTCATTTACTATGTAATTATGGTTTCACTTTTCAAATTATATTTTTTCTTATCATAAAATTAACTATTACGACATTTGGTCATCAATCTAAAAGTCTAATATTTATTATTTTACAAATCAAAAGACTTACTAATTTAACTTAAAGAATAGAGATCCAATTTTCTAATTGGATAACTTCCCTCTAGTAGTCATATAACCTCAAATATCTTAAAATAGGTAACACAAATTTAAAAAAGATCATATTTATTTTGATACAAACAAAAACAATTAACGCTACTAGTCTTACATTTCATAATGCCATCATCACTACTTTATCAATAGTTTTTTTTTCAGTGAAAAAAAGAAAACTTGTTATTATGAGTAATAATACAAGATTACAACATGAATGCAAAGCAAAGTCAAACTCATCAAAAGATCCGGAGGAACAATGTGCATCAGACCAACAAAAGAAACAAAAGACAGAACGCAGTCCATCAGCATTCATAAGCACTGGAGCCCACAAGAGCAAATGAGGCCATCACCCAAACGATTGAAATTAACCAAAAGACAAAAACCGATCGCCTGAAACAGAACCACCAGCAAGATCAAAAACACCGAATCCATCCTTGGTCGACCGTGGCCTTCTCCATCAGTTCGCTAAAATGTATGAAGCCATCCAGAGGGCCAATGTTGGCCTTTGATAAATGGTTTTCTGTCGTGTTTGCTTCCCGATAGATGTGTCAATAGGTGATGTGGTCAAAGGAAGCCCTCAAAAGATTCACCTCCTCCATCCAATGATCAAGAATGATAGCATGGATGGCATAAGACCCATTGAACCAGCTTACGACTAGTAGAGAGTCTCCAAAAATGAACAAATTCTTGATCCCCTTTCTCCAAGCAAACCATAACATGCATCTAAGAGCCAAGAGCTCCGCCTTTAATCCATCTCCTTCGCCCAGCCCAACATGAAGGTGGAAGCTGTGAGTGTTGCTACAGTGAATCCAGATACCTCCTCCACACAGGCCCCTTTGAGAGGCACCATCAAAAAACCCGAAAACATGACCTTCCTCCATAACAGGATGAATGACCCTACGAATCTTGTCCGCACACTTCCTCTCAGGAAACTCTGACCAGTGATACAAGATTCTGCAAGTAGTATTATCAATAGTTGCTAACACTTAGATATCTCAAAATATATTTCAACTTTTAAAAGCATAGAGTAAGACATGCCACTTTTAGTTTGCTTTCAAACTATCCAACATTAATACATTATTAAAATGTTACATATTTATTTTGACTTTTAATTTTTAATTATGTACTACTATTACATTAAAATATTTCTAAGAAGCAGGTATAAACACCTTTGCTACTAATCTCACTTGTTAATAATATGATATTATATGATATGTTTTAGTTAGTAAATTGTTATATATATATATATATATATTGTAATTATTTATTTTTAATTTGTAAAGATGAAAATAAAATAAATCTTGAAAATACATTTGTTTCATTTATCTATAATTTAAAAAAAAAATTTCTTTATCCACCTCAAATTGTATAAAATATAATTTATTTATTATAATTTTTTACCACTTTTCATATATATATATATAATCATTTCATATTCTATTTTGATTTCTACATATTGAAAAAATAAATAAACATAATCATTAATTTATTATTCAAATCAAGTATTGTATTTTGTACATAAGAAAGAAAATTATATGTTTACTAAAATTCTAAATTTACAAGAATGCGTATCAAGGCAAATTGTTATGGTAGTATATTAAGCTTTCTCACACCTCACCTCTTAAAATGTAAATATTATCCCGTAAGTAAAGGATATGTAATTGCATTGACTACTTATCAAGGTGCATCATATATTGAAAATCATATATATTTTTATGATATAAATTTTAAATAATAATAATATATTATGTATTAGTTTATTAATTATAGTTAATATATAATAATGATAGTGGTGGTTATTAATATCATCAAAATTAATTTTGGTATTTGAATTTTTTTTTTAAAAGTATTTCTAAATCATTATAATTGTGATGAGATAAAAGATTAGGAATGTTAGTATTGTAACAAAAATTTGAAATTGTGTTTTAATGTGGGTGTACTAAAGATATTCTATGAGAAAGTGGTTTCCATCTTCAACCCTCTTTGGTGTCACAAAGATGACATGTGATATCATCCAATGATGTTTTAGGAATTGTCTAGAGCCATGTTTCACTATGGAGCTCATGAGAGTTTGTTCTTATTTCAGCAATGTATTTCTTCTTTACATTAATTATAACATAGAGATACTTTTGATTTTCTAGATTAGGGTTCATCACCTTCTTATAACATTTGAATTTTCTTTTAGCCTCTAATTCTTTATTGCACAATAACTTCTTAAATTTAGGTACTTTTAATATTATCCCTATTATGCAAAATGACATCTTCATTGACTTCCCGATGATTTAGCGAAGACCTTGTATCCTTATGCCAACCTCATCTAAGACGTAGGTGGTTTTGACTAGAGTATGCAGAAATATTAGAAAGCCTCTTGTCTCATATGTTGTTTATCTTGTTCTTATACATAAGGTACCTATGGCATAGTCATGCTCTCAGTATGGGAGAGGATTACTTCTATGAGGAGGATAGGATATGGTGTATTGATTTTAATTTTGATATGTTATAAATCGATTTTGGATTTGCTCTATCCTTCCCCACGATTCTATAGAGATGTTGCAGCCTCAAACTTCACATCCCTATAAAATAAGAGGAGTGTGAGAGTCTCAAATATGAGCTTCTTCTTATCCCAAACCTAGATGTTTGTTTATTTACATTTTCTTTCAAATCCATAACAAAATTTCCACCTCTACTATCCGTTATCTCAATTCTATAGTTCTAGTTAAGCTTGTCCTGAAGATGAATTCGAAGGCATTTGTATGAAGTCACTTCCCCCAAGTTGTTTTTGTCATACATGAAATTAGCATAAGTGATCTTTTTTGGGATTTGATTATCATAACCTTTTTTTGTAAGTGTTAACAATCATACCCATACTAAAAAAAAAAAAAACTTGAGAATATTTAGTTGCTTTTCAAGATTATAGGGAATCCTCACCATAAGAACAATATCATCATCTATAGAAGAAGGATGATAACTATACCATCCAAGTCATGTCGACACAACCTGCGTCTTTCAAAAAATCCTCTATCTTTTCAATGTATATATAAAAAACGATAGAGGATAGGGAACAACCTTACCTTGACTCCTATATTACAATTAATTTCACACACACACACGCACACATTTATGCTTATAAAAAAAATACATTCAGTAGATGCTTAAAAACATTTCCATCTTGTTGTCAATATTTTGAAAATATTTACCCAAAACAAATTACATTAAAAAACCATGAAAAAACCTCACCTAGAGGTGAGCTACATCCACAACAACAAGCCACATTCCCTTATATCATCAATCCAGAAAGACATATGTTTCCTATACACCTTGTCCACATGTAGATATAATATTTAACTAAATGATCTGGAATAGTACAATATCATACAAAAAAGGCTTTGTATATGAGAATGTTCAGAGAAACATATAATTCCCGAATCACTACAAAAAGATCATAGAAAATCAGTTGGATTAGAAAAATCCATAATTTACCATCGCCATCTTCTCATATCTTCTAGTTCCTAGGAACTATATTCAGTCCTTCCTAGAAAACATATGTTGAAAGGATATAGATTGAAAGTTATCCTTTTGCGCCATGATTTCATCCAGGACATGATGCAAAGTAATATTTTTGTAAACATATTCACATACCATCCATTTGATAACAACCTGGGAATCTCCAAAGGCCTGGACTTTTTGTGGTCCATTATCCCAAGCAAGGTTGAGCACCATCTTGAAAACCATAATTTCGGCTAAATTATTAGACCCTCTACCAATCCTTACTTTAAAATTTAAACAATGATGATTTGGAAAATGAACCACACCACCTAGAATATGAATATTTCCCGAAAGAAGCACAATAAGAATACAATAATAATACAGGAAGAATATCTTTCAAATTTACATTCTTCAACACTCCCTCTTAACAAGGAAGGTATTAATCCAGTGCTATCATCATTATCACTATCACTACTTCTGCAACTCTGTACACTGACCATTGACTCGTGACATCTCTCTCGAATCTATACATCACTAGAAGTTATGTACGAGCAACCCATCAAGTGGGTACATCTCAAGAGCTCATATTACGTTGCCACAATGACCACTTGCCTTACCACACTATGTGCCCATATCATCTCGTGAGTGTATCCTAGGATACTCAATTACGTCACACACTATGACTACTGGCTAGCACGTCACATTTCATCATGTGGAGAACAAGCCAGGTTCGAAGCCTGGGTCTTCGCACATTGAGGCAGCACAACTCTGTGAGTGTAGTCTAGGAAACTCAATTACGTCACACACATAGTGACTACCTGCTACCAAGTCATGTCATGTGGAGAAAAACCCAGGTATGAAACCTGCGTCTTCGCACATATGTTTTTCCCAACATAACACAACAGTCAGGAGGCTCAATTACGTCACCAATGTGACAACCTACTGCATCCTCAAGAGTGTAGTCTAGGAGACTCAATTATGGCACCGAAGTGACCAACCGCTACATCCTCATGAGTGTAGTCCAGGAGACTCAATTACGTCACCGAACTGACTACTGCTACAACATTATCTCAAGTGGAGACACCTAAGAACTCAATTACGTCACTACGTGACTACTTGCATCTCACATGTGCTATGTTAATCATCCCTCCCTCTTTCGAGGAAACTCAATCTGGACCACTTCAAGCTTGTCCCTGAAGTACTCAAAATTCACTCTCAACATAGGCTTGGTCAACACATCGACTATCTTCTCTTCTCCCGCTACATATTGGAGCCTCACTCCTCCTCTCTACACCATATTCGTGATATAGTGATACTTGGTATTGATGTGATTCGAATTTTCATGAAACACTGGGTTCTTAGACAACTTCACACAACTCTGGTTGTCACAGAAAATATAAGTCACCTCTGTCATGTTCCCAAATTTTGCTATGGTCCAAGACATAATTTTGGCCTAAGTCGCATAGGATTAAAATTATTAAATTGGTGGCTAAGGGTGAAAATTTACCTAAGTAAGATGCCCAAGAGAGTAATTGAAGAATAATTGGACTAAGCTAGCCCACAGGAAGTATAAGATTCCCAATTTGAGTTTCCTAAGATAATTATTAATAATTTGGGAATAATTGGCCAATAATTTTACACAAGTTAATTTTATTAATATTGGCCTAAAATTTAAAAATAATATTTATTTATGATTAATTTGGCTCACGAGGGTGCACAAGAGGATAAGGTGGACCTCACTTACTTGAGAAAAAGATAGAAATGAGAAGAAAGTAGCCTAAAAGCAAGGTGACAACAAAAAAGAAGGAAACTGGCAACAACAGTGAAAATCAGGCAAGTGCAGAAAAGCGTCCAGTCTTGAAAAGTAAGAAACATCCAGAAAACAAGGAGGCACATAATCTAAAAGCAAGAGAAAGTCATAAAGAAAGGAAACTTGGAAAATCGGGAAAGTTATCAAAATAAAAAAGGAAACAAGTTTCTTGATTTGTGCAAGTCATGAAGGAATATAAACATCCAGAAAATCTATAGGGTCCAAGTTTAGCAAGTGAGGACACATCCATGAGGTTAAGTCATACAAACCTAATCCAATTAATCAAGGAAACATCCATGCCTCCTCCAATTCGAATTTCTAAGAGTATAAGCTCAACCATGAGGATAAAAGTCTATAAAAGAAGGAGGAGAACTCCATTTCACATCTTTGGCTAGTTTGTATTTTGTCTAGAGAGCTTTACTTCTCAGGTTGAGTGTTGCTCCTTGACCAAGCTTACGTGATGTGCCCCAAGTTCGAAATTAATCACTAGGAAACCGTGAATAACCAAGTTAAATCCATAAATGAGAAGACCATTTATAATTTCAAGATTCATCATTCTGTCCAGTTTCAACCACTATTCTATGTATAGCCCAGGTCTTCTCTAAGTGCAATCAACTCACAGGAGTCATTTCATGACGGAATTTGACTAGAATATGTAGAGGATCTTCATTTGTAGTGGACACTCTTCCTTCAATGTTCGTCATGAGAGCTTGGCCCAAATATGGTTGTTCTTCCCATCCCAATGCTTCAATGACAACATTGAAATCAAAGGCACTTCTCATCGGAGATCCTCTAAACAACAACGCCCTAACCCTTTTTAGCTAACTGTTGATCCACTCTCTTTTTTGTTGGATGGCGTTGAGAAAGGGACCAATCCACAGATCTTGATAATGTTGGCAGTTGGGAGATCGGGGCAGCAGAAGCATGGGAAAGAGGCCGCCATCTTCAATAAAAAAATTTCCAGCAATCTTCTCTTGTTGGAACATCAATGACAATTCCTCCATTATTATCAATCTCCCGTTAAGAATGTTTCGTTTGCATCAGCAAGATTATATGGTTGCTCGGAGGCACCCACCATTTTTGTTGTCATTATCATCAAAGTGGTTCATTCAACTATTATATTTCAAATAATGTGGTTTATGTTGAATATATCTTTCGATGTGGCCCTTTGGTGTCCATGTATTGTTCTCCGTTGACATTTGTTGATGTATATGTAACTTTGGAATGTATTTCACATATATGTATATTGTATTCCTATAGAGATGTTATTATTCCTCTATACAGAAGTGGTTGTATTCCTATAGAGATGTTATTATTCCTCTATACGGAAGTGTCGTCATTTATATTGTAAGTGTCGTAACTTATTTGATGGGTTATTAGACCACCTTGTTGGGGTCGGCCCTGCATAAGTCATGTGGGTCAAAGGGTTATTAGACCACCCTATTGGGGGTTGACCATGTGGGTCAAAGGGTTATTAGACCACCCTAGTGGGGGTCGGCCCAGTCAACATTATGTTAAGTGGTTAAGTTGAGGCCGACCTAGTTGGGTAAAGGTCAAGTCAAGTTAGTGTATAAATAGAGAGTGTGTCTCTCTCATTTTACACATTCTATTCTCTCACTCACACTTGGGAGAGTGGCGCACTTGTGGAGGAGGAGGCTCTGCTGCTAGGAGAAGACTATCTCTTGTATTTTGGTTGCATCATTGCTCTATCTATCTTTGAGGAAGTTATTGGGGGTTTTCACCTTTATGGTTTTCCCCAAGTAAACTATGTGTCTCTTGTGTGCTTGCATTATTGTGTCCATCATTGATATGCTGTATATTTGCTATACATATTGTTCTCTCAGTTAAGATCCTAGATCAGATTGAAGTAAATTCTAAAAATTTAACATGGTATTAGAGCTAGCCTGAAAGAAGGCATGATATGGCATGTATGACACGTGTTGCACTTACGATGCTAGGGCTTGATATAGCAAAAACCAGTCATCATAGCACTTTCGCTATAAATCTATTTTGGCGACGTTTTCAGATCTGAAACATATACAAGTCGAATATTAGATCCACATCTACCTTGTTTCCAAAGGAAAACCTATAATTCATTGTACTTTGTGATTTATGATATGTACAATATAGGGTTTCTGCCTCTTCCAGATCTGATTCAAAATCAGGTGACCTTGGGAAAAAGGTCATAACTTGGGCTAGGAAGCTCCAAATGAAATTTTGTAAAAAGTAATAGGTATTACACAGCCTGTACTATCTCAAGAAAAGTTTTCAGAGTCCGAAGTGGAACCAGTGACACGTGGCACGCTGTACAAGTTTGCTCTCCTGTATTATTCCATAAACAGGTCACGTTGCAAAACTTGGCATAACTCTCTCTCAAAGAATCCAATTGAGTTCCAACCTATCGGGATGGAAAGATAACAGGTCGAGATATCTCAGGAAAACATTTCAAAGGAAGAAGTTGAACCAGTGACACGTGGCACGCCGTACAAGTTCTCTCTCCTGTATTATCCCATAAACAGGTCACGTTGTGACATTTGGCATAACCCTCTCTCAAAGAATCCAATTGAGGTCAGACCTGTCGGGATGGAAAGACAACAGGTCGGGCTATCTCAAAAAGACTTTTCAAACCCTGTGGATCGAAAAGTTCAGAGTTACACCAGAAACAATCAGGTACATATTTCTGTCAAATCAGAATTATTTTTGAGCACCTTCATTGGTGGCTTCCGGAATTTAGGGCTTCGGAGAAATTTGGAATTTTTGAAATATGTGACCACGGCTAGAAGTTCCTCATAAAAACAGAAGCTTAGAGCTTTGGATCAAACCTTTTGATTAGGCAAAAGAGTGGGCTTCATCAAACCCTAGTTCGAGGTCACGTCCAGTGAATCCGAAAGTTTCAAAGGCAAAATCGAGGAGTGAAACTTTGCAGTTTTCAAATTCTGAATATACCAACTTGATCAGCTCATCAAGGCGCATATTTCTATCCTTTCGGAAGTTTGAATTTTTGGGGTTTCTCTGACAAACCCTAATCCAACTCCAGGTCCAGTTCTTGCAAATCAAGTGGATTGGGTTAATCCTAGAATAAATTGGATTGGTCACCTGCATAAGTGAAGAAGTTCCTGTTTCAGAGGGAGATGAGGCTAAGGCCTTACATAAGAAGATTACAAGCGATCTTGATAGGTATGACTCATCGAGGTATGTTTTGAGATTTGTTCATGTTTAAGTTTATGGTATGTTTGTCTTCATGATTATTATGGTTAGTACAATCTTGATTTGAGATTTGTCGTATCACCTTAACAAAATTATGAATGCATGATAGAAGATATTCATTGGTTAGGGTGTTGACACTTATGATTGTACTAATGCATTATGGTGTTGTATGAGGTTTATGTTGTCTACTAACATAAAAGGTACACCAGGAAAGACAAATCATGTTCTACTTCAAGAACATATGATCATGGTGACATGAAGACAAATATTCATCCATTTTCATGGATCACATAGAAGATCTACTTATGAGGTATGTATAACTTGGTTCTACAATGGTTAACTTATGAGACATGTAGGTTACTAGCACAAGTCACTGAAGAGAACCAGAAGACATTATGCAGGTATGTTAGACATATCTAGCTAGCATGCTAATCTAGGTATGTTTTTCCTATATCAAGCTAGAATCCTACCTTGTGTTAAGATCTTATAATGTTGTGTTGTTGATAATGATTATTCATGAAGTCATAGGTTTGAATAGTAATGGTTGTATGCATATTATGTTTCTTACCATAATTGATGATATGACTAACCAGAAGAATCATGAAGGTATAGGTTTGAGTAATCATGGGTTTATGCATTGATGATTTAACTAATCAGAAGAGTCCTATGATCAAATAAGAATATGCATGAGTAAAAGAAGACTTCCCTGAAACCTTGAATACTAATGTTTATTATCTGTGAATGATCATGACTATACATGTTTAAGATTATTGTGTTTTGATAGTATTAAGATTATACTAATAAATGTGTGATTATGTATGAGACCTCAAGGATAACACAATGATGATACTAATAAGAATGCATAGTGATTAAGGATGGATGTAAGTTCAAGGATAGGTAATCCAGGAAGCAAAGATCAAGAGGGAGCACAGTCCAGTTGTTCCTGCAAGAAAGCAAAGGAGCACACTTCAGTAGTTTCTGCAAGGATGCAGATATTCAGAGGGAGTTGACCACTTCTCACAATCCACATCAGAATGGAGTTGCAAATATTCAGAGGGAGTCCACCCAGCAACCAAACAAAGATAAGTATTTCAATTATCATTTCTTGCCTATTTTTGTTTAAATAATATTATGCTTATGTTCCTAAACTTAGGAGATGTATTGTGCATATTAGAATGATTGCATTAATGAACAGTATACTACTAATATGCATGTGATGGGTAAGTGGCCTATGGCACTGTACAACATTCCAGTGCTACTTATCTAGAATGAAACCTCTTTGCTGACATGTTGGGAGTAGTGCAAACTCTTAACAATGTTCTGGTAGAGACTGGAAGGCATCTAGAAAGTTGTGGAACATGGATAAATGTTTTATTGAAGCATTGGCTAAGATAACTGCATGACATATTTCTTTATGTGTAAAGAATTTGTTCTGAAAATTGTGAGATGTTTCTAATCATGCAATTTAACTTGTTTTGTAGGAAAGACCGTATATCTTCACCTACAAAAGAAGGACTACAACATTTGTTCCAGCAACAAAGATATCTATTGAAGATATTGAAGTTCCTAGGATCTGGGATGAAGAAATGGAATGCCATGATTCGTCGATCATGAATAAGATGTTTGGGATGCAGTCCCAAGACCTGACAGGGAGTCACATGTGTGCAGATTGAAGAAATCCTTGTATGGCTTGTAGCAAGCTCCCAGAACTTGGTGTGATACAAAGAAAAAGCTTGCTGCGGAGTTCGATATGAAAGATTTGGGAATGATGCATTATTTCCTAGGTATGGAGGTGTGGCAGAATGTAGGTGGGATCTTCCTTGGTCAAAGGAAGTACTTGTAGATATCCTAAAGAGATTCGGGATGATGGATTGCAAGGCCATGGCCACACCTATGGCATCGAATCTGAAGCTTATGTGTGATGCTTCATCTGAGCCGGTTGATGTCTCTATGTATAATCAGATGATTAGGTCCTTGGTGTACCTCACGAACACGAGACCAGATATTTGCTTTGCTGTGAACACATTGAGTCAATTCCTGACAGATCCGAGGAGTGTTCATCTGATTGCTGTAAAGCATGTTCTGAGGTACTTGAAGGGTACAATGGATTATGGGCTCAAGTATGAAGCGAATCAAAAGTTTAACCTATAGTGTTATGTTGATTCAGATTGGGCTGGCAGTGCTGCAGATAGGAAGAGCATGTCTGGATGCTGCTTCAGTATGGGATCAGGTGTGATCTCATGGTTCAGCAGGAAGCAGTGTTGCATAGCACTGAGTACAGTTGAGGCGGAGTATGTTGCAGCCTGTTCAGCTAGTTGTGAGGCAGTATGGATACGGAAGCTACTATCTGAGTTATTTGATCTCCCATTCGATGCTACTGGTATTTTCTGCGATAACCAGAGTTGTGTGAAGCTATCTGAGAACCCAGTGTTTCATGACAGGTCGAAACACATAGAGATCAAATAGCACTATATCAAGGATATGGTGCAGAGAGGAGCTGTGAAGCTCCTATATGTTGCGATAGATGATCAGATTGCAGATGTGCTGACGAAGCCACTAGCCAGGGTGAAGTTCGAGTACTTCAGGGAGAGGCTTGGTGTTCTTCAGATCGAGGACACTTTGAGGAATAAGTGATGGACACATTTGCTGAAGCCATTCCAAGCATGTTGGAAGGAGGATCCTTCACATGGCTGTGGATGTAAGCACTGGATGATGAGCATCAGGATGATGTTCTAGTTTCTGCTTTGTATGATCAGTTGGATCATTTATATGTATATGTATGTACGCATCATGTTGGATGCTGTATATGATCAGTTGGATCATTTACATGTATGTACGCATCATGTTGGATGCTGGATATGATCAGTTGGATCATTTATATGAATGTACGCATCATGTTGGATGCTGGATATGATCGGTTGGATCATTTGTATGTATTTTGTATATGCATCATGTTGGATGCTTGGACCATGTATCTGTATATGTATCAGGTGGATACATTGTATGATCAGGTAGATCATGTATATTGATATGTATCAGGTATGATCAGGTAGATCATGTATGTTGATGGATACATTGTGTGGATCATGTATTTATGTATCAGGTGGATACACTGTGTATGATGATATGTATCAGGTAGATACTTGGTGTACATCAAATGGATGCATTGTATGATCAGGGTGACTGTGGATGACGAGCTTCTCCAGATGACATACAGCAGGTTGTTGCAGTGATGATGATCATGATGATCATGTGTACATCAGGATGATGTATGGTGAGTATCAGATGACACTTTGTGGCCGTGGATCAGGTTGTGCAGATGAGCATGTCGGGGAGATCCTATAGGTCGGAGTTGTGTACCCATAACATCCTGGGATGCTCTTTCGAGACATTTCTCTGGGAGGACATGTAATTTGTGCCCTGGGAGATCTTCAGGTCAGAGTTGTGTACCTGTAACATCTTGAGATGCTCTTGCGAGGTTTTGTCCTATGGCATGTAATTTGCTCCTGGGAGATCCAGAAAGGATGAAAAAGGCCTCAGATGCTTCAGCCAGGTTTTGCCATGACCACATGTAATTTGCTCCTGGGATATCTGGGCAGGATGAAAAAGGCCTCAGATGCTTCATCTAGGTTTTGTGGTGGACCACATGTAATGTGCTCCTGGGAGATTCGACAGGTAGAGCTGTGTGCTCGTAATAGCCCGGGATGCTTTAGCCAGGTTTTGTGGTGAGATCACATGTAATGTGCTCCTGGGAGATCCGACAGGTAGAGCTGTGTGCTTGTAACAGCCTGGGATGCTTCAGCCAGGTTTTGTGATGGGTCACATGTAATGTGCTCCTGGTAGATCCAACAGGTAGAGTTATGTGCTCGTAATAGCCTGGGATGCTGCAGCCAGGTTTTGTGATGCACGTAATAAGTCCTGAGGATTCCACAGTATGGCCAGTGATGATGAAGACTTGCAGGTGGTGGGCCTACATCCAGTATGAAAAAGGACTGGCTTTGTAGAACTTCCTATGACAAGTAGATTCAGAGATTGATTGAGATAGCAGCAGCAGTGACGATGATGACGACTCGATGACAATTTTCCAGTGACGATGATCCAAAGAAGATGACTTGTGCTAGAAGACCTATGTCGAGAAATACCTTCCTAGTTAAGAGGGAGTGTTGATGTATATGTAACTTCGGAATGTATTTCACATATATGTAGATTGTATTCATATAGAGATGTTATTATTCCTCTATACGGAAGTGATTGTATTCCTATGGAGATGTTATTATTCCTCTATACAGAAGTGTCGTCATTTATATTGTAAGTGTCGTAACTTATATTTGATGGGTTATTAGACCACCTTGTTGGGGTCGGCCTTGTATAAGTCATGTGGTTCAAAGGGTTATTAGACCTCCCTATTGGGGGTTGGACATGTGGGTCAAAGGGTTATTAGACCACCCTAGTGGGGGTCGGCCCAGTCAGCATTATGTTAAGTGGTTAAGTTGAGGCCGACCTAGTTGAGTAAAGGTCAAGTCAAGTTAGTGTATAAATAGAGAGTGTCTCTCTCATTTTACACATTCTATTCTCTCACTCACACTTGGGAGAGTGGCGCACTTGTGGAGGAGGAGGCTCTGTTGCTAGAAGAAGACTATCTCTTATATTCTGGTTGTATCATTGCTCTATCTATCTCTGAGGAAGTTATTGGGGTTTTTCACCTTTATGGTTTTCCCCAAGTAAACTCTATGTCTCTTGTGTGCTTGCATTATTGTGTCCATGGTTGATATGCTGTAGATTTGCTATACATGTTGTTCTCTCAGTTAAGATCCTAGATCAGATTGAAGTAAATTCTAAAAATTTAACAACACTGAAGATATAGACTAGAAATTTTAATTTAATGGTTAAGTATTATAAAATTTGTTAAAATTAATCAAATATAATTATGTTGATAGTCATTTAGATATTGTCTCATATTTTGGATTTTTTTTAGGGATTAACAATATTAATCCGAGTGTAACAAGTGTCCATTAGTCCTATTTATTTTCGAATCTAGTTATGCTTAAATGCATCTTGATTAAGATTCAAGTAAGCTTCAGTAAAGGGGTTAAAAAAAGTGATATATTTATTAAATAGTATTTGTTTTATGTTTATATTAATTAGTTTAATGTTTATGTTACTTTAATGTTTATATTAATTAGTTGTTAACAATGGCTTTTCAAGTCATGAAAATGAGTACCGAAGACATATTTATTAAATCGAGATGATGGAAAAGTAAAGTACGAGTCTACATATGTTATAATTTGGATCTTTTCAATAAGTTTTCTTGGAAGTGAAGGTATCAATGGTTGATATTGCACAATTTTGATGTAATAAAGGTATTTTGTGGATGCTAAATTTATTTATGCTTTAATTTAGATCTCTTCAACAACTTTTGTAAGAATTGAAGATACCAATGATTAATATAACAAAAACTCTATGAAATATAGGTATTTTGAAAATGGATCAAAATATAATTTAATAGTTAAAAATTACAACTTGCTAAATATTATATAACAAAAAAAATCAAATCATAAAACATTTAGAATACTCCAAATTATTTAAAACTATCAACACTCTAAAAAATTATTACAATAAATTTAAAATATTATACTAAAACATACATATCACATTAATTTTTATATATTGACAAAACCCATTTCAATATTAAAAAAATTTTAATCCTACAAAACTAAATTAATTTTTTACTAAACATTATATATAATGATATAATCCATTTCAATTTCTTATTGCTACACACTCAGATCATTTGAAAAACCAAATTACATATATAACCATGTTGATATGTTACCCTACCCCTATGGTACGATGGTGGATAAGATGCCCAATCATTACAATAGTGAGATATGTAATTTTTTATAAAATTATTTGTTTTTTTTTTTTTTCAACTAATATTTTGTAAAGATTTATTTATGTTAATAATATAATCCTAATGAGTTATGCATTTTATTTGATGATGATGATGAGATGACAATGATGACGATGATGATGATGTTGCTGGTGGTGGTGGTGATGATGATGATGATGATGATGATGACGACAACGATGATGATGATGATGATGATGATGATGACGACGATGACGATGACGATGACGATGCCGATGATGATGACGACGACGATGACGACGAAGGTGACTTATGCATTTTATTTGATTTTGATGACATGATGATGATGATGATGATGATGATGATGAAGATGATGATGACGACGGTGAAGACAATTTTTAGTATTTAGAATTTTGTGTTTTGTTATTTGTTTTTAAATTTTGTTTCTATGCTAATTTTTTTTTAAGAGAAGCATTCATAAATCACCATAGTTGCGATGATGGTGGTGGTGGTGGTTAGCATCCACTTAGACCAACTTTTGTTTATAGGACCTTAAAAGGGAAAGGAGGCACTTGGTTTTCTTTAAAATTTTATTTCTATGATAAAAATGCTTTAAGAGAAGCATTCCTAAACCACCATAGTTTTGCTAAGTTAAAATGTTAGAAAGGTCAATATTGTAGCAAATATTTTGAAATTGCATGCTAATGTGGGTGTACGCAGGGCATTCTTTGAGAAAGTGATTTTCATCTTCAATCCTCTTGTGTCACAAAGTTGACATATTATTTCATCCCATAGCATTTTAGAAACTGTCCAACGCCTTGTTTCACTATGGAAATCGTGAGAGTTTTTTCTTATTTTAACAATGTTAATTTTCTTCTTTATGCTAGTTAAAATAGAGAGATACTCTTTGTTGGGACACCCAATATAGGATAAGTATGAATGGCCATTTTCATTTAGAGAATATACATATAAATACAACACAAGAGATGTTTGGTTTCATATTCTAAGTTGTCTCTTGGACTCCAAGGTGACTCTTTAGATTCACCAATGACAACTAAGTACAATTTACCAAATCCACAAGGATTGGGTTTCCAACATTCCCCCATTAATACGAAGGGGTGTTTGTGAGTCCAAGAATATTTTGTAAGGGAGTTGAAAA
This sequence comes from Larix kaempferi, assembly GCA_027924585.1. NCBI lineage: Eukaryota > Viridiplantae > Streptophyta > Pinopsida > Pinales > Pinaceae > Larix > Larix kaempferi. The sequence goes on along the minus strand of BSBM01000010.1, from coordinate 8,436,216 downwards.
TTGAATGGATACTAGTGGTTGAACATGTCATGAGAATCTTATTTTTTCAAGTAAGCTACAAGAAGTTGATGTCTTATGCTAAATGGTGGAAATATAAGTGCTTTCTGAATTGGTGGTTTTAGGAAGACTACAAACTCAGTGGTTTTGGATGAACACAAAACAAAAATTTGATCATTAGCAACATATCTTGATGTCTTGTACTAAATAGGTGGGTTTAGGCTAACCACAAACCAAAAAGGTGGTTTTGGATTATTACAAACCAAAAAATATTAGAAGCAACAAAAGTTGATGTCTTCTAGGAAATGGTGGTTTTAGGATGACCACAAACCCACAAGATACTTTTAGGATAACCACAATCCAAAAGAAGATGGTGGTTTAATCTGACCAAAAACCAAAAAAGTTAGCAAAGGTTGTTGTCTACTAAATGGGTGGTTTTTGGCTGACCAAAAACCAAAAAGGTTGTTTTAGGATCACCACAAACCAATGGGTGTTCTGGAACATGGCTCTAACTTTGTCTTTTGGCTGCAACTCTAAATATCACTCTAGCTCTGGCTTGAGGCTTTGGTTCTAGCTCTGGATCTGGTTCACTTGTTTCTATAGTGTAGATGCTTGCTTACTGAGAAATTTTTCAGATTGATAGGGCTTCGAAACTTGAAGCCTGAGTGTCAATCCATGATGTCCCCCTTATTAGGTACAAGATGAGAAGCAAGAAACATTTCTTTTGTTTGATAGAAAAAGTGCATGGTTGTCTCTCAAGTGGAAAGATATATCAAAGAGGTATATTTGAGTGTCAAAACAAGAAACAATATCTATCAAAACATCTCATAATGGTTTTGAGTGTCAAAAATAGACACATAATACCACGAGCTGAACTGTGAATGATTGGAAACACATCAAGTATTTTAGTGTTGATAGCTACAAGGGATTTTTGCAAATCCACCCTTTGATAGTGAGACTCAATCTAAAAAATGAAGCGTGTCAAATTCTACCTAGAATGCACTCAATACCATTCAACTTAATTTTTTTTTACACTCACAAAAAACTATTGCAAATAACAAGAAACAAGTAAACTTACAAAAACACTATTTGCTAGTTACAAACTATTATTGAATCGATACAAGTGGTAGGAATGCTTTACGTCTGTGGATTGAGTCTCAAATAAGAAATATTGCATGGTTTTGGTAGAGTGCGCTATGGATTTTTGTATGAGCTTGGAAAGATTGCTTCTGATTCAACCAAAGCAAGTTCCCATCCAACCAAAGAAAATTTTAGGGCTGAAATTTATCCCATGGGCTATTTTTCAACTTTTTTTTCCAAAAAAGGATTCGCCAATTTACCCTTTTTTAAAGTTGATTCACCCAAATTCCATGGGATAATTTTTTACTCTAAAAATCACCAAAATTGTCCAAAAACTATATAAAGTCCTTAAAATTCTGAATAGTTTTACAAAAAAACCACCAAACATTTTATAGTTGCAAATTTAAGCATTACTAAGATTCGCCAAGGTTTCTACACTTTGAGAAAATTATGGACCCTTAAAATTTTCCCTACATCCAACCATCTCATTTTCAACTAATGGGTTTTCCATGGTGAATTTGTCCCACTGGATTCAGGTCCTTCATAAGCCGAAAATGTGGATATGGAGAAGGACCCAATGAATAGGGCCAATGAAAATTTGTTTCCCTACTCCTTAGAAGAAATAGTTACTTGAATCAAATATATTAAGTCCTCTTTCTTCTCCTCTTGCTTTGGCAATTTTTTTTTCAAATTCCTCCTTAGTGTCATCCCTGGGGGATGGTAGATATTTTATACTCTTCATATCCTTGATAGGATCCTCTACCTTGGGCCTAGCCTCTCTGGCCTAGGCTCTAGGATCTTGGTTCTGTTATCACAATAATATGGCCAACCTCTTAAGATATCTTCTAGCATCTAGAGAAGTTTCTCTAAAATATTATGGACATTAGGATACTTTTACTTGAATCAAATATATTAAGTCCTTTTTCTTCTCCTCTTGCTTTGGCAATTTTTTTTTTAAATTCCTCCTTAGTGTCATCCCTGGGGGATGGTAGATATTTTATACTCTTCATATCCTTGATAGGATCCTCTACCTTGGGCCTAGCCTCTCTATCCTAGGCTCTAGGATCTTGGGTCTATTATCACAATAATATGGCCAACCTCTTAAGATATCTTCTAGCATCTAGAGAAGTTTCTCTAAAATATTATGGACATTAGGATAATTTTACTTGAATCAAATATATTAAGTCCTCTTTCTTCTCCTCTTGTTTTGGCAAAAAAAATTTCAAATTCCTCCTTAGTGTCATCCCTGGGGGAGGGTAGATATTTTATACTCTTCATATCCTTGATAGGATGCTCTACCTTGGGCCTAGACTCTCTGGCCTAGGCTCTAGGATCTTGGGTCTGTTATCACAATAATATGGCCAACCTCTTAAGATATCTTCTCGCATCTAGAGAAGTTTCTCTAAAGTATTATGGACATTAGGATACTTTTACTTGAATCAAATATATTAATTTCTCTTTCTTCTCCTCTTGCTTTGGAATTTTTTTTTTCAAATTCCTCCTTAGTGTCATCCCTGGCGGATGGTAGATATTTTATACTCTTCATATCCTTGATAGGATCCTCTACCTTGGGCCTAGCCTCTCTGGCCTAGGCTCTAGGATCTTGGGTCTGTTATCACAATAATATGGCCAACCTCTTAAGATATCTTCTAGCATCTAGAGAAGTTTCTCTAAAATATTATGGACATTAGGATACTTTGAAGTCCTACAAACTCCAATGTTTTTCCACAAGTTGTAAAAGTAAGTAAGCTCATCGATCTATTATGTGTCTTTTGTATAAGTTTCAAATGAACTCACACAATCTTGGTACTCAATGTCAAAGAAACCATCCATCAAAATAGAAAATCCATTAGTAATGTCTTTGTAAAGATGAAAGATCCCCCTCACAACAGAGTAAAGAGCAATTTGAACCAACTTGTTGTTATTTGCAACACCCGATAGATGGGTGGCTAAAAACCATTCGAATAGCCTTTTCCAATGTGGGATCATATCAAGTACCATTCCAGGATTCATATCCTGATCTGCAATAGGTTGAATATTCCCTTCCTTTTCCTCATCCTGCTTCTATAGGCCATCATAACCGCCATGAGAAGATCTATAACCATTAGTCCATGAGCCCCCATAAATAGGCCCACAATTGTTGGATCTAGATCTGTAGCCATTGCTACAACCATAGAACCCAACACTATATTAATAGCCACTATGGAAACTAGATTCATAATTTTTATGTGCCCTAGGCCTCTGACCCTTGTTAGATCTTCCACCAAATAGGAATTTCCCCAAAATAGAGAAATCAAGGTGCTCATTGAGATACAAGGCATATGTTCATATAAATGCATAATAGTCCCAAGGATTTGAGTGTGAACCATCTCTAAAATAAGATAGATTAAGTAGGTGCGCACCATGCCTCATTCCCTTAAGAATTTTTTGCTCAAAAATTGGATCACCATCCTGAAATAGCCTATGAATGAGCATCAATTCACTTACCTATGCCTTTAAAAAAACTAGAAACCACTTGGTTATTTTAGAGGTGATTAGAAATAATCAACATTGATTTCATATCTTATTTAAAGTTGATCTTCCCCTTCATCAAATAAATATATCATCTACAAATAAGCGCATTAGTTGCCATAGAGGCTTTTCAATTTGATCCTTAAATGCAATAGAATATTTTTGCTCCGAGTGTGTGAGTGTAGGAAGCTCCCCCTATTTTGTAGCAACCTGGGCATACAACCTCTCAACCTTGTACTTGATTCAATACATATCCAACAAAAACCTTTCCTCTATTCAGTAGATGATTATCGAAACTTGGCATCACATTTCCCTTGACATATGAGAGCATATATGCAGTTTCAAGTGTGGGAAAATTAAACAAGATGATTTGATAATGAATCCAGAGATGTTGGAAAGCCATATGTAAACCTAGTTCGATTCAAGTACTTTATACAAGGCTCCAAATTATTCACATGCAGGAATGTATATTCTCCTTGTCCATAGTCGAGCTCCATTGAAGACCTCAAATCCACTTCCTTGTCACTCATTCCAATTCCTTAAGATTCTATGGTTTAAGATTTGAAATAAGTTGTGTCATTGAAACAAATGGTGCAAAAAAATATAGATGTTAGGGGTTACTTTCCATGAGAGCTGATAATAATACCCGATGAGTGTGGAGTTTAGATGATGGAAAAAGGTGAGGCAAATAGAAAATGACAAAAGCTAGTTCATGATGTAGAGACATGATGAAGAGTTCACCCACAGTAGAGAGGAGTATCCACATGTAGGAATCAGGATTTCTAATGATAGACTCACACAATTATATTATCAAGTCATGAACAATCCATATGAACACACAGATAAAATTAGGGTAATATATAATGTTGATAGATTTGCATACTGAGAGGGACAAAACTGGGAAGTAGACTATATGCCATGCGAAGACAACTAAGTACAATTTACCAAATCCACAAGGATTATTTTTCCAACACTTTTGATCTTCTATATTAGGGTGGTGTTGGATTGGTGCAAGGTAATTCTACCCAATTATGATACGTTAGTTGTAATGGAAACTAGGAAAAACATAACTTTGATCACTAAAAATAAATATTAGAGATATATGCACAAATTTTTAGAACACGGTGTAAAACTATGAAACCTAGACAATCAAGTTACTTTAGAGAATATATAACTTTTATTGATGTAAAATTACTATAACTCAAATAAAATGGTGTTCTCCAAAGATTGGTATGATCTTTTGTTTCCAAAACATAATGCATATGTTTGCATTAGGCCCCAAGTTTGGTATGTAAACACTATTGTTTTTTGAAAAAAAATACAAAGTTGTAGTGAATAGGAAATTCTTGTGTGACACTATTTTCCATAGTTTTTAATGTTATTTTTTTTAAATTATGAAAGCCAGTGGATCCCCATAATCAGAGCTTCCTATTCGCACAAAATCATTAATCTGTCTGCTTATTTATTGTTTTGAAAACAACACAGATTTTTGCAGATCTGTTTGTAATGGTCAAAACTATTCACCATAATTAAAATGAAAACTGTGAATAAGAAAGTTAGAGCCCTAAATGAGAAGGCCATTTATAATTTCAAGATTCATCATTATGTCTAGCTTCAACCACTATTCTATGTATAGCCTGGGTCTTCTCTAAGTGCAATCAACTCACCATAGTCATTTCATGATGGGATTTTCTTGGTAGATGTAGAGGAGCTTCGTTTGCAGCGGACACTCTTCCTTCAATCTTCATCCTGAGAGCTTGGATGAAATATGGCTCTCCTTCCCATCCCAATGCTTCAATGACAACATTGAAATCAGATGCACTTCTCACTGGAAATCCTCTAAACAACAACTCCCCAACCCTTTTTAGCTGATCGTCAATCCACTCTCTTTTTTTTTGGATAGCATTGAGAAAGGGCCCAATCGTTGTATCTTGATGTTCTTGTCAGCCAGGAGATGGGGCCAGCAAAAGCATGGGAAAGATGCTTCCATCTTCAAGAATTTGTTGTCCAGCAATCTTCCCTTGCTGGAACATCAATGGAAATTAATGTTTACGTTAATTAGTTTAATGTTAATGTTAATTTAATGTTTATATTAATTAGTTGTTAGCTATGGCTATTCAAGTCATGAAAATGAGTACTGAAGACAGATTTATTAAATCGAGATGATGGAAAAGTAAAGTATGAATCTAAATATGTTATAATTTTGATCTTTTCAATAAGTGTTTTTGGAAGTGAAGGTATCAATGGTTGATATTGCACAATTTTGATGTAATAAAGGTATTTTGAGGATGCTAAATTTATTTATGCTTTAATTTGTATCTCTTCAATAAATTTTGTAAGAATTCAAGATACCAATGATTAATATAACACAAACTCTATGGAATAGAGGTATTTTGAAAATGGATCAAAATGTAATTTAAAAGTTAAAAATTACAACTCGCTAAATATTATATAGCAAAAAAATTCAAATCGTAAAACATTTAGAATAGTCCAAATTATTTAAAACTATGAACACTCTAAAAAATTATTATAATAAATTTTAAAATCTTATACTAAAACTTAAATATCACATTAATTTTTATATATTGACAAAACCCATTTCAATATTAAAAATTTCTTATTCCTACAAAACTAAATTAATTTTTTACTAAACATTATATATAATGATATAATCCATTTGAATTTCTTATTCCTACACACTTGGATCATTTGAAAAACCAAATTACATGTATAACCGTGTTGATACATTACCCTACCCCTATGGTACGGTAGTGGATAAGATGCCCAATAATTACCATGGTGAGATATGTAATTATATATATATATATATATATATATATATATATATATTGTTAAGATTTATTCATGCCAATAATATAATTTGAATGAGTTATGCATTTTATTTGATTTTGATGATGATGATGATGATGACGACGACAATGATGCCGAGAACGACGATTTATGCATTTGATTTGATTTTGATGATGATGATAATGTTGATGATGATGATGGTGAGGACGAGGACGAGGACAACAATGGCGACGGTGATGATGGTTTTTAGTTTTTAGAATTTTGTGTTTTGTTATTTGTTTTTAAATTTTGTTTCTATGCTAACAAAACTTTAAGAGAAGCATTCATAAATCACCATAGTTGTGATGATGTTGGTGGTGGTGGTTAGCATCCACTTAGACCAACTTTTGTTTATCGGACCTTAAAGGGGCAAGGAGGCACTTGATTTTCTTTAAAATTTTATTTCTATGATAAAAAAAGCTTTAAGAGAAGCATTCCTCAATCACCATAGTTTTGATAAGTTAAAATGTTACAAAGGTCGATATTGTAGCAAATATTTTGAAATTGTGCGCTAATGTGGGTGTTCACAGGGAATTCTTTGAGAAAATAATTTTCATATTCAATCCTCTTGTGTCACAAAGTTGATAGATTCTTTCATCCCATAACATTTTAGAAATTGTCCAACGCCTTGTTTCACTATGGAATTCATGAGAGTTTTTTTGTATTTTAGCAATGTTGATTTTCTTCTTTATGCTAGTTAAAATGAAGAGATACTCTTGGTTGGGACACCCAATATAGGATAAGCATGAATGACCATTTTCATTTAGAGAATATACATATAAATACAACCCAAGCGATGTTTGGTTTCATCTTCTAAGTTGTCTCTTGGACTCCAAGGTGACTCTTTAGATTCACCAATGACAACTAACTACAATTTACCAAATCCACAAGGATTAGATTTCCAACATTCCCCCTTAATATGAAGGGGTGTTTGTGAGTCCAAGAATATTTTGTAAGGGAGTTGAAAATTGAATGGCTACTAGTGGTTGAACATGTCTTGCCAATTTGAGTTTTTCAAGTAAGCTAGAAGAAGTTGATGTCTTATGCTAAATGGTGGAAATATAAGTGTTTTATGAATTGGTGGTTTTAGGAAGACTACAAACTACTGGTTTTGCACGAACACAAAACAAAAATGTTAGCATCAACAACATATCTTGGTGTCTTGTACTAAACAGGTGGTTTTAGGCTGACCACAAACCCACAAGATACTTTTATGATAACCACAAGCCAAAAGTAGATGGTGGTTTAGTCAGACCAAAAACCAAAAAAGTTAGCAAAGGTTGTTGTCTACTAAATGGGTTGTTTTTGGCTGACCACAAACCAAAAAGGTGGTTTTAGGATGACCACAAACCAATGGGTGTTCTGGAACATGGCTCTAACTTTGTCTTCTGGCTGCAACTTTGAATTTTCCTCTAGCTCTAGCTTGAGGCTCTTATTCTGGCTCTAGCTCAGGTTCACTTGTTTCTATAGTTTAGATGTTTGCTTACTGAGAAATTTTTCAGATTGATAGGGCTTCGAAACTTGAATCCTGAGTTTCAATCCATGATGTCCCCCTTGTTAGGTACAAGATGAGAATCAAGAAAAATTTCTTCTGTTTGATAGAAAAAGTGCATGGTTGTGTCTCCAATGGAAAGGTATATCAAAGAGGTAGATTTGGGTGTCAAAACTAGACACAATACCTATCCAAACATCTCATAATGGTTTTGAGTGTCAAAACTAGACACATAATACCACGAGTTGAACTGTGAATTATTGGAAACCCATCAAGGATTTCAGTGTTCATACCTACAAGGGATTTTTGCAAATCCACCCTTTGATAGTGAGACTCAATCTAAAAAATGAAGGGTGTCAAATTCTACCTAGAATGTACTCAATACCATTCAATTTTATTTTATTTGACACTCACAAAAAACTATTGCAAATAACAAGAAACAAGTAAAATTACAAAAACACTATTTGCAAGTTGCAAATTGTTGTTGAATCGATACAAGCTGTAGAAATGCTTTACCTCTGTGGAATTTGAGTCTCAAATAAGAAATATTGCATGGTTTTGGTAGAGTGCACTATGGATTTTTGTATGAGCTTGGAAAGATTGTGTCCGACTCAAACAAAGCAAGTTCCCATTCAACCAAAGAAAATTTTAGGGATGAAATTATCCCATGCGATATTTTTCATCCTTCTCTCCAAAAAAGGATTCGCCAAATTGCCCTTTTTTAAAGCTGATTCACCCAAATTCCATGGGATAATTTTTTTTACTCTAAAAATCACCAAAATTGTCCAAAAACTATATAAAGTCCTTAAAATTCTGAATATTTTTACAAAAAAATTACCAAACATTTTATAGTTGCAAATTTAAGCATTAGTAATATTCACCAAGGTTTCTACACTTTGAGAAAATTATGGATCCTTAAAATTTTCCCTGCATCTAACCTTCCCATTTTCAACTAATGGGTTTTCCATTATGAATTTTCACCAAACTCTCTCTCTCTCTCTCTCTCTCTGTGTGTCTCTCTCTCTCTCCCCAAACCTCCCACTCCTCACTCTCCTACCCTACCTCCCCACTCTATCTATTTCTCTCTCCTAACTCCCGTACCCCTAACCCCAACCTCTGTCTATCACCCCTAATCCCACCTCCCCTTCTCATTAAGCCCCCTACCACTACCCCCCCCCTCTCTTAACCTAACCCAGATATCTCTGTATTTCTAAACCCTTGACCCCATACTCTTTCTCTCTCTATATCGCTCTATCTTTCTTCTCTACACCCAACTCCTCACCCTCCTACACCTACCTCCCTACTATATCTCTTTCTCTCCTAATCCCCCTACCTCGAACCCCACCCTCTCTCTATCTCCCCTAATATTGCCTCCCTATATCCTCCCCCTTCCACTAACACCCCCTCTTTTCTCAACCTAACCCTAATCTCTCTCTCTTTCTCTCTCTCTCTAAACCTATAACCCCCTGGTCTCTCTCTCTCTCTTAAACCCTAACCCTCAATCTCTCTTTTTCTCTCTAAACCCCTAACCCCACAATAGCTATCTCTCTCTCCCCCTCACTCTCCCTACCCATAATCCCCTACAACTAACCACCCCCCCATTTCTCTCTCTCTCTCTCTCTCTCTCTCTCTCTCTCTACCAACCCCCCATGCCTCACCCTACTACCCCTTCCCCTCCACTCTATCTCTTTCTCTATCACTCTATCATACTACCCCTACCCCTATCTGGCCCCTACTCTCTCTCTCTATATATATCTCCTAATACCCCTCCCTCCTACCATTAACCACCCACCCATCTCATCACCCTCCTACCCCTATCTCACCACTCTATTTATTTATCTCTCCTAATCCCCATACCCCTAATCCCACCCTCTATCTATATCCCCTACCCCCCCCCCCCCCCGCACCTATCATTAACCCCCCATTCCCCATCTCCTCCCCCTGCCACTAACTACCCCTCCTCTCTCAACCTAACCCTAATATCTCTCTCTCTCTCTAAACCTATAAGCCTCTAACCCCCTAATCTCTCTCTCTCTCTAAACCTATAAGCCTCTAACCCCCTAATCTCTCTCTCTCTCTCTCTCTAACCGTATAAGCCTCTAACCCCCTAATCGCTCTCTCTCTCTCAACCCCTAACCTTCAATCTCTCTATTTCTCTCTAAACCCCTAGCCCTGTCGTAGCTAGTGTTTTCACACCAGCTTGTGCTAAAGAGCACCTACTAAGGATTCCAGAACCTTTAGTAGCAGTTCATGTAAATGGGTAAAAACTTATAAATAAACAAAAGATGACTAATATATGTGAGTGCAACAATGGAAATAAAAACTAAACAAATTAACTACTACAGTAATAAAATAAATAGGAACCCATGAATGCAAATTTGATTTTCTGTATTAATGTGTAAAAAATGGTTTACAATATGGTGTTACTTCTAAAGGTGAGGTTGTAGGAGCCCTTGCAGCCATACGTGAGTAGTGCACCAGGTATCTAGGGTTCCTTGTTCTTCTCCAAATGCTCAAAAGGTGGCCAGGACTCAACTGAAATGGGAAACAAAAGCTCAAGGTGATAGGCTAAAGTTCAACAAGAATTTTGGCAGCATAAGGGTGTGAAGAGTTGATCATGGATGTGAAATGGGGGGCCTCCATCACCTTTTATAGAGGTTTTGGATGATGGAGTATTGACCCATGGTTCTAGGAAACCAATAGTATTGGTAAATGGTTTTAGGGTTTTTCCCTCTTTTTGAATTTTTTTTGACTTTTTTCCCATTATTCTTTTATTTTGGGAATTTTGGACCCCTTTTTAAGGGTTTTTAACCCTTTTTGAAGGAATTTCATTAATTGAGGAGGGAAATAATGATTTTTTTCCCTTTAGGTTACCATTTGAGGGTTTTTGAGGGTTTTAGAGGCCAAAAATGTTAGAAAAGTCGACAAATGGGTTATGTGACTAGGGAGATGAGCTAGTGAACAATTTTTGGGTGTTAACAGATTGCCCCATGATGTTTGAGGGAGATCAGAACACGTGGTCCATACAAACTACAAAGGCTAAAACTAAAAAATACATTACCTCAATAATGAATGAGGAATAATCTCAATATATGGACGAGGCAGGCATACCCTACTCGTATCAAGATATACAAGTAATAATAATTCCCTAAAGGGGACCTGAACAATACATGGAGAACTGTTGTGTACATCATAATGGTCCAGAGTGGTCACACATATGGGACATACTCATGGTCTGACCATGTATGATATGAAGAAGTGATACATGGAAATAATGGCATCCATACTAAATGTGGTACCATAACAATTGACGCTTTAATAGATCTGAAGGTGTCCAAAAAATGGATGGACTCAATGAATGAGAGTCAGAATCGCAAAGGTACATTGAATTGCATATGAACTGGATACTCTAGGAAGCACAAAGTTGAAGGGAATCTGAATACTATCGCCAACGCAGCCCGAATATCCGTGGGAACATACAAATGGGGGGTTCCAAATAGACTCACCAATGTGCCAAAGTCAAGGGACATCCAGGATCTTCGAATAATAACTGAATGGATCAATACCCTGCACGAATCTCAATGGTGCGATGATGGTGTTGAAGTCGAGCATGTGAGAAACAACCATTCGAAGAGGAACTAAGGACTCCTCTCAAATGGTCCATAGGAACTCACCACTATTGGAGATGAGTCCAAGGTACATGGACCTTTGGGTCTATCCTCTGGAATATATGGGTTGGCTTCGACAGAGGGAGACCTGCAACTACCAAGGAAATGATGTTTCCTTAATAGGAGGTGTACAACTAAGAGGTGATAGTATTGGATGTGATACTGATGGACTGTGGGGGGGATACAAGTTTCGCAGAGTGGGGGGGACTAAAACTTCCTTTGTTCATATTATGATGGAAAGGTGACCTGGAATCATATGAAACTGACTTCGGGGAAGGGGATCATAGTTTAAGGGAGAAGGGATTGTGACTGCAATGGGGGAGACTCGGGGGGAATTGATGAGTGATATTAGGAGACTCTAAGGGTGAGACATCACAGAATACTCTGAACAAAGGTGACCATACTGGGGATGCTACCATAATAGTGGGACTAGATATGATCTGTCGTGGCGTCGAGAGGCACCATTTGGGCCTTCTTCATGGTTTAAGGAGCTAAAAGAAGGGATATAAGTGTGGTCAAAATGGTTCTGTCATGTGGATTTGTATGAGCCTAGGACAGTGCATGCTCGTGGGTGATTTCAATTTTAAGGAGTTTGAAAGCGATAACAAGACTCTGAAATGGTGGGAAGGTATCGTCATGTGGATTTATACGAGCCCAAGATGGTGAGTGCTCATGTTTGCTTTCAATTTTAGAGAGTCAAAAAGCAAATAAGAAGACTCCAAGAGGTTCTTTTTCATGTGTTAGTCTCCAAGGCCCAAAAACACATAAAAGTATGAAATGAAGGACTCTTCTAGCAGATGTGACTAGAGTATTACTTTTTTGTAATTAGTCTACCAGGTCTAGAAAAGTGTTAAACTTATACCAGATAGACGCCCTTTGAGATAAGTTTAGCGAGCACGAATAGAAACAATATTGCTCGTCGATCTATTCATTCTTTTAGGAGTTAGAAAAGAGCTTAATAGAAACTCCCTAAGTTCCTTTTTTGTAAAGGAATTACTCGACCTGAAAAAGGGATAAAAGTATACTGAACAAATGTAATAGCCAAGAAAGGAGGAAGTGTTCAATCAACGGACAAATGTGAGAACCAAGATAGAAGGTGAGGGGGGAGAACTGATGTGGCCTCCTTGCGGGTTGATGAATGGTGGAAAAATAATGCAATGACTGTAGTATGGATGGAGTGGAGGGCTCATGGATAGGCCACGATGCAAAAAATGTCAAAAAATGACTGCGGCATCTGTGGCACACAAATTGAGGCGGCGAGGGGCATGGAAAAAATGCTTGAATTTTTTTTAGTGAGAGTGAGAAATGATCTCAAGCATCATCACGGGTGCAGAAATCTAAATCCAGCGGTGCAAACGGTGCGAAAAATGGATGTCATATGACTCCAAAATGGTCAAAGGAAAAACTGTGTTTAAAAAAGGCTATAAATAGCAAAGGGGCCCTCTTGCCACATGTCATTTTCACTGTGCAAATAGGGAGGAGTGTGGAGGGGCCCAGAAGAGGAAATTCATATTTCTATCAATCCGATCGGTGGAATCGAGTTCTGCAACTTGCAGGTAAGTCTTTCAGTGATTTTTGTTGTTTTTTATGCATTTTGGTGTGCGTTTGGACCTCTGGGCAGGTGTGCCAAGCATGGCTTGGAAACCACAACACTGAAGCACAACTTTTGAGGGAAAATGCATGCTTGAGTGAATGGATTTGGGCCATACGGTCTCTCTTTTGGAGCACGGCTATGGGTCGTACAACCGCACTCTAAAGCACAACATTTATTGAGAAATGAGCACTTTAGAGCGCGACTATAGGCCCCACAGGTGTTCTCTAGGGGCATGCTTTTCGAGGATAAAAGTGCACAAATGAGGAAAAAACACGCACTTTGGAAATCACCTTTTGGCCTAAGTTTGGTTATGGTGATCCAGAGGTGATCAAGGCATTGTTGATATAGACCTAAGGGGGTTTTTGTTGTTTGGTTGACAGGATGCCGAGAGTGACTTGCAGAAAGAGTAAGCTCGGGAACTTGTTGGAGGATATACAGGATGATAAGGATGTTCAGGACACCGTAGCCCATTGTGGACTACTGAAGTTTGCAAACGTTCCCCTAATGCACATGTCAAAGTTACTGCTGAACATGCTGGTAGAGTTTTGGGCTGGCGATGCAGGGGCATTCTTGATACAGGGGGAGCGATTAGAGATAACGCTCACGGATGTGTACTTGTTGACAGGGATCCCGTGGTTGGGCATGATTTTTGACACCCAAGCGAGGAAGCCAAGTGATGTATCCTTGGAGGACTTGTTGGAGCGACATTGTTATGCCACAGTGTATGTGCATATGACAATGCGATTCTGATCTGTGACATAGAGAGTCTCAAGACTTGGGCTATCACGGAACTGGTAGTGCGTATACTGGTGTCGAATTCACCCCACAGGGTCTCAAGGGGATAGCTAGTGTTGCTGGAGCAGGTCTTGGAAGGTACTAACTTTGGTTGGGTCCAAATGTATTTGACGGTTGTTCGGCATGAGTTGAATAAGGCGAGCCGTATAGGAGGGGATCTCTATTTCCACTCATTCCTTTGTTCATTTTTATTTGAGTGAGTACCGACACTTCATCTACATAGAGCAGTATTCCATGGAGGGCCCACTGAGCTGCAGATGTGGCGATTGGTTGAGATGATGACTAGTGGGGGTGGAGGAATGGTGGGATGGTTTTTTACCAAGGATTTGTTCACTCAATGGATGCAGTTCCCAGTGGTGATCTAGGACTACCCTTACTATAGGATGGACTAGAGAGGGGATCCAGAGCTACCATGGCCTCCTGGTTAGGTTTGGGGAATAGATGATATGTATTTGTTTTGTTTACAGTATCATGTTGTATCTAATCAATAGTATATATGATAGCTAGAGTATTTTATTACATCGAGTCTGATGATGTGCTTTGTATGGGAAGATGTGGGACCACAGCCTCCGAGGGGATACCGGGCATGGAGACGCCGGGTGGAGGGACTATACTCTCCCGCACACGGGCAGCACCGACAACGGAGTGCTTAGATGACGTTGGAGATGTTGCATGTTGGGATTGATTGCCTTCTTGATGGGGTATTGGAGGACGGATGGTAGCATTTAGACCAAGAGTTTATCAATATATGCTATAATGCTCCATGAGAGTGGAGGCCTGTGATGAGGTGTATTGCAATGGTGGCAGAGGTGGTGAGATCCCTAGCATGGGGGGATGCCCCCTACTATGATGAGGAGGAAGAGACAGAGACAGATGAGGAAGATGAAGAGGAAGAGGAGGAAGAGAAAGAGGAGGAGGAGGAGGAGGACAATGATGATCATAGGGATGAGATTGAGTAGGAAGTTAATGGAACTTCCCCTAATGTGATGAGCATGGGGAATTTTGGTACTTGGATTGTATTTTTATGATGGGGAAGCTGTTGGGGCTCCTCGACGTATTTATGTGTATTTTGTGCTATGGGAACTATGACATTTCTATGATCATATATATATATATGCACGTGGATGAAATTTATGATGATGGTCTTCGTTTTATTGTTTTTTATGTTTATGTATTCCTATATGATGGATATATGCATGTGGATGGTATGATGATGCACTTATATGGTTTACTTCCTACATGTTGTGATTGATGTGTCAGTCTAGAATATTGTTAGCCATTTGGTCTGCAACACTATTTTGATTTCTTGGGATATGAGTGAATGAAATGGATTTAAACTATCTGATCATTTGTTTAGTCCGTAGGAACTTTCTAAAAAGGCAAGGATCTCGTACCTAGTAAAAGTTGCTGATTTGGGCGACAAGAAGCTGGGAGTCAAGAAACACACGAAGTTGACTTATTCCCATCTGGAGAGCAGCAGTCAAGAGATTGGTCACAACATCGTACTCAGCCTGGTTATTGGTAGCAACACTGATACACACTCCGTCGAGGTGGATCAACCTGTGTGAGGGGGAATATAATACGAAAGCTGCGGAGGTGAGGTTTGGAGACCATCGACTTGCGATGTAGGAGAAACCGACATGGAATGGTGGAACAGGGTCCATCTGTTGTCATGCATGGAATTAATTTGTAGGGTTCTATATGCAAAAAGTAAAAAAAAAAAGAAATGAAACTGTACAACACAGACTAGTGGGTCTGGAAAAGTGATAAAGGTAAAAGCATTTGAGGTACAAGCGATTACGGGGGTTGTTCAAGGGTTGTCCTTTAGATTCGGTGAGCATGTATGACCCCTTTCCTAGGAAAGTATGGATGATATATGGGCCTTTCCACATGGATTCAAACTTTCCTTACCAGTCTTGTCATGGGTTTGGTCATAAATAAGGACTAGATCTCCTCCTTGGAAATTGCAGGGGTGGACATACTTATCATAACTGGATTCATAACTGTTTTTTGCATCCTCATTGATTTGTAAGGCTATTTGGCAATATTCGTTGGCTTGTTCCAAGAGGATTAAGCAGTAATCAAGTAGTGAGGTGTCCAGGAGAAGTTCAATAGCAATGTGTAAGGCGGGAATCTGACAATCAATGGGAAGGACAAACTCTACACCATGAACCAAATGAAAAGGGGTAAAACCCGTGGCTGTCTTAGTGGAAGTACGATAAGCCCAAAGTGTAGAAAAGAGCATATGGTTCCAATTGGAATTGTGTTGGCTAACTATGCGTTGAAGAATGGTCTTCAAAATTCTTTTAATAGCCTCAACTTGGCGATTCCCTTGAGGGTAGTAGGATGAGGCATACAGGTGGGCAAAATTCAGAAAGGTAGACAATTCTTTCCAAACTGTGTCTTCAAAGTGTTTTCCATAGTCGGATACGAGTTGATTGGGGACCCTGAACTGAGTGATGACATGATTGAAAAAGAAACGAGCTGCGGTTTCAACTTTGTAGTTAAATGGAGGCATGGCCTCGACCCATTTGGTGAAATAATCAACAGCCACAATGATGTATTTATGGCCATTCGCCGAGAGGGGGTTGCACTCCATAAAATCAATGCCCCACTTATAAAAAGGGCCAACAGTGATGACTGGATGGAGAGGGGCGGGAGGTGTCCTCACCTTGGGGGCAAAGAGATGGAAATTCTGATAATGTTTGATTGCTGTAATGCAATCATTGAAAATGGTCGGCCATAAAAACCTAGTGTGGATAACGTTTTGAGTAGTGGCTATCCCAGAGAAATGGTCACCGTAAGGGTCCACTGTGATAATCGTTGAGAACTTGTTCAACCTTGTCTCGTGTGAGGCATCAACGTAAAATGGTGTCGACACCGTGCCTATAAAGGACATCACCAAGCAGGAGATAACGCATGGCATGATGGCGTATGCGATGGCGATCATTGCGGCTGATATTGGATTAAAAATTTTGTGTGCATAGGTACACTAGAATGTCTCCGTACCAGGGGTCATCTGATGAATTGGTAAACAAGTGCTCGTCAGGTAAGTTGGTAGCGATTGGTGGTGACATTGATGAGGATGGTAAATCCGTCATGAGCTATGCCAATGCAAGGGATTTGGTTCTCTTCGGTGTAGTGAAAGTGAGGTCGTATTTTTGAAGTATGATGACCCATTTAGCCACATGGCCTTGAAGAAGGAGGCGACTCAAGAGATAGACCATGGCATTGGATTCTTCCAGAACTCTAGTTTGGCTTAATAGGATATAGTGACAAACTTTCTAGACTAAGAATACGACATCAAGGGCCAAATTATCCTCATAAATGGTGTCTTATTGTATGTCTTACATAATAAATGGTGTCTCCTTGTCGTGCACTATATTCTTGAACTAACACCCCCGAAACAACATAGTCGGATGTCAAAACGTAAAGGATTAAATCCTTAGAGAAATTAGGAGGTGAAATTAACAGGGTGGAATTCAAGGCTTGTTTGAGGGCTTCAAAAGCTGCTTGTGCTTGTTCATCGCAAACAAAGGAACATGGGTGCGAAGCAAGCGAAGGAAACCATGAACTTTCGTAGCATATTCTGGAATGAAGCGATGAAGAAAGTTGGCTTTCCCTTGAAGGATTTGTAATTGGTGTAATGTATGTGGGGATGGGAGGTCAAAAATGGATTGAATATTCAACGGCTCTACAATGATTCCTTTTTGGGAAACGATGAAACCCAACAATGGGCCTGCAGAAACGCAAAATACACACTTGAGGGGGTTCAGGCAGATTTTGTACTTGTGACAACATAGAAAGACTTGGCAGAGGTCATTTATATGGTCAGACCATTTCTTGGATTGAGCCATGAGGTCGTCTACATAGACCAGAATGATATGAACCAAATCATGGAAACAAAAGGTAATGGCCTGCTGAAAAGTGGCACCAACATTTGTAAGACTGAAAGGTATGAATCGAGAGGCAAATGTGCCCTGTGGGGTAGTGAAGGAAGTCTTGTACTGATATTCCTTGCAAATGTGAATCTTATTATAACCAGAGAAACCATCGATGAAGGATAGAATCTCGTGACCCACACATGCATCAATAAGTTGGTCAATGAAAGGTGTAGGAAAGTTGTATTTGGGACAAGCTTGATTCAAATCACAAAAATCAGTGCAGACGCGATTGGTGCCATGTTTCTTGTTAACTGGCATAGGATTGGAAACCTAGGTGGTGTAAGAGATGGGATAAATGAACCCGGATTTACGTAGTTTCTCAATCTCAACTTTTACTACAAGGAGTTTAGAAGGGTGTATGGGTCGTTGCTTTTGGTGAATGGGTGGGACATCTGGCAAGTATCGATACAGTGTTAAACAATGGTGGGGTCAAGACCAGGCATCTCGGTATAGGACTAAGAAAAAACATCACGAAGCTCTTGGAAGAGATTCTTATAGGCATTAATTTCATCTTCAGTACAGGAAGTGCCTAACGTAATGATTTCAGATTGACCAGGTGGGATGGAAATATCGATGTGAAAGGTAGGAAAATTTTTAGCCATGTTACCTTCCTCGAAGGCATCAGGAGATGGGATGGGGTTCTTAAACCAGTCCACTTTGTTAGGAAGGAATTATTTTGACTCGATCGAAAGTTGGTTGGCCACAGTAGTGGTAGACTCCTCAGGAATGAAGTAGGATCGATGATGCATATTATCCCAAGGGTATTTTGGTGCAGTTAGCGCTTCGAGGATTTATTCGTCGCTACAAAAGAACTGTGTTGACAAATTGGTAGAGGGGAGGCTAGATGATGGAGGCGAAATGGGGTCACCATCCGTGGAAATCATGTAAATAGTGTTAATTTCTCCCAAGGAGGAGGATTCAGGGGGATGAATCTTCTCAATAGTAGTGATGGATGAACCTAAAGAAGATTGATTCAGCTCATGGAGGACCAATATGTACTCGAGTAAATCTAGGAAATGATGTGAATAATGACCATAGACTCCGCATATGGCACATGAGTGGTTGGTACACAATGATTTATTGCGTGGGTGGGGGGTATTTTTGGAGTTCGATAACCAAAATATTGGGGTCATCGTCCAACAGATTCATGTGTTCTTGGAGGTTTGGGAGTTGTGGAAAATTATGGGTAGCATGGCGCAAGTCATCACACAAGGAACACTTAGGCGGTGCATGGAATGTGGGCGGAGGTTTCGTATTTTTGGTGGCATGTGGTGCATTATGGGTGTGCATGGCCTTGCCCCCAGTGTTGTTGGATGAAGACGTGGTCGCCACAATGGGAAGTGGATGATTGGCTGTGGTGATTGGTTGGACCGGTTGGACAATGACTTGTGGTGTTAGAGGAGGAGTAGGAGTAGGTAGGTACCACATGGCAAGTCCTAGCGTTAACCCAGGTAGATTCAACGTGGCCATAACTGGTGTACTTACTACTCCTAAAGGTGGGAACAAGAACAATATTGTCTGGATGGGTGTGTCTCCAACATGAATAGGGATTGATAGTGGTTTCGGTAGCAGAGGTGGTTGCGATTAAGGCACTGTTGGTTTGGATGAAATGGCGCACATATCAGATATATCCACTTCTAGCAGAGGGGGTGGGACGGACTGAAAAGTAGAGGTCATGGGATTCTCTCAGTAAATTCCAGGTCCAACGGTGGAAAACAAAGAGGTGGGTGCACCAAAAACAGGTTGTTCAACCATGGGGAGAACATTTTCTGGTGCAGCAGGTGCATTCGGGTCATAATAGGTAAGTTGGTCGATATTAACAATAGGTCCCGCATGGGGGAACATCATAATGAAGAATACTGATGAAGAAACAACTGTCATGGCATGCATGTAACTGCGTCCAAGAAGGAGGTTATAGTCAAGCTATGCGTTGCTAACCTCAATGTCGATAAGGATAGTTTTTCTAGCTAATTGGAATGGAACATTGGCCAGGATGCCTTGGGTTTGAGTTGAACGGCCCGCGTAACATCTTAAAGCATTTTTGGATGGATGTATTGTAGGTTATCCCATCTTTTTCCACATGAATGTAGACATAAAACATGTGGAGGAACCCTCATCGATGATACACCAATGGATAACAAGATTCTGGACTGAAACAAAAACTTGAAATGCTAATGTGGAACACATGCGTGGTTCAGATTGGTCTAAATCAAATGCCATCATCCGTGATTTAAAAGAGTCTATCACACGTATGGCAGAAAACAATATTTTGTGCTATGCACTACAGTTTTTCAAAACTTTGAGGGCTGACATAGCAACAGGGGACTGGGCTAATTCATCCATGATATTATAATTGGGGGAAACACGAGTGTTGGGGTTGTTATTAATGCGACGCAAAGGAAAGCGAGGAGCTTTGGGGGGCCCATCGCATAGTGCTGGGGGTATGCGTAACGATTGATCAGTGGGAAGAGCATTAGCAGCCTTGTCGGCTGGGATTCTTTTGGTGGTGGAACCATACTGATTTCAACATGTTTGAAGGTTGACATCAGCTGATGACATCATTAGAAGGTGATGGGTACCTCAGTCAATGGGTTGACTAACATGAGTAGCATAAATATTTGTTCTTGTGGTGCGACAGTCCCTTGAGGGGGAGCCAACAGTTGGGTGTTCACTACTCCTTGCATGGGTAAGGAATTCTACAAAACCATAGTTTTTGTATTGGGTTGCGGGGGGTTCGGGGGTGCCGGAGGTGCAACATGTCCTTGGCGTTGGGCATCATCAGTCCAAATTTGCTAAGCTCACTCCAAGTGGGGACAATTGTGTGTATAATGGCAGTATACCCCATAGATTGAACATGGGTGGTTCGTACATAAATTGGGGTTCTTTCCTTGACAAGGTGGTCGATCATGGTTTTGATTAGCTACGGCGACATTGTTATTGTTTGGGGAATTGGGTGGTGGGACACCGCAATCCAGAGGTTGGTTGTTCCCTTGCTTACGACCTTATCCCTGATTTTTTTGGCCTTGTTGGTTTCTTTGGGAGGGTTGGTTATGCTAATGATGTTGTTGAGAATAGAATTTCCCTTCAAGGGTAGGAGGATTCCGTGGTTCAATAGGTGTTGGTGCTGCCTATGGTGGATAGTAAGAGGGAGGGGATTTAGGTTGTGTAGGTGCAACTGCATCCGGTTGATGGTAATAGGCAGGAGGTGCAGCTGGAGGGGTGTATGCTAGCGGTGTCATAGAAATATGTTGGAGACGAAGGTCCATGGACATGAGGGGCTTGGGCCATGGGAACATATGAAGGTGTTTTTCCTGAATGGGTTGTGGCATGCAAAAGGTTGGGGCCACTCATGATGGAATTGTTTGTGGGATTATAAGCCAAGGGACTAGCAGGAGGAATATGAGTATAAGTCTGACTATGAGATGCAACATGTCCAATAATTCCATCGAAAACATGGGATGCCCACGGCATGTATTTCTGGGAGGAATCACCTCGGGGAGCATTGGGTAAAATGGAAAATAGGTATCCTAACTGAGCATAGATGAGGTCAAATTGTTTGGATTTTAGAATGGCTTCTTCTTCGGTTTGGGGTTATTCAGATGCCACATCCTTAGAAATAACTGGTATAATGGATTTCAAGAACCAATCTAGGAAGATGCAGTTGTCGAACTTGATCTTACATAAAATTCGACGTCTACGCCACTCATGAATATGGTCAGTGATATGGGTAGTCGTGGTTTGTCTGTAAGACAGTAGGATCTCTACACCAGCATCGTAATGGACTGGTAACTGAAAGAATTGTAGTAAATTTGAAGCAAGGGATGTAAAGGTGGAATGTGTCCCATGAGGTTGTTCGATGTACCACTTAGCTGCAGAGCCAGTGAGGGTCCATTGTAAAAGAAGGAGGTGAATCAAGTCTTCCACTATGGAATTGGAGGAACACCATAAGTGGAAGGACATGATGTGGTTTTGGGGGTCCTCAAAACCCTTTCCTTCAAACTTAGGGATGTCCAAAGGGTGTTTGGTAGGAATGGGAGGCCATGTGGGGTCATGTCGGATGGGATTGTTGGTCTATCGAGCCAGATCAGGGAGGTTGAGACTAGCCATGAATGGAAAAATTTTAGAAGTATGTGACATGTTCGTAGGGGCTTGTGTGATAGTCGTAGTGGAAATAGTGGGGCCACTTCCCCCAATGGGTGGAGCAATGGTGTGGGTCATGATGGGAATCGATGGATCTCCAATAAAAGGTGGGGGAATCGTGTAGGAAGGTCCAGTGGCCCCAAGTGTGGTACTAGTCATCAAATGGATTGTAGTTGTAACTGATCCACTAACCATAGGTATGGATGTAGTGACGGGGATGCTAGGTGTAGGTCCTATAGATGGTATAGCAGGGATAGATGTTGAAGTGGTAGCTGGGCTAGTGGCGGATCCACCACCAACAATCCTTCCATAAAAGGGGCTAGGATTCATGCCAGCCATGGGGCTAGAAGATGTTGTGTATATGGGTAACTCTGAGTCGGAATCAGAGATAAAATCAGGGGCATCAGAATCTGGTGACGAGGCAGTGCACCTGTGATGGGTGCGGTCAATTGAACCGTGTTGTGGGGATAGGCCCCAGAGGTGACGAGAATGTCTCGGTGAATCAATGGTGACATGTGTAAAAGTGATAAGGGGTTGTGGTGAGTGAAATGCTCAAAACTACTAATGCAATCATGTGTGCAAAAGGAGAGATAAAAAAATATGGAATTCAGGCCAACAACAATGCTCAAAAGGCATGCTGCAATAGTGTGCTACAACAAGCAGAGTGACAATAAAAATGGTCAAAATACCAACAATCAACACTCTTAAAGAATAAAAGGGTAGACTCACTAATCCAATGGGGATATAGGAGCATGCAAACACCTATCTAAGAGATATGAAAGCTCATGCAAATCGTATTCCCTGCAGAGTGATGAAATCCACAGTCAAGTAATACAAAATGGAGAACCAAGTGGCTAAAGGATATCCCTCTACCGAAAGGGACTCCAGGTAAAAGAACCCTAGAATAATGGAAACTAAGATACCCCGTTCATGGAACATTCGAAAAGGTATCCCGCAGCTTCAATTCTTTGGCCATCACACACCCGGTATGGGTGCCAATATACATGACCAGAACAACGAGTTGGTGTCATTCAGTATAGAATGATGAGCGAAATTCCACGTAGAATTCCGGAACCAGTCTTGCTACTTTCCATCTTAAGGGAGAGGCCTTCCGACAAATGAAAAGTATTAACTACTATATGCAATAAAAATAAATGAACTTGCTGAAATGTAATGTGAAGTGAAATATTTTAAATGCTGCAGCAAGTAAATAGCAGAAAGTAACAGCTAGAAAAATGGATGCAAGCAAATAGATGGCTGTTAGGGTAAGAAAAAGTGGAAAAATGTTTGCAGGGTGTGGCTGTGAGGAAAAAAATCACACTCTCGGTGCAACAAAACTGCAAAAAGTTGAACTCGAATAGACCGACAAAAACAAGAAAAAAGGGCACGGCTTTTGGGGAAACAAACTTGCTAAAGGGCGCGAGTTTTGGGGTGTACAACACACTGAAGAGCGTGGTTGTCTAGGTGATCTGCACCGCATCCTAAAGGGCGTGGCTGTCTGGTTTATCTACGCACTAAAGGGGATGGCTATCGGGCAGAAGCGCATGCGAAAGGGCACGACTATCAGGCAGAAACGCACGCGAAAGGGAGCGGATATCAGGAAGAAAAGTGCGTTAAGGGACGCAACTATCAGGTGGAAAATCATGCTAAAGAGTGCAAGTTCTGAGCTGAAAGTCGTGCAAATAAGCACAGGTTTTAGTCGGATAGTCGCGATCCACGACGCATAAAAATGTTTCGGTAGTCGCAGGACGAGCCAGAAAAATGGAATTTTTGAGGGTTATTGTGAAGGAAAGGGCCAGATATGCAAGTATGGGGGCCACGGCTAGGCCAGAGCTGTAAAACGCAAGCAAAATGACAAGTACAAACTAAAATAAACCATATATTCTATGGGAATCGAGCTAGTGGAGTCGCCAAAACTGTAGCTAGTGTTTTCACACCAGCTCGTGCTAAAGAGAACCTACTATTCAGGAACCCTTAGTAGCAATTCATGTAAATGGGTAAAAAATTGTAAATAAACAAAAGATTACTAATATATGTGAGTGCAACAATGGAAATAAAAACTAAAAAAATTAACTACTGCAGTAATAAAATAAATAGGAACCCATGAATGAAAATTTGATTTTCTGTATTAATGTGTAAAAAATGGTTTACAATGTGGTGTTACCTTAAAAGGTGAGGTTGTAGGACCCCTTGAATCCATACGTGAGTAGTGCACCAAGTCTGTAGGGTTCCTTTCTCTTCTCCAAATTCTCAAAAGGTGGTCAATACTCAACTGAAATGGGAAACAAAAGCTCAAGGTGATAGGCTAAAGTTAAACAGGAATTTTGGCAGCATAAGGGTGTGAAGAGTTGATCATGGATGTGAAATGGGGTGCCTCCATCACCTTTTACAAAGGTTTTGTATGGTGGAGTATTGACCCATGGTTTTGGGCAACCAATAGTATTGGTAAATAGTTTTAGGGTTTTTCCCTCTTTTTGAAATTATTTTTGACTTTTTCCCTTCTTTTATTTTATTTTAGGAATTTTGGACCCTCTTTTGAGAGGTTTTGACCTTATTTGAAGGAATTTCATTAATTGAGGAGGGAAATAATTATTTGTTTCCTTTTAGGTTACCATTTGAGGGTTTTTTAGAGTTTTAGAGGCAAAAAATGTAGGAAAAGTGGACAAATGGGTTATGCAACTAGGGAGATGAGCTAGTGAACAATTTTTGGGTGCTAACACCCACAATATATGTCTCTATCCCCCTTAATCCCCCTATCCATAATACCTTACAACTAAACATCCCCCATCTCTCTCTCTCTCTCTCTCTCTCTCTCTCTCTCTCTCTCTCCCCCAACCCCCCATGCCTCACCCTCCTACCCCTCCCTCCCTCTATTGATTTCTATACCACTCTCTCATACTACCCCTACCCCTAAAACCCCACTCTCTTTCTCTATCTCTCATATTCCCCCTCCCCACTACCACTAACCACCCCCCCATATCATCCCTCTATCACTAAAGCCCCTCCTCCCTTTCTCTCTTTCCCCCTCCCCTAACTTTTACTATGATCCCACTCTCCCCAACCCCTCTCCTACACGCATACCCCTAACCACCCCCCTCTCTTTATCTCCCCTCCTCCCCCTAACCATTAATAACCTCCTTTCCCCTATATTTCTTCACCAACCCCCTAACACCCCCACTCTCTCTCATAATCCCCTCCCTTGTAAACTATAGTTGGCCCCCAAAAGGGATATTCACATTACCAAAAAAATGGTTTATATGGTTAAGAGTAGAATAGGGAATTAAATAACAATAATAATAGTGGTATTATCGCAACTTCCCTATAATAATAAGAAATAGGAATGTGCTTCCGTTTTTCCTGCATAAGGCATAAACCGACTTTTTCATCCTAGCATTGTCTCCTCAAAACACGTAGGCTATTGTTCTCATGCGAAAACCCCATGGAAAATATTTTTTTGCATGTGCTCTTTGTTGCTTAGACCATATATATTCATTATTTTTACATATTTTTGTTCTATTAAAACCTCTTGGAGATTCTTTTTTTTCATTCCAAGCTTTTGGAGACGGGTAACAAAAAAAATAGAGCAAACAATTCTTGAAGAATGGAACTTCCCCATGAAAAATCCAATGAAATAAAAGAGAAGGTAAGGTTGGGTATGGAAAAACTTAGGAATCCATAAGGAATCCCCTCAAATCCAATGGAGGTCATTCATATTCAATCTAACATTCCATCAAGCAATTATCCAATTAATGAAGAAGGTATTCAAACTTTTCTAGATGTTGGATATTCACTTGATGATATTGGACAAGATACTCCTCATCTGGAAGCTGAATTTGAACAATCAGATGATAAATATATTGACCACACACATGTCCAATGAACTCCCAATCTCGATTCTCAAGTCAATGCAGTGCTACAATATACCGGTGATGGGATTCACACATCTTTTCCACCTTCCTTACTTCGAATATCTAGTTCACTCTAAATAACTCCTAGATATATTCAAGTGAATGAAATTCCTCTAGAATCCCTTGAAGATAAGTTACCAAAATGAACTATTGATTGGAAATGTAGAAAAATTATCAAAGACTTTTTTAAATAAAAAAATGATGCATCCAAATGTCGATTATTGTTGGCTTTGTTAAAGTCACGTTGTTTAGCTGTTGTCAGTAGAATTTTAGGCATAAATATAGTTAAAGGTTCAAATGCTAGTAATCATGTTGTTAGAAATATTCAAGCAGATTTTAATACAATGGAAAAACTCTACACATTCGAAATATTGTAATGTTTTCCATCGTGTTTTATCAAAATCAATTGTAAATAAGTACTGAAGGGATTGTTGATTGTTCTCTCTCTCTCTCTTTCTCTCTCTCTCTCTCTCTCACACACACACACCCCTAATCCTCCCCCTACCAATACCTTACCTCCTCTCTCTCTCTCTCTCTCTCTCTCTCTCTCTCTCTCTCTCACACACACACACACACACACAGACCCGTATTCCTCCCCCTACCACTAACCTCCAGTACCTCCCCTCATCTCTCTCTCTCTCTCTCACACACACACACACACACATATAATCCTCCAAAAACTCCTAATCCCCACCCTCTCTCTCTCCCCCAACCACCTAAAATACACACGCCCCCCCATCCACTCCCTGTTCTCTCTCTCTCTCTCTCTCTCTCCCCCAAACCATTACTAACCCCCTCTCTCTCTCCCCCAGACCATTAATAACCCCCCTCTCTCTCCCCCATACCATTACTAACCCACTCTCTCACTCTCTCTCACCCTACTCTTCCCCTTACCTCTAACCCCCCTCTGTCTCCCTCTCTCCCTCTCTCTCTCTCTCCTACTCCCCCTACCCTAAACCCATCTCTCTCTTTGTATATTCTAATATCCCTATCACTTACCTTTCTCTCTCTCTACCCCTAAAACCCTCTGTCTATTTGTATATCCTAATACCCCTCCACCTACCACTTACCTCTCTCTCTCTCTCAACCCCCCTCTCTCTTTGTATATCTTAATCCCACTCACCATACCACTTACCTCTCTCTCTCTCTACCCATAAACCCATCTCTTTTTTTATATCCTAATCCCCCTCCCCTTACCACTTATCACTCTTGTTACACCAAAATCTTGCCATTTTGACAGTCAGTGCAAACATTCCCTAAAGTTCCTTTGACTAAGTCATCAGTTTGGAAGGGATGCAAACCTTTTCTTGATAGGTTTTGAGAGGTCATCGCAGGTCATCCTAATGCAACCTGCGACATCGCGGGTTGTCCTATTGTAGCCTGCGATGATGTTAGCTAGTTGGATAGAAGAGCATCTTCGAGCCCATTCTCGAAGCTGGTGATGTGGATCCCTATCCCTAGCCTATAGGGGAGCTCGAATTCGGTTCCTATCCTTTTGGAAGGATCCCCTAACTCTCTCCTACCATATCTCAACGTATCCTATCCTCATAGTCCTATATAAGTGAAGCTCACTCCCATTCCAAAGGGAGGAAGTCTATAGTATCTACATGCTGGTGAAATTAGCTTAGCAGAGATCTCTACTCATCCTTTGAGAGATCCACACTTCCTTTGGAGGCTTTGGCATTGGCTTGATCAGAGAAGGATTGTTACATTAAGTCATTGGTTGTAATGACTTCCTTCTATGTACTTTCCCTTATTATACAACAATATAAATGCTTTCCACCAAACGTTGTTGCATTGATGATGTTTTGTGTACTTTTCCTCCTTAAATGCTTACTTATATCTATTATTGTTTAGGTGCATTTTATTACTTGCTTTGTTCTGTGTTGTCTTGACAGGTTTTGCAGCTGAGATCTGAAGACCGTCAAGCTTGGAGCAAACATCAAGGAGAAAGGATCAACGATCTGAAAAGTAAAGCATCTATCTACTCGATATCTAATTAGATCTAGGAAAGTATTCTATGTTCTATCCTATTTGCTCGAGACATATATTAAGCTAGGGAGATCAAGCCTTAAGTCCACTCTTGGTATATTGTCCGTCAAACAAATCTAGCGACCATACTGGGGAGTACTTTGTTTTGGTTTTCAATTTGAATGCCATTTTCATTTGATTTCTTTTGCAAGCCATCTTAATTTCCTCCTAAGTCTTTTTCACCATCAGATATTCACTTTGAAGAGTCTGTAGTCCTCCTATGAGTCTATCCTCACAATATTTAAACCATTTTATTGCTCACTTATTGGAGATTTGTTGATCCTAGAGTTTGGATCTTGCCCGTTGCACCTGGGCAGTGGAGCCAGAGTGTTGATCTATCATTATTTTTGCACTCTGTTTCTCTATCGTCGCAGTTTCTTCACTAGTGTCCTACGACATCGTTGCAATACTCGCACTGGTGACTTGCGATGGTCGCTCTATGTCTGAACACAGAATACGCCGATCTATTAAAATTGATGTAAGTGCATCTCGCCTCCATTTTTTATTTGAGTTTTTGTTTTGTGTGCAGACCCCTCTGTACTACAAGATCCAGTCAGAGACCCTTTTTTTATTTGTGCATTGAAAGTGTTTGGCTTTTTGTGTGGATTTGTATTGGGTCCCATTTCAACAAGCTTGAGTTTAGTAGTGGTGCACACTTTGGTTTTCCCCACCTTCATCCACTTAACCTTGTTTTCCCTCCTCTCCTCACCTGATCTGATCCTTGCATTGGATCTGATCCCAAAGTGCTTTTTCCACTTGTTATTTAGCTTTCTTTGCGTTCAGTTGTTTGATTGAGTGTTTTGAGTATTTTGAAGTGTTTTCAGTTCGCACGAGTGATTGTCATTTTCTGAGAATTTCCTGAGTGTTTAGAGTGCTGCAAATCAAATTTCTTTTCAGTTTGTGTACTTAAAAATATCATTGTTATCAAGTCATAATCTTGGCATACCATTGGAAAATTAAAGGTGCGTCATTTTTACTGTTTTCAAGTACATTTGAAAATTATTGTAGAAATTGCTTCATGCATTGGAATTGGTCATTCATTAGTCTTTTGGAAAAGTTTGAGAGAAATAGTTAATCATTTGTGCTTTTTGGGAATTATGAATAATTCATTTTCTTGAAAAATTCAAGTGAGATCAACTTTTTATAAAAGTGATTCCATGTTTGGAGAGATTGAATGCATGCTTGAATTTTTACGCTTTTAAGCCATCCTAGTGAAAATTGAAAAGTTAGAGTACTCTAGATAGGAAATTTCTCTTTTCATCTCTTAAAGTTTTGATTTGAAAAGACAAAAGAAAATGTTTGGATTTGGTCGTTATGCTTGTTGATTTTTTGTGTTTTGCTTGGAAAAATGGAAAAAGTGAAAAGAGTAATTTTTATCAAATTTCATAGATTTGGGATTGTGTTGCATTTGGTTGCTTTGTTAAAATCACTTAGAAAGAAATTTCTCCCTCCCATATATAGAGTTCATCAAAAGAAAAGTATTTTTTTTGCATGTATTTAGGGCTTGCATTATGTTTACATTTATGCACTCACCTCATGCATTCACCTAACCGTCCAGATAAAATTTGTTAAATTCTAGCATAAATGCACAAGCAAGATCACTGAAAGAAACACAATCACAAGATAGACACAGATATACCCTGGGAAACACTCATGGGGTAGAAAACCCAGCAAAGCTTTCCTCAATATAGATAATCAACCCAATACAAGATAGTAGACCACAACAAGAGCTCCTTCTCCTCCTATGCAGAACTCTCTCTCTCCTATGCACATAATAGAAGTGTGAGAACAAGTGAGTTAAGTGAGGAACAACCTCCTCTACTTATACTTGTTTTCCAACTGACTTTTTACCTCATGAGGCCGACTTGTCAAATGGAGTCTAATAACCTCCGATAAAATAACTTCAGGCTAATCCCCACATAGGAGATCTAATAACCCTAGTTCCCATAATCCAATGGAGGAATAAACATCTCCGGATATACAATAGAGTCCCATCGGAGGAATAAAACATCTCCGGAATAATACAAATATAATATTCTTTGAAGTTACAATATTTCAACACTCCCCCTTAACAAGAAGGATATTATAACAACAACTACAGGAGCAAGGAGTCATCGACTACATGATACATGATACATATATAAATCATTGGAAGCTTTCTTTATACATCATTAGTAACTCAAGCAGTTACTGGAACATCAACATCTTCAGTACTGAGTCTTCATCTTCTGCAGCACGCGAACAGCTACATCATCATCACACAATCATCAACATCGTCATCACACGATCATCAGCATCGTCATCACACGATCATCAGCATCATCATCACATGATCATCAGCATCGTCATCACACGATCATCAGCATCGTCATCACACGATCATCAGCATCGTCATCACACGATCATCAGCATCGTCATCAACTGGATCCACTCGATCATCAGTACAACAACAACATATCGTGCAATACACATGATCCAATTACGGGATGATCAATCCCTCTCACTTTAGGACATAGGTCCAAGGATGATACAATCCTGATCCACTTACGGGATGATCAATCCCTCTCACTTTAAGACATCTCTCATGTCTATGGACGATGCAATCCATATCAACTTACAGGATGATCAATCCTTCTCACTTTAAGACACCTCACCATGTCTAGGGACGATGCAATCCCAATCTACTTACAGGATGATTAGTCCTTATCACTTTAAGACACCTCACCATGTCTAGGGATAATGCAATCCCAATCTACTTACAGGATGATTAGTCCTTATCACTTTAAGACACCTCACCATGTCTAGGGATGATGCAATACCAATCTACTTACAGGATGACTAGTCCTTATCACTTTACGACATAAGTCCAAGGATGATGCAATCCTTATCCACTTACGGGATGATCAATCCCTATCAGTTTAGGACATAAGTCCAAGGATGATGCAATCCTATCATGTACATTTTGAACCAAACGCTTAGGGACGATGCCGTCCTATATACGTCCACTAAGGACCATATTCTCGGAGACATCTATCTACGGATCACTTTAGGACTGAAGTCCAGGGATGATACAATCCTCATCGTTCGCTAGGAACCACATTCTCGAAGACATCTGTCTACAGATCACTTTAGGACTGATGTCCAAGGATGATACAATCCTCCATCAACCTCATCGTCGGAACAGGCAACCTCATCTTCAACCTTATCGTTGAAACAGGTAGGCACATCATCGATACACTATCCTCATCAATACAGGTATCATTAGTATGTATCATCAATACAAGTATCCTTATCAATACAAGTATACACATCATCAATACAAGTATCCTCATCAATACAAGTACATATGCAAGTATTCTCATCAATACAAGCAAACATAACATAGATGCAAGTGTCCTTATAAATACAAGCAAACAAAACATAGATGCAAGTATCCTCATCAATACAAGCAAACATAACATAGATGCAAGTATCCTTATCAATACAAGCAAACAAAACATAGATGCAAGTATCCTCATCAATACAAGCAAACATATAATCTAGATAAGCAATCTCATCATCAATATTGGTATCCACATCGATACCAGTACCCAAAGATATCTTCATCTATCATCTCACTCCCCGTTTCGAGGAGAGTCCTTTTGAACTACACCTAGTTTGTTTTGGAAATGCTCAAACTTTACATGAGATAGAGTTTTGGTTAGTATATCAGCAACTTGCTCGTCCGTGCTCACATATTCAAGCTTGAGAGCTCCTTTTTGCACCATATCCTCTATATAGAAATAATGGATCTCTATGTGTTTTGACTTATCATGAAATACTGGATTCTCAGTCATCTTGATACAATTCTACTTATCACACAGAATCATAGTGGGTTCCATCTCTAAGTCAAACTGTCCTGATAATAACTTACGAAGCCATACTGCTTCACAACTGGCAGAGCAAGCAGCTATGTATTCTACTTCAGCTATGCTAAGAGCCACACTAGACTGCTTCCTGCTATACCACGAGATCATAGTAGATCCCAGACAATAACATCCTCCCGATGTACTCTTCCTGTCTGATACACTTCCTGCCCAATCAGCATCACTGTAGCCATGCAAATTGAAATCATAATCTCCACTATAGTAAAGACCAAAATCTATCATACCTTTTAAGTACCTCATCACATGTTTTGCAGCTATCATGTGAACTCTTCTAGGTTCCACCAAATACTGACTCAAGGTATTCACAGCAAAACATATGTCTGGTCTAGTGTTAGTCAAATACATTAATGATCCAATAATCTATCTATACAGAGTTATGTCCACTAACTCTGATGAGTTATCTACTAATAACTTCAAGTTGGAGTCCATGGGAGTGGCCATGGCTTTATAGTCCAACATATCGAATCTTTTCAAAATCTCCACAGCATACTTACCCTGATTTAGAAAGATTCCTTTTGGGCCTTGCCATACTTCCAGGCCTAAGAAGTAGTGCATCAATCCGAGATCTTTCACCTCAAATTCTAAAGAGAGCTTCTTGTTGCACTCAATAATCTGTCTCTCATTTCCAGTCAGAAATAGATCATCTACATACAATAATAATATAACAGGTTCATCATTCATAACTTTGAGATAAAGGTTAGGATCAGCTTTACTCTTGGTAAAGCCCATGCTTGTCAAGAAACTTTCAATCCTTCCGTACCAAGCTCTAGGAGCTTGCTTCAACCCATACAAAGCCTTCTTCAATTTGCATACATGAGTTCTTCCATCTTCTACCTCAAATCCAAGTGGTTGTTCTATGTACACTTCTTCTTCAATTACACCATTCAGGAAGGCTGTCGTAATATCCATCTGGTGTAGTTTCCATTTCATCATCGATGCAAGTGCCATGATAGCTCTAATGGAAGTGTACCTAGCAACTGGTGCAAATGTTTCTTCATAGTCAATTCCCTCTTTTTAAGAGAATCCTCTGACTACAAATCTTGCCTTATATTTTTCAATGCTACCATCCGCAACATGTTTTATATTGAATATCCATTTGGAGGACACTACACTTTTATCTTTTGGTTTGGTAACTATATCCCAAACATCATTTTTTATTATTGACTAGTATTCTTCTGTCATTGATTCTACCCATTCTTTCTTCTGAACTGCTTCTTCATAGCTAGTAGGTTCCTGATCCACTAGATTACACATCAAAGCCATATAGTTGGATACTAGCTTTAGTTTCTTCCTTTCTCTAGTGGAGCCTTCAGGAGCTCCATACTTTTCAGCTCCTTGAATAATTTCTCTGGCCCATGTTGGCCTTCTTTTTCTTGATAAGTTTGTAATGGGGGGTTCTTGTGGTTCTAGCAAGTCATGGTCTTCAGGTGTAGTATCTTCAGGAATGGGTGCAACCTCTGTGATCCTGGAAGGTGTGTCTTCTTCATAGATTTCTTCATGTTGGCACTTCTTAGATCTCTTGAGAGCTGCTTCTTCATCAAATGTCACATCCCTACTAATTTCCATATGATGAAAACCTGGGATGTAAATTATGAATGCTTTGGATGATTCACAATATCCAACAAATATTCCCTTATTTCTGGAAGGATCCAACTTGGTTCTCTTTTCTTTTGGAATGTGAATGTATACAGGACATCCAAATATTTTAAGATGACTTACCTCAGGCTTCTTTCTGTGAACACTTCTTCTGGAGTTTTGAAATCAAGAGCACTATGGGATAGTCTATTTTGTACATAGACTATTGTTCTAGCTGCTTCAGCCCATAAATACATAGGTAGGTCTTGATCATGTATCATTGTCTTTATAGCTTCCATGATGGTTCTATTCTTTCTTTATGCAACACCATTTTTTTGGGGATTGTAGGGAGTAGTTAGCTCTCTCTTGATTCCATCTTCTTTACAGAAATCTTCAAAATATTCCGAAGTATATTCTCCGCCATTATCTGTTCTGAGTATTTTAATTTTCTTTTCTGAATGATATTCTATGTATCATTGTCTTTATAGCTTCCATGATGGTTCTATTCTTTCTTTCTGCAACACCATTTTGTTGGGGATTGTAGGGAGTAGTTAGCTCTCTCTTGATTCCAGCTTCTTTACAGAAATCTTCAAAATATTTTGAAGTATATTCTCCGCCATTATCTGTTCTGAGTATTTTAATTTTCTTTTCTGAATGATATTCTATCAATGCTTTGAACTCTTTGAACTTTCCAAAAACTTCATTCTTCCATTTTAAGAAGTATATCCAAGTCTTCCTTGAATAGTCATCAATAAATGTGAGATAGTATTCATATCCACTTAAAGATATGGAGGGCATTGGTCCACATACATCTGAATGGATCAATTCCAAAATGCTTTTGGTCTTTGTTTCACTCTTTGGAAATGGGTTCTTGATGTTCTTCCCTTTTGCACATCCTTTGCATGTGCCATCATGGTCAGCCTTTAAGTCTGGTAGACCTACAACTACCTTGCTTACATGAGGTAGTGCCTTCTAGTTAATGTGAGCAAGTATCCTATGCCATAGCTCATTTGGCTAGTGACTTCATGTACAAGGGCAGCTTCTGGATGACCCTTGAGCTTGTACAAACTTCCTTCCTCTTCACCAATGACAATTGCATCCTTAATAGATTTACCTTTGGACCACATTAATACTTGTCCATCAATGAATGCAACTCTATAGCCTTTCTTGTCCAATGTTGAGATGGAAAGCAAGTTCTTCTTCAATCCTGGAACATACAAAACTTCCTTCATCTTCATGGGGGTTCCAGAATCAAGTTTGTAGTTTGCTTCACCAATTCCCTTGATGGGTTATTGATAGTTATCTCCTAGAGATACCTTTTGTGGGGAGGTCTTTTCTTCAAGTTTTGATAGAGTCTTCTTTTGTCCTGTCATGTGCTTTAAAGCACCACTATCGATAACCCATGTACCTTCTCCAGGTGTTATAGATCCAGAGAGTGTGGAGAATAGAACATACTCTTTTGCATCTTCTTCTTCACTTCTTCTAGATCTTTTCTTGAAGAAGGTCCTTTCTTCATCTTCTTCTTCTATTCTAGGTCTTTTCTTGTGAGGCCTTTCTTCCTCTTCAACTTCTTCTTCACTATCATCTTCTGCAAGATGTGCTTGATGTCTTTTGTGGTGAGTACCCTTTTTCTTCTTCAGAGGACAGTCCTTAGCAATGTGTCCTATTTTGTGACAAGTAAAACATTGGAATGAGGAGTAATCTCTTCTTTGATTAGATCCTCTTTTCTTTTGAAATCTTTGTGGAGGATGAGACTCCTTGTGACTATCCTTCTTAAAGTAGGATTGATTCCTTCTTCTCTTGGTGTGGGTGGCCAAGGCTTGGTCATCTTCCTTGAGCAATGATTCTCTGTTGGCAACCCTGGCTTCCTCTTGAATGCAATCCTCCCAAACCACATCAAACTTCATACTTTCTTTTCTGGCACACGTGGTTTGTATGAATAACTCCCAAGGTCTAGTGAGACCATTTAGAGCAGTCATGACTAGTTCATCTTCATCAAGAGTATCTCCAATAGCATCTAGTTGTTCTTTGAACTGAGAAACCCTTGAGAAATAGTCTTGAATAGATTCTACTTTATTCATCTTGGTGTTTTTCAATTGAGCTCTCAGGTTCATCTTCCTGTTGATGTTCTTTCCCTCATATATTCTGGAGAGAGCATCATACATTTCCTTTGGGGTCTTCTTGGATGCCACTTGGGGAATCAAGTGGTCCTTAATAGAATCAGCAATGATTCTCTTTGCCCTAATCAAATCTTTCTTGTACTTCTCTTTAGCTTCATCTTCTATAGGTTCTACAATCTCATCTTTGATATAATGGGAAAGATCATTATCTTCAAGAATGAGACCAATTCTATATTTCCATGAAATTCTCTATACCCTCTAGCTTGTCTTCAAGCTTAGTACTTGGGGCTATTTTGCCCAGGGGGTCACTAAAAATTAAAAATTCCAAAAATGAAAAACTGACCTTACCAGGAGATTGGATTGACTGAGCCGAGGTGACTGATGTACTTACTTTCTGGAAACTTCAATTTTTCACCCTCCAAACTTGACCAACGAACTTTGGATCTGCTGTAGAATTCTAGTTCTAGTTTTCTGGTTTTCTGGTTTTATCGCACTTTTGTCAAACTAGGGTTTGACATTCCTGGAGTTCTACCCAACCAAAAAGTTTGATCTAGGGCTCAAAAGATTGGTTTTGAGAAGGGATATCCAGCCATGTAATCAGAATTCAACAATACCAAATTTGCAGAAACCCTAATTTTCACCGGAGAGAGAGATAGAGATATTTTCACCTTGTGAAAGATGTCCTATTCAGGCTAGCTCTGATACCATGTTAAATTCTAGCATAAATGCACAAGAAAGATCACTGAAAGAAACACAATCACAAGATAGACACAGATATATCCTGGGAAACCCTCATGGGGTAGAAAACCCAACAAAGCTTTCCTCAATATAGATAATCAACCCAATACAAGATAGTAGACCACAACAAGAGCTCCTTCCCCTCCTATGCAGAACTCTCTCTCTCCTATGCGCACAATAGAAGTGTGAGAACAACTGAGTTAAGTGAGGAACAACCTCCTCTACTTATACTTGTTTTCCCACTGACTTTTCACCCTATGAGGCCGACTTGTCAAATTGAGTCTAATAACCTCTGATAAAATAACTTCGGGCCGATCCCCACATAGGAGATCTAATAACCCTAGTTCCCATAATCCAATGGAGGAATAAACATCTCCGGATATACAATAGAGTCCCGTCGGAGGAATAAAACATGTCCGGAATAATACAAATATAATATTCTTTGAAGTTACAATATTTCAACAAAATTAACGGTAGAACTAGGGTAAAATCTTTAGTAACTTGTGTGTTAAGTTAGAGATGTGTTCCGATGTCATAAAATGTGGTAGTTGTCATTACTTGCCAGCACTATAGTCTGAGGGTATTATAGTATTCCATGTACTTATCGGTATATCGAAGCTTTTTCACGTACCAACTAGGTATATCAAAGCTCTTTCACATACCCACCAAGTACTTCGTATACTTGGCATATATCGAAAGGTGTTTCGCGTACTTCGCATATATAGAAAGGTGTTTCACGTATTCGGTAGTATATAGGAAGGTCTCCTGCCATACGGTTGTGCATTAGATAGCACCACTATGGATTTGAGCTCCCGTGTACCTTGCGTATATCGGGAGACACCATTGGGATTCCTGAAACCAACTGAGTTAACCATTTGGCCGTCTTGGCAGAGAAATACACAGAGAACAACACTCAGGGAGATTACTACTCACGTACTGTCCAGGTAGTTTGGTATTCAGGAAAGCGTACAGTCCCAATCCTCCTTGTCGTGTTTTACTATTGGACCTTGCGGTATATAGCGATTTGTGAAGCCTTGACAATCCTGTGAGGTTCCAGACTTTTGAATCCACTCCTATCACATAAGTTTGCTTGCGGCCTTAGTTTGTGTAGGATTTTTTCTAGAATACTTTTCTTTTGCTTATCTTACCCTAGGAGAAACTTTTGTTTGAGTCACTTTGGCTTACTTTCCTTGGAGTAGGTCCCATAGTATTCAGAACCTACTGCCCGAATATCCCCTTAACCAGGAGGTAATTTCGAAGGTAAGGATGGACCCACAAGCCACCATCATGTCACGTGAAGTAGAAAACCCTACTTTGAATATTGGAGCACATATGTTTCCTCCAGATTCACCTGCCTCCCACCCCCCGTAGGTTGAAGAGCCATAAAATTCTTCTCCACAAGACTTACCTCCTGTTTTCCTGGGAGAGCCTGGATGAGGATCGATCGAATGGATAAATCCTCCCCAAGATGACCCTGTAGCAGTCGTTGGTCCAATATCAGCTTATTGGACATCATCTATAGGCCACCCCATGGCCCATTGTGCCATTGCATCCCCGCCCAGTTGGCCTACTCCTGAAGAGTTTTTTGGACCCATTCATGATCGCTTGGATCAATTATGTGCTAGGGGTGATGAAATTCGAAGACAAAGTATTTCACGAAGGGTTGAAGATCGACGTTACCTTCTTATCAACCACTCCCAAGTCGTGTTTTATATTATGATTCACCAGAATCATCCACACAACATGTGACCACTTCTGAATCTGGTCAACCATCATTTCCTGCACATACACCTCATAGACAGGAGACCCGTTCCATTCCTCCAACGACCCAACCTGTTGAAGGACAACGGTCCAACACACTTGTTACTACCACGGTTACATTACCCATTCCTTCCCCACCCCAAAACTCGTGGGGAGGATACTCGTTACCCCCTAACTTCCGTACGGGTAATGTTAATACTACAGTTGATAATCAACAACCCGTGTTGGGAAAACCTTTGATTAGTGGTCAGCCAGTTGTTGCTAGGGGGAAACCCCCATCTCTTAACCATAATACTAGAGGAGGAGTTCCCATCGGTCCTTCTGTTGGAAATTCCTTACCTCCCAGACATTCCACCATAGGATTATCCCATGTTGAGGGACCATCATATGTAATTCAACCACCATGGATTCAAGTGTATCCAGGTTATCTTAACCCTGCATCGGGACAACTCAATCCTGGAAACACACTCTATGGGGTATACTAGCCCAGAAATCCATACACTCTATGGGGGAAACAAAATGTTTTACAACATGGACCCTGACCTACAGTCCCTCAAGTCCCACCACCCCCGTTTGGTCCACCCCCACCTCCCATTGGAGGTGGCAGGCCCACACACAATTTCAGATGAGGCGGACCTCTACCTTCTTGCAGAGGACCACCTCATTCTAGTTATCATGTCCCACCCCCCCTGGAAGCAGAGGTGGAGGTCCTCCCCCTTTAGGTGAAGGCGGAGGACCACCCCCCCCCCGATGGTGGAGGACCATCCCATCCTAATGGTGGTGGTGGAGGACCATCCCATCCTAGTGGTGGTGGTGGAGGACCATCCTACCCTAGTGGAGGTGGCGGAGGAGGCCCTTACCCTTTCAGAGGACCATCCCATCCTGGTGGAGGTGGTGGAGGACCACCCCATCCTGATGGTGGTCGTGGAGGACCATCCCATCCTGGTGGTGGTGGTGGAGGACCATCGTAACCTGGTGGTGGTGGTGGAAAACCATCCCATCCTGGTGGTGGTGGTAGAGGACCATCCTACCGTGGTGGAGGTGGCGGAGGAGGCCCTTACCCTTCTAGCGATGGCGATGGACAACCACCTCCTCCCAACAAAGGTGGTGGAGGTCCATCCTATCCCATTGGTAGTGGCGTACCCCCACCATTTGGAGGTGGCACACCCCGTCCCGGCAGAGGAGGCGGGCCCCCACCTTACTGTAACAATCCACCTTATTATGGTAATGGACCACCTTATTATGGTGGAAGACCTACCTATTGTCTGGGCGACACACCCCCTTATGGTTAGTTCCCTCTAGGGACACCTTACAATCAGTCCATTCAAGGTTCTAATGGTCCGTACATGCCTTATCAGTACTATCAGTACCCCTAGCTGAACCAATAGCTGGCCTTTTGGGCTAGTTTGGACTTACCCGACTTGTCTCGTCTGACAAATGACCCCATCTTCCATGGGCATAACTGGCGCCCATTCCAGTTAAGTTACCATCATATATCCCCAAATTTGATGGAAAGCCTGGTGAGGATCCTAAAAACCATGTGATGACATACCATTTATGGTGTTCATCCAACTCCTTGATGGACGACTCGATCCGTCTTAGGTTATTTCAATGGACTCTCATTGGCCCAGCTGCCAAGTGGTACATTGAACTACCACCCAATTCGTTTCCATTTCCAATATCTTGATATGTCATTTTTGACCCACTTCCAATTACCCATCCGCTATGAGACTAGTACAAACTTATTGACCTCCCTTCGTGAGAACACTTCCACTCATATTTCAGATCATATTCATGAATGGTAGCAAAGACGACGTCTCATTAAGGCTCATATTCCCGACCAAATATTAGATGACTGGTTTACAAAGTCACTTTTACCTATCGTAGCTCGAGACGTAGCTATGGGAGGAGCTGTCATGGAGGAACATGCTATTTCCCATTCCCATTACCTAGAATTGGTCTATGCTCAATCAAGCACATTGTATGAAATTGTTCCTCACGCACCTCGCCTTACGTATGATCCCGTGAAACCACCCAAGGGACCACAGGCTGATGGCATCATCGGTTCCCTTGCCTCCCATCCTTCTACTCAAACTGTTGGATCGTCGAACCCCCAGGGTTCCTCCCCATCCCCAATGTAGGCTAGAAACAACACTACCAATTCCACCACTCCTGCCTCCACCGAAGAGGTGAATTTTGTGAAATCATCTTCATCTCAAAAGTATGGTGGTAAGAAGAATAACAAAGGGAAACCTAAGAGATATTCTAACCAATAGGAGCCCAAGCCCACTTAGGAAGGCACCAAATAGAAGAGGAAGTTGAAGTATCCTTGTTTGTTGTGCGGTGGAGACTATTTCTCAAAAGAATGTCCCCACCAAGATGAAGTTCAGAAGTTTCTCAAAGGAAAATCTACTACCGCAGTTCTCAACGATCTCTTCCCACTCAAAACCAACAACTAATCACACACACCTCTCCTTCCCAAGGAGAAGCATCCTCCACCAAGCATGTTCTCATGATGTGTAGTGATACCATCAACTTGAACACGCGTTCTTGTTCGTATGACCCTGTCCTGCCGAAGGAACCCGTTGGAAGTAATACTGAAAAAGCTTCCACTTCGATTCCCGATGTCACCATACCACATGCTTCTCTCACGATTGAGAAGCCCTCTTTAGAGTCAGTGTTGCATCCGCCCAAGAGCATGATTAGAAAAGTTGTTTTCAATCCCAATGCTCGGGTTGCTCAGAACTACAATATTGTAGAGGACCTGGCACAAGCTCATTGTGCTATGTCAATGATTGAGGTCTCGCAGAACTGTCCTAACCAACGCAAGACTATCCTCGCTGCCATCGGCACAGTTGATCCAGATTCTTCGAATACCATCATGTTCTAGATGGAATAATTTAAACCGATGCTTTCCCATCAGTTGGCATTTCAAGTTGCCACAAAAATTGTCGGGAAGACAATCCATCGTACTGTTTTGGATGAAGTTGCCTCTACTTTAGTCATGTTGATTTCTTGTTGGAGAGCCATTGGCTCTCCTGAGTTGAACCATTCTCATACCACCTTGAAAGCATTTGATGGACGTGGCTTTCAACCTCATGGGATGTTACAAGCCGTAATAGTCGAGTTGGGGAGAAAGACTACAACCATTAATGTGGAAGTGGTCGTTGCCCCGTTAGATTATAACATTCTACTTGGTCGTAATTGGTTTTATGCCATGACTGTGGCCGCATCATCTGTCTTTCGCATAGTACAATTCCCCCATCAAGGACAAATTGTTACTGTCGAACAACTGGATTTCTGTACACCTGACACCGCTACTCATTAGGGTGATATTGTTCCATTACTTAGATAATCTTCGCATCCTTATGAGAGCCTGGGGGTTGGCCTCATCAAGGACTCATCCCTTATGGGAGTTTCTCCAACCTCAGATCCCCCAAATAATGTTTCCATGGTGAACATGATCTCCTCTCGAATTTCATCTATCCCCAACTCTACTGATCAATGGCTTCTACTTTATGAAGACACCACACACTTGATTGGAGACACTATGCCTCTTTCACCCATTGAACTCACTTATGAGGCTATCCAGCCAGCACCTGAGGACTACTTGGCCGTGGCCTCCACCTCTTGTTGTCTATAGCGGACATCATCCCTACCCGATCCTCTACCCTAGACTTTTCATTATGATGAGTGCATTATGGAAATCATCAGTGTGGATGACCCTCCATGGGAAGACCTCCATTATCGTCCGTCTTTCCTTCATTCATTGGATGCTGTGGAGAATATCATCACCACCATCTTTACACCAGATGTCTACCCTTGCTCTCAATCCTTGATACTCATGTGTCGAATAGACTCTGAAGGAAACTTGGCCAACATTGAGCCTACCATCTTGGTTGACATATCGATTACTCTTGGTGTAGTGGAACACATTCGTTTAGGCCATAAGTGTTCCCCTTAAGAGATTACAATGTTCATGGACTTGTTCAAGCAATGTCGAGGCCTTGTTCAAGCAATGTCGAGATGTGTTTGCTTGGACTTATGAGGAGATGCTCGGGATAGACCCCGCTATTATTTCACACACTATTTAAACCTATCCTGATGATAAACCAGTCCGACAAAAACTGCGGCCGGTACACCCCCGAAAGACTATGAAAATCAAGGTAGAGATTGAAAATCTCTTGAAAGTTGTTTTTATTTACCGTGTCCCGTTGACAGAATGGGCCTCAAACGTCGTCCCTATAGCTAAAAATCAAGGTACCATTCATGTCTGCGTTGATTATCGGGATCTTAACAAGGATTGTCCTAAGAACAATCAACCGACTCCCTTTATCGACCAGATCATCGACAATTACGCAGGAAGTGTCATCTTTTCATTTGTGGATGGATTTTCCAGCTACAACCAGATTGAGATCCACTCGGCTGATCAACATAAGACCGCTTCATCTATCCTTGGGGTACATTTTCTTATTGCAAGCTCCCTTTTGGTCTTAAAAATGCACGTTCCACATTCCATCGGGCCATGTCGTATGCCTTTCACGACCTGAAGGACTTTGTGGACCCTTACTTGGACAATTTACCTACCCATTCATGGCAGTGCAAGTACCACATTGACCATCTGACGGTGGTATTCCTCAAATGTAGGAGGTATAACATCCATTTGAATCCTCACAAGTTATCTTCTATGTCGAGTCTGGATGCCTCCTTGGTTTCATAGTCTCGAAAGATGGGATCCTCATTGATCCCCTGAAGGTGGAAGCCACTGTCGCTCTCCCACCTCTCACCGACATTACGGAACTTCAAAGTTTGCAAGGGAAGGAAACTTATTTAAGGTGTTTTGTCTGTAATTTCACGCAAAAGACGCAGGGCTACATGAGATTGATGAAGAAGGATTTCTCATTCATATGGGACGACCAAGCTCAACAATCTTTTGAAATCCTAAAACATGCCATCACGCATGCCCCTGTGCTCCAACCGCCCAATTACTACAAGGATTATATCCTTTATCCTGCCACTTTTTCTACTACAATCTCCATGGTCTTGGTACAAGAAGACAATAACGTCCAGGAAGATGTGATTTATTACTTAAGTAAAGGTCTCATTGACACCGAAACATGTTACTCACATGTTGAGAAAATCCCTCTCGCGACAGTTATTTCCATCCAAAAGTTCTGACATTACATCCTGCTTCATACTACCACCATCATTGCCAATTCAAAACCCATGTACCACGTTTTGACACATCAGGTGCTTGGGGGAAAGTATTCACACTGGATCGTGATACTTTCATAATTTGATCTCCTATTCGAAAAAGATAAGTCTAAAGAGTCTTTGGTGTTTGCTGAGCTGATCTGTGATCTTCCCCGTCCTAATGTAGAATTTGAGCCCACTGATTATCTTCCAGACAAATCATTGTTTCTCATTAGCATGTTTGATCCATTGTATGGAGATATCGCTTTATATCTTTAGACCCAACGTTTCGGTCCCCAACTCTCACGGGACAACCATTGTCGAATAAGCCACCATGCAAAGTATTATCCGATCATCAGTGATACTTTGTACCGCCGTGGTATCGATTCTATTCTTCGATGTTGTCTCACTCATGAAGAGGCTGAAAACATTCTAAATGACTGTCATGTTGGGGCATGTGGCACTCATCTCTCTGGGATGGCTATAGCCCAGAAGATACTTCGTGTAGGATATTTTTGGTCATCTATCTTTAAAGATTGTATAGAGGCCGTCAAAAAATGTCCTCCATGCCAGCACTTCCAAACTAAGGAGCGCACCCACCCAGCCCCGTTACACTTGGTTATTGTCATTGGCCCCTTCGCTAAATGGGGCATTGAATTCATAAACTGTAAGCCTACCTCGTCCGGGGGGCATGGTTACATCATAGTAGCAGTGGATTACTTCACAAAGTGGACCGAGGCTATGCCTACATACACAAATGATGGAAAAACCGTCACACTCTTCATGTTTAATCATGTTATAGCGCGGTTCGGATTTCCTCAAGCTATAGTTATTGACGATGGTTATCACATTATGAATCACATGGTTGATGAATTGAGCACTAGATTGGGTTTCTTCCATGAAAACTCAACACCGTACTACCCACAGTCCAATGGACAAGTAGAGGCCATTAACAAGGTCTTGAAAATCATGATCCAACACTTGGTGGGTACACACAAGTCCAACTGGCATAATATGCTCTTCTCCGCACTTTCGTCTTATCGAACTTCTGTCAAAACCGCCACTGGATTTACCCCCTTCCAATTAGTTTATGGATCGGAGGTAGTCATATAGATTGAGTGCGAGATTCCATCCCTCAAACTCGCAGTTGAACTTCTCCCTAACACTACTGCCGAGGAAGAACGCTTCCTCTA
Source organism: Larix kaempferi (assembly GCA_027924585.1). Classification (NCBI taxonomy): domain Eukaryota; kingdom Viridiplantae; phylum Streptophyta; class Pinopsida; order Pinales; family Pinaceae; genus Larix; species Larix kaempferi. The sequence goes on along the minus strand of BSBM01000010.1, from coordinate 8,391,700 downwards.
CCTGGAAAAACTTGACGAGACACGCCGCGATGCCACTCTTGCCAATGAAGCTCATAAGAAACGCATCAAAGCACAATATGACAAGTCGGTAGAACCTCGCATCTATAGCGAGGGTGATTTGGTCCTTACTTATGACCAAAGAGATGACAAGCTGGGGGCATGAAATTTTGAGTCCATGTGGCATGGAACCTAAATAGTAAAGCACGCCCTAGAGAATTCCAAGGATGATACAATCCAACCACATTCTCGAGGACTGAAGTCACTGGATCCATTCTGGACTGAAGTCCAGGGATGATGCAATCGCATTGTAACATCATCATCATCACATTATTAGACACAAGATTCTATGGATCCCTTTAGGCCATGTGTCCAGGGATGATACAATCCCACTACAACATCATCATCATCAACATCAACACTTCTCCCCCTTTCAAGGAATGGTCCTTTCGAACCACACCAAGCTTGTCTCAGAATTACTCAAACTTTACTCAAGACAGAGGCTTAGTCAACACATCAACAACTTGATCATCAATGCTCACATACTGGATCTTTATAGCTCCCTTCTGTAGCATATCTCGTATATACAAATACTGGATTTCTATGTGCTTTGACTTGTCATGGAACACTGTGTTCTCCATCATATTTATACAACTATGGTTGTCACATAGAATCACCGTGGTATCCAACTCCAGGTCAAATAGTCTTGACATCAACTTCGGAAGCAACATGGACACACAACTAGCAAAACTAGCTACTATAGACTCTGCTTCAGCTGTTCTGAGAGAAACACTGGACTGCTTCCTGCTAAACCATGAGATCATGGCGGATCCCAGACAATAACATCCATCGTAGGTGTTCTTCCTTTCTGAGACACTTCCAGCCCAATCTGCATTTGTATAACCATAAAATCTATAGTCATGATCTCCAACATAGTATAGACCAAAGTATATCGTACCTTTCAGGTACCTCATCACATGCTTTGCAGCTACCAGGTGAACATGTCTAGGCTCAACTAGATACTAACTTAGGGTGTTCACAACAAAGCATATATATGGCCTCATATTCGTCAAATACATCATCTGTCTATAAACTGTAGAAATGACCATCCATCATCCTGGATCTCTACTTCACATTTTCCTTAGCTAAGGAAAAATCTCAGCCACATATCTAATCACAAGAATCATGCCAAGATTCTTTAACTCTGATATCTACTCCCTTTGAAGTGGAGTCTTCTACATCTAAGTATTGTCCTCCCTCTATGACTGAACATCATGCACACTCTGCATTTAGTGATCTTCTGCATATCTATCCGTTCTATCTCCCGTCTGATGGGTCTACTGATATGAGCCTCAAGATCACTCGAACTCTATGGTGAGTTCCTTCTTGCATCCATCTGAGAGAAGCATGCCATTTGTATATAGAAACCATCTTCAACCTTGTAGAAAAGGTTGAAATCCGCATCACCCATGGTGATCATCAAGCTCATCAAATGACTATCGATCCTGGGTACCTGTTGAACACATACAAAGCCTTCTTCAATCATGTGATTTTCTTTCAAATCTTGGGAATCATCCATGGGTGTAATCTATCTCTGGAAGTGTGTCTAGCCATGAGCCTTGCTTTGTACTTCTATAGTATGTTTGATTTGTAAGTCTTCTTGTTGAACAGTCATCACTTGTTCTTCGAAACAAGTGCTCATCATCCTTCTTTTGTAGATCATAGCACACGATCTTTCCTACAAATCAAATTCAATTAGTAACACTTCATAATCATCAAATCATGTTGACATTTCAATGATAACCTATTATGCATACTAATATCATTCACATTGTTATGCAACTATATTGACCAATACTTTGGCACAACACTTTTCCATATCTTGTATGCAAACAGTGGCTATCTAGATGCCTTCCATCTCTACCAGAACATACTATCAAGAGCGTGCACAACTCCCAGCATGTTAGCAAAGAGGTTTCATTTTAGACGAGCAACAATGGAATGTTTTTCCAACTTACCCGTCATATGCATATTAGCAGTATTTTGTTCAATGCTATATGAATTCTTACACTATGCATGATATATTTCCTGATTCTAGGAACACAAATATGCATACAACTATTATGAGAAATATCATTAACTATTCATATATTCAAGAAGTAATTCAACTAACAACTCAAATACATATCTTTTATGTTTGTGTGGTTGCCTCCCTCTTGATCTCTATTTTCCCTTTATGATAGCATCATGATTATATGTCTTTGAACTTCTATCCATCCTGTACCACTATGCATGCTTAAGTGTGCACAAGTTTCATCATTGTGTCATCCTCAGGATCTCATACATAATCACACATTCATTAGTATAATCTCAATAAGAATAAAAAAACTACAACCCCAAATAATCTTAAACACGTACAATCATAATCATTAATCAAACTAAGAAACACAATATGCATAAAGCCTTGATTAGCTAAACTCTATTTTCAGGAATAATCATTATCAACCATATGAAAGTATACTTATCTAAGATCCTAACACAAAGTAGGATTCTAACTCGATATAAGGAAACATACATGGATTAGCATGCTTGCTAGTTATGTCTAACATACCCAAACAATATCTTCTTTGTTCTCTTCAATGATTTAGAGACCATGTGCTAGTAACCTGCATATCTCATAAGTTAAGCATAGTAGAACCAAATCATACATACCTCGTAAGTAGAGATTCTATGTGATCAAATACTATGGATGAGTCTTTGTCTTCATGTCATCATGGTCATATATTCTTTATCTAGAACTTGATTTGTCTTTCTTCATGTACCTTTCATGTTAGCAGACAACATCATCCTCATACAACACCATAAGTGCATTAGTACAATCATAAGTGTCATAACCCTTAATCAATGAATGCATTCTATCATTCACATGCATTCATAATTTTACTAAGGTGATCAGACAAATATAAAATTAATCATGATTGTACTAACCTCAATAATGTGAATACAAACATATCATGAACTTAATCATCAAATAAATAAAACATATTTCAAAACATACCTGCATCTCCTCAAGTCATACCTGTCGAGATTGCTTGTAGTCTTCTCTATAAGGGTAAAACCCTAATCGTCTAAGGTAGATCACTTGTAAACATCTTATATAGATTCATGGTGCTATTATGATAGAATACCAATTCCATTTAAACCTCCTTCATTTCTTCCCTATGAGTCTCCCAACTTTGCTAGGGTTTCTTCTTACTTGTAGAACCCAAAAAACCCTAATTTTCAATCACCTTCCTACTACAACATTTGATGGAAGATTAATATATATGATGAAGGGATTCCAAATCCATTTTCAAATTTTCCAATGTTTCATTCGGTGTCTCCAACATTGCATCAGGTCCTTCCATACCTAAAAAAATGAAAACCCTAAGTGAGAGCTTCTTCCTCCTCTTCTTTGATTTCCTCCATTGAGCTATTTCATATGTGCCTTATTGTTTCTAGTGTATCTCTGAAATTTTGGATCCTCAAGTTCAGAAACATCTTCCTATGGTATCCTGACTTGTCATCTTTCCAACCCCATAGATTTGAGCTTCATTGGATTCTCCATGAGAGAGATATGCTAATTTTACCAACATGACCTGTTTATGGTATGAAACATCATAGCAAACTTGTACCTCGTTCCACATGTCACTGTTTCAACTTTGACCTCTGATACTCGGACCTTTGAAAATAAATTTTGTTCCCTAACTTTCACTTGTTACAGAATTCAATTTGGAGCTTCCTAGCCTGATATATGACCTATTTCCCTAGGTCACCTGTTTATGGGATGAAACAACATAGCTTACTTGTACAACGTGCCACGTGTCACTGTTTCAACCTCATCCTCTGATACTCGGACCTGTGAAACTATAGTCCATTCCCTAACTATAAAATTTTACTGAATTCCATTTGGAGATTCCTATCCCAGTATATTACCTTTTTCCCTAGGTCACCTATTTAGGGATGCATTTTGGAAGAGGCGAAAACTATAACTTGTACGGATCACATCTCACAAAGTACAACGAATATGAGGCTAAAACTCGGACACAAGGTACATGAACATTTTATCTTTGGTCTGTCTAGATTTCAGATCCTGAACCTTCGCCAAAAGTGATTTATAGCTAAAATTCCAATATGACTAGGTTTTACTATACAAATCCCTAGCTTTCAAATTGTCACAAGTGAAACAAGTGTCGTAAATGCCATACATTTTCTTCTTTCAGGATAGCTCTAATACCATATTAGAATTCAATATGATAAGATGTATAACATTAGTGTTCAATTCAATTTCACAACAATAGCATATACAGGATCACTGAAAGAACAACAAGCACAACATAAACACAAGAGACACAAATTTATCCTGGGAAACCCTTTAGGGGAAGAAAACCCAGCAAAAATTCCTCAATATAGATGATCAAAAGTAGAAAGACAAAACCCCAAACAAGTGCTCCTTCTCCTTGCAGATATCGCTCTCTCTCCATTGCGAATTACACAAGTGAGTGTGTGTGTGAATGAATGAATAAATGAGAGACAGTAGCTCTCTATTTATACATTCACTTCTACTTTAATTTTACAACTTGACATGTCGACCTCAACTAACTTTACCACTCAACTAATGCTGACTAGGCTGACTCCTCTAGGGGAATTGAAAACCCCATTACATTTGACTCTAGGGAATATATTGCCCAGACTTAAATGGGAGGATTTACCTCATGACTCTATGATGACCAAACATCCTGACGGAGGAATAAAACATCTCCGAATAAATTAAAATAATAAAATACAATAGAATATTCTTCGAAGTTACAATATTTCAACAGATGTTTGTTGATTTGCAGTTGCTTTCAAATCTATAACAAACATTCCACCTCTAGTATCTATTATCTCAATTCTATAGTTCTAGTTAAGCTTGTGATGAAGATGAATTCCAAGGTATTTGTATCATAAGTCACTTCCTCCAAGTTGTTGTTGTCATACATGAAATTAGCATAAGTGATCTTTTTGGGGATTTGATTATCATAACCTTTTTTTTGTAAGTGTTAATAATCATACCCATACTAGAAAAAAAAATGAGAATATTTAGTTGCTTTTCAAGAACATAGGAATCCTCACCATAAGAACAATATCATAATCTATAGAAGAATGATGATAACTATATCATCCAAGTCATATCGAAACAACTCGCATCTTTCAAACAATCCTCTATATTTTCAATGTATATATAAAAAATGATAGGGGATAGGGAACAAAATTACCTTGACTCCTATATTACAATTAATTTCTCTCTCTCTCTCTCTCTCTCTCTCTCACACACACACACACACACACACACACACACATTTCTGCTTATAAAAAAACTACATTCAGTAGATGCTTAAACAGATTTCCATCTTGTTGTCAATATTTTGAAAATATTTTCCCAAGGAAGATTACATTAAAAAACCTCACCTAGTGGTGAGTTACATCCTCAGCAAGAAGCCACATTCCCTTATATAATCAATCTAGAAAGACATATGTTTCTTATACACCCGTCCACATGTAGATATAATATTTAACTAAATGATCTAGAATAGTACAATATCATACAAAAAAGGCTTTGTATATGAGAACGTTAAGAGAAACATATAATTCCCGAATCACTCACAAAGATCATAGAAAATCGGTTGGATTAGAAAAATCCATAATTTACCATCCTCATCTTCTCATATTTGCTAGTTCCTAGGAACTATATTCAGTCCTTCCATAGAGAGACCATTTTCTATTGTATTTCATTCTCTAAATATATGTTGAAAGGATATAGATTGAAATTTATACTTTTGTGCCATGATTTCATCCAGGACATGATGCAAAGTAAGATTTTTGCAAACGTATTCACCTATCATCCATCTGATAACAACCTGGGAATCTCCAAAGGCATGGACTTTTCGTGGTCCATTATCCCAAACAAGGTTGAGTGCCATCTTGAAAACCATAATTTCTGCTAAATTATTAGACCCTCTACCAATCCTTTCTTTAAAATTTAAACCCAATGATGATTTGGCAAATGAACCACACCACCCGCACCACAAAGCGTCAGGGATCCTTGCACAACTCCATCAAAATACAACCACACCCCAGAATTGTCTATCATTTTTGTATCTGGAGCTCTTGAAGCCTTTACAAATTTACATTGATCAAAGATATTTAGAATATTGATTGATTGCACACACACACACATGCACGCGCGTGCGCACATCCTCGGTGTCCCTAGCTTCATCGATAGATGGCTACATGTACTTTTTCTAATCCACTTGTAGGGAAACCATAGGTTGTTGTTTCACAACATTTCTCGAGGGAAGCATGGATCAAGTAAGATGATTCCTCAAACTAAAATTAACTATATATATTATTTCAGTTCTGTCAAAGTGAGGAGCCATCTGACTTAAATGTGTGTGTGTGTCTATATATATATATATATATATATACATAATTTCAGTTCTATCAAAATGAGCCATGTCACATTGTGATTTACAAGTGGAGCCAAAAAACAAAAGCAGATGGCCACATCAAGTTAGTGACACTAAGCATGATACTTATTCTCAAATTGAATATGAAACATGACTCATACTTCCCTTGTAGGAAGATGAAATAAGTAAATATCAATAGATATCACTCGGGCTAACATGCCATGCATTCAATACTTCCCTTTTGTTCAACACTTTCTATAGCTCTCATCCTAGCATCAATAGTATCGCTTGCTAGATACCCTCTCAGTCATGCTTATATATATATATATAAACAAGAGCCACGAGGTGACAATGTCCCTGAAATTGCCAATAGCTCTTGCTAGAAGATGGTAGCTATAGAAAAAAAAGGTAGAAGTTAATTAGATTCATTTGCCATGTGATTCACTAAGTTCCTTCTCAACTAATTATTGGTTCATATAAATTGGAAGCAAATTAACTAGCTCATGCAATACTTGAAAACCCTAGGGCAATGTCCCTGCCATTGCTAAAGGTATTACTATAAGATGAAAGCTAAACTTAAAATTGGTAAATACTATGTTTTTTCTCTTTTAAATATTTATAACAACTTAAATTTATGATAACTAATGATTTAAGAATAAAAATAAAATTATAAATAATAATATGTATTTTTTTATTAAAATAAGATTATAAACAATAAAATTGTACATATTGAAAAAAATTGATTCAAATTTGTATATCAAACACTAACCATTATCATTTTAAAAAAATATAATAAAACAAAAAAGTTTACTAAAAATAAATAATTAGAAAACAAAATAAAACAAGGAAAAAACCGACCCAAAGTGCATAAATTTAGCAATCTCAACAACAATTGGTAGGGTGAAAGTTGATTTTAATGTTATATCATACAGACTCACATCAGCATGCACATATTTCCATTTTTGTACACTGTCATGCCGTGCTTCCACTTTGTGTGATTTCATTTGCTTTACTGGCCAGGTTTGTTGGAAACGTAGCCAAAGCTAAACACTAGCTTGTGGTCCTCATTTGGTCGAATATTTTAGCAACAAAACCTTATAAAATCATCATCTTTTCCACATTTGAAGCTTGACAAATAAGTAAATATGATTTAATAAGGAAATTAAGTACAACTTTGTAAGAAAGTGGAGGGAACATCATTTGAGTTAGTAATTGATTTCAAGAAAACAAATATCCTATTCAAGTAATGATGAAAGAATAAGAGGAGTCCCAATTACTCTTGGCATTTTAATGTTTTTATTATTCTTTTTATTTATTGTCTTCATATTAGTGGAAATTTAAATGAAGCTTTTATTTACCATTGTCTTCATAAGCATGGTTTTGATTATTATTACTTTTTAATGCTTTTATTATTCTCTTTTATTTATTGTTTTCATACTAATGGAAATTTAAATGAAGTTTTTAATTACTATTGTCTTCCTATCATGGAAATTCAAGGAAGATTTTGATTACTATTCATATTAATTTAAATTTTAAATAAAATTAGTTAAAATTTTAAATAGTAATTGAAATGGTTGAAACAATTAGTGTAAGTACCGAAGTCCAACAAAAGTAATGCTACCCATTGAGACTTCAAATGAGAATTCAAATTGTATTATAAACTAGCAACTGCACTTTGGGGTGTAATAAAAAAATGCTTTATTGAAGGGGAGGGTGAGAGGGTGGGAGATGAAGAAGGCCAAGGAAAAATAGGCTATTGGAAGGAGAACCAAAAAAAAAGTGAAAACATGAGACTTGATACAATATATTCAAAACATTAGGTTATTCACATTATTGGAAATAACATTATTGGCATTGTGCATGTGGAAATATTCATTATTGGACTCTCTAGCTTTGTGCAAACTTTAGAGAGTCCAAATGGAATTGAAGATATAGTATCAAAATGATATTGATATCGGTTTGAGAGATTGTGCAAATCAAACAATCAAACATATTTTTGAATCCAAACCCACACTAGAAAGAAACCATACTAGATTTTGTTAATAATACAATCTCTTTTTGGTTTAAATGATAATACTCTATGATACTTTCTTAAATCATTACATATTACATTTATAAAAAAATAAAAAAAATTCATTTTAAAACATTATAAATATGATTATAATATCAAATATGTTTATAAAAATATCCATCTATCCATTTAGATATTTCTTACAAAAGTACATCATATCACTAAATATTAGCAAAATGAATTAATAAAAATAATAAATTTTGATAAAAAAAATTCACATGCAACAAATAAAAGTGAAAAATAAAATATTAATATGGCATAAGATTTACAAATATTAAAAGAGTAATTTAGTTTAAATTTTCAATTATCTCAAAAATATTTACAAAAATAAAAAATAATAATTTCAATTATATAATTAATTTTAACTAAAAAAATTGAAATATCCTAATACAAGTTAAGATAAATGACCTCTAATATGTTACACTATGTAAGTATTCAACGAGAAAATTGCCTATTGATGTTTGGTCAAAGATAGGAGAAAACAAGGAGGTCATAGAAAGCAAGAGAAATTTCCTATTGATGTTTGGTCAAATATAGGAGAAAACAAAAAGGTCATAAAGAGCAAGAGAAAAGTGCCTATCAATGCTTGTTTGGAGAAAACAAAACAAAAAAGTCATAGAGAATACATAAAAAAAAATTATTAATACTTGGTCCAAGATAAGAGAAAACAAAGAGAATAATAACTACCAACCTTTTACATCAAACTCATTACATTTTCAATTTGAACATAGCTATTTTGGAGATGACCAAACCTCTACAAATGTTTCAATTACTAGTGATTAAAGTAATTACTAGTGATTAAAGTAAGATACTTATTTTATAATTAAATTATTATATATATGGTTTCCAACTCATTATAATTGTAAATATAATTTATAAAACGTTTAATAATAATAAGTTGAAACTTTTATAAATAACCTTCATATGCTATGGCATACATTTTCAAGTTGCACATATTACATGATTTTCTCCATTCACACATTAAAGGGTGACAATGATTTCCCAAAATCCAAGATTGGAGTTGTGATCGAGATTTTTGTCTTTTTATGCAAAGGACGAAACGTTGTTGGAGCCAAGACATATTTACAGGGATATACTTAAAAACAAGACATATTTACAGGGATATACTTAAAAACAAGATTAGAACGGAGAACTAGCGATCACAGGCGTAGGATAAAAACAAACTAAAATGTCTTTTTTTTTGGGTGATTTTTTAATTGATTTTGGTTTAAATTTAGTCTGAAAATTGCAATTTCTGCAATGCTGTAATTTTAGTAATTATGATGATTGATCTTAAATTAAATGCGTGATTTTAAAATTACCAAACAATTTGAACAACCAAAATTACAATTTAGACAATTCTTCATCCGCTGAATTCAGACGATTGGGAGCATTTTGGTGGTTCATTATACTACTTCCCGATCACACTTCTTGTTTTTAAAATGCGTTCAATATTTTTCCTTTATTTATGCGAATGACAAGAAAGATCTGCAAAAGCTACCTGCAAACGGTCATGAAAGACACATATGTCAATTGGAGCGCGAGCCGTCCATTATATAAATGCATGGATTCTCGAGCTTTTTAGGTTTAAAGTCCACTTGTAAATAATTAGTCTTATGAAGTGTGGCATATTGTTTGACATAAAATAAAACTTATTGAAGCCACCATATCAGTTCTCCACCATTGTTAATGAAGTGTGGCATATTGTTGATGTAAAATAAAACTTATTGAACCCACCATATTAGTTCTCAACCTATGGTTGTAATTTATAATCGATATATTAAGTGGTTCATGTAATTGTCATATATATGAGTTATCCAAACATTAACTATCCACCTACGCCTTCATTACTTATGGGATATGTGCTCGATCCAATGGTCACAATACGAGCTAGTTATAAATGCTAACACTATATAACTTTGTTCAAACAGCCGGTCATTTAATCTCGACACATGCAGCAACGTTGGGTTTGATTTACCATGCCACCTCTATCGTGTACAACTCCTCGATCGTATTTCTCTTGCAATTCAATGGGATACTAACGTACCTTTGTATTTGTAATTCATATGGGGTTAAGGAAATACTCTACGAATTCTCTGGATATACTCTTTCTATTGAGAGACCACCTCCAAGCCGGGCTATGAGGCCACGAGGAAGAAGGAAACACCTATAGGCTTCTATCTCTCAGTCCACAACCCTCTCTTCTCTCTATGCTTAGCCAAAAGCTTCAGCAAAGCTCTACAGGGGTCTCTCCAAGTCTTCACAACCATGGCACTCCTTCCAACTGCCCCACACAACATAAGGAAGGAATTTCCATTCACTCACCCACAGTTCCCTCACGAAATCCAACCTTACAATGCTTATCAATGTGTGCAGTAAGAGTCCAACCTGTTGTAAGCTATTAGAGAACCTCCCACAACATTAATCCATGGCTTCTCAAGCATCCAAAAGTAGAAGAACTCGATGGGCTCCTACAACATTAATCCATGGCTTCTCAAGCATCCAAAAGTAGTAGAACTCGATGGGTAAAGGTTCCTAGCTTGCCCAATCTTCATGCTCACCTACAACCATCTATTTTCCCTTCAAAAAATGCAGCTATGTCTTCAAATTCGAATTTCTGGGATAAACACGGTCTAGTAATGGACATGAACATCAATGGAAAACTCTACGTAATGTAGAAAACATGCATGAGAGAATGCTCAAAAGAGTGTTCTCTCCAAGAATATGATGTAAGGGTGAAAATACAACGAACATAGCTTCTAAACATAGAATAAATAGGGTTGTTGTCACAATCCCCATGCTTCAATAACTACATGAAGTGACTTTTCCCACCAACCTCACATTTGCATTCAATGATTGGATTTAATAGTCAAGAGAGGGTAACTCGGTTATTTAAAGCACATGGAATATTTTGGATGAGTTACAAGGTTGACACATGCCAACATATGATTTGATTTCCCCATAGGCCCCCTTTCCTCTTCCCCTCTAGTGGAATCATAGCCCCTCTAGTGCTCTTTACAAAACCATCTTGGACCATTTTATTAATTTCCAACATAATATTTACATACATTTTGAATTGCCATAAATAGCAAACCATAAGGTCCAAATAAAAATATATAAATCATACATTCCTAGCCATTCTCTAGCTGGGCCTTGGCCTTGAGCTCCACACTAGGAATCCATACTAGCATATTTACATCATTTACATAAGTTTGATTCAATACATTCCAAGTCAAAACTGGGGGTATTACTCTTTTCCCGCATGCCATTCAATGCAAGATTTCAATGGACATCTACCCGTCGACACTCTTATGAGTGATTCCTCCATCTAGATATTCCTGCCTTCAATTTCTTATCCTGGCACAATTTATATTCCTGGAACACAAGTTTGTAGTCACACAACCTTCAGTTTCTGTTCTAGGCATTGAAGCCTCCTGGAAGTCAATCTGCAATTTCTTGGTATGTTTCAATGTCAGATGCATGGTATGTTTCAATTTCAGATGCATTTGTTTTAATCCTTCAATTTTTCTTACAACAAAATGCTTGTAGATTACATGAAATAAAAAAATTAAGCATCTTCTATTTCTTCTCATATACGTTACAACAGTCCTTAACAAAATCTAAAGTAAAAATTGATCTACTTTTTGTTGCAAAATGTTTTGACAAAGAATGCTTGCAGTAAATCCATGTAAATTTATACAATGTTTGTTCTGTATGTATAGAACAACCCTACGGTGGGTAAATTTTTTTTTCGTTAAAATATAAGACATTTCCCAGATCAACTATGGAGAGGATCAAGTTGAGCCCTACTCTCAGTGTAGATAGTCAAAGACACTATTAAGCTTCAAGATGAACATCAAATGAGTGAACACTCTACATGGCGGGAACATGGGACAACACTACAGGTCATTGTGAAGGGAACTACATACTTGTAAATAGCTCCAAATACTAATGGTGAAACCATACACTGGATTTCAGTTGACCCGCACCATGCCAAGCCAAACAAGGATAGCGGGATTAGAAAAACCAATAGAAAAGGGAAGAGAATATAAAAAATCCATATTCTATCGAAGGGAAAATATTTCCAAGCGAACTAGGCATAGATGGTAGCAACGACAGAGTACCCTAGAGGTCATTGCGAAGGAAACTGCATACCTATAAATAGCTCCAAAGATGAATGGTGAAACCATATGATGGATTTCAGTTGACACGCACCATGCCAAGCCAAACAAGGATAATGAGATTAGAAAAACCAATAGAAAAGGGCAAAGAATATAAAAATCCAAATTTTGTCGAAGGGAAAATTTTACCAAGCAAACTAAGGATAAATGGTAACAACGACCGAGTACCTGGAGCTAGTTCAAACAGTCTCCATACATATTAATCAAAGTATAAACCCCTTGATGAAGTAGGGATCCCCTGAAGTATTTGTGTTAGGTAGCAAAAGAATAAGCCATAGATTAATGTTATGTGAGGTTCTCTAATAGCTTACAACAGGTTGGACTCTTACTGCACACATTGGTAAGCATTGTAAGGGTTGGATTTCTTGAGGGAACTGTGGGTGAGTGAATGGAAATTCCTTCCTTATGTTGTGTGGGATAGTTGGAAGGAGTGCCATGGTTGTGAAGACTTGGGGAGACCCCTATAGAGCTTTGCTAGAGCTTTTGGCTAACCATAGAGAGAAGAGTGGGTTGTGGATTGAGAGATAGAAGCCTATAGGTGTTTCCTTCTCCCTCATGGCCTCATAGCCCGGCTTGGAGGTGGTATCTCAATAGAAAGAGTATATGTTTGACAGAGTGCATACGACTGCGTGGAAAATCACTCTTACATAGCCAGTTGCTTGGATCTTCTTTGCTTAAATATAAGTATTCTTATGTATTGGATGTGCAATGATTTTTATCTGAATTCATGTGATAATTATGCCTATAAATTGCATGTTGTGTGTGTAGATTAAGTTTACTCTGCTGTGTGTTTTTATTCCCATGTCTGCACATGCATTTTAGATGTTGTAAATTCATAATTATGGTTATGCGGAGAAATTTAGAGGCATCGATTTAGTGCATGTTCCCTCTTGTTGGCCGGATTGAGGGATGGGGACATTACACTTCCTCATGTAGAAAGAGTACCAAATGCCCCTCTCACATTAAAGGACCATTATTAATATTTTATATCAACTATTTATGTTTCTTACCAACCCACCAAAGCCTCTGATGCTACATTTTCACCACAAGTGAAGTAGTAAGTTGGGGTGGGGGTTAAAAAGATGAAGCAATGGAACATGAGTATTCATCTAGGTAGTCCACAGTGATTGTTATCTCCGAGTAGCATGGGGTGCACTGTTTTTAAATTCATTCATATGCAATGTTTTAATGTGTACTCCTTTTAGTACTGGTTTCACCTGCAATTACAGAACTCTTGAAAGTTGAAAAACCCATGGATGTGCAATGCAGAGAATCCCTGTGATATGTCTATTGACGGGTTCCTGCCGCTAGGTCCTGGGTACAATTCCCTAGGAATACGTCACCTACACAGGGCCAATGAGAGCTCAGTTAAATTGATGTTTAAAAAATTCAAAAAATAAATTTTAATTTGAACTATAGCTAAACATTAAAAAAATGCAAAATGTTTTGAACTTATCTCGAATTAATGTCTCCAACCGAAAACTATATGTCGGGGACATAGAAATAAATCATTATTAATATTATGTTAGATTCTAGCCAATATTATAAAGTTGTGCCAAATATACATTTAAAATTTAACAGTACTTTATTTTTTTAATCGACATCTAATAATATGGAAAATTTAATATGTAATATAGCTGATTTTATATAATTTTAATTAAAATTAATCCAAATTTAATATTCTCCATTTTATTATATGTATGATATAAATATCTTATTACAAATTAGATTTCTTAAAGTAATTTTTCAACACAATTGATTGGGCTTAATTCTCTAGAACAAACATATTCTAAAAGCATTCTCTTACACTTTTCTATTGTGACAGGTCTATTATATAATGTGCAATTTTGTAATTGAGTAAATAATGATTGTTGAATAGTAATAGGAAATCAAGTAGTGGTAATGAATCAATGTTGAGTATTAATGGAGAATAAATGTTGAGTAATAATGTTTGAACAATTAATTGTTGGTGGTTTCTAACATGTAAAAATGGAAAACCATAAATGGTTTATGGTTTTATTATATATATATATATATAATTATGGAGAATCAAGGTATGACAAAAATTACATAATCTATTCAATTATTACATATTCAATACATTAAGGCTCAACAAGACAATCATGTAACTTACAATAAATGAACCTAGATGGGAAGGATAACAATCATTCATCCCAACCAACCAAGCTATAAGTGCTTGGTTGTAGGTATAATAAGTTGGATTTTATTGTTATGTTAGAAAAATTTCTCTAGGAACTTTATGCCATTGAATACTAATTTTGAGAGCACAAATAATTTGTAATTTATTGTTAACATTTGTTACTTTTCAAATAATACATTCAGTGTGCTTTGGAGCATGAGGTTTTTCTTTCAAGAGGTTTTCCCTAGGAAATCATGTTGTTTAATGATTGCATGTTTATCTATTGTTTATAACTGCAATTGTGTTTATTTATTTTTCAAGACATTTTTCTTGGATTGATTGGTGTAGGAAGCGTATTCTTCAGTTTTACTTCCTTTCATTTGGTATCAGAGCCTGATCACCTTGGATCCAATATATTAGGGGAAATATTTTTTTATTTAATTTGGTTTGAATGGGATCTTGTGTAGAAGAAAATCTTGTTGTCGTGAAATGACATGCACATCTATATTAAACATGGAGAATGTTAATGGAACTAAGTTTGAGCTAAGTTTGAGCCGTGGAAGCTCAAGATGGAGGATTTGATCGTTTATTTGTTGTAATGTCTAGAACCAAACCCATTGGCATGAAAGATGAAGAGTGGGATGTTTTGGAGAGAAAGATGAGAAATCTTACGACACTTTCTTTGGTCAATTTTTTTTTTATTGGATATTCTAAAGAAAAAAATGATGTAAATCTCTTGAAGAAGTTGGGGGATTTTGTACCAAGCTGAATCCATGGTTAATAAACATTTTTTGTCGAAAACGTTGTTCACCTTGAGAATGGGTGATGGACCGATGGTGATTTTGTAGCTGATCATTTTAACATTTTTAATACTATAGGGACCAAGTTGATATCATTTGGAGTGAAAATGGATGAGGAGGCTCATTGTATGACCCCTTTTTCGTTAATTGTTAGAGTTGTGGGACAATTTGGTAATGGCCATCAGAGGCATTGTAAAGAAATTGATGCTTAATGAGGTTGTGGATGATTTACTCTCAAAGGAGGTGAGGTGTAAATATTTTGAATATACCAATGAGGAATTGGTTGTTCATGGATGGTCAAAGGAGAAAGGGAAAAAGAGGAAAGAGCAAAAATCCAAATCCTACGGGAGACCTAAGTCTCCTAAAAAGTCCAAGAAAAAAATGTTGGAAATGTAACAAGGTTTGGAATTTTAGAAGAGACTACAAGGAAGATAAAAGGAAGAATAAGAAGGAGAATAATGATTCTGATGATGAGTCTAAAAGATATTATCATGATAATCGTGGATATTCCTTTATTGCGTCTTTGAAAACCCATTCAGGCTAGAGTGCATGGTTGATAGACTTTGGAACTTCCTTCCATATGAATTCCCGTTGGAACTAGTTTTAAATGTATTAGAAATATGATGGTAGGTTGGTATACCTTGGTAATGTCTCTCTTCTCAACATAGTTGGTTTTGGTGGAGTATTAATCAAATTCCTTCATCAGAGAGAAAAGGGGATTAATGGAGTTCTGCACATTCCAGATTTGGCATGAAAAATACTATCAGTAAAAAACTTTATTGATGTGCATGTGCAAATTGTTTCCTATGACAAAGGGTCTAAAATGGTCTCGATAGATATGATTCTTGCTAAGGGTGCTCATATATGCACTTTGTTCCAACTTGATGCATGCACCTTTCAGTGTAATAGTTCTTAAATTTTTGTAATGAATAGATCTATAGAATCCACACTTTCACATTCAAAACCTATATCTACTTTTGATAGTAATGCTTTGTGGGTACCTAAATGAGCTCTTGCTTCATAAATCAAGTTTCCTATAGATAGGAAAATTCTATGGAACCAAATATTGGGCCATATAGGTGAGAAGGGCTTAAGTGCCTTTAAAAACAAAAATCCTGTTAATGGATTGAATGATTGTTGTCTTGAATTTGACTGTTGTGATCATTGCATATATGAAAACATAAGGTCCTGATAAAATTTATTCTAGTTCTCATCAATATTTTGGGTTCTTGGACTTAGTGCATTTTGATTTGTTTGGGCATGTTAGGGTTCCTTCGATTTCTTAGGCTTTGTATTATATGTCATTCATTGATGATTATTCTAGAAGGACATGGGTGTATTTTATTTGAACTAAAACTGAGGCCTTTAGTCAATTTAAGGAGTTTAAATATCTCTTGGAAAATTAGATTGGTAGGAATATTAAGGTGTTGAGCATTGATAATGACTATGAGTTTTTTACACATAAATTTAATCATCACCATGATAATGAACCATGTACCTTTCATCCTTGCCACAATCCTTGAAGTAACTTTGATAAATATTTCCAGCAAGATGAGAATCATGAGTTTTCTTCCCTCCAAACAACTTATTTGGCATCATTATCGCAATTTGCTCTATGACATCTTTCGACACTCTTCAGTGTCGTAGGTTTCTTTCTAGCAACTTGAGACACCTTCACAACTTGCTTTCATGCATACTGCGACACCCCTAAATGCCACAATTTTCTCTTTAGTAGGGTGAGACACTATCTGTACGGATGGGAAAAAAAGAGGGTTCAAGGAGCTTCTATATAGAAGCCCTTGTGGATGTATATCCCCTCATATTAGAGTGGATATCGTCCAAACTCCTTACTTGTTTTGATCTCACCCTATCCTTCTCCCCTTATCTCTCATCTTCTCCTTATCCCTTTTTCCCTATAAATGCAAGCTCATTCCCATGGGTGAGGGAAGTTAAGAGTTCATATTATCTAAGTGTTGGAGAAATTGTGTTGAACCTTTGATAGCCTATCTCTTGGGAAAGGTGATGAGCTAAGGTAAAGGACCCACTGGAAGGACGTTCAAAATTTCAAGGCATGGTTGTAAGTCTTTTCATTATTTGTTCATAATACAAAAATATATTCTCTTTCCCATAAAAATTTGTCTTATGTGATCTAAATCTTTAGAGCATTTCTCCTTGACTATTTTCTTAGATCTTGTCAAAAGTATATTGTTTCTTTCACTTGTATTTTTTTTTATTGTCTCCAACTACAAATCATCAACCAAAACAAAGGATCTGGAAGCCACAACTAGTGAGGACAAACATCAAACACAAGGTATGATATCTCTTCACTAGTTAATACTTTGATTGTATGATCTAGGGAAAGTGTTATATTTTGTCTCATTTTGTTCTGGATTTGAACCATTCAAACTAGGGAGTTCAGTCTTTGTCCGCATTGATCGAATTATCCATAAAAAATAGTTTTCTTCTATAGAGTTTGATGAGTTTTGTAAGGAGAATGCCATTCAATGACATACGACAACTCCATATAATTTTTAGTAGAATGGAGTTGCAAAATGAATGAATATTGTTGTGGAGAAATTAGCTCAATGATGAGCAAATTCCTCTTTCCTTGTAGGTTGAAAACAAAACAAAAAATGATATTATGATTAGTATGAAAAGTAATTATGTGTTGAAGATAATTAGAAAACAAACCTAAAAATATGAGCTACTAATAAAAAATTCAAGCTAATAAAACAACATTCAAACAAGGAAATGAAGGAAAGATTCAACTTTATTGTAAATGTCCAATGGAAGGCATAAAAACAATGGTATCACCTTGAGTAATGATGCTAAAAGATGGAAGCCGATATTCCATTTGGGGAGGGTCCTTTAATTCTCCAATATGCATTCAAATTAACAAACTTGTGAATGATGAATAACAATGCTTACTCATTAAGGGAAGGAATAAAAAAAGCATGAAGACCAATATATGAAATGCGGGTAGATGAATATTGTGTCTTCTAATCCAATTACTACAGCATAAAATTGCTCTATTAATTTCCTATGAAATGCATGCCCATGAATTTGTTTAATATCCAACTAGAGGTCTTCAAAGAAATGGTTCCAAATGTGAAATCTCCACTCATGAAGTGAATTCCAAGTACAAGAATGTGTCTCATTAAGCCCCAAGTACCTAGTAGGTGAGTTCAATTTTACCTCTTTGGCATCCAATGCACATGGGGATCCGTAATGTGCCAAAATTATGAGTTTGATATTTAGCACAACTGCAAAGATATCAAAGGATATTATATTCCATTTCACTCAGGTTGTATTTCTAAAAGTCATGCTACATGGGAAAAATCCAACTGCAAATTGGTTCTTCCCTTCCATATGTTGACTAATGATGAAAGAAATCATTATCATGAGTTACATATTTTATGGTGTTGATACTTTTAGTAAAAATTGTGAAAATTCCACAAATGTGCAAAACTTAGTATGATAATAGTTTCCTCCTAATGTATGATGTTATGAACAAGATATATAGCTGAAATACATCATCATTTCTTTCCCTCATGCTAACATTTTTTAGCTGAGAGAGTGAGGAAGCAGCTTTGGACAATAAAGGAGAAATCACTGGAGAGTGATGATGACCACCTATACAACAACAAGTTGAGAGGTGATACATAAAATATAATATTTTTACAAACAAGGCATGCATTCCCATGATTGCGGAATTTTGTTAAATTAAATTACAATAGGAGCAGATCAAAAGAATCACTGTAAGGATGGATCTTGCTTCAATTCAAGACCTTAGAGGATGTGCTTCATGATTTTTGCATGATGACAATGATGCCCAAGGGGGTGAACCACTAATAATGTAAACAACCCACTAGGGCGGGGGATTGGATTAGAAAGGGAGGCACCTAAAGGTAAAATATTGCATATATACATATGGAAGTATTCAATTATAACTACAAACATTATAACCACATGAATGTACAACTATCCTCCATGTGATGAATGATTTGGTGTTGATCATACTAGAGAAAAATGAGGCAAAGAGAAATGAGAAATTTTTTCACTCAATTTGCTGTTAACCATTTAGGGGGGGTGGTAACCAACATATAAACAATGACACCCTAACTCTGGAAATAAATTGTGATGCGTTCAATGAGAGCTAGGGAGGTTAACAAGATGGGACCCTATTGATAAGAACTAATGGCACATTGTAATTGACTAAGATGGTTATGAAATAGGATGAGATTGGATGATGAGAATGAGGCTCAAGACTTACCTTAATCAAAGTAACATTGGTGGATAACACTTGGAAATAGTATTCAAATGTTATAGTATAAGGTGACTAGAGTATGAGTGGACCTTGGGCATGAAAAGAATGTGGACTGGGTTTCATGTGGATGACGCTGAACTAAGAGGATGAGAAATATCATGTATTGGGAAGACAATAGAAACCATGAATGTCATTATGGGTGACATAGTGCAAGTTATTTGATCAAGGGTGACAAGGGATGTTGTCAAAAGTGGTAAACTAGACATTGAAACGTCCCTTGATTTTGGGGTTTGGGGGAATATATGATGTTTTTATTTTATATATTTTTGTGAATGAATAAAATAATATGGAGATGTAATAGATGAGAATAAGGGTTCACAATGATCTATTTCCATGCAAAGTGTTCCTATGGGGAGGAAAGGAAAATGATGGAATTTTGAGAACATTGGTCGGCTCCAACTAGGTTTTCTCAAGGGTTGGTGAAGTGGACAATTTGTGAATGAAAATGATCTACTAATAATAGTGGGGATGAGAGGCCATATGTGAACATGATATTGTAACAAGAAATCAATTGGGATTATGAAGGGAATGCCCAACAAATACATCAAGGAAGAAGGATGTGGCTTACTTGGTGAGATGTTAGGCTACCAAAATTTTGACCTTAAGGTGTAAAACAACATGGGCCCCATGATACAATGGGATATATTGGTGTTAACACCCATATAAATGGAATGCTAACATTTAGTAGAGGCATGATTTAGTGGGATGTTTTAATAAAATATATTGGAGTAAGAGAACCTCAACGAGATCTAAGGAATGA
The DNA here is from genome assembly GCA_027924585.1 of Larix kaempferi. Classification (NCBI taxonomy): domain Eukaryota; kingdom Viridiplantae; phylum Streptophyta; class Pinopsida; order Pinales; family Pinaceae; genus Larix; species Larix kaempferi. Next base: position 8,370,936 of record BSBM01000010.1, on the reverse strand, counting down.
CTAGTTATATGCAAGTTATATGGAGGGGATACAAAGCCTATATGCTAGGGCAAGTGGATAAAATTTAAAAGGTGGTGGTCATCCTATGGATGAATATGAAATTGTTCTATCAAATTTATACACACATGAAACAAATATCACATCCTAATAGTTCTCACAACAAGAAATCCAATGGTATGAATGATAAAAATGGGAAACCGTAACTAAGGAAACGACCAAAAAATGGTGTCTAGATGAAGTTTCTAATGGGATGAAATGGAGGAAGCCATGTTGAAGAGATCATGGGCTTGATTATAATGGTGTGAGTGGAATGTCAAATGGATTTATAGAACTCCCAAAAAAATCAATATAAAAATGAAGGTTTTCTTATAAATATGGCGGGGCCCGCAATTCAAAATTCATTGTTTTTGTTTGATTTCTAAAACCATAGACTAGTTGGAGCTCACTACCATACTTATCAAGCTTCTAGGTGCAAAAAAAACCCACCGAATCTATGGGGGTTAGTTGTTGTTAGTAGATAGGGCCCTAGAAGGCATTGATGTCACATGGGAAAGTGGTGTATCTCCAAGGGTTAATTGTTGTTGGTAGAGAGGGCCCTGCAGGGTGTGGAGATCACATGGGCTAGCATATTGTTGGATAATATCAGGATCCATTTGTTGTGAAAAATATTGCATCGGGGTGAATCCTTCCCACTTGGTAAGGGGAAAATGCTGGTAGGTTGTAGCAAGTCTTCAGTATTAGGTGCCCCTATTGTGTGGGTGAGTGCTCCAAGTGATCCTGCAAGTGGTTGTTAGTAAAAAGCGTTCTAGCAAATTCATCCTATGGATAGTTAAAATTACTCAGAGATTAAACTAGATTCAAACGATTCTAATCTAAGACAACAAAGTAACAAGTGGGACCTTAAACTACTAGATCTAATTCAAAGTATAAATATCAAAGTACTGAGAGAGAAGAGAAGGAGAGACTTACCTTACATCAACTAGTTCTACTAGCTTCAGTTCCAAGCTTGATGTCTAAGATGTGAACCTATTTAAGCAAGACAAAACACAATATCTCCAAGTATCAAATACAATGATTAAGATCTAAATCCTAATGGAACATATCATGAATCCAAATAGTAAGAAACATAACATGGGAGAATAAGCCAAGTTATATTAAAGGTATCTCAAGAAGATAAATACAATATTAACTTGATGTCCAAGCAACAATGTCTCCTTCCAAGCCTTCCTCCTTTATATCTCTGCAAAACCTCCAAGACTATAGGTCTGATGCCTCCAAAGTTCTCCCCTTAGCGCATGGATGGCCTCCTTCTTATAGGATTTGGGAGGCCAAATACTAAGAGAGGAATGTGGATCTAGGTGAGTAAATGGTGGATCAAGGAGTTGAACCAGGCCAAAGGGAGAGGATGAGTTAGAATTCAAGGGGAATCCCAATCCCAATAAAATATCTTCGAAGGTAAGATACACTTTCCAAGCAAAGTATTAGTTAAGGAATTTTTGCGCCCCATGCATTGAGCAAGGCACGAAAATGTTGTAATTTCCGTGCATTTGCAAGCATGCGGGGCGTGAAAATGTTGAATTTTCGCGCCTTGCACCACTAGAAGGGCACGGAAATAATGGTAAAGTGTGATCAAATGAGGTGGCATTTGGCTCAATGAGGTGGAATTCGACTGTGATGAGTTGGATTTGTCTCCAAGGACTCCAAGGAAGGCCAAGGAGGGGACCAACAAGGTAAAAGTAAGGCTCAACACTTGTTAGGAAGTAGTACTATTAGGTTCTACATGTTGATATGACATGAAGACATGAAATGGTGCTCAAAGTTGGACTTTGAGGTATAACAGATGCCCCCTAAAGTGTGAGTTCAGAAGGAAACTGATGGCTGAAACACTTTACAAATAAATGAGTCCCCAGATGTAAATGAAAGGAGGTGGGAAAGAAGCTGCAAGCAAACATCAACAATATGTCACATAACTCTGAGGTGGGCATACCCATGATCGGAATAGCTAGTATCAAAGCATTGCTCCCGACCAATACATTGCAGATCCATGATAGAATTGACATGATACAGACTGAATACTAATCATGGATACTAAGAGAAAGCATAGATCCATGACAAGATAACGACACAACCTTGACCAATACAATAATGGATCTGTGTTAATGAGGTAAACAACATGATGTCTATGTGGAGACCTACTCAACAATCACCATCGCAGCCTGGATGTACAAGAAATATCAGAACCATCCAGGGTATTCTACCCAATCCTGGAGCGATACAAATCTGACCATGTGATTACAAGGTGTCGAAGTCGAACATGGAAGAGACTACTTGATTACCAACAAATGATGTTATTTGTTAACAAGTACAAGGGTAATCACCAATGATGACAATGATCCCCAAGGTATCTCTATTATAGCCCAACGAATGTGAATAAAGAATTTTGAAGTTGAAAATTCGAGGGATTATTCGATCACAAGTCAATAATGAGAACCTACTATTGAATACGAGGAAACCTACCATTGAGGCATGCAGGTACCAAGGTACTACGAATGGTTCCTAAGCGTAATTTTTGGATAGTGAGTTTATGTCGACAGGAATAGACTCGTTGAAGGAGGACCATCATGAATCCCCCATCATCGACACGAAACTGATATAGGAAAGTGGTGTGGAGTAATGGATTGAATGATTATGGACTGAAACAAAAGAGGAGGCTAAAAATATTGTATACAATTGAATCAGGTTAACACTAATCCTTTTAACATATAATGACATGAGATATGGCTTGGCTGCAAGGCTTAATAGCAGAAACAACCACAAGGCAAGCTGACTCAAAATGAAGAGGTTAAGTAAAAGATGACTCGCAACTGTAGTTATGACTCAAATATACACTGAATACCCAAAGAAGACAAGGTGTGGATGCATTGCATGTTCAAAGGAAACGACTCATAAGATGCCAAAAGATAGACTCGGATTATTCCCCCATTTTCCCAAAGAAGACAAGGTTTGGCTGCATTCCATGTTCAAAGGAAACGACTCATAAGCTGCCAAAAGATAGACTCAGCTTATTCCCCCATTTTCCCCCATCATGGTTGATGAGTACCCCTTTGTTTTTTAACGAGCTTAAGGAGGATAACAGATGCTCGATATAGCTCACTTTTAAGTGAGTCCAACCTTGTACATTTCAAGAACCCAAGGAAGGAGAGGTTCGAGTCCATAAGGATCCTTTGATGTTTAATTTCACGAGTCCAGAGAAGGAAAAATTGATGATTTTTTATCTTTAGAGAGTCTGAAATAATCTAAAGAAGACTCCAAAGTTTGACTTTTTTGTAAAAATTATTCCATGGACCCGAAAAAGTATAACATAATATTCAAAAGAACTCTCCTAGTCATAAATTGACTAAGGTATACCTTTCTTAGAAATAGTCTAAGCGGTCTGAAAAAGGGATAACCTACCACCGACTAGACGACCTTTCAAATACTTTTACAAGTGTGAAAGAGACAAGTGCACTTGGCAATGTTTTCTTAGCTAGGGAGTCCGAAAAGAGCTTAAAGAGAAATCCAATGGTTTCATTTTCATGAGTTAATCACCTTAGTTCGAAAAAGGGAGAAAAGAATACTAAGTTGATACTTTGCTCATTGTTTTACAAGCACAAGTAAAGAAGACTAAGCTCAACACTGTTTTACTTGGGTTTAACAAGAATGACTGAAGTGTGAAAAGCGCTTGGAATCTCTTTCATAGTTTAAATCCAGAACATGAAAGAGAGAAAGTAAGCTCGAAAGAAGGTCAAATACACAACTCCACCAATGTGAACAACTTGAATGAACCTGCCAAAAGCGGTCAAAACCCTAGAAAAAGACATTAGGTCATAATAAATGTGAAGAATAAACTCTCAACAAAAGTTTTTAATGTAAAAATAGGTAAAAATGACTAAATGAAATATATAAAAGAGGGTAAAATGGAGAATTACGCATTGTAACTTGGTCATTTTCACTCAAGGAGTATTTTTAGCTTGGTTGGGAGAAAAAATTCAATTGAAGATATTGGGAGATCCAGGGCACTAATATTTCAACCACCGTCTAAAGCAGGTAAGTCCTCTCATCCTTTTCATGCCCTCCCTATGTTGAGAGGCGCAAAATTTCCCAGAATTTCTAGCTATGGGCATTGTCAAGGGTGCAAAAATTATTAGTTTTCGCGCTCCCTACACTTCCTAGGGCACGAAAATACGTAGTATTGGAAAATAAAATGCTTGCCCCTATCTCTTAGCATAAGAATTGGTTTTCATCTTTTGACTGGAGGCTCCCTTGGCGTTGTAGGAGCTTCCAAGTGGTTAAAGCAAAGATGATTGACTAGAAGGAAAGAGAACACAAAGGATAGGATAGGGCTTCCCTAAATGATGATGACACTCTATCTGCACTAAGAGAGTGTGGTCTACTGAATTTTTTCAAAACCAAAGGCATCCGGAAGAAAGGAAAATTACTAAACCACATCATCCAAATGTGGGACGTTGATATACAAGCTTTCTACATAGGAGATCACATCCTAGAGATAGAACTCGAAGATATCTACTTTTTGATTGGTCTCTCCAAGAGCGGGGAACGAATCAATTTATCATGGAACCAGGATACTGAAGAGACTACAGATACCTATATTGCTCAATATTGTAGGAAAGGATCCTGCAAGAAAAGAGGGAATGTGCTCATCGTTGATTTGATAGATATTCCCTTAGGACGATCCTGCATAGTACTTCTCGAGTGGAGAGAAGTGTGGGGGCTCACCATGCAACCAAATATCAGATGACTTATGTCGTGGAGTGCATGGAACCCAAGTTGTTGAATTGGTGTGAAGGGGTCTTGATCAATATCAAAGATTAGGTAACTAAATGCAGCAATGGGAGTATCAACTAGTTTGGGTATGGGAGTATCTTGGTCACCTTATTTTTAGAGATGGTGCCTCTACTGCATCCTCAAATAGAGAGGCCTCGTTCGCCTGCATCCGATCTACGGATGGAGAGATGGAGTGACCATGTTGGGGGGCTTGGTGTGCCGCAAGTCCTAGCATTTGGTGAGGACTTCTTCTCTTGGATTGAGGAGAAGATCATGATCATAGAGGACTATCCCTACGCTGGGGTAGACTTCTGTGGTGATAGTGATCTAGCCTTACCTGAAGATGATGACTGGGATGAGTCAGGTATATGACCTTCAAACTTGTTTTTTAATTTTTTAAGTTTGTCATTTTTTTTTTTAATAATGTGTAAAAAATCTTATATATGTGTACAATGCTGCAGATTAAGGATCGGTGAGGCTAGCAGAATCCTCTCCACTATGACAACGAGGGGAAGAGTACCAAGCTGAGGAGGATGAGGTAGGAAGGTTCCACGATGTGGAGCGGAACCTAGAATGACTGAACATGGGAATTCCTACGATGAGGATGCTCGAGGTCCCATATCATCTCCAAAGGAACACTGTGGGTGTGCCAGAGCGGATTGGAAGGTTGATCTGTCGTGTTGCTAGGGAAGTGGTGTGAGATCATGAGCACCGTGTACCTCGTGACTAGTTTCTAGCAATATTTTTGTTAGCAGCATGTATACGATATGTAGGCCAGAGAGCCAATTTTTGTATGGGTTATGATCACAATTTTTGACTTTCGACACATTATACTATTATGTGGCAAAAAAAAACTTTTTACATGATATACATATGGATCTATCTCTACTATTTACCTATGATGACTTGTATGTTTCATTTTTACATGTGTTCTTTTATGATGTATTGATTATGTGTGGGATAGATGCCAATGAATCAATCACCGTGTTGAATTCCCTTGGTACATCTTGATATAAAATATAGTCAAATGATCGTTCAAGGAGGCATACCCTTCTGTATAAACGAAGTAGTGTAGGATCACAGATGGTGTAGACGCGATTTAGCTGAGATACCATAAGCTGAAAGTCTAGGTAGACTATAAAGTAACGGATTCCAAGAGAAGAAACTTCAGTTAGAAGTTTGATGACTATATTATACTCCGCAATCTTATTTGTTGCGGGGCCTAAGTAGATTCCACCCAAGGATATCAACTCGCCGAAAGGGGAATAAAGTACCCATGCTACAGGAGCAAGTTTCTAGGTATGTCGACTAGCACCATCCACGAATCCAAAGTATGCCGACATCTGCACATAAAAGCACAAGTTTAGATAAATGATTGTGTATGAGATAGATCCCTAACACATAAAAAATGAACCAAAATTACACTAAATACATTATATACAAAGTGTTTAACGTAGGTTGATCCTATGCATAAAATCTCTTTAGGTAAAGCCCATTACGGGGATCTACCAAAGATATACCATCATAGTCTACAAGCTCGTAATCTCCCTTCTCTAACACTTGTTTAATAACGTAGGGACCGTACCACATGGATTCTAATTTGCCTTTACCTAGCTTATTGTGCATTTTGTAGTAGGTTAAGAATCAATCACCTTCGCTGAAAACACGAGGTTGAACGGATTTGTCATATTGAGCCTTAACGCTCTTTTTATCAGCCTCATTGGTGAGTGCGACATCTCAGCGAGTTTCATCTAGCTTAGGTAGGTATAGAAACCGTTCTTCTTCAGTGGTGGTGTTGGGTAAGAGTTATACAGCTAGCTTGAGGGATGATATCTCACATTCAATCAGAAGGATTGATTCCAGGCCATAGACCAATTGAAATGGTGTAAACCTGGTCACATTTTTTACCAAAGTCCTGTAGGCCCAAAGGGCTGAGAATAAAGCTAAGTGCCATTTTGACTTTTGGGTACCCACCATGCGTTGGATCATCCATTGTAGGACTTTATTGATTTCTTCTACTTGACTATTTTCCTGGGGGTAGTAACAGGTTGGTTTTTCATGATGAAAACTGAGTTTGGAACTTAGTTCATCCATCATATGATTCCTAAAGTGGGAACCATGGTCAGTTACAATGCCCCATGGAACCGTGAACCCGATGATGATATGATTGAATATGAACAATGCTGATGTATTTACTTCTTTTGCATACATAGTCATGGATTCAACCCATTTGGTAAAGTAATCAACAGTGATGATGACATAACTATTCCCCTCGGCTGAAGTGGGATTACATTGCATGAAATCAATACCCCATTTTGCAAAGGTGCCGATGGAAAATGACAAGATGGAGTGGAGTTGGGTGTGAACGATGCTTGGAATGGAATAATTGACATGGGGGGTACTTATTGACCTCTTAAAAACAAACATTGATGATGGAAGGCGAGAAGTAGGCCACATGTAAAATTTTCTGGGTTGTAGCCATCCCAGATAGATGACCACCACATGCTCCAGAGTGGCAGTCATTGAGGACATGTTCGACTTTGTCAAGAGTTAGAAAATGACGTAACATAGAATCAATACCACAATGGTACAAAGTATCTCTAATGATAAGATATTATTTAGTGTGGTGTCTTATGCGGCGACGTTCATCATGGTTGAGATCTGGCCAAAAACATTGGGTTTGGAGATATAAGATAATTTCTCCATACTAGAGATTAGTCGTGCCAATGGGGAACAAAGATTCATTTGGCAGAGAATCAATGGGATCAGATTGGTCATTGGAATGGGGCAATGCAAAAATAAGCTCAGGAAAGACCAAGTATTTTTTGGATTTCGCTTTGAAAAAATCCAAATCGAGTTTCTGGAGAACTACAATCCAACATGAGTATTTCCCCCCTAGCACTTGGTGAGTTAAGATATATTACATTGGATTTAAGTGAGCGATAATGGAGGTTTTTCAAAGTAAAATGTAGTGATGAAATCTCTAGACTGCAAAAAATGTGGCCAAACCCAATTTCTCCACATTCGAGTAACGTGTCTCATAGTCAATGAGACTCTTGTTGAGATAGTATACCACATGTTCCTGACCACTGTTATATTCCTATATGAGCACCATGCTGATGGTGGTATCAGAGGCAACAAGATATAGAATGTAGTCCAGTGTATAATTGGGGGTTGTAACACGGGAACATTGGTAAGGGCCTTTTTCAAGTTGTCAAAAGACTGTTGGGCTTCGTCATCCAAAATGAAAGGAACTTCTTTCTTAAGAAGCCTCATGTAGCCCCTATTACTCTTGTAAAATTACATACGAAACGACGTAAAAAGTTCGCATGCCCTTTCAAACTTTGGAGTTTTGAAATGCTGGATGGGGAAGGTAAGGCTAAAATAGCCTCCACCTTGGATGGGTCTAGGTGAATGCAATCCTTAGAGATTATGAATCCTAACAATCTACTAGCTTCAACACAAAATACACATTTGTGCAGATTCAATCGGATGTTATAGTGGTGGCATTGTGAGAATATGGCACTTAGATGATATAGATGGTCCTCTCGTCTATCGAAGTGAGTGGGTAGGCCATCTAGATAATGTTACACAACATGCTTTATATCGTGAAATGTGAATGACATGTCCCATTGAAAAGTGGCCCTAGTGTTCTTCAGACCAAAGGGTAATTTGTAATATGAAAAGGACCCCCATGGGAATATAAAAGCAGTCTTGTGCTAGTCTGATGGGAGTATCTCAATCTTATTGTAGCCAGAGAAGCCATCCATAAATGAAAAGATGACGCTCTCGACACAGTTATCGATAATCTGTTCAATAAAGGGATTTGGATAGTTGTCTTTGGGACAAGATTTGTTCAAATCTCTATAATCGATGCAAAATCTAATCGTATGTTGTTTCTTAGCTACAGGAACAGTATTGGACACCTAATCTGTCAATGGGACATGATAAATGAAACCAACATGAATAAGTTTTTCAACTTCCGCTTTAATGGCGACAGTTTTGCAGGGATGGACAGGTCGAAGTTTTTTCCAAACGAGTCATGCACTAGGATAAAATTGAATTTCATGAACCATTATAGAGGGCTCTATCCCTGGGATGTATTCATAACTCCAGGGAAAAACATCGCGGAACTCCTTAAATAAGGAAGTATAAAATTCCACATCAGTAGGTGTACAGGTTTTTCCTAAATGGATTTGTTCCATGATACAAGGTTTCACGGCGATGTCAATTGGAATGGTTTCCATGATGTTTGCTAGATTTCCCTCGGAAAACACATCGTGTGGAGGGATGGGAATCTTAGTTTGGAAAATATCTGGTGAAACATTGGGTTTTGTATCAGGTTCTACGGCATGGATCATAGGGAAAGATGACCAATGATGGTGATCTTCCCATGGTGGCTCATCAATGCTCATGATCTCCATAATAGACTCATCGGAAGGAAAAGTCTATGAAAGGGAGTTAGTAGAGGGAAATGATAAATGGATCCGAGATGGGAGAGGTTCCCTCGTAAGGTGGTCGATCATGACGATCCAATCGGAAGTGGATTGAATCGCGTGGTATGTTTATTGGTTGCGGTTCAGAGACATGCAATCAACGATGGTTTCGCACTCAATGGGAATCGGTATAAGCCAAGAATCATTAGATTCATGAGGTTGGAAAGTACTCGAAGAGATCATGTTGATTGAAAATATCAGGGGTGGGAGCTCTGCAAATACTCCAATGATGGAGGAATCTTTTAGAAAACCAAAACCAATGTCTCCATAATGATGTTGAGATTGTGTCAACAATGGGACATTGTTGGTGGTGTTGGAGTGAACATCCGAAGTGAAAAAGTATAACTAATCAATGGTGACAATTTTCCCTTGATGAGGAAATTGGACCAAATGGAAAATGGAAGATGCTACCACAGTCATGGCATAAAACCAATTGTGTCCAGGTAAGATGTTGTAATCCAAAGGAGCATCTATGATTTTGATATGGATAGAGACGATTTCCCTCCCTAGTTCTATGGCGAGTGATGGGATGAGTCTATAAGGTTGAAAACCACGACCGTCAAAATATTTTAAAGTAGTGGGAGACCGAGGTACCTCTGGAGAGATGATATCTCTCCAAGAAGACAATCACATGACAGAGGTGGAAGCACCTTCATCCAAAATGGTACGATGGATGTTGTTTCCAAAAATGTTAGTATGAATATGAAAATCCAATTGATAAGATAGTCTCGGCTTAAAATATTCCAAATTGAACGTAATTTTGTTGGAAGATTCTAGATCAACAGTTCCAAGTGCTGACAATAAGGTTCTACGCTCAGTAGGATAGTGTTGTAGAACTTCCAGAGTGGACATTGCATAGGGTGTTTGAGCAAAGTCCTAAACAATATTGTAATTTTGGGTAGCTCGCGCGTTCGGATTGAATATCACTTTTTGAATGGTGGCCTTTAGTGGACGGAACATAGTGTCAGTAGGAGGTCTCTCGATATGAAGAGAACCTGTAAGAGGAGGAGTAGAAGGAATATCTTCCAAGGTATTTTTATCTTTGGAATTCCAATTCTTGTTTGAAGTGGGAACACAGTCATATGTATTTGATCGAGTGGATATATGGAAAATCTTGTTACTCATCATAAGGATGTCGTGATTTGAGGATCTCTCTGGTTGAGTGTTATCATTTTGGTTTCCCCCTTGCGGGGAGTTGTGTGAAACCATTTGTTGTTGTTGGTGTGGGAAATGGTCAGTTAAGACTGTCGGGCGGGAATATATTTTGACAAATTCATTAACTTCCTCTTTATAAGGACACACTTTTGTATAGTGGTCTTCCTGACATATAAGGTAGGGGAAATTAGCTTTCAGTTTAGGTTTCTTATCAGCATTGGTTTGTTTTGTTCTGGGATTTTCCTGTTGAGAAGAATATTTTTTGGGTTTCCCTTTATTATTCTTATTTTTCCCTCCAGATTGTTGTGGCGAGGATTGAACAGCGTTCACCTCATGGGTCTCAGCAGGATAAGTAGAGTTTTTGGATGCAGGCTGGGTTTGAGGTGGAGCAGCGGTTTTTTGGTGTCCACTAGATTTGTTTGCAGGCTGGGCCTTCACGGAACCAATTACACCATCGATAGGTGGTTCGAAAGTGGGCCTTGATGGATCGCCATTAGGGTGAGGGGCGTGGGGAATCATTTCATATAAAGTCCCAAATTGGGAGTAAACCAAATCCAAATACTGATCACGAGAAATTACCTGTTCTTCTGTAACATCCCTTCCCATTGCAACATCCCTAGAAATAGGTGGCAGTAATGACTTTGTGAACCAATCAACCAAGAATTGGTCTGGGATAGGAGCCTTAATTAATTTTTGGAATCTCCTCCACTCATGAATATGATCGGATATGTGAGTGGCAGTAGATTTCCACAACGAAGTTAAGAGGTCCATTCCATTCTCATATCAAATGGGAAGCTGGAAATGTGTAAAAGAATTCATTGAAAGGGTGTTGAAATATCTTAAAAAGTGTTGTGGCAGCTCGATATACCATTTTGTTTCCATTCTGGTGAGTGTACGTTGGAAGAGCCTCAATCATATGGATTCATCCATTTGTGAGTTGGAAGAACACCAAAGTTGAAATGTCATGACATGATGTTTTGGGTCTTCCTCGGGTTTAGCATCGAATTTTGGAATATCTTATGGTAGTTTGGAAGGAATAGGTGGCCAATGTGGTTCATGCCAAATGGGATCATTTATTAATCTCGACAAATTGGGTAGGTCCAATGTTTCCAAGAATGGGATTTGTCTATTAGGTTGCGGGAAGGAATAATATTGATGGGATGCCAGGATGCTTGTCAGGCCTTGCACTGCATATTGTTTCATATTATACCTATACATGTTACCCACAGGGTACTGTTGGAATTTCTGTGAATTGGGGGCCATCTGGTTAACCCATTGTTGGTTGGGAATAATAGGATTGACCAATTGATTCAAAATTGAATTGTAAACTAGTTGTTGAGGATACTGCTGGGTGGGGTTGAATGTTGTAGATACCTGGGGTTGTGGGACCCATGTAGAGATCCCAAATCCTTGATTGGGTGTATTTCCCAAAACTTGAGTAGGGAGAGGTGTTTGAAAGGGTGGATCCCATGGATTATTCGTTCTGCCCTGATTAAGAGACGGGGTTTGAGGGGGTGTGATCCATTGATTATTTGAGACACTGAGATAAGTTACTCCAGATTTCATATTAGGGGGGGGAAAGGATTGATGTTGATTTGTGTGCCCCCTGGCCGGATTCTAGTTTCCAAATGTATGTTTCCCCTGGGTAGTTGGGATTTATGGCCCCCAAAAAAGAAGTGGTACTAATAAAGGAAATTGATTGTTGGTCTCGCTTGGGGTACTAACAAAGTGTCTTACTGCACTAGGTTGTGTTCAAGGTCCTCACGAAGCAGATGATGATGATGGAGGAGGTTGGTTATTGGCTTCACTTGGGGAACCAACAAATGGTTGTACTCCAAAAAGTGAGTTCTGTGATCCCCATAGGGTGGATGGTCTTGGTAGAGGAAGTTGGTTATTGGTTCCACTTTGGGAACCAATGAACAGTTGTCCTCCAGAGATAGTATAGATTTTGGCTAAAGATTGACCTCCAGTCACAACGGGTGTTCGACCAGTAGGAATAGGTGGCCTTCCAATGGAAACATTAGAAGAGATTGGTTGTGCAGGCTGGATGGATTCATTATTGGTATTGATTTGTGAAGATGGTTGTGCACTAATTCCAGATGATAAGGGTAGCGATGGGAAAGTATAGTTTGTCGCTTGAGTAGGAATGTTCCCTGTAGAAGAACCAAATATTTCATTTGGTAATAGATGAGGGAAAGGTTGGAGGGGCATTTCCGGCATCAATTGCATGGGTACTGAAAAAGTAAGGAAATCGTTGAGGGGTTGGCCCAAAGTCATGTTCCATAATGGTGAATATGGATCGAAGATGTTTTTCGTCCCTGAATCATCGGGGAAAGGTTCAGAATAGATCCAGTCTATGGGTCCAAATTGACCTACGAACGATGTACCATAGGTAGTATCATAGGAAGTGGATTGGAGGGATCTGGAATCAGGAGGATTGACCACTTGAGAAATGGATATTGGTGGGAATTATGAGTTTGGAGCCATTATTTGTGCAGCTTCACATCTAAATTTGTTTGTTGCCACACATTCTTGGGATAAAATAACCATTTATGCTCATATGGATGCCATGATGTCATGGCCCGAAGGGAGGTCGAGGGAAGGCATTCTAAATTTTCTATTGCTGGAAGATCCAACTTCGTAGCTATGCATAACCGGATAAGAAGGTATGATAGGTGTGGTTACCAACTGTATAAGACGTTGGTTAAAGTTCGCAACGAACTGGATCATCGTAGAGGGGAAAGGATCAAATTCCTTTATAACCTCGACATATCCTTTGGGGATATAGAATTGTGATGGCATAACTGGAGTGGTGTTAGCTTTCAGAATGATAACAAATTCCATAACAACGTCGTCTTGAGGTGGGAAATTAACCTAAGGTGCAAAAGTGGTTTCCACTATCGTGCTAACTTCTGGTACTACAGTGGATGATGGTACTGCACTAGTTTCTAGAACTGTGCTATGAGTTTGGGGTACCATAGAAACTGGTGGTGTCGTACTGAGTGATTGTGGGACAGTCCCCCGACCAACTGGTATTCTAGTAGGGGGGTGGGTATGCATGAAGGTGGCATGTGACTAGTTATAGGCATGGGTTCAAGACTCTTCCCTTGTTGTCTTCATGATTTCCTTTGGTCTACCATGCAACATGACTAGATTTTCTCGGGGAAGTCTCGTTGAAAATGAACTAAAAAACCCTGAAGCAACTGATTGTGCAAAAGGGGAGCTAGGAAAAGAAGAGGCGCACAGATTAAAAACAAAGCTCAAAAAAATACACTCAGACCTATGTCACAGTAACCAAGCTACAACAAAAAATCTAGAAATCCAACAAGAATCACTAAAAATAAAAAGCTCTCTATAAGGCACAATAGCAGGAAATCCTCCTATCCAAGGTCTCGAGACTTTGATAGATCGTATCCTTCATAAGGTGATGAAATCTAATTCAAACAATATGAAGTGCAAGACCAAAAGTTGAGAGGATATCCCTCTACTGAAAGGGATCCTGGGTAAAAGATCCCTAGAAGGAAGGTCACTAAGATACCTCGTTCATGACACGTGTGATAAGGTTTACTAGAGCTTCTTCCTTCTAGCCCTCATGCAACAGGTATGGAGGCCGGAACTACAAGGAAGGCAATGGATTGATGTCCTTAGGTGCTAAGTGTAGTGCGGTATTCCACAAAGTCCATCCTGAACCAGTCCTCACTGCTTACCCTCGTGGAACGAGAGGCCCTCCCAATAAATTGGTGTATAAATGTGTGAAAAAGTATAAGAGGATTTGAGCACCCTAAAGGAAAACAACTATGTATCAAATGTAAAGTGATAGAAAGGAATTATTTGGATTCCTATCCCCGATGTCCTACCTAACTACACAATTGTTTTATTTCCTCCAATGAGGTTAATGTGTGTTTAGCTAGGGAATTGATTTTAAGGGATTTTTTTTTACTCAAGATGTGACAAAAGTGCAACTTGATGGTGTTAAGACTTGACTCAAACCATTCATCTAGAATGATTCAATACAACTCTTTCTTTTGAATGAATTTCTAGATACGGAAAGGAGAGAGTTCTTTCGTTCCCAAAAATCTAAAAAGCATAAACACATCTTCTAAAAAAAATAAAAACCACTGACTTTTTACTTTTTCCTCTTATATGCCAAACCAAAAAAAAAACTACTATTTCACAACGAAACAATCCAAAAACTAATTGAAAAGAAAATTCTTTGTTTTCTTTTCTACATCAGATGAGTGTAAAGCATAAAAAGTCAATGGAAAAAATGTCTTATGATTGCAAAAATAACTTGATCTTTTAAGTGAAGAGGAAAAAATAGATCTTGAAAAAGTTTCTAAGCCAATTCAAAGAATTAAAAGTGCAAAGATCTTTTTCCAAGCAATGAAATTTCCAACAAACTTCTTTCAAGAATACAAACAAGTGCATAAATTGTTTTCCTTAAATTTACAAAAATGATCACTTTTGGAACAAAGAAGCAAATAATCCAAGCAAAAACTATTTAATCTTGTCACCTTAACTAAAAAATCCAAACCATGAATAAATCAAGAAAACCAAGCCCGATAAGGGTTCAAAAGAAAATCCAATAAGTGCATAAGTCAAACTGGGATCACACAGGTCTGATCAGAATCAGAGAGATGAGCTCAAGCAAAAAATCAGAAACCAAAATCAACCAAGAAAAATACAAATTTTGTTTTAATGCAACACATGCAATTTTTGCTCTTTTAAAGACTACCTAGGTGTGAAATTTAAGAATTTTTGCGCTCTACAATACTATTGGGGCGCAGAAATATGGATATTTTCACTTTGTTGTGTATGGGGGGCGTGAAATTTCACTATAGGGAGATGAGGGACAAAGGCTGATAATTTTTTTATGGTTTTCTCAAGTTTACAGACCTAAAGAACTCAATGCTAAGGATCAAACTGATAAACAAAGGTCAAGGACTGATAAAATGCAGAGATAATGGATCAAATGGGTAAAAAATAGAGATTTAAGAACCAAATGAAAACTGGAAGTTCCCCAACATAGTTACCAATTTGTGTTCTAGCAAATTCGTCCTACGGATAGTTAAAATTACTCAGAGATTAAACTAGATTCAAACGATTCTAATATAAGACATCGAAGTAACAAGTGGGACCTTAAACTCCTAGATCTAATTCAAAGTATAAATATCAAAGTACTGAGAGAAAAGAGAAGGTGAGACTTACCTTAGATCAACCGGTTGTACTAGCTTCAGTTCCAGGCTTGATGTCCAAGATGTGAACCTGTTTAAGCAAGACAAAACACGATATCTCCAAGTACCAAATACAATGATTAAGATCTAAATCCTAATGGAACATATCATGAATCCAAATATTAAGAAACATAACATGGGAGAATAATCCAAGTTTTATTAAAGGTAGCTCAAGAATATGAATACAATATTACCCTTGATGTCCAAGCAGCAATGTCTCCTTCCAAGCCTTCCTCCTTGCTATCTCTGCAAAACCTCCAAGACCATAGTTTTGATTCCTCCAAAGTTATCCCCTTAGCTCATGGATGGCCTCCTTCTTATAGGATTTGGGAGGCCAACTACTAAAAGAGGAAGGTGGATCTAGGTGAGTAAATGGTGATCAAGGGGTTGAACCAGGCCAAAGAGGGAGGATGAGTTAGGATTCAAGGGGAATCCCAATCCCAAGAAAATCTCTTCGAAGGTAAGATCCACTTTCCAAGCCAAGGATTATTTAAGGAATTTTCATGTCCCATGCATTGAGCAAGGCACAAAAATGTTGTAATTTCTGCACCTTTGCAGGCATACAGGGCACAAAAATGCTAAATTTTCGTGCCTTGCACCACTAGAAGGGCGCAGAAATAATGGTAAAGTGTGCTCAAATGAGGTGGAATTTGGATCAATGAGGTGGCATTTGGCTGTGATGAGTTGGATTTGTCTCCAAGGAGTCTAAAGAAGGCCAAGCAGGGGACCAACAAGGTAAAAGTAAGGCTCAAGACTTGTTAGGAAATAGTACCATTAGGTTTTGCATGGTGATATGACATGAAGACGTGAAATGGTGCTCAAAGTGGGAATTTGAGGTATAAAAAAGGAAATAAAAAAAGAAAATGAAAATAAAACAAAACAAAGAACACATGGGTAGGAATGCAAACTCCAACAACCAATAGATGCCAAACCACTTTTGTATTTCCCAATCATCAAGCATGTAAAAGACCTAGGAGATATGAGTTCCAATGGAGGAAAAAAATCCCTCTTAGGGGGGTCTATCTAGTCCACACTAGATGCTAAGTAGGTTGAAGAAAAAATGAGAAGAACACTTGCCCCTTAAAGGAAGGTGGAAAGGGAGCTTGGTAGATGCTAGACAAGAGGGAAGAGGTGAGCTATAAGGGACGTCAAGCACAATTCCAGGAGCATAACCTTTCTCTTAGTTTCTCTTAGCCATAAGCATGCCCATGGATTCCTTTTATAGGCCAATAGGTGGCCAAAAAATAACTAGATCCCAATGTAAACTCCTTGATCTCATGATATAGCTCCAAGCACTAGTGGAAAAAGTCAAAAGTCTGACAAAAAGTTTCAATGTTTTGTTCAATTTCGTCATTTCACATACCATCAGAACTGCGATGAAAAGAACAATTTTCATCACAATTATGATGAACATTGGAAAAGTAAAAATACCGATGTGGGAATTCCGATGAAAATTGTGCTTTTCATCGTGATTCCGATGGTATGTGAAACGATGAAATTTAGCAAATCGTTGAAATGTTTTGTCGGACTTTTGACTTTTTCCACCAGTGAAGGTACACAAAATTGGCCATTTAAGGAACGCAAGTGTGTGATGAGCCAAATTTGAATTTGTGGAGGTAATGGAGCTTCCATGAGTCTTTAATCATTTCTGGTGGTTGATATGCTGCCATCTCTATTAGTTGCATGGATATCGACGGAATATTCGCACTGTACGCATGGTCCTAGTTCTGCTAACACGTGCAGTAGTGCGTATTAATCACCATGTGGATGGGCGGTTGTAATTTTTGACTATTTTTTGGGCGTTTATGGACTCATGTTGCTTCTTGGATTTGCTGAGGATGACTTCGGTGGTATGCATGCTATATGTTGATGACATTTTATCGTGTAAATTGCAAAATGTCGCATGTGTACGATATTTGAGCATTAACACCATTTGATTCATTGCTTCATCCAGGGGTGAGTTTAATTCACGTATAAGATCATCACGTGCACATATTATTCAATCATTTCTCAACACTAAGGATAGGAGTGGTTATTTCAATGTGCGAGACACAAGAGCGCATGATGCACCTATGGGAATCATTAATGCTCTAGAGAGGTGGTTTTGAGGTGGGGCTGATATTTGCATTGCAGTTCCTAGTAGTGTTTTGATAGGGAGTAAGTATGATGGACCTATATCCATACTGTGGGATGGAACTTTGGGAAGAACCAAATTTCCCCTAGCCTCTCAATCATGGGCGGGGGATTATTGGTGATTAAATTTTATTCTTATGCTTTTCATCTGTTAATTTTTTGATTTTTCCTGCTTCATCTATGATATATATGAGGTACTAACATATGATTTGTTTTTTTTATGCATATATTGGACCTGTACCACCATCGACAATGGTGATAACTACTTCATTGGTAGGAGAAGTAGCATATTTCCCATCAGATAGAGAAACAACAAGAGGAATCATCGAGGATGATTGATGATGGAACTATCAACATGATGAGGGAAGGGAAATGGCCTCAGTAAGGGGCATGAGTTTCTAGGTTTTTTAAAATCTATTGACACATTTGACATGTTGCTCGAGGGGGTCAGTTACCATGCATGGGTGGATTTAGATGACTTCCATCTTGCAAATTTCCACATGTTTCATAGATCAAGTGGATTTTGGTGTGAATCTTGTTTGATGGGAAGCCATAGTTGAATAGGTGGTCTTGGATCTTGCACCAGGATGTGGAGTAGCGTGAGCACTGACATTACTAGCTAAAGACATAACACTATTAACTATAGATACTTATCCAAATGAGTGAAGGATACATGTGTATATGGGATATGGGCCCCATTTTGTAATGATATGTGTAGAGGGTATACTTTTTTTAATATATCCTATGGGTTGAGATTTTTTATCTTCCCATAAAGTTATTTTTTATGTAGTCAAATTTGGTCTCCATCTGTGTTCCTTTGTCCTACACTATTAGGTCCTACTAGGTAATACATGGGTTGCATACATCATGGAAATCTAGGAGGGAACTTCAACACAGTGGGTCCAAATAGTGAAGATGCCCATCATTCCTGATGAATCCACCTTAACTGGAAAAGATTTAAAACACATGTTTCAAAGGCTACTTCCAGGTGACAACACTCTCAAGAAGTTGTAGATGGTGAAGCCACTCTACAAATATTTCTTCTCTTCACCTGCAAAGGAGACTCTGCCACACACACACACACAATTTTATTTTGGTTCCATGGTTATTTGTATACTTTGTGTGTATGCAATGCTATTTCATTCATTTAATGCTTATTTTTCTTTGTATATGAACTCTGTAAACTTGTCATGTAAATAAGACAAACAATAAATTTTATTTTGATGTGATGTAAAATGTATTAATTTAATAAATTCCAATGCAAAATTTCATTTTCAATGTGATGTACAAATGCTTTAGTACCCCTAAAGATATGTATCAATATAATGATATCAAATTGTCGGGCTTGCAGGAATTTCAGAAGAGGCATGGATCACAAATGCAGAAGAGTTTAATGAACTACATGATGAGAATTTGGGAATTGACATGGAATTGGAGGTGGTGAATATAAACATGAGCTGTATCAACCAAGATCCCAATCATATAATCGTACTCTACTTGGTTTTTGTTGGTGGTTTCTAAACAAATACCACTGGTCTGGATTAATGTATGAGAAAAAATATAGATACCCCAAGTAGTGTTAACAGATAAATCCGTCGGCGTGGACAACAACCAATATCCCTAGTCTAAATGGTTCATATCTAGAACAAAGAAAACCAAGAATGAAAAACTTTCCCTAGATCTATGAAATTAATTGAATACAAAGAGTCTAGTCCATACCTTATTTACGAAGGTCATCATCGCAACTTGAAGCTTTTGCAATCCTGCTTGTTGATGAAGATATTACCTGCAAAAGATTTAAAAGGACAAAGACAAGAGACTACAAGATAACATGATACAGCTAAGAAATTGACCAAGGAGAACTACTATAAATGAAATTAAATATCATTTATGGGAAATGAAGACATTGATGTATTAATTAAAATAGAGTAAAGAATTACAACCAATGAAGCCTTGGTGTTGAAGATCCTTTCAAATGGAACCTTGCCTCAATTTACCAATCATGGAAGAATGGATCCTGTCTCAATTTATCCAGCATTTGGCTCACCTCAATTCAACTCACCCTATCCCATGAAGAGGAGCTTCATTTGTAGGCCAAAGGAGATGAGGAGGGGATGAGAGGAGAGGATTGGGGAGAAGGAGGAGGTGGGATCCTACTAAGATGGGAGGCAAGTAAGATCCACCCTATATGGAAGAGATAGGCCTCCATGAGGGCCTCCTTCGAGATACTTCTCGAAGCTTCTCTTTTTTCCTCTGTATAGACATCGATGTGCCCTAGATACTAGAAACATGCACCAATGACGTGCTTTGTAATGGAGCAAGGTGCATCGATAAGGAAATATGTGTTCTGCTATAAGGCAAGGTGCGTTGAGATCACTATATAGGGTTTTTAAAGGGAAAAAACCTCATGACTCATCTTCCAAGGAGTTTTGGCCAAGTACCTATTGTCACCCAAACAACTCCCATTAATTTTACAAAATAAAGGGCCCCCCATTAGAATTTTGTAAATGCTTAGTTTCCTTTCATTTTATCTTGCTGGATTTGCTAGGTGATTTCATGGCATTTTTCCTTGATGAAATCCTTTGGATTTCACATGCTTGATATCTCACTCATGTGATGCGATTTGGATGATTTGGTTGGCTCATTCTATATTGGTCTCTTGATTCTTATGTGGAAATAGTATGATATTTTTAGCATGGTTTACCCTTGATTGTTTCACATAAATTTAATTTTGATCATGAAGATTGAATATATTTATTCTCTTGATGGAATTAACTATAGAGGCATTGTTTCTAAGTACCTAATTATTGTTGATGTATTTGTAACTTCGGAAGATATTCTTCTATGTATTACATTTGTACTTTATTGTATATCCAACAGAGATGTATTATTCCTCTGATTGGAAGTGTCGCAAGTTACATTGTACATGTCGTCATTTGTATTGATGGGTTATTAGACCACCAGTGTGGGGTCGGCCCTAGTTAGGTCATGTGGATGGGTTATTAGACTTGAGTAGCAAGTCGGCCCCAGTGAAATATTGGCAGGTCAAGTTAGTGTATAAATAGAGAGGTTGTGTCTCTCATTCTATTCATTCACTCAATTCTCAAGCTCACATAGCTAAGAGAGAAAGTGGCGCACATGTGGAGGAGGAGGAGCATCTGCTAGAGACATCTTATTGGGTTTGATCCTTGTGATCTTGTATTGGGGTTTATTCAATCTTTGAGGAAGTTGCAAGGTTTTTCACCTTCTTGGTTTTCCCCGATGAAACTCTATGTCTCTTGTGTGCTTGCATGACTTTTTTTATGATTGATATGCTATAGATATGTTGTACATGTTATTCTCTTAGAGATCCTAATGATAATGGAATGAAATTATCAAAAAATTAACATGGTATCAGAGCTGACCTAAGAAGAAGGCACTGTGCAGCTGCGGAAGCTAGGGATTCTTAATATTTGAGTTTTCTCCACAGATCATCAAAGGCAGAAGGTTAGATTGACTCTCCTAGCAAGGGAACACCTTTCTGTCGAGATAGAATTCAATTATGAGCATTTTCAGTCTTTGGCCCGTCACTGCTGCGGGAAATTAGGGTTTCGAAGAAAGTTGGAATTTTTGGAATCTAAATCCATGGTTGGATGCTCCTCTGAAAAATCAAAATTTAGAGACCAAGATCAAAATTTTTGGTTGGGTAGAAGGCTGGGCTTGATCAAATCCTAGATCAGGATTTTGATGTGAAAGATGGAAAATTAGGGTTTCTGCCAAAGTTAGAATTTCTGAAATCTGAGACCACAGCTGGAAGCTCCTATGAAAAATCAAAGTTTAGAGCTTTGGATCGAACTTTTTGGTTTGGTGAAGCTCCGGGAAAATCAAACCCTAGTTTGGGGTCCTCTCTAGTGAATCCATAAATTTCAAAAGCAATTTTGTGGGGTGAAAATTTGTAGATTTCAAATTCTGAGTATACCAGCTTGACCATCTCAGCAAGGCCCATCTTTCTATCCTTTGAGAAGTTTGAAATTCAAATTTTGAATATTTAGGGTTTCTTTGACAAACCCTAATCCAACTCTAGATCCAGTTTTCAACAAATCAAGTGGTAAGAACTAAATATTTTCTATTTCCATTTGAAGTACTGTTTAAGATGTCTCACCACACCAAGCTTGAGGATAAGCTTGAAGGGGATGATAAATTCCGATCCTGGAAGTATAGGATTGGGTTAATCCTAGACGAGAATGAGTTGGACAACTACATAAAGGAAGAGGTTCCAGTTCCAGAGGGAGATGAGGCTAAAGCCTTACATAAGAAGAACCTGGTCAAGGCTAAGAGAATCATTATTGATTCTATCAAAGACCATCTCATACCCCATGTGTCTTCCCTAAATACACCTAAGGAGATGTTTGACTCCTTGACCAAGTTGTTTGAAGGAAAGAACATAAATCAGAAGATGACTCCGCGGAACCAATTGAAAGGGGTAAAGATCCAAAATGGAGAGACCATACAATCCTACTTTTCTAAGGTTCTCAAATCAAGGAACAACTTGAAGTTGTGGATGAGGTAGTAGAGAATGGTGAAATTGTAATGACCACATTGAATGGCCTACCTAAGTCATGGGACTCCTTCATCCAAGGAATCTGTGCAAGAAGGAAACTGATCTCTTTCAGTAGACTATGGGAGGAATGTTCACAAGAAGAAGCTAGGCTTGTGGCCCGAGGAGAAAATATGGGGAATGAAGATCAAGCTCTCACAACACATACTAAGAAGAATTGTCCTAAGAACAGAAGGAACAACAACAACAACAAACTACTACAAGCAATCTGATAGGTATGACTTACAGGTATTTGTTTAAATATGTTCATGACTATGTTTAAGACATGTTTGTCTTCATGTTAATGAGTTTAGTAACAATATTAATTAATTTTAGATTTGTCTTATCACCGAAGTAAAAGTATGAATGCATGATAGAAGACATTCATTGATTAGGGTTATCACACTTATGATTGTACTAATGCACTGTGGTGTTGTATGAGGATAATGTTATCCGCTAACATGAAAGGTACAAATCAAGTTCTAGATCAAGACCATGGTGACATGAAGAGAAAGACTCATCGATAGATGGATCACATAGAATCTCTACTTATGAGGTATGTATAATTTGGTTCTACAATGCTTAACCTATGAGATATGTAGGTTACTAGCACAAGTCATTGAAGAGAACAAGAAGACATTATGCGGGTATGTTAGACATAACTAGCTAACATGATAACCAGGTATGTTTTCCTATATCAAGTTAGAATACTACCTTGTGTTAGGATCTTATACTTTAGTATGAATGATTATTCTTGAAGTTGGAAGTTTAAGTAATCAACAATTTATGCATATTATGTTTCTTACTTTGATTGATGATATGACTAACCAGAAGAGTCTTATGGTCAAATAAGATTATGCATGAATAAAAGAAGTCTTCCCTGAAACCTTGAATACTAATCCTTGTGATAAATTACCTGTGTGTGAAATAATCATGACCATACATGTTAAGTTTATTTAGGATCATAATGTTTTGATAGTATTGAGATTATACTAATAGATGTATGATTATGTATGATATCTTGAGGATGGCACAATCATGACCCTAATGCACACCTAAGCATGCATAGTGGTCCAGGATGAATATAAGTTCAAGGACAAGTAATCAAGGAAGCAAATATCAAGAGGAGCACACTCCAATAGTTCTTGCAAGGAAACAAAGATCAAGAGGGAGAAATCCAGGAAGTAAATATCAAGAGGGAGTCCACCCAACAACTAAACAAAGATAACTATTTGAATTATATATATGATTACTTAAATGATGTTGTTCATTCATGTACATACTTATGTTCCTAGATTTAGGATGTACATTATGCATTAATGAACAAGATACTACTAATATGCAAGTAATGGGTAAGTGGCCTATGGTACTGTACAACATTCCATTGCTACTTATCTAGAATGAAACCTCTTTGCTAACATGTTGGGAGTTTCTGCACACTCTTAACAAATGTTCTGGTAGAGATGGAAGGCATCTAGAAAGTTACAGATATGGATAAATGTTGTATTGTAGAAGTGGCTAACATAATTGCATGACTGTATAACATATGTCTTTATGCATAATATTTTGTTATAAAAACTATGAGAAGTTTCAAACCATGCAATTGAATTTGACTTGTAGGAAAGATCATGTACAATCACCTACAAAAGAAGGAATACAACATTTGTTCTAGCAACAAAGTTCAAACTATCTATTGAAGATATTGAAGAATATGAAGTTCCTAGGATATGAGATACAGTATAGATGCCATGGTCAAGGAATATCAGTCGATCATGAAGAATGATGTTTGGGATGTAAGTATGTTGTGACTTCCAAATGGATCTACAAGATCAAGCATGCTGCAGATGGGGGCATAGAGAAATATAAGGCAAGGTTTGTAGCTTGTGGCTTCTCCCAGAAAGAAGGGATAGATTATGAAGGGACTTTTGCTCCTGTATCCAGATACACTTCCATCATAATAGTACTTGCTGTAGGTACAGTGATGAAGTTTAAGATACACCTTATGAGTGTCAAGATAGCTTTCTTGAATGGTGTAGTCGAAGAGGAAGTGTATGTGGAGCAGCCACTTGGTTTTGAGACACATGACAGGGAGTCATATGTGTGCAGGTTGAAGAAAGCCTTGTATGGCTTGAAGCAAGCTCCTAGAACTTGGTATGGTAGGATGGACAGTTTCCTATCCTGTGTGGGATTTACCAAGAGTAAAGCGGATTCCAACCTTTACTACAAGGTTGAGGAAGGAAATACAGTGATACTACTTTTGTATGTGGATGACCTTTTTGTTACAGGTGAGGATAGATTGATTGCTGACATGAAGAGGAAGCTTGTTGTCGAGTTCGAGATGAAGGACTTGGGGATGATGCACTAATTTCTAGGCATGGAGGTGTGGCAGAGTGCAAATGGAATATTCCTTGGACAAGGGAAGTATGTAGTAGAGATCTTGAAGCGGTTCAGGATGATGGACTGCAAGGCCATGGCCACACCTATGGAATCAAACCTAAAGCATCTGTGTGATGCTTCATCTGATCCAGTTGATGTCACTGTGTATTGGGTCCTTGATGTACCTGACGAACACGAGACCAGATATTTGCTTTGCGGTGAACAAACTGAGCCAGTTCCTGATGAATCCGAGAAGTGTTCACTTGGTTGCTGTGAAGCATATTGTGAGGTACCTGAAGGGTATGGTTGATTATGGGCTCAAGTATGATGCAAATCAAAAGTTTAACCTGCAGGGTTATGTTGATTCATATTGGGCAGGCAGTGCTGCAGATAGGAAGAGCACTTCTAGATGTTGCTTCAGTTTGGGATCAATTGTGATCTCTTGTTTTAGCAGGAAGCAATCCTGCGTAGCACTGAGTACAGCCGAAGCAGAGTATGTTGCAGCTTGTTTGGCTAGTTGTGAGGTAGTATGGATGAGGAAGCTACTGTCTGAGTTATTTGATTTGCCGTTGGATGCTACTGATATCTTTTGTGACAACCAAAGTTGTATGAAGCTGTCTGAGAACCCAGTGTTCCATCATAGGTCAAAGCACATTGAGATCAAATATCACTATATCAAGGATATGGTGCAGAGAGGAGCAGTGAAGCTCCTGTATTTTGCGATGGATGAGCAGGTTGCAGATGTGTTGACGAAACCACTAGCCAGAGTGAAGTTTGAGTACGTCAGAAAGAGGCTTGGTGTTCTTCATGGGTGATTCCATGAAGATGGGTAACTCTTTTTGGCCAAATATGATGGTGAAAAATGGAAATTTTATCCATGTATTAAATTGAAGCCCTCTAAACTCATATTTGCCAAATGAATTTTGACATGCAGTTGAAAAACGAAATGCACAGAATTATGTTGGCTTTCCAATGATATTTTTTTCAAAATATACCAATGTCATTTATCGTGTCGAATTTTCATTTAATGAAACGTGTGTACTTAAACATTTGAAGAGCAATTAACAAGTAGTTTGTGTTCGTGCACGATAATTTAACGTTAAAGTAATAATTTTAAAAAAAGAAATATGTGAACATGATCTAGACAGAATGCACTAGGGCTTACATATTTTTCTTTTATTTTTTCTCGAAAAATTATATTTATTATTATTTTTCGAAACTAACCAATGAATATTTCAGTCGCATTTTGCACACATGTGTGTTCATGCACGAAATCTTTTGATTGTTTACATAATTTGCAAAACTAAAAATACCCTTTTGAAGAGGACGCGTTTATCTAGGGATTGTGTATTTTTTCAAAAGTTTTGGATGTGTATTTTGAATGTTGTGGATTTATATTTGAGCTCAATCGAAGTTGTCGGCAGGGTTTTTTAGGGCAAGTTTTAGTAGAAATTTAAAAACAAAAGACATATGAAGATAAAAATTCATAAATTTTATATATCTGGAAAGAGGATTCATTGACGAATTCAATGCTATCAAGTCCGCTCATTAATGAGCATTTAATGACATGGTTTATCTATGTGGAAGGTAGACAAAACTTTCATTATGCAGTGAAAAGGGCTCTCGGCCTGTTTTTTAAGCCCTCGATCGACCTATTTGCTCGATCGAGGGTTTTAAAATACTTCCATCGAGGGTTTTAACATACCTCAATCGAGGGTTTAATAACACCTCGACAAGGGTTTAACAACACCTTGATCGAGGTATTTTAAAACCCTCAATCGAGGTATTTTCTCGATCGAGGGCCTAAGACGAGCCTTTTTATGTTTTTGAAAAGCTAGATCTAGCTTTTCAAAATCTAGATTGAGCTTTTGAAAAGCTAGATCGAGGTCTTGTTTCAACCCTTGATCAAGGTTTTTTAAAACCCTCGATCGAGGTATTTTAAAACCCTCGATCAAGCTTTTAAAACCCTCGATCGAGCTTTTAAAACCTCGACTGAGGGCTCTAAAATACCTCGATCGAGGTTCTGAAATTTTTTTTTTCCATTCTATCCGCCAAAAATGGTGAACGATATTCATGGACTCACCCTCATATTGAAGACACTTCGAGGAAGACGTGATGGGACACATTTGCAAGAGCCATTCCAAGCATGGTGAGAGAAGGATCCTTCCCATGGCTGTGGATGTAAGCACTGTGTGATGAGCATTAGGACGATTCTCCAGTTACTACTTTGTATATGCATCAGGTGGATGCTTTGTATGATCAGTTGAATCATGTATATGTATATGCATCAGGTGGATGCTTTGTATGATCAGTTGGATCATGTATATGTATATGCATCAGGTGGGTTCTTTGTATGATCAGTTGGATCATGTATATGTATGAGTATTAGGACGACGCTTTGTATGACATGCATCATGACGATGGAGTGACGATGATCAGGATGATCATGTGTGATGAGTATCAGGATGATACTCTGGATGATATGCATTAGGACGATGCTATGATGATGATCAGGATGATCATGTACATTAGGATGATGTATGATGAGTATCAGGTTGATACTCCGTGGCCATGGACAGGTTGTGCATGTAGCATAGAAAAGATCCTGGGAGATCCTATAGTCTGAACTAGGATACTCTTTCAAGGTTTTGCTACTAGAGAGGCATGTAATAAGTCCTGGAGATCCTATAGTCTGAGCTAGGATTCTCTTTAGAGTTCTTGCAGGTTGCAAGACACTATTTTAAGGTTTTTTCGAACCACATAGAAAAGATCCTGGGAGATCCTATAGTCTGAGCTAGGATACTCTTTCGAGGTTTTGTTGTGGGGGGTCACATGTAATCAGTCCTGGAGATCCTATAGTCTGAGCTAGGATTCTCTTTAGAGTTCTTGGAGGTTGCAAGACACTCTTTTAAGGTTTTGTGACAGTCAACATGTAAAAGATTCTATAGTTTGAGCTAGGTTTTGTTGACACACGTAATAAGTCTTGGGATCCACGGTATGGCCAGTGATGATGAATATCTATAGGTGGTGTGCCTACATCCATCATGAAAAAGGGATGGCTCTATAGAACTTCCTATGACGAGCATAATTCAGAGATATCCTAGTGATCGAGATGTCGAGTACAGCAGTAGTGATTATGATGATGCTCCATGATCCAGTGATGATGATCCAGCTCCAGAATTGAAGACTTGCATCGATATGTATTGATGACCTGTGTCGACAGAATAACTTCCTAGTTAAGAGGGCGTGTTGATGTATTTGTAACTTCAGAAGATATTCTTCTATGTATTATATTCGTACTTTATTGTATATACAATAGAGATGTATTATTCCTCTGATTGGAAGTGTCGTCATTTGTATTTGTAAGTGTTGCAAGTTATATTGTAAGTGTCGTCATTTGTATTGATGGGTTATTAGACCACTAGTGTGGGGTCGTCCCTACTTAGGTCATGTGGATGGGTTATTAGACTTGAGTAGCAAGTCGGCCTCAGTGAATTATTGGTAGGTTAAGTCAGTGTATAAATAGAGAGGTTGTGTCTCTCATTCTATTCATTCACTCAATTCTCAAGCTCGCATAGCTAAGAGAGAAAGTGGCGCACATGTGGAGGAGGAGGAGGAGCATCTGCTAGAGACATCTTATTGGGTTTGATCCTTGTGATCTTGTATTGGGGTTTATTCTATCTTTGAGGAAGTTGCAGGGTTTTTCACCTTCTTGGTTTCCCGGTGAAACTTTGTGTCTCTTGTGTGCTTGCATGATTGTGTTTATGATTGATATGATGTACATATTATTATCTTAGAGATCCTAATGATAATGGAATGAAATTATCGAAAAATTAACAATTATTAACATTTTAAGATATTTTTATATGAAACAATCTTCATGACTCAACTTGAATCATAACTGAGTTATAATTATAATTGGGAAATTTATAATAACTTTCTATCTTTTGTTTTAAACTAAACTTCAAAAAATTACTTTTTAACAAAATTATGATATTTAACTTGAAAAGAGAATATATGAACAAGCACAAAGAGAAAATTATGATTACTTTTTAATGAAGTTTATTTTATATATTTTATATATATGAACAAAGAGAATATGAATCTATTTAGAATTTTATAATATCCCCCATATCATAAACAAAGTTGATGATTCTAAATATTAATTTCATTCCTCATAAATGAATACTTTACATTGAATTTCCATTAGCCCATTATTATATCAATGTAACATATTTGTGCAAAAGTGGTCAATGGAAAATGATCTTAGGTGGCATTGAAGTTAAGGTCATAGAGATCCAGGTATGAATTATATTTTTCTTCTTGAGGTAAGCTATAATGCTTGACTCTTCTACATTCACACATTCAAAAGTTTAAAAGTTTTCACACATGATTACACTAACATTTCAAAATAAATCTTGCTTCCATAAGTGATAGCTTTTTAGACTTAGTCATGTGAATTACTATAAGAAGACACGTTCATAATTATGGCTGTATTCAAAAGCAAAAGATTACATTATCTCAAAAGTGCCAAATTTTTGAAAAGAAATTAAACATTGATATTATTAAAAGTTTCATTTTAATAATATTTTGATACTTTTATCAAATCAATTTAAGGTGCACTTAGACTTAATCCCTATGTTCTTAAACTTGTAAATCATTACTTGGATATGAACGTAGATGAGTGATAATTAAAATCTTTTACTTTCTATATCGTGAATATCATTTGTCTAAAATAGCCGTCATGTGTATTTTTAGAAAGGAGTAAACATTTAAAACTTACATGTGATGAAATCTATACTACATTGTTTTTTTCGAAGGTTTACATACGATAGATGTTATTTGAAAAAAACATACATTTGTTTACTCTATTCATTTTGGATTTACGTTTACACAGATTACAAGATAATTGCATTTGAGAAAGGATTAAATATAAAAAAATTTCCACATGCACGCTCCACAATACCGGATCAAACCTTCGAGGAGAATTGCCAGATGAAATTGTCAGGCGTAGACAGGCGCGCACTTGTCGGAAGAGGTGAATTTCGGGCCCCATTTTCCACCGAACCGTGAAGCATATGGCGATTTTGTTCAAAACCCACTTCCCAAATGGGGTATTTTACCTCGAGTCGCGCTCCATTTCCAGAAATTGTGAAGGAGTTGGGAGATTTTCGGGCCTGTTTAGGCTGTATTTTTGGAGAAAATTTATGTTGCGTCCAGCTGTAAGAGCAATTTTTGGATATTGTTATGATGCCTTCTGTCTATTTAAGCAGAGATAATTCGACTTTGGGTGGAGGTATCTGTGGATCAGAGAATGACTGTGTTCTCTTAACAAAACTCTTATTCTTTCGTAAATATTCTTCAGAAGAATTGAGGGAGACACTGCTGCCAGGAGAAGATGTTATGAAGCTTGAGAAATTCCTTTCTCTGGTTTTATTATCTATGTTCTGTGTGAGGAGAGTATGACTGAGAAATTGGTATATTGAAGTAAAAGATTGATGTGTGTTGCTGGTATTATGTCGAAGTTTTCTTCCTCAGAAATTTTCAAGCATTAGTTCCATGACTGGTATCATCTTGTTATAGTTCTGAAACATAATATATATATATATATATATATATATTTTACCCTTTTTTACTTTCTCAATTTATTTATGTACGATTATGTTGTGATATAATCTATATGTATTCTACGGAAAAATTACTCGAATCACTAGTTCATTTCTCTACCTAATACAAATATGAGATATGTCATCTTATTAAATTTTTTTGATTATTAAGGTTAATTGTGTGATATCATTTTTTTTATTTATATTTTTAAATAATTTCTCATTCAAAGAATCAAACAAAACCAAATTTGAGACTCTCCCTAAGAGATAAAACATAGATTAGACATAAACAGTTAAATTTCATTTTGCAGCTTTTAAATAGGAATCTTATTGTAGATGGATTAATATAGTTTGTAGATAAGTAGTTAGTTTTAATTTAGTTCTTTCAAATTTTAATTAGGATTTAGTTTAACATTTTATAAATTATTTTAGGATTCACTTTTTCTAAGTTAAATTGTTAGAATTCTCCTTAAGAGAGTTATAACTTAGATGGTAGCAGGACCACAGCCCGTGAGAATCAACTAATCCAAAAACACTGGAAGTTGCAGTAAGCGACTTGTGTGGGATGGTTCTACTTAGTTAGCCTCATTCAGAAAATACAACCAGCAAAACCTTAGGGATTTAGTCAAGGAGAAAGTATAAATGGTTCGTAATCATGACAAGTACAAAAATTTCATGTAATAGAATGCCCCCAAAAGTATGAAGCTAGAGTAATAGGATAGGTGAAATACTTTGATGGATAAAGTATAAAGGATCGAAGAAAGGAACCATTAGTTGGAAATTTGTCAACAATAACCAAAAATATTTTGCAGTACAATAATTTTATCATCCTAACAACTCACAACATGGCTGCTGATGAATACATTGCATATCCATGTTGATATCAACCGATGATATGGCCACCAAAATACAACGTGGATCCATATTTGAATGACTAAACAAAATCATGGCTACTAAAATACAAGAGTGGATCCATGATGAGATAATGACACAACCATGACAAATACAAAAGTGGATTTGTGTGATAGTACATCAATGAGGTTTCCACCATAGCATATGTGTGGGAACCTACTAAAAAATCTCCATGGCAACCTGGGTGTGATAATAAGACATCAGAACAACACAAGGTCTTCTACTTGCTCCCAAGTCAATATGAATCTAACCATGTGATTACAATGTGTTGATGTCGAACATGGTAGAAACCATTTGATTATAGATCTGTTAGAAAAATAGGATCGCAGAGCAATAACAATAAACAAGATGCAAATACAATCACACAAACATATTACATGAGAGACACCAATATATCGGGGTTCACCCAAGATGGGCTATGTCCACACTGAAATTCCCAGTCCTTATTATTATACCATCTAACAAAGTGAAGGGATACAACTCGCAGCACAACCGCTACAACTCCCTCTTCACACTCTCTCAGTCTCGCTTACACGATCTCAGAGATCTTTACAATGCACAATACCTAATATATCTAGCCTAGTCGTATTACAATACCTAATACCATGTGTTACCCAAAACCATGTGCCCGTATTCCCTTTTATAAGAAAGACATTGTAATACGGCTAGGGTTGATGTATTAGTTATTATGCATTGTAAAGATCTCTGAGATCGTAAAGAGAGACTGTGAGAGAGTGTGAAGAGGAAGTGTAGCGACTGTGCTCCAGGTTGTATCCCTTCACTTTGTTGGATGATATAATAATAAGGACTAGCAATTTCAGTGTGGACATATCCCATCTTGGGTGAACCACGATATATTGGTGTCTCTCTTGTAATGTGTCTATGCGATTATATTTGCATTTATGTTTATTGTTATTGCTCTGCGATCCTATTTTTCTAACACTTCCAAGAAGTCCTCCTTCTGGGAAGGAAAGAACATATGCCCCTTTGGGGAGGCATCATTTGATTATGTATGGGCCTTTTCCAAAGGAGAACAAACTTATCAAGCCCTAGTTTGGTGTATTTTGTGGCATCGAAAATGAGGGCAAGGTCTCCTTTGCAAAAGGTGCAAGGATGGACTTGGTATTCATAATGGTCCACAGAACATTTATTCATAGCCTTATGATGTTGTAATGAAGCACAACATTCTTTGTCAAGATGTTCCAAGTTTAAAATACGGTGCTTGAGCACATAAGTGTTAGGGATTAGTTCAACAATGGTTTGGCGGGTGGGGATATCACACTTGATGGGTAGAAATTCTTTGATTCCATGGAAAAGATGAAATGGTGTAAACCCAATTGAATTTTTAATGGGGTCTTATAGGCCAAAGTACTAAGAGTAGCAGGTGATGATAGTTAGATTTGTTCTTGTTAATTTTATGATATAGTATGGTTTTGAGTACTTTGTTGATAGCTTTGACCTAAACATTGGCATGTGGATAGTAGGGGGTGGAAAAATCATGGGTCAATCCTAACAATAAATACAACTCATTCAAAACACCATTATGAAAATGGATACATTGTCAAACACTAATTGTTTAGGTACATTGAAGTGTGTGATGGCATGATTGAAACATCACAACAATAGTGTCAATGTTGTTAAAGGTAGGCATAGCTTTAGTCTATTTTGTGAAATAACCAATAGCGGTCACGATATACTTATGGATACCAGAAAAATATAGTCTAAATTCCATAAATTTGATTCCCCACTTACAAAAGGGCTAGACAGTGATGATAGGATGTAGCACAACCACTAAGGCTCAAGTTTTGTGAGTGAGGATTTGGAAAATTTCACACCATTTCACGACATGATACAATCATGAAAGAGAGAAGGACAAAAATAGTCAACATGCAAGATTTTATAGGAAGTGGTCATTCTAGACAAATGGCCATTGCAAGCAATACCATGGAAATAATTAAGGACCTGCTTAGGTTCATCATGAAATAAGCATAATCATAAAATTGTATTTGATCCTCATTTCTAAAGAGAATTTATCCTAGATGAGGTGCTTGGTGATGGATGGAATAGTGATATTCACACAATCACAAATGTGAGACAGATTTTTGAGTTTGGATATAAGTGAGAATATCACCATAGTAGTGGTCCTCAATAGAAAGTGAGAACAGATGCTCTTCAAGCAACTGATCATTGAGAGGAGGTCCTATTGCATCTATTAATATGTCTGTGATGAACTCAACAAGGTCCACATAATTCTTTCTTTTGGGGGTTACAAATTCAAGATAGAATTCTTAGAGAATGAAAATCCATTGTGTGAACTTACCATTAATAAGTCACCAAACTAGTATATACTACATTGGTTTGAATGTGTGATTACCTTGGTTTTGTGTAGTAGGATGTAATGACGAACATTTTAAGTTGAAAGGACCAAAACCAAGGACATATACTCATCGGGGTTGTAATTGGGTAGTGGTCTAGATAGGATTTTGATAATGTAATAGATGACATGTTCACAATGGTCCTCCCCTTATTGTACTAATATGCTAGCAACTAGGAAGACTAAGGATCATAGATAAGAAGGATACAATACTAGTTGAAATTTGTGGGAAAGGGAGATCAAAGGTGCTAATGTGAGAACTTTATTTAATGCCTCAAATGATTGTTGAGCTTGTTCTTCCTATCACAAGGAAATGTATTGACATAAGAGATGTAAGAACTTGTGTGCTTGTGTAGTGTAAGTAGGTGCAAACTGACAAATAAAGTTTGATTTTCCTTGGATGATCTATAATTTACATTAGGTATTTAATAGGGGGAGTTCGAGAATGGTTTGATATTCAAAGGGATCAATGGTGATCCATTTTTGAGAAACAATAAACCCTATAAAGGATCCTAAGGTGACACAAAAGATGCACTTGAGGGGGTTCAAGCATCTATTGTATTGTTGACATCGCAATAATATGGTACGGAATTTAGTGATGTGGTATTATAATTTTTGGTTCTTGGAAATGAGGTTATCAAGTTAATCCAATGTAATTCTTGCTATATCATGGAATAGTACATAAGACATGGTTCGCTGAAAAGTGTCACTCACAATTTTCAACCCAAAAGGCATGGCATGATAAGTGAATTCCCCCCTATGGAATAGTAAAGGTAGTGTTGTATTGTTCCTATTGGAGGATCTAAATATGATCATATCCAGAAAAAATTCCATAAACGACAATACTTCATGTTTGGCACAAGCATCAACAACTTTGTCAATGAATGAAGTAGGGAAGTTGTATTTAGGACAAGCCTAATTCATGTCCTTGAAATCAATCCACATGAAAATGATTCCCTAGTTTGTGTTAACATGTCTAGGATTGGACACCCATGGCATGCAACCAATGGGATAGAAAAACGCATCTTAGCAGTGTTTTTATATTTTTGGTTTAATAGCTAGTGCTTTAGATTAATTTAAAAGTCATTGTTTTTGTCGTATTTGTTAGAATTTTGATACTTCAAGGATGGTTATGTTAGATATTCAAAAAAATTACATATTATCACAATAACCATATGCAATAGGATCACTGAAATATGGACAAGCACAACATAAAAAATAGTACACAAAAATTTATTTGGGAAAACCCTCTCACGAAAAAAACACAACAAAAATTCTTCAATATAGATTCATCACAAGTACAATGACAATATTAGAGCAAAGGCTCTTTTACAAAAATATCAAGAGAGTACGATAATATATAAAACCCAAGAATAAGATGTCTTCAGTGTAGCTACTCTTTCTCCCAAGCAAACTTTCTCTTCTCTCTCTACTCATGCGAACTTGCTTGAGTGAGTGATGTGTCAAATGAGCTAGTCATCACTCTATTTATACCAGTCACAAACTCACCTTTTTACCTAATTGGGCTGACTTGACTGCGGTAGTTTTTCCCATTGTTTGGGACAATTTACCCACTGATTTCTATGGGGCCGACTTGTCTATTTTACTTGATTTATTTTAGGATTTTACATGATCAATTACAATATGAATATTTCCCAAACGAAGTACAATAAGAATACAATAATAATACGGGAATAATATATTTCAAATTTACATTCTTCAACACTCCCTCTTAACAAGGAAGGTATTCTTCTAGTGCTATCATCATCATCACTATCACTGCTTATGAAACTCTATACATTGACCATTGACTTATGATATCTCTCTCGAATCTATACATCACTAGATGTTCTGTACAAGCAATCCATCAAGTGGGTCCATCTCAGGAGCCCATATTAATCCGCTACAGTGAACACTTGAGTTACAACACTATGTGTCCAGATCATATCGTGAGTGTAGCCTAAGATACTCAATTACATCACATAGTATGACTACTCGCTAGCACATCACATTTAATCATGTGGATAACAACCCAGGTTCAAAACCGATGTCTTCACACATCATGGAAACACAACTCTGTGAGTGTATCCTAGGAGTCTTAATTACATCACACACATAGTGACTACCTACTACCAAGTCACCCCATGTGGAGAAAAACCCAGGTCTGAAACCTACGTCTTCGCACATGTGTGTTTCCCAACATAGAAAAGCAGTTAGGAGGCTCAATTACATCAACAATGTGACAACCTACTGCATCCTCAAGAGTGTATACTAGGATACTCAATTACGTCACTGAATTGACTACCCTCTACAACCTCATGAGTGTAGTACAGGAGACTCAATTACGTCACTGAACTAACTACCCGCTAATACATCACCTCAAGTGGAGACACACCCAAGAGCTCAATTACATCACTATCTGACTACTTGCATCTCACACATGCTATGTTAATCATCCCTCTCTCTTTAGAGAAACCTCAATCTGGACAACTCCAATATTGTCCTTGAAGTAATCAAGCTTCACTCTTGAAAGAGGCTTGGTCAACACATCGACTATCTTCTCCTCTGTCACTACATAATGGATCCTCACTGCTCGTCTCTACACCATATCCGTGATATATTGATACTTTATCTTGTTGTGCTTTGAATTGTCATGAAACTTTGGGTTCTTAGACAACTTCACACAACTCTGGGTGTCACAAAAAATATTAGTCGCCTTTTTCATGTTCCCAAATTTTGCTATGGTCCAAGACATAAGCTTGGCCTAAGTCACATAGGATTAAAATTATTAAATTGGTGGCTAAGGGTGAAAATTTACCTAATTAAGATGCCCAAGAGATTAATTGAAGAATAATTGGACTCAGGTGGGCCACATGAAACACAAGATTCCGAATTTAAGTTTGCTAATATAATTATTAATGATTTGGGAATAATTGGCCAATAATTTTTACATAAGTTAATTTTATTCATATTGGCGTAAAATATAAAAATAATATTTATTTATGATTAATTGGGTTCATAAAGGAGCACAAGAGGATAAGGTGGACCTCACTCACTTGAGGAAAATATATAAACAAGAAGAAAGCAGCCTAAAAGC
Organism: Larix kaempferi; assembly: GCA_027924585.1. Lineage (NCBI taxonomy): Eukaryota > Viridiplantae > Streptophyta > Pinopsida > Pinales > Pinaceae > Larix > Larix kaempferi. Next base: position 8,334,153 of record BSBM01000010.1, on the reverse strand, counting down.
AAGGTGATAGAAAAAAGAAGGAAATTGGCAAAAGTAGTGAAAAGCATGCAAGTGCATAAAGTAGGAAAGTGCACAAAGTAGAAAATTGCATAAAAGCGGCCAGTATTAAAAAGTAGGAAACATCTAGAAAGAAAGGAGGTGCGGTTATAAAAGCAAGAGAAAGTCATAAATAATGGAAAGTTGGAAAACCGAGAAAGTTATCAAAAGAAAAAAAGAAAGAAGTTTCTTGATTTCTGCAACTCATGAAGGAATAGAAACATCCAAAAATGCTACAAGTCCCAAGTTGAGCAAGTGAGGATGCATCCATGAGGCTAAGTCGGTCCAAACCTAATACAAATAATAAAGGAAACATACATGCCTCCTCCAATTCAAATTTCTAATAGGATAAGCTCAACCATGAGGAGAAAAGTCTATAGAAGAAGGAGGAGAACTCCATTTCACATCTTTGGCTAGTTTGTATTTTGTCTAGAGAGCTTTTCTTCTTAGGTTGAGTGTTGTGCTCCAACCGAGATTAGGTGATGTGCCCCATCCGAGATTAGGTGATGTGCCCCAAGGTTAAAATTGATCCAGTATTATGTTCTATTTCAACTATGCAATTCTGATGTGTAGGTACTAAATTCCATTCAAGCTAATTCGAGGTTTAGAAGAAGAAATATCAAGCATTCACTTCGAATTCTCTAGTATTCCCATTCTCTTCTACCACCTTCTATCCTATGAAGATACTCAGAATTTTATGTATTCGAGAATCCTCTTGGATCCCATTCAAGGTTTATGCAATTATGTGAATATATTTTATCATTTCTAAGATTAAAAATTGTATAAGTCTAAAATTACTTCAAGTTTTCTGTACCTACTATAGAATTGCACAAATTTTAACTAGTTTTAGTAATTCATCTGAGAATCCACTTCCACTAAATCAAATTCAATTCTATTAGTCCCTAAATATTTTTAAGACACTAATTAACACATTCCATTCCTAATTTTTCATATTCACACTTGTCTCATAGTGTTTGGATCGCCCATAACTCAAGCTAGTTGAGCAGTCCCGACTACTAGTTTTGCTTGTTTGACCTCCAAACTATGCCAAAACTTCCCAAAAATATGATATGTTTTACAAAAAATTATGTTATGTGGTTAAGTCCTTATATACACACTCTGTTTGATTTCAAGTGTAAGTTAATGGGTCTAGTATGCATATGTTAGTGTGCCCGAGAAGCCTTGGAGTAGACTTCAGGGACACTGAGTTGTTGTTGAAACATAAATGGCCCCGGTACCTTGTTCATAGGACTCTAAAGCTGGCCTTGATTCTGTTGTCCTTTAATATTCACACTCACTTTCATATTTTTCATATCCAAAAAATTCTAACAATCAATCTCTTTTGGGGTTTATCTGTGTCCAAGACTAGTTTCTTCATGACTAGTTTTGAGGACTAGTTGCAGCCTTGGTAATTCCTATTTTTATTTTTGAATTAAAACTAATATCATTTGAAATCATTTTTAGGGATACTACAATGGTATCAGAGCACTTTCCTATACTCCTGTGGAAAGTAAGCTCTCATGTTGAAGAATTTGCAGCCATGATACTAGCACTAGCCAGTGATAATTTTGAATGGGATGATGATGGAGTATTCTATGTTGATGGAGGATTAAAAAGAAATGAGGATGATGATTCTTTGTGTGAAATTGTGTGCACAGAGAACATAAGTCCTAATCCATCATATTTTAGTGTTGTATATGGTAGAGTGTGCTATGGGGGAAAATTTCTAGGAGTTAATCCCTTAGAGTACACCATAGAATACCAAACATTGAGGAAGGAGATATAGGAGGTCTTGCCTTTTCGAGACTTATGTACTTTCAAAGATGAAATGTTCTTTTCAAATGAGGATCCTTGTGGCATCACATATCAAAGAAGATTAATTCATATTGTCAACAGTGTGTGCAAAGAAGTGGAGCATATGTTGCAGCAGAGTGAAGCATCACCATGCTATACACCTAATGATCCAGTGACTAAGGGAGCATCCATAGATTCTCTTGATTCAGAAAGAGTGAGACCCTATGCCAAAAGGAATACATCAAAATGATAATGATGGACCTAGCATTGTGTAAGCTTCCAAAGAGAAAGAAGAACCATGTGCAACAAAAGACCAAGCAAAAAGTGTTGAAATTGTTAACAATGTGGAAAGAGATTCCACTTTGGGATCTTCGAGCTTCTTTGTTGGGGATTTCAAGATAACCTCAGAGTATATTAGTTCTATTGATGGTGGTGAGACATATTTTGGATGAGATCCAAAAGAAGAACATAAATCCAATTCACAATCACCACTTGAGCTTCATAATGAAGAAGAATACAAGCACACATCAGTTGGATGTAAACAGGGATATTTGGTGGCACGACAAGGAACCATAGCTCCACCATATGAAGAGAGAGATATGATGCAAAGAGATGGTCACCATTCAAATTTTTGTATTCCCTTGGGTCATAATGAAGTTTCATCCACATCAGAGGAGAGGCTTGCCATGGTTGTGTCTTTGGGTGTTGGGGATCATATCTCTGTTGTTAAGGGTGAATGCAGTGACATAGCTGAATCATGGGAAGGGAGTTTATATGATTCCCACATGATAAAGGAGCTCACATATGGTATCACACAATATTTTGTAAATGAGACATTGAGGACTTTAAGAGATTATTCCTAGTCACCAAAGAGAGCAATCATGAGCCACCTAGTTCTCTAAGTGGTGAACCAAAAGAAGACATAGCTAAAATTCTTAATAACAAGGGTTGTTCAACAAAAGGGCAGGGTGTGCATCTGCTGGATCATACCACTAGTACTACAGAGGAACAATCCAAAGAGACAATTGACAATATGGACATGGTTGAAAGATCACCTACAGATGGATGCTCAAGTCTCTATATGGGTGACATAGAGATAAGTTTTGAAGAAAATGTTGCAAGCAAAAATTCCCTTGAGCATGAGTATGAAGATCTTGTAGCAGTAGAAGTTTTTCTAGGATCAAATTTTTAGTCACCACTTGAACAACATGGTAAAGTTGATCTCATTGAAAAAGAGGAGGTTCATCCTCAAGAACCACACTTCCTTGTAGGGTCATTGAATATGAGATAAATGGATATTAGGAAGGTCCTTAGCACTTTGCATGGAACTAATGCATTGCTGTCACATTGTTGTTGGAGAATGGAGGAGAAGTATTCCATTGAAGAATTGGAAAATATTTGAGAAGCAGTGACAAACATAAGAGGTGCATTTTTGCAGCTTCTTTCTGATAGAGATCATCTTCTTGATCTTGTGAAGATGCATCATATTTCCTCATTAGAATATGAAGAGGATATTGGCAAGCTCAGTTATGAGTTGGATTCTACATATGATTATTTGAGGAGCACTCAAGGGGCCCTTCAAGAATCAAGAATGCAGAATGATCAACTTATAAAGGAGTTGAGCTCAGCACACCCTCAATCCTACATGGAAGATAGTCATTTGCACATGGCAGGTGACATAGTGGATTTGATGGAGTAGTCTCATGTGAGAGTTGAACATGAGGTAAATTCAGATTTGTAAGTGCTTAAGGAGAACAAATATGTAGAATATTTTTTCCAAGCACTTGTTGGTATGAAGAAGGTCATGGAGGAGGACTCAGTTATGGGAGTGATAGCTGAGGACATGTCACTTGTATAATTTAGCATGTGTGCTTGTTTATCCAAGGATTGTATAGATAAATACATAACAAATATGAAGATCCAAGGGTACACTAATATTGCTCACCTTGGTAAGAGATTCTTTTACACTTCATTCACTAGGTGATTTTGTGAGCAAGAAAAGCAATAAAAAATGCATATCATTGAGAAGAGAACGATCATAGGGGAAGTTGTCCAAGATATTGATGTGCATCAAGAGGACCATAGACTTCCCATATGGGAGGTAGATCCCACTCTAGAGGATATGGATGATCATATTCCATATGGATCAGAAAACAATATTTTTTATTCATCCATTGATTGGCTGGATAGAGGCATCATTGAAATGAAGACTTTGGGAGGTGAAGGATTCTTTTGTTTCTGCAATGAAGTTTTTTTTTATATAACTAAAATTTCCCTGACATGTGAGTAGTAGCAAAGACATGTTTTTCAGCCATTAGATACCTTCAATACACATGCACACAAGGCTCAGGTGTGCAAGTACATAGTAAGAGTTCTCATAAGCATTGGATGTGAAGATATTTCAACTTGGTTATGGGATCTTGGCATCCTTCGGAATGTCACATTGTTTCAAATGATCAATATGTTTGGAAGAATGCTACATAATCCATGGGATCCTAACATTCCTTGGATTGATAGTTTGTTCTTGATGACATTTGATTTTATGAGAAAGAAACATAGTTAGTGGGATCCAGGAGGGTGAGCCAGCCTACATTTCTTGAAGTCCATCTTTGTTGAATAGTGGTCTAGTTCCCTGCATGGGAAACCTTATGATGGATCTAATTGTTGGGAAAGACATGAGAAGCTTATGATCATATTTGAGAAGAAACAACATGATGGACCCTCTCAGAGTTAATTGGAGAGTTTAGATATACATTGAATTGTGGGACCATGCTTTGAGTAGAGCTAATGTTTCATTTCCATTAAATTGATTAGACCCATGATTTTGATGATTTTAGTTGTGGTGAACAGAGTTGGTGACTTGGTATGGTCATCAATATGATGAGAGGTAGAAAATTCATAAGCATGCTTGGGATGGAGTTGCATTTTTATTCCTTGAGATAAATTGCTTGAGAACAAGCAATCTTAGGAGGGAAGGATTTGTCATGTTCCCAAATTTTGCTATGGTCCAAGACATAATTTTGGCCTATGTCACCTAGGATTAAAATTATTAAATTGGTGGCTAAGGGTGGAAATTTACCTAGGTAAGATACCCAAGAGAGTAATTGAAGAATAATTGGACTAAGGTGGGCCACATGAAGTATAAGATTCCAAATTTGACTTTCCTAAGATAATTATTAACAATTTTGGAATAATTGGCCAATAATTTTTACAGAAGTTAATTTGATTAATATTGGCATAAAATATAAAAATAATATTTATTTATGATTAGTTGGGATCATGAGGGCACACTAGAGGATAAGGTGGACCTCACTTACTTGAGAAAAAGATAGAAACAAGAAGAAAGAAACCTAAAATTAAGGTGACAACAAAAAAGAAGGAAACTGGAAAAAGCAGTGCAAAGCAAGGAAATGCATAAAGCATGAAAGTGCACAAAGCAAGCAAGTGCAGAAAAGTGACCAGTCTTGGAAAGAAGGAAACATCCAGAAAGTAAGGAGGTGTAGTTTATAAAATCAAGATAAAGTCATAAAGAAAGGAAAGTTGGAAAATCAGGAAATTTATCAAAAGAAAAAAAGAAAGAAGTTTATTCATTTGTGCAACTCATGAAGGAATAGAAACATCCAAAAAAGATGCAGGGTCCAAGTTTAGCAAGTGAGGACACATCCACGAGGCTAAGTGGGTCCAAACCCAATCCAACTAATCAAGAAAACATCCATGCCTCCTCCAATTCAAATTTCCAAGAGGATAAGCTTAACCATGAGGAGAAAATTCTATAAAAGGAGGATAATTCCATTTCACATATTTGGCTACTTTGTATTTTGTCTAGAGACCTTTGCTTTTCAGGCTGAGTGTTGTGCCTCATCCAAGATTGGGTGATGTGCCCCAAGGTTAAAATTGATCCAGTATTATGTCCATTTCAGCCATGGAAGTATGGTGTGCAGGTCCTGAAGTCCATTGAAGCTGATTTTAGAGTTAGAAGAAGAAATATCAAGCATCCAATTCGAATTATCTAGTATTCCTTTTCTCTTCTACCCCTGTCTATCCTATGAAAATGCTCAGAATTTGATATATTTGAGAAGAATATTGAATCCCATTCAAGGTTTATGTATTTATGTGAATATTTTTTATCAATTCTGATATTAAAAATTGCAGAATTCTTAAATTACTTCAAGTGTTTTGTACCTACTCTAGAATTGCACAAATTTTAACTAGTTTCAATAATTCATTTGAGAATCCACTTCCACTAAATAAAATTCAATTATATCAATACCAGAATATTATTAAGACACTAATTAAAACATTCCATGCCTAATTTTACAGATTCAAACCCCTATCATAGTGTTTGGAACGCCCATAACTCAAGCTAGTTGAGCAGTCCCAATTACTAGTTTAGCTTGTTTGACCTCCAAACTCTTCAAAACGTTCCCAAAACTCTAATATATTTTACACAAAATTATTTTAGGAGGTGAATTTATGATATCCACACTCGTGTTGATTTAAAGCATAAGTGAACGGGTCTAGTATGCATATGTTGGTGTGCCCAGGAAGCCTGGGAGTAGACTTCAAGTACGGTAGCTGTTGTTGAAACATAAATGGTCCCAGTACATTATGCATAGGACACTAAATATGGCCTTTATTTTGTGGTTCTTTCTGCTTCAAACTCACTTTGATATTTTGCAGATCCGACAAACTCCAACAATCAAGCTCTTTTGGGGTTTATCCCTGTCCAAGACTAGTTTCTTCATGACCAATTTTGAGGACTAGTTTCATCCTTGGAAATTCATGTTTTAATTTTTGAATTATAGTTAATATCCTTTGAAATCATATTTAGGTATATTATAGCGTCTAAATCAAGATCGAACAATCCTGCAAGTAACTTTTGAAGCCACATGGTCTCACAACTTGCCGAACAAGATGCCATATACTTTGCTTCGGCTATATTGAGTGACACACTCGTATGCTTCCTGCTAAACTAGGAGATAATTCCTAATACCAAACTGAAACAACACCTTGATGTGCTCTTTCTATCTATGACACTACCAGCCTAATCCACATCAGCATAATCCTGTAGCTTAATATTTTGATCAGACGCATATCTGAGTCCATAATTAATCGCACCCCTCAGGTACCTCAACACATGCTTTGGCTCAATTAGGTGAACATGTCTTAGCTCTACCATGTACTGAATCAATGTTTTCACCGCAAACCATATATCCTACATCACGTTTTTCAAGTACATTAACGAACAAATCACCTTTCTGTATACTATGACATCCACTATCTATGAAGAAGTATCACACAACAACTTCAAATTCGATGCCATTGGTGTGGAAATGGCCTTACAATCCATCATCCTAAATCTATTTAGGATAGCTACTCCATATTTTCCTTACCTAAGGAAAAATTCTTCTGGATTCTTTCACACCTCAAGAACTAAAAAGTAGTATATCATACCCAAGTCTTTCATCTCGAATTATGCGACAAGTTTCCTCTTTGTTTCTGCAATGAGTTTCTCATCACTTGTCAGGAACATATAATCTACATACAATAGTAGTATCATTGCTTTCCCATCATCAACCTTGAATTAAAGGTTGGATTTAACTTTACTCTTGGTAAATCCCAATCTCTTCAGAAATCCATCAATCCTTTTGTACCATGTCCTGGGTGCCTGTTTCAAATCATACAAGGCCTTCTTCAATATGCACATGTGTCTACCTATCATGTGTCTCAAATCCTAGTGGATACTCCACATACACTTCCTCTTCTACTACATCGTTCAGGAAGGATTTATTCACGTCCATCTGATGCACCTTTCATTTCATCACTGCAGTTATCGCAAGTATAGTTCTAATTGAAGTGTATCTTACCATAGGAGCACATGTCTCTTCAGAACCGACTCCCTCTTTCTGAGAGAAACCATGAACCTTGCCTTGTAATTTTTTAGTATGCTTGAATTTGTAAATCTTCTTGAGGGCCACTGTTGAACAATTATCACTTTTTCTTTGGAACAAGTATCGCCATCCTTCTCTTGTAGGTCATAGCACATGATCTTTCCTACAAGTCAAATTTAGTCATATGATTAGTAACTTTCCATGTAATGAAAACTTCTTATGATGATGTACAAATTCATGTAACCAATACATATTAGCCAATGATTCAACACAACACTCATCCATATCCCGTATACACACAGTAACTATCTATATGCCTTCCATCTCCACTAGAACGTACTATTAAGAGTGTGCACTACTCTCAACATGCTAGAAAATAGGTTTTTCCTAGAGTATATCCTTCAAGGTCTCATTGTATGTTGGGCCACACGATAGGCCAACTACCCATAACATGCACTACATGAGCCTACTACTATTCAATATTAGTCATATATAAGTGCATAAAAGAAATTTGTATCACAGATCTACATGTAAATGTTATGAGCAATATCCTTAAAAATACTCAGGAATCCAATTGACAATAATTACTTATCTTTCATGTGTTTTGTAGTCTTCCTCTTGGTTTCTGCCTCCTTGTAGAAGTCATTGGAGTTGCTGGAAGCATAATATTCTCCATCATCTCATTCTGACGACCTTGATATTATTCTTTCTCTAATTTAGAACTTTATGAAGTCTTCATCCTTGGACTCATGTACTAGATTCAAGATCTTCTTTTGTTTGGAAACAGATCCTTCACATCCTTTACATACACAATCACGGTTTGTCTAGATCTCAGGTAGTCAAGTCACGATTTTTGTTACAATCGGTAAGCCTTGTATTGTATGGAAGAATTATGTGCCATATTTCACTAGGTTCCATAGTGTCATGAACCAATGCTTGACTTGGTTAGCCTTTTAATTTGTACATGCCTTCCTATTTCTCTCCAATTACTATTGTATCATTAAAATTTCAATACATATTCTTCATCACTTGAGTAATCTTCCCTTGCTTTCTTCTTAATTGTTTAATCATTTTTTGTAGCATGAGCATGATACCTCTTCTTCTTTCCTTTCTTGGTGTTTCCTTTGTTCTTGGGGTAGTTTCTTACAGTGTGTCATTTTTCATGACACATGTAACATCTAAAGTTTGAGTAGTCCTTGTGAGGTATATGATTCTTATGGAATATTCTACGATTATTGTGAGAGTGTTCTTATCTCTTGCTCTTTTCCTTCTTTGTATGAGTGGCTATGGCTTGGTTATCATCTTCTCCCATATTCTCTTCTCTAGCTTCAATTCTGAATTCTTCCTGAGCACAGGTTTCCCAAAGCCCACTGAATTTGATGAGATTCCTTCTAGAACAAAGCCCTTGAATAAATGATCCCCATGATTTTTGGAGGCCATTCAATGCAGACATTACTAATTCTATATTTTCAACATGATCTCCAATAGCTTCTATTTGTTCTTTCATTTGGGAGATCCTTGTGAAATAAGATTGAATACTTTCTAAGCCCTGCATCTTCACACCCTAGAGTTGAGTTCTGAAGGTCATCTTCCTATTAATGTTCTTCCCTTCAAATAATCTCTTCAATGCATCGAAATTCTCCTTAGGAGTATTCAAAGATGAAATATGGGGGCTCAAGTGATCCTTGATGGAGTCAGCAATGATCCTTTTTTCCTTAAACAAATTCTTCTTGTGATTAGCTTTGTCTTTATTTCCCTTTGGCTCCGCAACTTTGTCCTTGACATAGTTGTCCAACTTATTCTCTTCTAGAATGAACATCACTCTATACTTCCAGGAACATAAGTTATATGATCCCTCAAGACCATCCTCAACCTTGGTATTATTTTTCATCTTGATAAAATGAGAACCTCAAAGGGGAATAAATATAATAGGGCTTACCAATTGATATTCTCCAATCAAGTGCTTGCTTCAATATCTTCTAAGATCTGACTTCTAGAGGACCTAGGGTTTGTTAGAGAAACTTTAATTTTTCAAATTTGGATTCTTGAAAAACTGAATGGAGAGAGAGATGTGCCTCCTCAAGGTGAGTTGAGTAGACCCTTCCTTTAGCCAAATATGTGGACATAAATCTCAAAATTTTGATGCCCTAGTTTTCCCAAGTAGTAGTGATAGTGTCAAAATTCAAAATTCTTGGATCTGGAAACTTCCTCCACAGAAAAATGCACCCTCATAAGGTGAGTTTTTTTGTCTTCCTTTTCAGGCCAATCTATGGTGAAAATCCTCCTGAACAAGAAACCCTCTTTTTCACTTTCAGCAGTTTCAGCTGCATAATATCTTCTTTTAGGCTAACTATGAAACCATGTTAGAAATTTGATACTTCAAGGATGGTTATTTTAGATCTTCAAATAATTTATATATTACCACAATAACCATATGCAATAGGATCACTAAAATATAGACAAGCACCACATAAACAAGAGTACACAAAGATTTAACCTAGGAAAAACCTCTCACGGGAAAAACCCAGCAAAAATTCTTCAATATAGATTCATCACAACTACAATGTAAATCTAAGATAAAAGGCTCTTTCACAAAAATATCCCAAGAATAATATAAGATAGAAAACCCAAGAATAAGATTCCTTCAATGCAGCTACTCTTTCTCCCAAGCAAACTTGCTCTTCTCTCTCTACTCATGCGAACTTGCTTGAGTGAATGATGTGTCAAATGAGCTAGGTGCCACTCTATTTATACTAGTCACAAACTGACCCTTTTACCTAACTGGACCGACTTTTCTTCTCTAACTGCCATGCCGACTTGACTGGGGTAGTTTTTCTCATTGTTTGGGGCAGACTTCCCACTGATTTCTGTGGGGCTGGCTTGTCTATTTTAATTGATTTATTTTAGGGTTTTACATGAGCAATTACAATATGAATATTTCCCAAAGGAAGTACAATAAGAATACAATAATAATACAAGAATAATATATTCCAAAGTTACATTCTTCAACAGTATTGAAAAGGCATATACCCATGTGCCAATATGATGTTCAATGATGGTGGCAACAATTCTTGGAATTTCTCAATATCCGCAAGAAAATATATCCTGAAACTCTTGATACAATGCTTTGTAAGGAGAAGTTTCCTATGGTGAACAAGAGGCTACAAGTAATATGTTTTATGTTACGAACATAAAATAATAAATAAATACATTAATAATAATAATAATAATTAGTTACTTAAAAAGTCATACCCCTTCAATGAAGAGGTGTTAAAAGGCCTATATAATGGCCAACCATTGTATTATACAATCATCAACGAACATACTATTTTACTCCAATATGAATTTATTTCCAATTTTTTTTAGGTTGATTTAGTGTGACCAGGAACTATCACACCATTTGGTATGAGAGTGAGGTTGTCTTGGCCATTATTTATATGTTGTCTAATTTGGCTTTTGGCCATCAATTCAAAGTAATTAATTATTCCGTGAAAATAAAAAAAAGTGGGGAAAGAAAAAAAAAGTTAAAAAGAAAAAAGGAAAGAAAACATTGAAAGGAAAAGACAAAAAACTAAAACCAATATATGGTTTTATAAAACCAACACATGGTTTTAATAAAGCCACACATGTTTTTTCCAAAGTGTAATATATATATATATATATATATATATATATATATATATATATATTACTAATTGTGACCTAAAAGGGGATATAAAGTAACCCTTTAATAAAATAAAAAAAGAGAAAGATTCAAAAGATTCAAAAGTGATATATATATATATATATATATATATATATTACTTGGTTTATTGAAATATACTCTTTATCAAATTTTATTATTATTTGGTTTACAAAGTTTAGTGTATTCGATATTGGTATAATATTATTACTGCTTTTAATAATAGTAATAATAGTTATTGGGAAAAAAAAATCAAGAATATGGATTTTAATGTTGAAAAAGGGGAAAAGATTCCTAGCACGTCGAAAATGAATGTTTCAACTCTATTTAGAATTAAAGGGACATTTGTAGGGAAAGATATCACCATCTCTATCACCCTTGCTAAAATTAATAATTATATTAGTGTTGAATTTGCTAACCATTTAGTGATTCCCGAGTCAAATATAAGTGAAGGGATAGACTTTTGGGGTAGGAAAAAATTTGAAATAAGTGTCTTACAATTGAATGATAGAGATTATATGGTCATATCGCAATTCATTGTTAGTTTCTTATGGAGCTTTGGCGGTGAGATAATTTTGGGGTTATCTTGGATAAAAACATTGGGGACTTTCATCTTAAATGCTGAAAAGAAGTTTCTGACATTTTCTTATAAAAAGAATAAACTCACGTTGGAAGATGATACACTAAAGTCATATTTAGAAGCTCCAACATCAAAGGAGAGAACAAAAGAAACAAAAATAAGTTGAAAATGTTGTCTCCTATAAGGATGAAGAAATTACCCGTTTGAAGAATCATTATCAATACTTGATCACACAAATCAAGAAATTAAAAAAATAAAAAAATACCAAGAAGTAAAAGAGAAATTCCAAAAAAATGAATTAGATCTCCAAAAAGAATTCAATAAGAATCTACGAGAAAAAGATGAAGAAAACACTCGCTTAAAAAATATGAATAAAGAGTTGATTGAACAAATAAAGAAATTAAAAGATGAAAAGCTAGAAAAATCCTTAGAGTTATTATCAACCAGTGAATCACATTAAGCAGAAACAATTGAAGTTTTTACAAGGGTTCCACTAACGGCTTGAATGACTTATTGTCCCCCAAATCACAAAAGATCTTACGACCAACGTCAAAGTCTAGACGAAAATAAATAGTGTTCTTCTTACAGACAAACTAACTACAATATTGAAAAAGACTGAAGACAATATCAACAGCTTTTATGGAATCCTAAAATGAGAAGTTCTATACGAGCAGTCGATCATCAAACAATTCCAATGAAGGTACATTTGGGGTGGATCACCTCCTAGAAAATACAACACATTTGTTTAAGAATACAAAGATTATATCGCCTGGTTTCATCGAGTATTGTAGTTCCAAGCTCGCAACACTATGAGAAAGCATTATGATCAAGAACAAGGGATAAATTTTTTCCATAATCATGCTCTGAGGAAAAACCATCTCTATGAAGAAGACAATTCTATGAACATAAAATAATAAATAAATACATTAATAATAATAATAATAATAATAATAATAATAATAATAATAATTATTATTATTATTATTATTATTAGTTACTTAAAAATTCATACCCCTTCAATGAAGAAGGCCTATATAATGGCCAACCATTGTATTATACAATCATCATCAGATATATTCTTTTACTCCAATATGGATTTATTTCCATTTTTTACAGTTGATTTAGTGTGAACAAGAATTGTCATACCATTTTAAGTGAAACTAAATGTGACAAAAGAGCCACCTTAATGGTAGGTGAAAAGTTATTTATTTTTCCTTCCTCAAAGACATCGGGGTTAGGGACACAGTTTTTAAACCAATTGAAATGGTTAGAAGGAATAAAATACATGGTTTCAAAAAAACACTAATCAACCACCTTGGTGGATTTGAAGGTGTCTTGAGGTAGAAAGTAGGAATGATGATGCATATTGTCCCATGGGTTTTTTAGGAGCAATCATTGCTTCTATGATGTCATCGTCAGAGTGGAATATGTGATCAAGGAAGCTAGTTAGAGGATTATCTCCTAGATGTTTAGGAGTGGTGCTAGTGGCACTTGCATAGGGTACATCCATGGGGATAAAATGGATTTGTACACGAATGGTGTGCTCGTGATGTCAATGATCAATGTTCATGACAATTAGTCATATTGCATGGATTTGATTGAAGATGAGATATAATACATGTCAACATATATGGAAGTATAATTTGATGGGGGGGAATCTCCTGCCAGGGGAGGAACGAGTGAGTTCACCATCATTAGAGATTCCTATGTGTACATATTGGGGAGGTATGTTATTTCCTAAGCTGGGAAATATGGTTGGACTGGGTTTCTCTCATTGTTTGGAATTTAAATAAACAATGTTCCAATAGCCCAGAGTAATAACATGGGTAAAGGGTGTGTTATCTAATGAGTCTGGGGTACGAGTGAGGGAATGACATAGGTCTTGCTTGCAAATCAGGATAGGTAATGACAATTTAGCCACATAATGCACATGGGTGTGTGGTATTTGATTTATTTCATTTCAAAACATAATTAATAGCAATGGACTCTAGGTAGGTTGTCTCAAGTGAACGTGTGATTAAATAATTGATGGGTGTGGGATAATGGCGAACAACAACAATTATGTTATAAAACTGTGGGAGATTCAGATAGTGATGGGTGTAATGGATGAATTTAGAACATAAAGCACATGCATGATTGGTTCATAATGATTTGTTCTTAGTGCTGGTTGTGGAGCATGATATTCCCGATCTAGACATCATGTTTCAGCCATGTTTGGATCCCAGCCCATGATGGGGGGGTTTGGGGGACTCCCCCCCAACTATAGTCGCCATGGGGTTTCCAAGGGGGGAAACAACTAATTTGGGACCCCGGCCCAGCAAGGGTTCATGGGAAGCGCCCCCGTAGAAAACAATTTGGAAAAAAAATGCCTTGTAAAATGGTGTAATTTTATAGTCATGACTTGGTCAATAATGGGTGATTTATGGGCCCATTGTATTGGGTAGCCCGTGGTATTTTCCCATGGTAATACGTCTTTAAAAGGAAGGCATTGTAATATGAATGTGTATTGTAGTATTGTAAATATATTTGTGATTGTGTAAGAGAGACTGTAAGAGAGTGAAGAGGAAGTTGCAACATATGTGTTGTAGGTTGTATCCCTTCATTTGTTGGATATATTAATAAAAGGATTAGCAATTTCTCCGTGGACGTAGCCCAGATTGGGTGAACCATGTTTATTGGTGTCTCTCTTTTATTTTGATATTGTATTTTATTTCGACATTTTGTTTATTTTATTTCTCTACGTTCTTGTTTTTCTAACAATTAGTCCTTGTAGGCTATGTTTGGGGAATCAACATATTTTCCCTAGTTGGAAGGTTCTAGGCAAGAGGTGTGGCCTTTGGGGGATGTAAAAGATTCATTAGCTCAAGTAAGGGTGGGCATAAGTTGGTGGGGTGACCTTTCTTATCTAATAAAGAACATGGAGAGGGAACCCAAACATGGGGGGTTTGGGAAGCTACAATGTTCATGATTTTCTTCTTCATTCCCCATTGTTTATGGCTGCAATAGGCTAGTTGACATGAATGATCGTAATGTAGTCAACAAAGAAGGCCCTGGAACCACAAACAATGACGTGGTAGCAAGATTGAGTGTGATGAAGTTGATACGAGTAGAAGGTGTCGGGGTTACCTCTAGATATGGTGGTGTTAAGTACCATACGAGTATCCTAAGGGTGAGCCTTGGTAAAATGAGGGTAGACATGACTACTGTTCCCTTGATAGCATGCCGGGAGGGGGGGGGGAGATTCTTCTACACCTAGCGCAACTAAAGAGGTGAGGGTGGGGGATGGTTGAGGCCATGGTATTTTTTAAGGATTATAAAAGTATACTTAAGTATAGTATTCTAGGCGATTATTTTGGATTAAAAAAATATATATATAGATTGGTAGGCAAATATTAAATATGAAGCATACAATTTACTACTAAGACTTGAAAATTTTGGCGAATATTATGATAAAAAAACATAATGACCAAATAGCGAATTTATTTTTTGAAAAAAAGCACCAAAAATAGCCATTTAGCCAAATTTTGCCCATAAAAATTTCCCTCCCTTTAGGGGAGCTCTTTGTGATTGTTGAGGATGACATAGAAATCAAAGCATATAAGAGTGGTTGCTATGTGCATGAAAATATAGTGCATGAAGGATATTAGATGGTGTGATGAAAAAAAGAAAACTAATTTTATTAATTATAAATAAATAAGTGCAAAACTTATTTTCCAATCATTCAAATTATTGCTATTCAATCATATAAATATATTTATAACCATAACTAACTTCTTATATTAATTATAAATAAATAAGTGCAAAGCTTATTTTCCAATCATTCAAATTACTGCTATTCAATCATATAAATATATTTATAACCATAAATGAAAGTTATATAATCATCATACTAGAATGATAAGCTTTGAAAAAAACAATAAAACCTATTTTTTACTTTTTTATTTGAGTCAATAAACTTAAAAATAAAAATCTTAAATAAATTCAAAATGTCAAAACCCCATGAGGCAAATTCTTTATGAATCATAACTCAAACCACAACCTAATTTAAAAATGAAAATGATTTATTATAATAGAATTCAAAATAAAAAAAGGCATATTTTATATAAAAAGACAAAATCTGTTCTCATCCAAATCAACTATTATTATGAGATTAGTCCCCACGTTCACAGAATTGTTGAGACGAGTATATTAGATGATACATCGACCCCAGCCATAAGGACATATGTGATAATCACAACATAATTTATATATAGATGGGAAAGAGGTCCCCATCTTCAAGAATTTGATGTTGAGCAATCTTCCCTTGCTGGAACATCAACCGCAATTCCTCCATTATTATTATCAATCTCCGGTTAAGAATGTTTGGTTTGCATTACCGAAATTATATAGTTGCTCAGGGGCACCCACCATTTTTCCTGTAACTGTCGTCGATCTGGTTCATTCGAGTATTATATTTCAAAATGTGGCATGTGTTCAATATATCCGTTGACATTTAAGATACACACAACGAACTTCAATTAAATAATAGTTAAGAGAAAGAAAATTTGTTAAAATAATATAATTTCATTTGGTTCAAGTTTATCCAAATGATATGGATACACTTGCGCGTGCTTTATGAATACGTAGATATATATAATAGTTAGAGTTACGGGTGAATATTGAGTGAAGTTGGAAAATAACTATAATTTACTTAATTCCAAGTATTTGAATGAGGGGATTTAATTTAGATTTTTTTAATTGATTTGAATTTATAAAAAATTTAAGAGGAAATATATATTTTTAATATTTAACTCACTTAAGTGATTATTTTTATGTATTGAAATATTAGATAAGATACCTTAAAATTGTGATATAACCTCTAATTAGTTAAGTAAAGTGGTGTATATGATACTCTATAATTGTGATAAATCTCCAATTAGTTGTCAATAGTATAGTATAGAATCTAATGTATTAAATATAAGTCTATCAAACCAACTTATTTGGATCTGTTAATATTGTTGTTGCTAGTAAAAAATGGAGCTAAATTATGCAATTATTTATTAAAATAATTTTGTTATTTGTTATTAAATTTTTAAGTAATGGATTTTTTAAATTTTTTATATAGTATAATCCTACTTATATCATAAAATTTTTTATAAAATTATTTTTGTTATTTTTTTTAGTTTTAAAATTTTGTAATTTGTTTTAAAATTTTACATATTTTATTATAATATTTTTTTTAAATATAAAAAAAATCATAATACTATACTATTTAATTTTAAATAAAACTTATCAATAAAAATGATAAAGATAAGCTTAAAATTTAATTTTAAATAAAAGTTATATAGATAAGATCAAAATCTATTTTTAAATAAAGTTATATATATATAAATCAAAACATCAATTATATTTTTTTATAAAATAAAAATAAAAAATACAAATAGATTGATTAAAGTTTGTCTATATATAAAAGAGGTAAAATAGTTTTTTTTTCCCGCAAAAAAAAACAATTTATTGTTATTTAAAAAGCTGAATCAAATAGTACATGATATCAACATTCAATGCAGTCATTTTCAGGATCATCACTTGATCTATATAGTTCAAGAAAGTCCACCCCCCAAAAAAAAACAAAATATTACATCACCGAAACCCCTTCCTCTAGAAAGTGGAATACTAGTCTAGAAAATAAATAGTGCCAAAATCTAACAACTGATTTTCACAATATTATACCCAATGTAAATAACCATCTTTGCCCTCCAAGGCCATCTTCGACAACTGATCTGCAAGTGAGTTATATTCTCTGTATATGTGTTCTAGGGACAAATAGATAAATGAACTAAGTTCACTCTTAATTTTGTTACACCAACTTACCAAATTTATCACCTTCAGATCAAATTCACACTTTGCCCATTTAATGGTGACTCTTGAATAGTTGATCGAAACATCAATCACTTATTTTTTTTATAAAATAAAAATAAATAACATAATAATCAAATTAAAAAAATACAAATAGATTCATCAAACCATTTTCCACCATTAAAATATTTTTTCCACATCATCCATATTGTTTACTCGATACATTTGTCATCTAGAAATCAATTTAATGATTTCAAAATTTGGTTTAAATATATTCATTAATCAAGAAATTAATAATGATTTTAAAATTGGTTTTAAATCTATTCATTAATTTAGAAATTAATAATGATTTCAAAATTTGTTTTAAATCTATTCATTAGAGATGGGGAACTATTATGTTTTTGATGGCTTGTTATAAAATACTATTTTTTATAACTTTGAGCAAATTCAAAAGCCTTTTATAACTTATAACCTTAAAATTAAAAGCAATATGCCTTATCCTATTCTCCTCATAGAAGTGGGTCATTCTCCCATTGAGAGCATGGCTATGACTAGGTACCCAATGTACAAGCACATGATAAATAACACGGGAGACAATAGAATTCTTAAAAGGGTAAAATTATGAATCTCGATGTCTATTTAGTGAGAATTGGGTTGTGAAATTTATAGTCGAAAATATTTTGTTGAGTTCTTCTCTTTGTTTTTTCGACCAAATTATTTATTATTTTCGATCGAAAAAACTATGCCCGCTTTCGATGGATTGTGTTTTCGGTTGAACATTAAATTTATAGATGCTCTCGTTTGTGTGCATGAGCATTAGCTAGACGGAAAATTGCTCGGCAAAACATTTTTGGAATACATGTTTGGTTGAAATTTTTTTCGAATGAGAACCTTTTTGACCGAATAATTTTTTAGCTGAAAAATTGTTTGGTCGAAAAATTTGTTGTCCAAAAAATGGTCTATATATATTAACAGTGGTTTTCATAGTTGTTCATTTGTCAACTCTTCTCACCCCACATTACTATTCTGCCATGCTGCGCAATTTTTCCGCCACCTTGCTAATGTAATATGTCACGTCCCCTCCTATCGATCCACTGCAAGGAAGGGAACATGGCACTAGCATTCTGGTCTTTTACAAAAAAACTCAGCCCCATTCATTATGAACAAATTCATAGAAAATAAAACACATGTGTGCAGATGACATTCAAAATAAACATGCACATCATAATTAAAGTATCCACACACATTTCACATGCATTCAACGTATCAATAACAGTCATTAAATTAAAAATATTGTAGATTTTAATACACATAGAGAGAATACTTATCTTGCAATAGTGACTTCCCAAACAACTAGCTATGTCACTGCAATGTTCCACCCAACCATAGGCCAGTTTTGTTGATCAATCTCTCAACACAACTGCCACCCCTGAGCTGGTCATGATTTCCACAAGGAATGGGAAGACTCAAACTCATGCACAGCATAAAGAACATCACATCTAAGCCAAGCCAACCCATAGCTGGGTTTATCAGCCAAATGTGAACTCTCTCCTATGTTTGGATGCTTGTACTCAAGATCAAGCCAAAGAAATGGATGCCCATAACTCGTGCCCCAACATACTCTTTCTACACACAGCAAGCACAATTATTGGCATAGAAAAAAAATTTCAACTGTGGGTTTCACAAATAAGATGTCCATGGGTTTTCCCCAAATCGTGTCCAGTCAAAAACATATTTTAAGAGGGGAAAATGACCACAAGGAGAAAAATGTTAGGAACCCATTTCAACCCTTCTCTTTACTTTCTTAGTATATTGTTGTTGGACGCATATGCCTTGTAAGTGATCCTGTAGTATTATATGTTGATCCATAGTTTGTATTAGCCCATACTATTGATCCATAGTATTGGACGCATATGCTTTGTAAGTCGTCCCATAGTATTATATGTCCCATGGTATTGACCCATAGTATTGGCGCCTAAACTTAGTATATAAGTTTGTGTTGAGGCCAATGAAGGCACCGTGAAGTTATTTATATTGAGCTTGCTCAAAAGAGGTTGCCACCTTGAAGTGGCCCACGATCAATACAAATATTCGATGATCTAATATATCTTGTATTTCATCAATTAATTGTTGCAGGTTCCTCACATCTAGTATCAGAGCACTTTCTTGGGCTCGTTGGGTGGAATTTCTGCCAATTTTTTTTTGCATCTGTTGCGGGTATGGATCTGGGAATAATACCTGAAATTCATTGTGAGGAGTACCACAGGAACCGCAAAATAGCTGTCCCATTGAGAGGACCTGCTAGCGAAAAGGGAAACGACAATTACCTGATTGACTAGTTCCCACCCGTGAGGTAAACCAAGAGCTGTCGTTTGTGGAAAATAGGTTATCAGTTTTACTTGAGCTGTAGAGTGAGGGGTACTACCCCAATACACAAGCCGTCAGACAACATTCTGAGTGAATCCCATGAACCGTTAGGAATTCGAGCATACCTGGGGTCCATATCTATTTTCAACTAATAAATCGTAGGTTGCATCTGTCCAAAACTGTTTCCGATCACTTCCACGTCGTTGCAGATCCATTTGTTTTCGATCAATTCCGCGTCGTTGCAGATCCATTCCCTCCCAAAAAAATTTATAAAATTATGTTTTTCTGCTATATCTCCATTGTTTTAACTCCATTTCCCTTGAAAATTCACTGAAACCCCTGCAATCCCATTCTACATATTTCATTTCTGAGGACCCTATCCCAAATTCCACTTCCCAAAGCCAGAAATCCCACATTGTCTCCTCCCCGTCTGAGCCTCAGATGCAGGATGGATAGGCCTCTCTACTTGAGGACACAGTAACGACACCCTCTCCAAAAAGAAAGTAACTAGGATAGTCCCATATCCAAACTGATCGATGTACCCATTTCTACATTTGGTGATCTGATCCTTGATGTTAACGAGGACCCCATTACATCAGTTGAACAACTTTGGCTCCATGCACTCCACAGCATAGGCCATTTGAGCTTTGGTTTCGTGTTGAGCCCCCACGCTTCCCGCCACTCGAGTAATGGTATATAGGATCGTTGCAATGTCCCCATTAAAATAAGTGCATAGTAAGACAATCCCATCAATCCTACTAGTTTCCTAGGTTGGATGGGCACATGTGGGATGGTAATAAGGAAGCTAATAAATGATATTTAGACATTAGAAGGGTTCAAGCATTTAATAAACATGGTGAATAAATAAATTCAATAGAAATTCTAAGTGGCAAGTGGTTTTGGAGACATATGGAGGTGGTGGGACCCACACTAGCTTGATTTTTCAATGACACATGGTAGCTCTCTCTTGCCAATTCGAATTCAAGGGAAGGTGAACACTCTTGGGTGAGTTGGTAAGTCATAACACATGTCATTGAGCATCTTAGGTCGAAATGGGATGGAATAGTAACCTCCATGGGAGAGGAAGAGTCAAATTGGAGACTAGTGGACACTTGGGCTAGATTCCCTAGTTTTATGACAACAATAATGAAGCATCTATGACATTTATGACAAAATTCAGACCTGACTTCTTACACCTGACCATTATGACATGTCATCCCCAAAAATAGGCTCAAGGAAGGCGCTCATGGAGTTGGGGGAAGCTAAAGAGACTCAAATTCGAATTTGGGAGAAGATGGAAGGTTGGAACTAGGAGACAAGTGGCAAATGAGGAATATTTTCTAAATGGAAATTTATTGAATATATTGAGAGGATTTCGACCCCTTAAAGGCTAAGGTTGGTTATAAAATGTATAAATCAAGTATGAGAATGGATTTTGATTATTTGGGAAAAATTGCATTTGTGAAAAGAGAACTAGTGGATGACTAGTTTCTTGCCTTAGCCAATTTCGAGGGTGAAAGATTCCCATCCAAGTTGGTGTTTGGAGAGGACACTCAGGTCTTTCATGGTGCTTTAATGGAGTTTTATTTGCAGGTAGTAGCTACAAGAAGTTTCATGGTTTGGTTTAGTGAAGCACTTTCTCTCCACCATTTCCAATTTTGAAGGCATATTCGGGCTCCTTGAGGGATTGCGCTTTGGGTGAGATCTTGCACTCATTGGGAGAGCTTCATATGATACTTTTCTAATTGTAATAGATTCATATCCTCTGTTCTTCATATTCAGAAACTCTCAGGTTGAAATACCCATTAACTGTATGCAAAATTATTGATTAATGAGCAAACAATGTCCATTTCCCCAATGCTTTGATGTATGACACTATAAGGTTTATTATTTTGAATGGATGGATGATTATCTGATATATGTGTGATTCGTATACTTCCATGGATATATTCTACAAGTTTGATGTACTTTACTTGAGCATTTGAAGCATTCTTACTCAGTTTGTTTGTATTGAGAGGTGAAATAGTGCCATTTCCCCAAGGGTCGAATTGGGGGTTTTTGCTGTTGAATGTGAGAGAGTTAGAACAGTAGTAAAAATAAATTAGTGGTTCATATCAGACCTTAATCACATACTTAACACATTACATACCTTTTTTCATAAATTCATGGGAGTTTGGAGGCATTTGGAAGGCCATTTGGAGTGTTACCCCGGGGGGATTTGATGCACAAATTACTAGTCAAAATTACATATATTGATCATAATACAAATCAAGTTTGCAGTAGTATTTTAAGGGCCATAAAGCATCCTTGAACCTAATATTCAAGTCTAAATACCATTCATACACTTTTACAGAAGATTTGGGAGCATTTGGGTTGATTTGGAGGTCAAAACAGCAAAACTAGTCAAAGGTCAAAATTGGGGAAAAAGTGGAAAAATTGGCATTTTAATAAAATTTTGAAAAAGGGTCATTACAAGTGGTATCAGAGCATGGTATTGGAATTTGATGGTATTAAAAATAATCCAAACAAATAAACCAACACCCTTTGAATCAGTAGTTGAAGAAGTTTTGGTTGAAGAAGAGATAGTAGTAGAAAAAGAGTTTTTTTCTAAAACAATGGGTAGAGAGGAGGAGGAAAAATTAAGACATAAGGAGGAATTTATTGAAGCCTTAAAACCATGTTTTAAAGGAATTATCATGGTTATGCTATATAAGAATAAAAAAATGATGAAATGTTTCGAATTGTTGGGTATCCAACTTTCAGGCAAAGGGAAATCACTAGTAAAGTTACCTACATTGACCAGAATTGAAAGAGTATTTGCAGAAGTATTTTAAAGGTCCAAAGGCATCCCTGAAATACATATTTATGTTCTAATGTCATTCATATACCTTCTCAGAATATTTGGGATCATTTGGGGCCAATTTGGGACCCAAAGATCAAAACTAGTCAAAGGTCTAACTAGGGAAAAAAGTGAAAAATTGCCATTTTAATAAAATTCCTAACAAGGGACATTAAAGTGGTATCAGAGCATGGTCCTTGCACCTGTGGATTAGGTACATACATTCAAGAAGAATAGGCAACCATGTCTTACTATTATGATGAATCCTATGAGTACAATTCTTATGAGGAATATGCAGATGCTTATGAGCAATATGAAGCAGAATGTGAATGGTACGAGGAAGAGATGCCATCATGCAACACTTCTTACAATTTCAAGAGAAATGAAGATTATTCTTTTGGCTTTAAATCTGATGAATATGAGTGTGTCACACCAAACAAGGATAATTCTATGAGTGAGTTCCAAAGATGGAGAGCAAAATATAAAACCTTGCCCCAACAATATCAAAAATATCAAGAATATCTTGCTTTTAGCAAAAATACACAAAATGCCATGTCTTTTGAGTACTTTGCTGAATATGTCTTTGAAAATAGGCCCAAAAATGAAGATGTGGAGTTAGTAAAAAAAGGTTTATGCCCTTCTTGTAAAAAACCTTGGAGTGAGTATCATACATGTGTGCATGAAATTATGTCCCACTTGAGGAGAGCTTTTGGGAATTCTTCAAAAAGAGATTCCAAAGATATTGATCATAAGGAAAACAAGGGAAAAAATGAATCATCTTGCTTGAAGGATAAAATTGAAGAGACATCACAAGAGAATGAAGAAGATTCTATTGAAAATATGGAAGATCATTTCGAGACACCTTCTAGCTTAGACATGAACTAAAGAGCATCTACTGATGGATGCTTAAACTATGAAGGAGTACCTACTGATGGGTGCTCACACCTCTATGTTGGTGATATAGAGATCACTTTTGAAACTGTTGCTGCAAGCCCAAGTTCCATTAAGCATGATAATGAAGACCTTGTAACAATTGAAGAAGAACCAAGATCAACTTCCCCATCACCACTTGAGCTTCATGAAGTTGGTCCAAGAAAAATTGAAGAAGATGAGGAGGTTCATTTGCAAGAGCCTTATTTTCTTGAAGGGTCCTTAAAGATGAATTAAAGTAAGATCCAAGAGTCCCTCATCATTCTCCATGACACTCAAGCATTGGTGTCAAATTCTTGTTGGAGAGCTACTTCATTGGAGGAAACATCCTTCCTTGAAGACATGGAGAAGATTCAAAGAGCAATGTGCCACATCAAAGGTAATTTCATGTCATTGATTTTTGATAGAAACCATTTGTTTGAGCTTAATGAATTGTTACATGATGCATACTTGAAGAATAATGAAGATATTCATAAGCTCACAATTAAAAATGAGCAACTTCTTGAAAAATTGCAAGATACTTGTTTTTCCTCCTATGTTTCAGATTGTCAAATGGTAGATTGTTTGGAGGATTCTCATGACATGGTGGATCATGAGAAATGTGGGAATTTGAATGTGCTTAATGTGTTTGAAGATGAACTTGAAGAGATCCAAACACTTGATGTGGTGGAAGAGGAACTTGAATTGTCTCTTGATGAAGGTTATGCAATTTTTCAAGAAGGGAATGATTCCTCTACATTGGAACCAATCTATGACAAAGGTTTCCCACTTTTGAAGGAGTTGCATGATACTATCCACATGGATCCTTCCCATGATAAAACTTCTGCACTTTTTTATCATTTGGGTGAGTTAGTTCATTCTCCTACATCCTACAATTCCATGTTTTGCAATATTAGTCTCAATGAAGTATGGGTGAAAGGGTTCTTTTTTATGGTGCCACATGAGGAGTATGGAACTCCTAGATTTACCTTTTATGATGACATGGTTGGAGCACATTCTTACTCACATTTGCAACAACATTATTTGTCACTTTATGATGATGCAAATCTACATGGATGCACCTATGATATGCATTTGAGTCACTTGAAGACTCATGGTTTTTTTTGCTCCACAATTGATTCATTTGATGTTGGAGGAACTTCATCCAACACTTGGGAGAATAGATTTATGATTGGAGAACATTTTTGTTGGCAGCCACATACTTTGTTATATTTTTATGATTCTCACATTCATGGATGTATTGGCGAGACTTCTTTAAGTCATTTGAACTCTCCTTGTTTTTTCTGCTCATTATTTGGTTCAGATTTTAGTGGAGATTCTTCATTCACTTCTTGGATGAAAGAATACATGGCCGAATATTTTGATGCATATCACATCCTTTTGGAGCAACATTATAGGACATGGGATCCTCACCTATGTCATTGGAGCAGATTTGATTGGTCACTTGAAGCTTGTATGCACTTGGAAAATGGTGGTCTACTTGCTTGGAGGTATAAGCACTTTCATGAGTCTTTGATGAAGCATATCCTTGATGTACATTTTCATTATGTTGTTATGTACTTTGATGATATATATTTGGTACTCATGATGTTTGGAAGAATGCATACAAGAAAATGGGATCCAGGAATCCTCTTATCTAATGGTGTGGGTTGGAGAGCACTCTTAATTGTTGGGGTGCAATACAAGCAATGGGACCTTGGAATAATTTTTGTCTGATTGGTTTCATTTTTTTGGGGGAAGCAAGTAGTATGGGAGATAGATTTCCCACTTAATAAAGTGATTTTAATCAGAGTAGTGCAGAAGCAAGCATGGTGGTTCCTCTCTAAAATCTTCATGGAAACTCAAAGACTCAAGGTTGGGCAATTCAATGGAAACTTCAAAGAATTATACAGAAAGCAAGTTTTTCAACACCCATGTTTAAAATTGCTTGAGGACAAGCAATATTGGGAAGGGAGGACTGTAATGTCCCCATTCAAAAAAGTGCATAGTAAGACAATCCCATCAATCCTACTAGTTTCCTAGGTTGGATGGGCACATGTGGGATGGTAATAAGGAAGATAATAAATGATATTTAAACATTAGAAGGGTTCAAGCATTTAATAATTATGGAGAATAAATAAATTCAAGAGAAATTCTAAGTGGCAAGTGGTTTTGGAGACATATGTAGGTGGTGGGACGCACACTAGCTTGATTTTTCAATGACACATGGCAGCTCTCTCTTGCCAATTCAAATTCATGGGAAGGTGAACACTCTTCGGTGAGTTGCTAAGTCATAACACATGGAATTGAGCATCTTAGGTCGAAATGGGATGGAATAGTAACCTCCATGGGAGAGGAAGAATCAAATTGGAGACTAGTGGACACTTGGGCTAGATTCCTTAGTTTTATGACAACAATAATGGAGCATCTATGACATTTATGACAAAATTCAGACCTGAATTCTTACACCTGACCATTATGACATGTCATCCCCAAAAATAGGCTCAAGGAAGGCACTCATGGAGTTGGGGGAAGCTAAAGAGACTCAAATTCGAATTTGGGAGAAGATGGAAGGTTGGAACTAGAAGACAAGTGGCAAATGAAGAATATTTTCTAAATGAAAATTTATTGAATCTATTGAGAGGATTTAGACCCCTTGAAGGCTAATGTTGGTTATAAAATGTATAAATCAAGCATGAGAATGGATTTTGATGATTTGAGAAAAATTGCATTTGTGAAGAGAGAACTAGTGGATGACTAGTTTCTTGCCTTAGCCAATTTCGAGGGTGAAAGATTCCCATCCAAGTTGGTGTTTGGAGAGGCCACTCAAGTATTTCATGGTGCTTTAATGGATTTTTATTTTTAGGTAGCAGCTACAAGACATTTCATGGTTTGGTTTATTGCAGCACTTTCTCTCCACCATTTCCAATTTTGAAGGCATATTCGGGCTCCTTGAGGGATTGCGCTTTGGGTGAGATCTTGCACTCATTGGGAGAGCTTAATATGATATTTTTTTTATTTTAATAGATTAATATCTTATGTTCTTCATATTCAGAAACTCTCAGGTCGAAATACCCATTAACTGTATGCAAAATTATTGATTAATGAGCAAACAATGTCCATTTCCCCAATGCTTTGATGTATGACACTATAAGGTTGATTATTTCGAATGGATGGATGATTATCTGATATATTTGTGATTCATATACTACCATGGATATATTATACAAGTTTCATGTACTTTACTTGATCATTTGAAGCATTTTTACTCAGTTTGTTTGTATTGAGAGGTGAAATAGTGCCATTTACCCAAGGGTCGAATTGGGGGTTTTTGCTGTTGAATGTGAGAGAGTTAGAACAGTAGTAAAAATAAATTAATGGTGCATATGAGACCTTAATCACATACTTAACACATTACATACCTCTATTCATAAATTCATGGGATTTTGGAGGCATTTGGAAGGCCATTTACAGTGTTACCCCGGGGGGATTTGATGCACAAATTACTAGTCAAAATTACATATATTGATCAGAATACAAATCAAGTTTGCAGCAGTATTTGAACGGCCAAAAAATATCCCTGAACCTAATATTCAAGTCTAAATACCATTCATACACTCCTATAGAATATTTGGGAGCATTTGGGTTGATTTGGAGGTCAAAACAGTAAAACTAGTCAAAGGTCGAAATTGGGGAAAAAGTGGAAAATTTGGCATTTTAATAAAATTTTGAAAAAGGGTCATTACAATCGTCCTCAAGGGAAGATCCAACACATCTTCTATGAGCACTTTTCCACTCTTTTTTTTAGGATCCCTGCCTACAATACCAAGCAATATATGTATTCGTGGTCTCTTTGGTGGTCTAGTTCCCTATGAGGTTGACCCGGGTCCCCCTCTTGGAGAGACCAGTCAAGAAGTAGATGTACTCAAGCTCTATCTCGAGGGTGTTCTCTCCGATGTGGAAAGCCTGAATGTCGGCATCCCACATTTGGATAATGTGGTTCAATAGCTCTGCCTTCTTGCGGATACCCCTAGTCTTAAAGAAATTCAACATAAAACATTCTCGTAACGTGGCTAGTGTGGCATCATCATTCAAAGATTCCCTTTCATCCCCTTCATGTTCTCTTTCTTTCCGCTCCACCATCTTTGCTCTAGTTACTTAGAATCTCTTGAAAATCATCAAAGGAGACTCCAGTGAGAAGGTGAAAACCCATTTTTATGATATGAAGGAGAGGCAAGCATTTCATTTCCTGAGTCTGCATATTTTTGCACCCTAGGCAGTGTAATGGACGCACAAACTGATAATTTGCACACCCCTACCAAATTCCATAACGTGAAATTCCTGGAATTTTCACGCTTCCAGATATGGGGGGCCACGAAAATTCCAGGTTGCAAATTTGGTGCCCTAAGGTCCTTTCCAACCCCAAAAAATTGGATGAAATGAAAAACTAAAGGGATGAAAATAAAGAGGAGGCTAAGAGGGCTTACCTGCTTCAAATGGTGGTCAAAATGGTGCCCTGGATATCTCGATATCCTCAGTTGAATTTTTTCTCTCCACAAGGTAAACATATCCTTCGAGTAAAAAATGGCCAAGTCAAAATGAGTAACTTCTCTTTTTACCCTCTTTTATACATCGTGTGGTTATTTTTACCTATTTCTACAATTAAAAATCTTTTTTTGTGTTAATTCTTCACATTTTTATGACTTAATGCCTGTTTCTAGGGTTTTTTACTACATTTGGCAGGTTCATGTACATTGTTCACATCGGTGGTGTCAGGTGTTTGACCTTATTTTGAGCTTACATTCTCTTTTTCGTGCTCTGGACCCAAATATGAAAAATATTCCAAGCACTTTTCACACCCAATTTGTGTTTGTCAAAACCTAGTAAAATGGTGTCAAGCTTAGTCGGCTTTACTTGTGCTCATAAAACGATGAGAAAAGTATCGTCTTGGTATTATTTTATTCCTTTTTCAGACTAAGATGATTAATTCATGAAAACAGACCTCTGGATTTCTCTTTAATCTCTTTTCAGAATCCCTCAGTACAAAAAGATTTCCAAGTGCACTTGTCTCTCTCACACTTGTAAAAGTATGTGAAAGGTCGTCTATTCGGTGGTAGGTTATCCATTTTTTGGACCGTTTAGACTATTTATGAGAAATGTATACGTTAGTCAACCTTTGACTGGGAGAGTTCCTCCAGATATTATTTTATACTTTTTTGGGTCTGGGGACTAAGTTTTACAAAAAAGTCAAGCCTTGGAGTCTTCTTTAAGTTATTTCATACTCTCTAAACACGAAAAAGTGTCGAGTTGCCCTTCTTTGGACTCATAAAATTAAACATCGAAGGATCCTTATGGAACCGAACCTCTCCTTCCTTGGGGTCGTAAAACATACAAGGATGGACTCACTTAAACATGAGCTATACCGAGCATCTGTTATCCTCTTCAAGCTTGTTAAACAACAAAGAGGTACTCATCAATTATGATGGGGGAAAATGGGGAAATAAGCCGAGTTCACCTTTTTGGTGTAACATCCCCTCCTGTCAGACCGAGCCAGGGAGAGAACATGACACTAAATACGGGCATCTAGCCCCATATCCATTAAGTAAAACTCATTGATGATAAAAGACATATACATGTGCATATTGTAATTAAACACAACGGAATTAAAATCATCTACATATCTAACATACATTCCAACATTTTCATGACAGTCATTAAAAAAATACATTGCAGAATTTAACACATGAGAGTATTTATCTTAAAACAAAGTAGTCCCGAGCAACCAGCTATGAAATTACAACGCTCCACCCAACCATAGGCCAGTTGTGCTTATCAATCCCTTGATACAACTACAACCCCCAAGCTGGGCATGATTTCTACAAGGAAAAGGGAACAACAGACTCAGACATAGCCAAATATACACCAAAATCAGCCAAGCCAATCGAAACTTGGGTTTATCAGGCTGCTAGGCAATGGAAATGAAGAATTGCTAAGCTAGTGAGCTCAACCACAGAGCTATGGATACCTCTACAAGATCTATCCATCTTGGTTCCCCACAATGCTTACACACATGACTCAAGGAAGTATTCCCTTCACTACTACACAGTCCCTCAGGGCACACCTTCCAATTCAGTGTTGTTCAAGGTGTGCATAGAAGAGTAGCCAGCCCTCTTGATCTCCTTGAGAGGTTATTTTCCCCATTAGGTTTATCAAGCCAACTTTGGTCCACTTCCACTTCTAATTTCTTGCTCACAATTCAAACTAAACCATCGATGCACAAAACAACAAAAGTACAAGTGTTGGGAATGAAGAAAACGTTTTTATAGTGAGATGCCCAAAATGGGGTTTCTACGAGTTCAGAAAAATGTGGGAAGCCAAAAACAAAATTCTAAATGAGGAAACAACCCTGGGAAGCCAAATCCATTTTTAGAAAAATGTCCATGGACATTCCAAGGAAAAAATGACCTCCATAACAGCCCCAAATCGTGGTCCTCCTCTCCCAGCCACTGCGTAACACAAAAACGAGCTCCCATCCATGGAAAAATGTAGGAAAATGATGAAAAACATGATGGGGAAAACCCAGCTAGCTTAGGTTGCATGAGAGAGAAAAGGCCATGGGTCAAGAATGGCTTTGGGCACCATTTAGTGGGTGTTTTCTTGCCCAAGAAGAAAAAATACGAGTTCCCAAGTTGATGGCTTGCCCATGCACGAAATTGGCTTCCATACCTCTTCATTCCCAAGGTATTAACTACCTCAACCAACTGTTGGAAGAATTAAATGATTGGGTGTATAAGTCAAAATGGGTAGTTCGTGGTTTATGGGTTTTCTCATGAAATTTGGCTTAACACTATTGGTTCAAGGGTTTGAATAATTTTCCTCCCTATTCGTTATAAAAATCATGCCCCCATATCTTTGTTGCATTGCATATCTAGTTGTGGGTATTTCATTAAAATCCGTATTTACATGATGTCTTAATTTACATTGTACCTGTCTAGCACTAGAACCATAGGCATCTATTTTTAATTGTCGATACATAAAAACGCTAAATCAATGGCGGGGCCTTGGCCTTGGCCTTGACATCCTCACCATGATTAAATAACAATATTTACATCATTTTCGATTTAATGTAATGGTGGTCAAAATGGGGACATTACATTCCCCTCCCCTTACATTGACACTGTCCTCAGTGCTCATTAAAATTGAACAAAAATGGATATGCCACTCTCATGGCATCCTCCAACTCCCATGTAGCCTCATCGGGACCGTAGTGCTTCCATTTCACCTTTACCTGCCCGATGGCTTGTTTCCGGAGCAATGCTACCTTCTTGTCTAGGATGCGTAATGGATTTGTTCGGAACTCTCCCTCGGGTTACACCTGGATCACATCCCAATTAATCACATGGTTAGGATCATGTACATATTTATTAAGCAAAGAGATGAAACACATTATGAGCTCTAGTGCTAGCAGGAAATGCAAGTCTATATGCAACTGGCCCTATTCTTTCAAGCACTTCAAATGGCCCACAATATCTAGGTGATAGCTTGGCGCAACTCTCAAGATTCAAGTAACTCTTTCTTGACTTCACTCTAAGATACACATGATCCTCGACACAGAATTCCCTAAGTACCCTATGCTTATCTACATAGATTTTTTGTTTATCCTGGGCTACTTTTAAATTATGCCCGATCCTTGCAACCTCTTGTTCCATTTCCTTAAGCAATTATGGCCCAAGTACAATTCTGTTCACTGGATTGTCCCAAGTCACTGGTGTCCTCCACCTTCTGCCATACAAAGCCTCATATGGACTCATTCCCAATGATTCTTGCTGCCCATTATTATATGCAAACTCCACCAAGTGTAGATAATGCTCCCACTTGGATGGTTTGTCCATTACATACATGTGAAGCATGTCTTCAAGCACTTGATTTACTCTTTCCATTTTCCCATCTGTTTGAGGATGGTACGCGGTACTAAAGCTCAATTGTGTATCCAAATCTACAAAGATACCTTTCCAAAAATTGGAAGTGAACTTGGTATCCCTGTCAGAAATTATTTCCTTAGGCAATCCATGTAATATGAAAATTTCCTTCGTGAAAATATTTGCAATGGCATTGGCCTTATGTGTGGACTTAACCGGTATAAAATGTGTTTCCTTTGTTAACTTTTCCACCACAACCATGATAGAATCATGTTGTTTCACAGTCATTGGCAACCCTGTAATAAAATTGATGGAAATTACTTCCCATTTCCATTCTGGGATTGGAAATGGATGCAATAAACCTACTGGGTGTTGGTGTTCAACCTTCACCTGCTGACATTTCATGCACTTAGAAATGTATTTAGCGACGTCCTTCTTCATCCCCAGCCAGAAATAATATTTTCTTGCGGTAGCAATTGTTTTCTGATATCCTGGGTGACCATAGTATGGAGCTTTATGGATTTCATCCATAACAATCCTCCTCAAGTCTGCCACATTTGGAATACAGGCTCTATTCTTATAAGTAAGGAGTCCGTCTTCTTCCAAATGGTATCCTTCATATTTCTTTTCAAGGTCTTGCTGCTGCAATTTGTCCTTTATCTGCATATACACTTCATCCTCAACAACATGGTTAACAATCTACTGCCTCAAATATGGTTGGCCAGTGCTAAGTGTTGCCACATGCATTTCATGTACTTTCCTGCTGAGTGCATCAGCCACCTTGTTTTCTTTCCCTTTAATATCTTTGATTTCAAAATCAAATTCACACAAAAATTCCAACCATCTAGCTTGCCTAGCATTCAAATTTGGTTGATCAAATGGGTATTTCAGACCACAATGGTCTGTCCTTAGCTCAAATTTCCTTCCCATTAAGTAATGCCTCCACATCTTTAAAGCATGTACTATGGCTGCAAGTTCTAAATCATGAGTAGCATAGTTTTTCTCATGCTCCTTCAACTTTCTCGACTCATAGCATACCATGTGGTTGTCTTGCATAAGAAATCCTCCAAGTCCTTGATTGCATGCATCGGTACATACCACAAAGTCTTTTTCTGGGTCTGTAATTTTCAAAATTGGTGCACTCGTAAGAAGATTCTTCAACTATTGGAAACTTTCCTCACATCTTGGTGACCATTCAAACTTAATCCCCTTCTTTTGCAAAGAAGTGATCGGGTTTGCGACCTTGGAGAATCCTTCAATAAACCTCCAGTAGTAACCAACAAGGCCCATAAAAGATCTCACATCTGTCACATTTCTTGGACTTTGCCAATGCATAATGGCTTCAATCTTCTCGGGGTCCACAGATATTCTTTTGTATGAGATAATGTGACCCAAATAATAAATTCTATCTTTATAAAAGTCACATTTGCTCAACTTTGCATATAGCTTATGCTCCCTTAGCAATTGCAATGTCATTCTCAAATGTTCTTCATGCTCTTCTTCATTCTTAGAATAGATAAGAATGTCGTCTAGAAAAACAAGAACAAACTTGTCCAAATACCTGCTAAAAACACTATTCATGAGACACATGAATGTGGCTGGTGCATTTGTGAGGCCAAATGGTACCACCACAAACTCATAGTGTCCATACCTCATTCTAAAGGCTATCTTATGAATATCTTCCTCTTTGATTATGACCTGATGGTAACCTGAACGTAAGTCAATCTTTGAAAATACCTTTGCTCCTTTCATTTGATAAAAAAGGTCATCAATTCAGGGAAATGGGTATTTGTTCTTCATAGTGACCTTGTTCAATTGCCTATAGTCAATACATAACCTGAGTGTTCCATCTTTCTTTTTCACAAATAGAATAGTTTCTTTTCCAACAACTCTTGTAATTGCATTTTCAATTCTAGCAATTCTGGTGTACTCATCCTATAGGGTGTCTTAGACACTGGTGCGGCTCCTGGCACAAGTTCAATTGTAAAATCAATGTCTCTCTTTGGAGGAAGTCCAGGAATCTCATCAGGAAAAACATCCCTGAATTCCTGCAATACGTGATAGTCCTCCAAGTTAAGAGTTTCATTCTCTGTTGCCTCCAAAACATGGGCTGCATACAATTGACAACCTTTCCTACAGAACTTCTTCAACTACATGGCTAAAACCTGCCTAACAGAAGTCACCTTTGGAATTCCTTTTACAACCCTTGGGTTTACTTCTTCGTCCATGCATTCAAAAGTATTATTGTAGCAGTCAAGTTTAACCCTGTTTTCTTCTAACCAATCCATTCCAATGAGAATATCATAGGAACCCAGTGGAAAAACATTCAGATTTGCATAAGTGAATAGCCCATCCATCTCTAAGGGACATTTCTCTATAATTTGACCAACTTTTCTTTTGGTTCCAGTGGCTAGTTGAACTAACCAAGATTTACTATGCTTTAATTTCTTAAAAGCACAAATCTCAACAATTTTAGGAGTGATATAAATGTGAGTAGATCCAGGATCAATCAAAATAGAAACATATTTCTTAGCAATCTTACCTTCAACTTCAACCACAGTTGATTGATGACCTACCTATCTTTTGTCTAGTGCTGCATAGATTCTAGGGATTGTCCTCGCCACTTGACCCACCGTTTCAACTCCTTGGATGTTGTGAACTTGATTTGCATTCCCATTCCGATGTGGGTAGTTCCTAAGTGATGTGGTCTCCTCCACAACCCCAACATTGAAGTGGTTCTCTTGGCTCCTTTGGATCTCTTGGCTTGTATCCCATCATCCTAGTTGGCTTAATCACAACCTGTGATGGCTACCTTTGCTGATTTCTGATATGAGGAGGTTTGAAACCTTTCTTCCTTTGGTCAAACTTCTCATTTTTCTTGTCCTTCCATGCCTTGTCGAAATTAGGTTTGCTTTTGTTTTGATCATAGCAATACTTGGCCTTCCTTATTACCTCCTCCAGAGTTCAAGGCTCATCAAATTTAATCCTATCTTTATATGACTGAGGTAGCCCAATTAGAAAACGCTGAATTTTCACCTTATCATCTCGAATATACCTAACATACCTCAGAAGCTCCAAGAACTTGTTTGCATACTCTTCCATAGTCAATTGTCCCAATTTCAGCTCATGGAACTCTTTGATCTTGTCATCATAGTACCTATCAAAGAGGCACTTCTGCTTGAAGTATTTCTTGAACTACTTCCACACAATCTTTCTTTCATTGATCTTCCTCACTTGCCGGATGTGATCCCACCATATAGATGCTCTTCCATTCAAGTTGAAGATGGCGACCCTTGCCTTCATATTTCCAGAGTAGTCTTGGACTTGGAAATACTTTCTCATCCCAAGAAGCCAAGCTTCAGCTTCTTGACCAGACTTTACCTCTCCATCAAATGTAGGAGGTTTTGCCTTCTTAAATTCCCCATGTGAATTTTTCTTGTAATGCCTCTTTCTCTTATTCTTGCGAGATGAAGAGTTTGAACCTTCAATGGATTTCTCAGAGACAGATGATCCACTAGAAGATATTTCTGGAGTATATGTTCTATCTCTAGAAACTCTTCTTGAGATATTGGACCTCTTGCGGGAATTTCTCCTTGAACTACTCCGAATCCCTTCTAGATTTTCTGACTAATGTTCAGGATTAATTTTCCTCTGGATATCTGTCAAACTCTGTAGCATGGCTGCATTCAACTGATTTTGTTCTTCCTGATCTTTAATCACCCTTTCATTATCTTCTCTCAAACTTTACAACTCCACCCTTAGGCTCCTCATGGTGGCTGCAATATCCGAGGGAGTCTGTCGATTTCTTCTCCCATTGGATTTTGTTTCAGCATTCTCAACATGTATGTTTTCCCCCATGGCATCTGTCTCAAGCTCATAGGGATCCTATGCATCATCCATGATGTTGATATTTTTGGCCCAACCAAGACCAAACCTTTCCAACTAGACTTATCTGGAATGTTGCTTTGATGTGACTATAATTCTGCAAAATGTATTTATAAACACAACTGTTAGTTGCATTATAATACCATAATTTATTTGCATGTATGTGGGGAAATCCTATATTGACAACTTTGTCCAATAATAGACTTTCTCACAATCAACGATGGTCTCAGGGGGACGAAGGGGGTCAAGAGGGTTTTCCCCCTTGTGGCTTCCCTGTGCCATTGCAGGGCGGGTCGAGGACAGCGCCCTCATTTTTTTTTTGTAATTCTTTTAATTTCACGCAATCTGGTGCATAACTTTCATGGCGATTTTCCATTTTCGGCACCTAAAAATCTCAGTGAAAAGCTGTTGTATTTTCCCCGTTTGGTGGACTTATCGAATTCTCCTCTGCCCGTGTCACAAATATTAAGGTTAAAATGGCCACCAATGTTGCGGATCTTAAGCTAAAATGCGCCGCCGGTGTCGCATATTTTAATGTTATTCTCGCCACGCGCGTCACAGATTTAACGTTAATTTCGCCATCGCACGTTGCAAAACTTAACCTTAATTTCACCGCCACACGTCGCAAACTTAACATTAATTTCGCTGCCGCCTCGCAAAAATTAACCTTAATTTCGCTGCCACATGTCGCAAACTTAACATTAATTTTGCCGCCGCATCGCAAAAATTAACCTTAATTTTGCCGCTGCGTGTCACAAACTTAACATTAATTTTGCCGCTGCGCATCGCAAAAATTAACCTTAATTTTGCCGCTGCGCGTCACAAACTTAACATTAATTTCGCCGTTGCGCATCGCAAAAATTAACCTTAATTTTGCCGCTGCGCATCACAAACGTAACATTAATTTTGCCATGCACGTCGTAGAAATTAACATTAATTTTTTTGACACAGCCTTAGGCAAAATTTTGAAAACACTTAGAAAAATTTTAAATTTTTCCTTTCTTTCTGTGATGATCGTTACTCAACAGGAGGAACCTTACCTCTGTAGCTATTCAATCTTCGCCTATTTAGGCCCAATTCTGTAGCCTATGGTGATCAGAAAGGGATCTTCCCTTTTAATTGTGATCATACTTGGCCCATAGAGGCTCAATGTTGTAGCCTATGGCTATGATACCATTCTGTAACGTTCCCTCCCGTCAGATCGAGCCAGGGAGAGAACATGACACTAAATCCGGGCATCTATCCCCATATCCATTAAGTAAAAATCGTTGATGATAAAAGACATATACATGTGCATATTGTAATTAAGCACAACGGAATTAAAATCATCTACATATCGAACATACATTCCAACATTTTCACGACAGTCATTAAATGAATACATTGCAGAATTTAACACATGAGAGTACTTATCTTAAAACAAAGTAGTCTCGAGCAACCAGCTATGCAAATGCAACGTTCCACCCAACCATAGGCCTGTTGTGCTTATCAATCTCTTGATACAACTACCACCCCCAAGCTGGGCATGATTTCTACAAGGAAAAGGGAACAATAGACTCACACATAGCCAAATATACACCAAAATTAGCCAAGCCAATCGACAATTGGCTTTATGAGGCTGGTAGGGAATGGAAAGGAAGAATTGCTAAGCTGGTGAGCTTAACCACAGAGCTATGGATACCTCTACAAGATCTATCTATCTTGGTTCCCCACAATGCCTACACACCTGACTCAAGGAAGTATTCCCTTCGCTACTACATAGTCCCTCAGGTCATACCTTCCAATTCAGTGTTGTTCAAGGTGTGCATAGAAGAGTAGCCAACCCTTTTGATCTCCTTGAGAGGTTATTTTCCCCACTAGGTTTATCAAGCCAACTCAAGTAGTTTCCACTCCTAATTTCTTGATCACAATTCAAACTAAACCATGGATGCAAAAAACAAAAGAAGTACAAGCGCTGGGCATGAAGAGAACGTTTTTATAGTGAGATGCCCAAAATGGGGTTTCTATCAGTTCAGAAAAATGTGGGTAGCCAAAAACGAAAATCTAAATGAGGAAACAACCCTGGGAAGCCAAATCCATTTTTAGAAAAATGTCCATGGACATTACAGGGAAAAAACAACCTCCATAACAACCCCAAATCGTGGTCCTCCTCTCCCAGCCACTGCATAACACAAAAATGAGCTCCCAACCATGGAAAAATGCAGGAAAATGATGGAAAATGTGATGGGGAAAACCCAGCTAGCTTAGGTTGCGTGAGAGAGCATAGGCCATGGGTCAAGAATGGCTTTGGGCACCATTTCGTGGGTTTTTTCTTGCCCAAGAAGCAAAAATACGAATTCCTAGGTTGATGGCTTGCCCATGCACAAAATTGGCTGCCATACCTCTTCATTCCCAAGGCATTAACTACCTCAACCAACTCTTGGAAGAATTAAATGATTGGGTGCATAAGTCAAAATGGGTAGTTGGTGGTTTATGGGTTTTCTCATGAAATTTGGCTTAACACTATTGGTTCAAGGGTTTGAATAATTTCCCTCCCTATTCGTTATAAAAATCATGCCCGCATCTCTTTGTTGCATTGCATAGCTAGTTGTGGGTATTTCATTAAAATTCATATTTACATGATAGCTTAATTTACATTGTACCTGTCTAGCACAAGAACCATAGGCATGTATTTTTAATTGTTGATACATAAAAACGCTAAATCAATGTCGGGGCCTTGGCCTTAAGCTCCTCGCCATGATTAAATAACAATATTTACATCATTTATGATTTAATGTA
Source organism: Larix kaempferi (assembly GCA_027924585.1). Classification (NCBI taxonomy): domain Eukaryota; kingdom Viridiplantae; phylum Streptophyta; class Pinopsida; order Pinales; family Pinaceae; genus Larix; species Larix kaempferi. The sequence goes on along the minus strand of BSBM01000010.1, from coordinate 8,295,638 downwards.
ATGGTGGTCAAAATGGGGACATTACATTGGGCAACTTCTAAGTCGTTACCTTTGAACATGGCATGCATTTACACCTTGTCTTCTTCGGGTATTAAGTCTCTTTGTTGAGTTATAACTACAGTCATGAGTCATCTTCTTCACTTTGAGACTACTCACCTTAGGGTTGTTTCTGCTAATTAATCCCTGCTGTCAAGTCCTATCACATGTCGTCATATGTTCGAAGGGTCATCGTCAACTTGAGTCAACCTTTTTACCATTTTTTCAACCCTCCAGTTTTGTGTTAGTATGTACTCCGTTGATCTGTTGCTCCACACCTCTTCCTTATATCGATTTCATGTTGATGATGTGGGATTCATTATGGTCCACCTTCGACGAGTCTGTTCCTGTCGACATCGACTCTCTATCCAAGAATTAGATTTAGGAGCCAGCGGTAGTACCTTGGTACCTGCATGCCTCAATGACAGGTTTCCTTGTATTCGACAGTAGGTTTCCATCATTGGCCTCTGATCGAATAATCCCTCGAATGTTCGACTTCAAGACTCTTTATTCACATTCGTTGGGATGTAATAGAGATACCATGGGGATCATTATCATCATTGGTGATTACCCTTGTACTTGTTAACAGCTTGTACATCATTGGATGGTAATCAAGTAGTCTCTGTCATGTTCGAATTCAACACCTTGTAATCACATGGATAGATTCTTATCACTCTGGGATTGTGTAGAAGACCTTGGATGTTCTTGATGTTTCTTTCATGTCCACATTGCGATGGCAATTATTGAGTAGGTCCTCACATATACATCATGTTGGTGACATCGTTGATGTACTATCATACAAATCCACTATTGTATTGGTCGTGGCTATGTCATTATCTTGTCATGGACCGACATTTGTTCCTAGTATCCATGATTTGTTTACAGTCTCTATCATGTCAATTATGTCATCGATCTGCATTGTATTGGTCGGTAGCCATGCATTGTATTGCTCGGCATTCAGGTGTTCTGAGCATGGGTATGCCCACCTCAGTGTTATTTGACATCTTGTTTCCTTGCAGCTCCTTCCAACATCCTTGCTACTACCTCTGCGGACTAATTTATTTGTAAATTGTTTCAGCCATCAGTTTCTTCTGACCTCACACTTTAGGGGGAATCTGTTATACCTCAAAGTCCCACTTTGAGTGTTGTTTCACCTCGTCATGGTTTGTCCCTATGTGAAACCTAACGACACTTCCTCCTAATAAAAATCAGAACTTACTCCCACCTAGTTGGTCCTCTCTTTGGCCTTCCTTGGAGTCCCTAGAGCCAAATCCAACTTGTTTAAGTCGAGTGCCACATAATCAGATCACTTGGCCACCCCATTTGGCCTACTTTACTAGAATTTAGGTGCCCTGCTAGTAGTGCATAATGGGAAAATTCCCCTTTTTCTCATCATGCATACCTGCAGGGGCACGGAAATATCAAATTCATCATGTTTTCTCAGTGTTGTGGGCACGAAAATACCCTCAACCACCTTACTCCTTGAAGTTAGGATCTTGGATTCGATGGAGAAACTTTAGGGATAATGATTCCTCTTGAATCTCATCTCATCCTTCTTCCTTGTTGTGAGTCATCTCCTTGATCCACTTTCCACTCCTTGAGATCCATCATTATATCCTAGTGGTTGGCCTCCCAAATCCTATAAGAAGGAAGCCATCCATAAGCTAGGGGGAGAACACTTGAGGTATCAAACCTATGGTCTTAAGAGTTTTGCAGAGGTATTAAGGTGGAAGGCTTTGGAGCTAAAATTGTTTCTTGGACATCAAGAAGTGGCTTTGTAAGATTCTTCTAGATTTCATCAATATAACTTTTCTTATTTTCCCATATTGTGTTTCTTGCTTCAATTAGTAGCATAACATGTTTCTAGTTTGATTTAGATCCTAACTATCATACAAAGTATATGGAGATTGTATTGCTTGTTGTTTACTTTGACTTGGACAGGTTCTACTTGTGGAATTCAAGGTTAGAGTTGGAGTTGGGGCAAACATCAGATTTGAAGTAAGTCATACTACTTCTCTTTCTTCAAACACATTAAGAATTTGTATGCATAGTTAGATCTAGGATTTTAAGGTTGCATTTGTTTGTTTACTGTGTTAGATTAGACTTAGTTAATCTTAGTATAATCTCTTGATAAATCTAACTACCCGTAGGAAGGATTTATTAGAACAGAGTCCAAAGAAGGTAAGCATGAACACATAGGCTTCTTCTTAGTAGAAATTGTACAAAAGGAATATAAGGGTTGATTAATCTGACCAACCCCAACTTCAGAGCCTAGCACTTTGAAGGGTTGTTAAAGTACGAAGTCTTAAATTGAGACATTTTATCTATGGAAGTTGTGGAAAACATTGAAATTGCATGTATTAGAGATGCATTAATCTGTAAATCAGGTGGGGGAAGATTAAAAATTCCCATTAATGAAGGATACATCTCCACATCAATGTTTTCACAATTCCTCTCGAAATGGGCTGTTATCACTCATAAATTTCATTTGTCTGTGGGAAGAAAATCCCAAGGTAACCTCAAACCAAACTTTTAGATTGGAAGTTAGCCCTTACAATCTAGAGAGGGATCTCTCTAAAAATTAATCACTCAATTTCATCGCAGAAATCAGTTTTTATCAACATACTGGCTAGATATTTAGTAATGTAAACAAGGTTTTCAATATTTGGTTGAAACAAAGATTATATCATTGGGCATGGAGTCAAATTATAGAATATATCAAACTGGTCAGATATTGGTGGTAGGAAATATCAACAACAGAGGCAAGATATGTATCATTTTTTGTAGACAAATTGCTTATTTGAGCGTGGTAGTAGAAAAGGAAAACAATAATTAACACATAGCATTTATCATGAATGAATTCTGCATCAATATTAGGAAGAAAGACATTGACAATATTTGAATGTATGAATCATAGTATATAACATGAATTCCAACTCATATGATTCATTCAAACATGAATAAAGATGACAAAATAGAAAGGTATAGGAAACACATAAACATGAGAAGTTTACAGACTGCAAAAATGGTAACACGTGAATCTCTATATCAAAAGAGAAACAAGTACTTTTGCTCTTAGCATTTTCATTAATCAAGGCAAAAATTTTCAATGCATAAAGTTTCTTCTCTCAAGATATAAACCCACATTACATTGCGATATTTCAAATTTATAGAAAAATTTCTCCTCGAGACAATTTAACAACTTTCTAAAATTAGCTTCTTCGAAAACAATTTCCTGAAAATATGGAAAAATAACCTCTTTGGTGACTTGTCGATCATTTCTTCAACAAAAATTAAAGTGACAAGTGTCTACTAAAAAGACCTTGTGAAAACCCTTTAACTTCCGCTAGAACCACGGTCTTTCACTGATGAAGCGTGCATTTCATCTTGCCATATTTTTCTATAGTTTTCCACTGCTCTGAACTGGGAATTTCATAATAAACCATCTCTTTAACTAACAAATCTAATTCAACACAAGTTGCATTGAATATAGGAGGCATATCTGCTTTAACAATATGAAAACGAGCAAATACTTCAAAATTATCTGTGAACTTTTCAATAATAGTTTTTCGAGCTAAATTTTTAGCCAAATCTTCAAACTTTGAATGATCCATACGGGTTTCAACTATTAACCTATGATATTGCCCCTGAGAAAACATTTTTCCAGTTTCATCCCAGAAAGAAGGAAGTCATTATTCAATTAACTTATTAAAAATATTTTTAAAACTTTGAACCTGTTGTAACATTTGCTCTGCCTTAGTCTACACATTTTTCACAAGGTTATGTTTCCCAATGATTTTTCTTTCCCAAATGAGAATGATAGTTCTGTCTTTAATTCCTAGTGTTTGTAGGTTCGCTTGAGCTAATCAATTAAGAAAATTAGTTTCATTCTGACATGTCTCTAATGATCTTTTGTCCAATGTCTCATTCACGACTTTGCATATCTGAAGGGTTGAATTTGCAACATTTCTTTTATTGTCAAAATAATCTAAATAGGGCTTGAACTTGATGATTTCAATAGATGATGAATCCCAAATTAGATGTTTGGATCCATCAAGGGGTATTTTACCTATTAGCTTGGTTTTTAGTTCACTTATCCTTTTCTGTAGCTTCTTCTGCTCATTTTTAACTCTATTCTTCTCCTGTATTTGTTGGCCCATTTCTTCCTTTAATTTTGATTTTCTTCCTTCAGTTCCTTTTTTTCTTTATCTTTCAGAGTGACCTGAGACATAGCCTTAGATATTTCTGCTATAAAGACATCACTCACTGGATATTAACCTTCCATAACAACTTCATTCCTTTGCTCTGTATTGACTTTGGAAAACTCTTCAATCTTAGGTTCATCTACTTATTTTTTGTTTGATGCAATAGGCTCTCTGAAGGGATCATCAACATTTTTCTTCTTAGTGACTAACCTTGAACTTAAAGCTAATACTTGTAACAATAATTGTGATTTCTCTATTTCCCAGCTTTGTTTTTCCTCCTGAAGTTTCAAAACTTTTCCCTTATAATTCATCATTTCTTGGTGAATAAAATCCTTTTTTCTACAAGGATGTGAAGTCCGAGCTTCCCACATGTTGAGTATTAGGCACTTTCAAACTCTTCTTTAATTTTTGAATGATCTTTTATTTCTCTTCTAACAATCTCTTGGTAGTTTTCACATCTTCTGGTTTGTCCCAAGATTTAGAATATATGTTTGTAACTTTTTGAACTTTATTTGATGTGCCTTGTTCTCTGATTTTTCCTTTCTCAATTGGCCCTCCAAATTTTCTATTATTCATTGCAATTTTGAAATTTTTTAAGTAGATTGTAACATATTTGAATATAGGATCTCACCTATATGTCTAGGAAACCGAATCATATCATGGATATTAATTTGGCCTAGTCCAATTTCCATTTTGAAAATTCTCCATCAGTAACTACTACAATTTTTAGATTGTTTCTCTTCGCATCCCTAGCTGTGACAAATGAGACCTTTTGTTTCAATAGTTGTTGCACCTGAGGAACTAACTCTTGAGTTTCTTCAATGGACTGCTTTCCTTTTTCCATATATTTTGAAATTATGTCATTCCTTGACTGATATTGGGAGGTACCTTCAACATTCTGGTCAATTACAAATGAATGTTGTTGCATATGGACTATTGCTTGATGTGATGCGATAACTTCTCCTAAAATAATATAACTCTGCTTTTCTAACACAACTATATCTTTTCCTTTTTGTTGATCAAATTTTATTCTTTTGTTTGAGTCTTCTTCATCAAAATCCATGTCATTAACCTCTGAGAGAGATATTTTACTGAGAAAATCTTCTTTAGCTGGGATTTGAGATTCTAGGGAAAGAATGATTGACTATTCTACACCCACTTGGGTCATTATTTATTGATCATTCTCTCTACTATCCTTCTCTGCTTGCTGTTGATTTTGATCAAAACTTAACATATTTTCCATTTTATCTAGTCCTTCTAATATTTGATGATCGGAAGCTTTATTCTTATTTTGTTCTCTTCTTTGTGATATGATGTGGTGGGGATCATAGCTTATGCTTCTATCAAACTAGAACTCTATATCCTGTAGGATATTTTTAACAATTGAAAGGGTTTCTTTAATTTTGATAATAAAAGGACTAACCTTAAAAGGAAACTTGATATTTGACAACTTCTTGTGACCAAAAAAATATTCTTCTTCTGAATGTAATCTCTACCTGAAAAATTCAAGGAAAAAAATCCTTGGAGTTCAGAATGATGGCAGGAGATAAGGTGTCCCTGTAAAACAATAAACCCTTACTACAGTATGATCTTCATATAAGAATCAATCCCTAGCTCTATTTTCACGAGCTAGCTACAACATAGTTTTCATATCTTCTATCAGTATGGGAAGCTCTGTGTTGAAAATAATATTATAGATTTGTGACATGATGATGTTCATGAAAGTAAACATGTTAATCTTACTAGGAGGATCTGGAGTGAAAATGATGTTTGAAAGACATAAATCTACTTCATTTGAGCTTAAAAAATGCTCAACAAATAAGACTGATACCTGAAGTGTTTCAGAGTGTGGAAATTCGATAACTGGGCATGAATTACCTTAGTTAGGAATTCATCAAATTTAAGGCAAGGGACCTGACCTGAGTCAGACTAACTGATTTTGAAGACAATATTCAACATGACTTAACCAACAATATCACCATTATCATGACCTAAAATTTGACTCAAAAGGGATAAGATTAACTGTGCATTTTCTTTAAAAATACTGACTTCAAAAGGGAAGGAAATATTCTCAATTAATTGACCAACGTTTAGGCCTTTGGAAAAAAAGCCTTTCTTTTTCTTCTGCAACCAATTCTCTTTATCCTTTGATTAATTTTTCTTCTTTTAAAGATTCATGGTTTCTAGGAAACAACTCGGATAAACCTAGTGACTTCTTAATAGTCTAAGGATTGAATCGACAAAGGATTTTGGATCCATTTGCATCCATTATGACTTTTTCTAACAGGGAATAGTTGGTTGCACACCATTTTACGAAATCAGGAAAATGCAAGGTTTGTTCAGGACAAAAATAATATAATAAAGATTCAAAGGCATTAAAAACATCCAATCCCTTAGACTTGTAGCTACCTAACTTCTACTTGAAAAACATAGCTAATGGATAATATAGGATCAAATATATCCCCCTCCCTGTCAACAACAAATTCTTCATTTGTATCTAGGGTTTTGCAAAAACACACAAAATGTTGAAATGACTCCATTGTGGCGAAATTGCAGATTAGAATAATTTTTGGAATACCTAAGATAGACAGAGGCTAGATATAGATTCGACTTTGACTTGGCGGGAGGTAAACTAGTGTGATCTCATTGTATTCGTGTAGGTTTCCTTTTAAGAGGAGAATAAATAATCCATTGACTTTCGAACTTTCTTTTATAAAAAAATGGAAAGTAGTTTTCACAACTCAAAAAAGGTGGTTTGTTCCAACCTTTATTACCTAACGAAATGAACAAGGGATCACCACGTCACATCCACAAAACCATGGTTTAAATTTTTTTCCCGATATTTGCTTTTAACCTCCGCGCTATTTGACTCAATGAAATGAATGACATCCGTTGATTTCATCTTCGTCGTTGTTCATTTCTATGATTTTAGAGGAACCTTTGACATATTTTGAAGTTACGTAGATTCTCCAAGCGCTTTAAATTTAAACACCTTGGTCCTGAATCCTGATCATATGTCTTCGCAATATTTTCCTTTAGCTCGTGGTCAGTAGCCTCCTTTGCATGTATTTTCAAATTCATGTCCTTGCCTTTTGTAAGAAAATTCTATTCTCCTACACATTAGCACCAAAATGAAATTTTTATCAGGAATTTTCTATGTGTTAGCATTTGGGTCCAATGGGGATGCTATCCTCCCTGTGAGGTAGAAAAGAACCCGTAGATATGTCCCTTATCCATTGGGTGAATTCACAAATTTTGTAAAATCTTTGAAAAGCATTTACTTTGCAAACTGCAAAAACTACTCTGTATATTTGTCTGGGTATAGACAAGCTGCATTTTATTCTGGGAAACAGCAAAAGGAAAATCACTTTTCTAATTCTTATGGCCTTCACCTAGGGCTTCAAAATTTTCAAAGTTTTATTAACCTCTTCAAACTAAATAACTAAATGTAGTGAATATATACAATGGATATTTACAGTAGTACTTCTAGTTCTTCTTAAGTAACATAATGTTTGAGAAACCTCCCATTTATTGGTCCTCCACAAGCAACTCTCCATTTAGATTGTGTGAAAGAAAGGCATTGTTTCCATGATAAGAAATAATTGTGTAAGATCCCTTCCATAAATGATCAAGTTTCTTTGCTTTGTCTTCATTTCTAGCATCCCACTTCAACACAAAACTATCAATCTGAAAATCTCCTGCTTTGGTCCTTTTATCAAATACCCTTTTCATCTTTTCCTAAAACAATTCAGATATGTCATACACTCCATCTCTTACCTATTGAATTTCAATTAGTTGATTAATTCTTCTTTGAACATGGTTGGGTTCTTCTTCTTGTTCTTGCAAGAGTTTCATCATTGGAAATCCAAGAGAAGAAGGGAAAACAACCTCAATCCCATAAACCAGTTGAAAAGGGGAAGTGCCAATTGAATTCTTTGTACTAACCCTATCTTCCCAAAGAGCATGATTTAGTCTTGAATGCCAAGCTTTCTTGTTTTCTTGGACCAATTTCTTGATAATTCCAATTAAAATTTTATTTGATGACTTAGCTAGTCCATTTCCCTGAGGATAATAGGCTCTAGAATGACTCAAATTTATGTGATAATCATATCAAAAACTGATCAATTTCTTTGATTTAAATTCCTGAGAATTATTAGTTATAATCCTCCTTGGACAACCAAACCTGGAAATAATGTTTTCCTCCAAGAACTTAATGACAATAGTATCTGTGGCCCGTCTGGTTGGTACAGCTTCAACCCATTTTATGAAGTAATCTGTTGGAGTTAAAATACATTTATGTTGTCCAGCAAATGTGGGATTAATTTATCCAATAAAATCCAAACCCCACTGTTGGAAAGGTGATTCTACAGAAATAGGTTTCAAAGGAAAAGGTAATAATTTTTTCTTCCCATAAAAAATTTGACACTGGTGACAAGCTGCCACTTCTTTGTGTACATCAGAAAAAATTGTTGGCTAGTAAAATCCTACTTTGAGGATTTTGTTAACAGTAGCTTTCCAATAGTGATGACCTCCACACACTCCCTGATGAAACTCTTTCATGGTCTACATGGCTTCATTTTCAAGCAGACAATTCAACAAGATTCCTCTCGGGTATTTACAATATAAATATCCATTCATGATGCAAAAATACATTGAGTTTAATTTTAAAGACCTTGATCTATACTTGCTTAACTATGGTGGATCCTGTAAATTTTGGAAAACATAGGTGATATCCTTGTACCAGGGGGACAATAAGAAATATTCATATATCTACATTTTTTTATCTTCTTTTGTTTCATCTGAAATAGCTGAGATAAATTTAATTCCTAATGTGTCACAATTTGACTTTGTCATCAGTTTTTCCAAACCATGACCCTTGATCAATTTTGTGGGCCTCATTTCTAGATCATATTCCAACAATACTGCAATCTACTTTCCTCTTCGACCTTCTGGATCTGGTTGAGATAATATTTCTTTCACCATAATGTTAGGAGCAAAAGCAATAACGAGTGAATGTAAAATGTAAACTCTGAAGTCCTTCAAATATTTAACCAAGGAATAGGCCTATTTTTCCATGATGTTATATTTAAGTTTAGATTCTCTCAAGTTTCTGCTGAAAAAAGCTATGGGATGCTCCAAATTCTATTCATTTTTCTGCAACAAGACGGTCCCTACAATAGTATGTTCTGGAGAAAAAGAAAATACCAAGAAATCTTTTGAAAAATAAGGACTTATTAAAACTAGAGTTTCAGTTATTGCTTTTTTAATGTTGTCAAATGACCTTTTTTCCTCACTTGTCCACTTAATTTCATTCTCCTTCTTCAACATATTTGTGATGGATTTCATAATCTCTACAAAACTTGGAATAAATCTTCTCAAAAAATTAAATCTTCCATTCAATGATTGAATTTCTTTTTTACTTCTGGGAATATCAATTTTTTGAATCGTTGCAATTATTTCTAGATCTATCCTAAACCCGTTTTTACTTATCATGTGACCCAACAATTTTCATTCATGCACATAGAAAAATTAGACTTCTTTTGGTTAAGAGAGATGCCAATTTTTCTACATTTCATAAAGACTTTTTTCAAATGCTTTACATGATCATTATCATATTTAGAATAAACTGTTATATCATCCATATAGACAACAACAAACTTATCCTTTTCTTCTGCAAATGCTATATCCATCGCTCTTTGAAATGTAGCTCATGCATTCATCAATCCAAAAGGCATTTTTGCATACATGAATGTTCCCCAAGGTGTGGTAAAAGTTGTCTTCTCTTGATATTCTGGGTGAACTTTGATCTGATTGTAATCTGAATTACCATCCAACATTGATATTCTTTCAACCCCCAACAACTTTCTACAAAATATGATCCATCTTTCGGAGAGGATAATTATCTTTCAATGACACTTTGTTCATATTCCTGAAGTCTACACATAGTCTGCTTTATCCACTCTTCTTCCTTACTGAAACTAAATTGGCTACCCATTCAGAGAATATGAGAGAAACAATGATTTTTGCATCGAAGATCTTTCTGGATTCTTTTTCTATGAGAGGCATCAATACATGATTTATCCTCCTGAGCTTCTGTTTAAATGGATTTTCATTAGGTTTGATGGGAATAGTATGTTGAATAATATCTACATCATATTCTTTCATATCTTCATAACTCTATGCAAATATATTTGAAATTGTTTTCATTAAGTCAACATATTTATCTTTTTCTACTTCGGATAAGGATCTATACAATTTCACCATCTTTCGTTCCTATTGTGTTCCAATATTGCAATATCGCACTTCATTTTCATGAGGGATTACCTTGGGATTCTTTTCCACGTGATTATTATCAAACAAATTTTCCAAAGGGACTAACCCCTTGTTTATGCAGTTGTTCTTGTGTTGGATTATCTCTTTCCCACCGATTTCATTTAGAATTTTTTCCTGATTTTGATCTTCATCTCTTGCATTTTAACCCTATTCAATATATTTTATATTCTGATTCTCTTCATCAACCACATCAGTATTAGAAAATTTATGAGTCATTTCAATAAATCCTTTAATTTGCAGGTCATCTTCAAAAAATTTGCAATATTTAGTGTTATTAGGAATAGCTGGCCTATGTATAACTTCAATTTCATATTTTCTATTTGGATAAATAGGAATCTTAAAAAAGAAGCTAAGGAGTTAGCTATGCCATTCTTCTCTCTTGGGATTAACAAATGTTTTGATCAATAAAGAAATTTCCAAGCATGTCCCAGAATTCATTTCTATATGATCTCATCCTTATATGTCTACTTTGGTAGGTTCCATTTACTTGATTTATCAACAAATCTGAATCTCCATACACATCTATCATGTTTCCTTTAGATTTTTCAAAACATTTAACCTTGAAATAAAAGCTTCATATTTAGCCACATTATTAGTGCATTCAAAGGTAAATTTGAAAAAATAAAGCTTTGAGTCATTGTCTAGAGGAATTACCCAAACGCCTACACTAGCTCCACCTCTACTAACTGCCCCATCAAAATGCATGCTTCATATCCCGTCAACATTCTTTTTCTTTTTTAAAATTTGGTCTACTTTAGATAACTAATCATTTTCTTCTGATTTGTAATTATTTTGTTCTTCCTCTTCAAAATGGAAATCATTATAAAAAATAGAAGATCCTAAATCTATATCTACTACATAAATGGGATGATTGTGAGGTTTATCTTGACTGCTGGCTACATATGCCAATTGTTTTTTTGTATACATTTTGCTTTGTTGACCAAAAAATGGGATAGTAGACTGTGACATGTTCATCTGTAGTGTACCTTTTAATTTGGAATCCCATGACCTTGATAATAACATCCCAAATTTAGGTGGAATGTCGACAACCACTACATCCATAACAATGCTCTTTGCTAAAATTTGAGTTAGACTTACAACCAAATCTTTAATCAGACCAAGACACTTGACCTTTCTAGAATCAAAAGAAAATAAATCTTTGTAAGTCCTCATGATCTCTAAGCCAAGATTGTCTACAACAACTTTAGGCACCAAATTATGTGAAGCTCCTGAATCTAGCATATCATTGTTGTTGTTTGGTAAATTAACCTATGATTGGGAAGTTCAGAGATCATCAACATACTGTTGTTAAGGTACAAAATCTAGATGACAAACAAGTACAACGTAAAGAGTTTCTTTAATTAAGAAAATTTAGGGTTTAAAGCCAAAGAACATACCTGTACATATGAAGTTTGATCCAAGATTTAATCTTTATTCCTGCCATCCATGATCCCAGATGATAAACTTGCAATACAGAAGAAGCATTCCTCAAAGCTTTTGACTACATAAAACATCAATAAACTAGCATGAAACTCATATATAAAAGGGATATGATAGATTCAATCAACTAGATTCACCAAGTAGACAAGATATTTTATGGGAAAGAAAAATTATTGTATTATAATCATCAATGGCAACTAGCTGTACCAACATGTTATACAACTTGACGAGAACTATTTACTCAAAATGAGAACTCTAGCCATAAAAACCCATATTTTTGCATAAAAAATGCCAAAAACCACCCCGAATAAAAAAGTGGTGCTACCGATAGCACCACTTTTTTTTTTGATTAAAAATATAGACATGGACCAAAAGAATCCTTATTGTTGTTTTCAAAAGCCTCAAAATCAAGCCCTAAATTGAAAACTAATGCTACCGGTAGCACACATTTTTAAAAAGATGGCATTATTATATCATGCTATCATAATTTAAAATTGTATTTATTTATTAATTCTTTTAGTAACACTATATAAAACTAGCACCTAGTTAAACAAAAAATATTCAAGGAATTATTCCACCTCTCTTTCTATATAAAATAAACGAATCTATGAAATTATTCATAATTAAACCATACATTAAATAATAAAGCATAGAAATTATGATATTTTGGCGCACAGGGGAAGAAACACATTATGCGATAAAACAAAAAACAGGTACTAGAACCAAAACTTCAGCAATAAAAATTCATATTTTTGCATGAAAAACACTAAAACAAACCCCAAAACAAGCCATGGGCAGTATCATTGCAATCAAAAACCTGACTCAACCCCTTGATTGAAAATTATACCTCCTAGAATTAAATAAAAAAATTAAAAAAAAAATGCAAAAGTTATTAAAAAAATTAAAAAAAAAATCCAAAAAATGTAAAAAATTAAAATTAAAATGCAACAAACTTTTCAAAATTTCAAAACAAATACAAATCTAACAAAAAAAAAAACCTTTCAACAAATTAAAATATATATATATATATCAATTTAAAAAAAGTTGGAAAAAATATCGAAATGGACAAAATTAAAGAAAATTTAACAAAAAAAATTGAAATTAAAAATTAAAAATATAATTTTAAAAATTTTAAAGCGAAACTTAAATTTTATTTTTTTTAAATTAAAAAAATAATTAAAAACAATGTAAAAAATTTAAAAAGTTTCAATTAAAAAGAAATAAAACAACAAAAATCAAATTAAAAAATTAAAAAAATGTTTAAAAAAAAAAAACATAACCTAAACTAACCCTTACAACCCCCTCGACTGCTCTTCCCCACTCCGCAGCTTCACCTCCCCACCACTCCGCCGCCTCCCCTCCCCCCACATCCACCTCTCTCTGTCCCTCCCCTCCCCTCTGCCGCCTCCCCTACCCCCATGTCTACCTCCCTTGGCTCGTCCCCTCCCCTCCCCTCCCTCTATCCCCCCTCTCCTCCCTCTCGTCCCCCTCCCTACCCCCCTCTTTATTCGGGTACACAGGGTACTACTAAAGGACCGAACACCAAGAGCAACCACTTCAAACAAACATATCACAGATCAACACACCGATGTTTTGACGTGGTTTAAACCCTCTTGAGAGAAACACTCCATGGCCCCGACCAAATAGCTTCTACGGGACAATTTATTATGCAAAGAAAGAAAGTTACAAATGAGCTTCTCATAATCGATCAACTAAACAATGACCCTCCATGCTCTTTAAATAGAGATCATGGACCAATCGGGTGTTAAGCCACGGATCAAGGTTAGGTTTGATCGAAGAGAAGTTGAGCCGTCGGATCACTCTATGTCGGAAAGATATCATGACCGTCGGATTAAGTATTTACAAATGCATACTAATGCATACTAAAGAAACACACTATCCCTAACGGATATATTACACAAGTTGATCTTAACTAACTCCTAAGTGTCTAAATATCCTAACATCCCCCCTTAAGAACAACTTGGGATAGGATTGAAGGATTTACAAAAGTGACACTATTAGGAGAAGGAAGGAGGCATTAGAGCCTATCCCCCCTTAATGACAAGTTCCTGAACTCCTAACATAGATCGATGTTTAGAAAACTTCGCTTCTGTAAGAGACTTGGTGAAGATGTCTGCAACTTGATCATCTGTAGGGAAAAAGAGCACTTCAAGAACATGATCATGAACAAGATTTCTGATGAAGTGCATATGTAGCTCAATGTGTTTGCTGCGTTGATGTAGAACTGGATCTTTGGCAAGCTTGATGGCACTTTGATTGTCGCACCAAAGTGGAGTAGGCTGCTGTTGCTCGAATCCAAACTCTGAAAGGATCTGTCGAAGCCATAAAGCTTCCTGACTGGCATTATCTGCTGCTCGATATTCTGCCTCTGCTGAAGAAAGAGCAAGAGCTTGTTGTTTCTTACAAGCCCAAGTAATAGGTCCAGATCCCAGACTGAAAACATAACCTGCGGTAGACTTTCGATCATCAGGATCGGCGGCCCAATCTGAATCAGTGAAACCAACCAACAAAGGTTTCCCCCCTGTACTGTAATGAATCCCAAACTGAACTGTACCTCGACTATATCGAAGTATTCTTTTAGCTGCTTTCCAGTGACTTTCATGAGGTGTCTGCATATAACGGGCAACTCGACCAACGACAAAGGAAATGTCAGGACGGGAATGAGTCAAGTATAAAAGACTACCAACAAGCTGACGATACAAGGTGGCATCTACTTTAGGTGAAGTACAAGTGGCAGAAAGTTTGACTCCAGACTGGAAGGGAGAAGGGGCGGGTGTACAATCTTCCATGTGAAAGCAACGAAGAAGGTCACAAGCATACTTAGACTGAGAAAGAAAGATTCCTTCTTTGGTTTGCAGGACTTGGAGACCAAGAAAATAATGCAAATGTCCTAAGTCTGACATTTCAAAATTTTGTTTAAGACTGGATTTCACATGGGTTATAAGCTTAGGGTCACTACTAGTAAGAATAAGGTCATCAACATATAGAACAAGTATGATGAGATGGTTTCCTACTTTCTTGGTATAGACATTGGGGTCAGAATGGCATCTAGAAAAACCAGTGTCAAGTAGAAAGTTATCCATTTTGGCATACCAAGCTCTAGGAGCTTACTTAAGGCCATATAAGGATTTCTTAAGGCAACAGACAAGGCTAGAGTTATTCTGAACATAGCCAGGAGGTTGTTCCATGTAAATTTCCTCCTGTAAATCACCATGTAAGAAGGAAGACTTGACATCCATTTGATGGACTTCCCAGTTGTGTAAGGCTGCAAGGGAAAGAACAAGACGGATGGAGTTCATTTTGGCGACGGGAGCAAAGGTTTCATTGTAGTAAATCCCTTCAACTTGAGAAAAACCTTTGGCAACTAACCTTGCCTTAAGTCTTTCAACACTTCCATTTGATGCATACTTAGTTCTGTAGACCCATTTACATCTGACAAGTTTTCTTCCTTTTGGAAGAGGTACAAGATCCCAAGTATCATTCGCCATTAAGGAACGATATTCTTCATCCATGGCTGCATCCCAATCTGGATTCCCTGAAGCTTCTGCAAAAGTTTCTGGATCATGATTCTCGAAAACTTGAGCCAAAAGAGAAGAGGCTCGCTGAAACTGAGAACGTGTTCGACGTTGATCTCTAGGATCACCAGCAATATCACCAACTGCTTCACATGTTGAACAGACCCATCGAGGAAGCACTTGTGCTGGTGCAACTGGAGGAACATGAGCAGGCGGAGGTGGATTTTCATCCTCACTGTCATCATCAGAAACTGGAGTTGGAAACCTGTCAAGGAAGTTGGAAGAAGAAGAAGAAGGCACAAATGCCGAATCAGGCTCACAGGCCAAAGATGGCGCAATCGCCAAGTTAGGCTTGCAGGCCAAGATATTTTCATCAAATTTAACATCTCTTCTAATGATTATATCATGAGAATGTGGTTGAAGAAGTTTATAACTTTTTACATCTTCAGAATATCCAACAAATATGCACTTTTCACTTTTAGGCTGCAATGCTTTCCGTTTTTCATCCGGAATGTGAGCCCATGCTTCACTACCAAACACACGAAAGTGACTTACATCAGGTTTAGTTTTACTCCATGCTTCTTATGGTGTTATACCTTGTAATGCTTTTGTGGGGGTGCGATTAACTATGTAATTTGCACAATTAATGGCTTCAGCCCAAAATTGAAGACTTAGTCCCTTAGATTGGATCATACAATTAACCATTTCTTTTAAAGTGCGGTTCTTCCGCTCAGCTACACCATTTTGTTGTGGTGTATATGGAACAGTGTGCTGTTGTTGGATGCCTTGTTCAGTGCAGAAAGTAGTGAACTGTTTGTTAACATATTCTCCTCCATTGTCAGATCTTAACTTAATAATTTGATGACCAGATTGTTTTTCAACAAGGGCCTTGTAGGCCAAGAACATGTTAAATACTTCGCTCTTAAGTTTTAGGAAATAAACCCAAGTGCGTCTGGTGTAATCATCAATGAAAGTTAAGAAATACTTGAAACCAGAAAAGGAAGCAGATGGAAGAGGACCACACAAGTCACTATGCACAAGCTCCAAGGGAACCGAGGCATGCCAAGAGGCACGTTTGTCAAAACTGTCCCGATGATGTTTTTCGAGTACACAACCGGAACAAACACCATCTCTACAAGATACCATCGGAAGACCTGTAACCATATTTTCTTTACATAGTTGTTGCAATGAGCGATAATTTAAGTGACCAAATCGCTCATGCCAAAGTTTGCTCAATTTATCACTATGAGCAACAAAAACTGAAGGGAAAGGTGATGACCCAAAGTTGTTAAACTTGTACAACCTGGTAATATCATCAACAATTCCGGTAGCTAGGACCTGTTGAGGATCTTTAAAATCCTTGATTACAACTTGGTGAGGTGTAAATGTCACAGTTTTACCTTCACCAGAATGAGTGATCTGATAGACTGATAACAAATTGCAGGAAATTCTTGGAACACATAGTACATCACTAAAATGACCATTATCTACTGGAACTGTTCCAGCTCCTACAACACTTAGAGATCTATCATCACCAACAAATATTTGTTTGGTGTTACATTCATGCATAGTAGAAAAGATGGCTTGATCCTTAGCCATATGATCAGATGCTCCAGAATCAATGAGCCATTCATTTGAAGTAGAAGAAGAAGATGCATTATAAGAATAACCAGAAGCACAAAGTGCATGTCCATGAGAGGTAGATTCTGAAGATGAATCTAGGCTGATGTGGTGCTTCTTCATTGCTGCTTCAAAGGCTGCCATCTTATTGAAACACTTAGATTCATCATGATTATCTTTCCCGCAATAGTTGCAATGATGCTTAGTCTTCTTTCCTTTTGGCTTGGATCCTTTGTCATTTTTTAAAGAACGAGCTAAGTGAGAGGGTTTGGGACCCTTGTTTGACTTATTATTGCGAAAATTTTGTTTCTTGGGAGACTTGGACTTTTCTTTCTGTTGGGACAATAAGGCTTTCCCAGATGTATCTGCATTGTTGATTATTCCAAGATGAATGAGTTTATCTTGTTCTCTAATCAGAGAATCACAAAAGGATTCAAGACTAGGCTCTTGATAGCTAGCTCCATTCAAGGATGCTTTCATGGAGTAAAATGTAGATACAAAAACAGAATATGCAGGTCCAAGTTTGGAAAGAATATGATAAATGCACTGTTTGTCTTCCCTCTCAATCTTACATTCTGCACATAAGAGTTTAAGAGTTTTGTACTTAGATAAATAATCTTGAATGCATGAAAAGTCACTTGGATTTAAAGAAATCAACTCATTTTCGAGTTGATGACCTCGAATTTCATTGTGTTTACCAAACACAGTTTCCAACTTGTCCTAAGCAGCATTAGGTTCATCAATTCAAGATATGTGGAATCACAAATCAGTAGAGATTGACATCCCAATCAATCCACGAGCTTCATCACATCTATTTGCCCATTTTATTTTCTTATAATCATCAGTGGGTTCTTTTTCTTTCCCTGTTGTAATTTTGAAAAGTCCCCTACTTCGTAGAACATCCTCCATACGAGATTTCCATGAGAAATAGTTGGAACTATTAAGTAGAATATCACAAGGGGAGGCCATATTTGTAAATTAGTGGCTGTAAAAGAAGAAACCAATACTCTGGATGTGAAGAGCTAGAAAAAATAGGCGGTTTCAATAAAAACGGCACTGAAAACTGACTCTGTATGATGAAGTTATGCTTGAACAAAGAAACTGTTGAAGATGTCCCCAATAGTGACGTGGCAGCTAGAGAATGTCTTGCAAAAAAAAGAACCCCCCTCTTCCCAAGATAAACCTTTTGACAATCACTTTACAAGAAAGTTGCTTTAAGTGAATCACTTTTGTAAAATAAGTGATTTCACTTTTACAATGATATTACTTTTAAATAGTGCAACAATAAATAAAAAACTTAAGTGACTCACTTGTATTTTTATTTTTTATTATTTAAGTGAGATGCACTTTTACAATAAAGTAACTTGAAAATAGAAATTGCATGCACTTTTCTTTTTAAAAGTAACTTCCTAAGACTTGAACTCAAGACCTATTAAGGAATAAAACAACTTTGAACCAAGTGAGCTAGATTAAAAGGTATGTAAAATATGGGAATGAGAAAGAGGACTTTTTTTTTTTTTTTTTTATACTCGTGTTGCTCGATTTGCGTGCTTGCCCTTTTTCTTGCAAAATAGACCACAAATCGAAACAAAAAAACTTTTCCACACTTGTGGAGTTAGATCTTGTTAGCTTTCCCGGAAAGTATACGTTTTCTCTCTGTTTCTGATTTGCCGAGATCGCTCAAGGTGCACGGCAAAGAGCATACGCAGATGGGAAAGCAACAATCCGAACCAAAAAAAATCTAACAGCAAAGAAAAATGAAATATGATATTTTTTCTTTTCAAAAAATGAAATAAAAAAAATGCGTCACGGTAACATTATACCTTCAGATCTGATGAAATACGCGTTTCTGGAGCAACCGGGAACCGTTTTCGATCAAATGAAAACTATTTCCCAATGGAAACGACGCTCCGGACGCAATGGAACACCTCCCACAACCCAGAAATGCACAGAAATACCAGAACTAGAAACCCTTTCGAGTTTCGGCAACGACAGTTCAAGATCTAGATCATAACTGGAAGCGGCACTTCATAAAAGCTATGATACCATGTTCGGGTACACAAGGTACTACTAAAGGACCCAACACCAAGAGAAACCACTTCACACAAACAGATCACAGATCAACACACCAATGTTTTGACGTGGTTTAAACCCTCTTGAGGGAAACACTCCACGACCCCGGCCAAATAGCTTCTACGGGACAAATTATTATGCAAAGAAAGAAAGTTACAAATGAGCTTCTCATAATCGATCAACTAAACAATGACCCTCCATGCTCTTTAAATAGAGATCATGGACCAATCGGGTGTTAAGCCACGGATCAAGGTTAGGTTTGATCTAAGAGAAGTTGAGCCGTCGGATCACTCTATGTCGGAAACATATCGTGACCGTCGGATTAAGTATTTACAAATGCATACTAATGCATACTAAAGAAACACACTATCCCTAACGGATATATTACACAAGTTGATCTTAACTAACTCGTAAGTGTCTAAATATCCTAACACTCTTCCCCCCTCCAACTCCCCCTCCCCGCGCCTTGTGGGCTGCCCATGCAGCCACCTTCGCGGGCAGTGAAAGGAGCGGATCCGCTCCTTTCTTCACCTAGACACTGGCCGATCTGCTCCTTTCTCTGCCCAGGCGTTGCCCCTTTGCGGCGACGCGATTCTCAGAATCGCGCTGCCCATGAAGGTGGCTGTGTGGGAAACCCGTGTGTTGCGAGGAGAGGGAGTGGGAGGGGGGAAGAGGGGGGCAGGGAGGGGGATAGGGGGAGGTGAGGGGAGGGGACGGGCGGAGAGGGGTAGACATGGGGGTAGGGGAGGCGATGGAGGGGAGGGGACGAGCGGAGGGAGGTAGACGTGGCGGTAAGGGTGGAAGCGGAGGGGAGGGGAGGGGAGGGGAGGGGCAGAGGGAGGTGGATGTGAGGGGAGGGGACATAGCAGAGTGGTGGGGAGGTGAGGCAACATAGTGGGGAAGAGCGGTCGAGGGGGTTGTAAGGGTTAGTTTAGGTTATGTTTGTTTTTTTTTTTGGTTTTTTTTTAATTAATTTTTTTATTTTTTTTGGTTTTTAATTTAAAAATTTTGTATTTCATTTTTTTTTAATTCAAAATATTATTTTGTTATAATATATATATATTTTTTAATAAATGTTAATTTTTAAAAACACTTGGATTTTAAATTGTTTTTTTTTTTTTTATAATTTGTTTATGAAATTTTATTAATTTTGTTTTTATTTTTTATTTTATTTTGTTTTTGGGTGTTTTCTTATATTTTTTATTTTTATCTTTAAAATCTTAAATTAAAAAATCAAAATAGTTGAAAATTCATTAAAATGATTAAAAATGTCCTTAATTTCTTTTTTCTTTTACAAATTTTCCCATATAAATTACTTTTTTAAGATAAAATATCAAAGAAAAACTTCAAAAATATACATGTTTTTCAATCTATCTAGCTTCTAAAGTTTTTATTTTTTTGAAAATGTATGTATTTTTCATTAGAACTAGCTACTAAATGTATTTTTTTTGTAAAAGTTGAAAAAATGCATTTGTAAATAAAAATTTATTTATTTTTTACTAAGAAATTTCAAAATCGCAAAAAAATGGCTCAAAATGAAAAATGGTGCTACCAGTATACACACTTTATGAAATGAAGGTAAAAACAACTACTAAAATTGACCCCCCCAAAAACAAGAACAATGATGGGTTCTCATCAAGTTGTATAACATGTTTAGCTAATTTGTAACCTCCACTGTCAAAACTTGTCCCTGGGTTCCTTGCTCCTCTTCCTTCAATGGATATTTCTCCAACCTTTCCTTATAAAAAAATGGTTTTTTTTTCTTTTCTCAAGGCCCTCTCCTTGTATTTATAGAAACGCTGAGAGGATAGGCTTGAAGGGTAAATGGTTAGGGATGTTATTGTAGTTAGGATAAATACCATAACTAATCCCTAATCAATATTTTAATATATTTTTTTCTTCGTGATTTGGAGGTACCCGCGGGTATGTCTCTTGAAAAAAGGCGAGTAACTCGCGGTCCTAGTGTTAAGCAACTAGAGGGTGCAAATTTTAGGTAATAACCATGCATTGTTAGTGTAAACTCTAGCAGGTCACCCACGAGTTGACCGATATAAGAGTCGCGGTTATAGCTCAAAGTAATTCTCAGAAATAGCTTTATTGAAGAAGATATTATAAGATTTGGATCTAAAGCATCAATAGTCAATGAGGCTTTTCACGAACGAAGAAGTGTCAATCTGACTGATAACAAATTCGCCCTAGTGCATGAGGTCAGAAGGTAATGATGGCAAAAATGTATTACAAACCAAGAAGTGGAGAAGCGTGGAAGCCATAGGAACAAAGTCTCAAACAGTACCTGAAACAAAACAAGGTCACTAAGCAATTACAATCTTGATATCAGGAGATGTTCAGGATGTTTGAACATGATCTCCAATACATAACAGAAAAATATGTATATAGCATGGGCATTGAAATACAAGCATGGAGCCATGTCAAAAGGATATCATAGCCATAGAAAAAAACTGGATCTATGTCTTATGATGAGCCGATATAAGTTGGGCTCGATCTTGTGCAGCTTGGGTGATAACAAAAGAGATGTATCATAGGCCCAAGGTCTTTAAACCAACCATCAATAAATAGTACAAACCCTAAACCATGTGAATAAAGGAGTTAAATTTGAACATGGAGGATTTCATTTGATTACCGGTCAATGATGAGAACCTTAACAAATGCGAGGAAAACCACCAATAATGAAAATGGGTTCCAAGGTACCTAGTACATTCTTACAAGTGTGAATAAGGGGTGTTGAAATCAAACACTTAAAGAATCTCTCAAGTAAGGGACATTGATGTATTCCCATAACTCAACAAGGAGAGGATCTTCCACTAATGGCTGAAAATCTGAAGGTACTAACTGGCAACTCTAATTCCACTTCCTAGAGCAAAATGTGTTGATGTCGATAGGAATATACCCATGAGAAGGAAGGAATTGAGGTATCCTTCATCATCTCACTTGAGGAACACTGAGAGATTGAGTTGAAACAAGACTGAGATAGGGGATGGCTAACATGAGGATTCAAGATGAACTGTAGAGTGGCTGACATAGGGGTAATCCCAAACAAGAAACATGATATAATTTTGTCATGTAGGAGACATAACAAACTCTCCATATGATCAAAAGAGTAACCAAATGGAGGAGTACACAACTCTGGAATCAGGTTGAATCCTAAATCCAAAAACTAAGACCCAGTGACTCAACGGGAGTACACAACTCTGGAATGATGTAGGTTTTCTTTCCCTTCTCTTTTTAAATGTCTTTTCCTATTTTAACGAGCATGAAAAGGTTGAAAAGAAAGCTCAATAGTGTCTGTCTTGTTAAATTTTAACGAGCCCAATAAAGTAAACTCAACAATCATTCTTCATTTTTGAACAAGCTCGAAGAAGAGAAAGAATAATGCTTGATATAGTTCCAACCATGTGTAATTTAACTAGTCCATCGGAGGGAAACTCAAGACCTTATTCATGTTTTAATGAGTTTGAAGAAGAGATAGACTAGTACTTTATAGGTTACTGATCCATGGATTTTAATATCTAGCCTAGATCTATTCATGCTCATTGGTGTTTTCATGTTTAAGGAGTCTGAAAAAATTAAACAAGAACTCCATACACCTACTCATGGATTTTAGTATCAATCCTGAGTTGGTATGTGCTCTCTAGTGTTTTCATATTTAAGGATTTTGAGAAACTTAATCAAGAACTCCATAATGTGCTTTTTCATAAAATTAGCCTCCTCGCCCAAAAAAGTGTAAAAGTACATGAGAGAGGACTCTTCTAGTCGAAAGAACTATAGTGTACCTTTTTTGTAAATAATCCACTAAGATCCGGAAAATGGGTAAACTTATATCGAAGTGGATGTTTATTCAAGTCCTTTAACGAGTTTGAACAAGACAAGTATACTCGACAATCTTTTCAATTTTAAGGAGTCTAACAAGAGCATGAAGAAACTCGATAGGGATGGGGAACTTGATATGAGTGGCAAGATGATGCATGATGAATGACCAAGTCCCCAGAGTGGAAAATGACGGCATGGGCACCAGTATAACATAGTTTCCTATCTAGGGTGACCCATGTGAAGGAAAGTCCCATCCATGGAAGAACAATGACAATGGAGGGTTAAAATCACAATCCATGGTGAAAAAGGAAATCCTAATCCATAAAATGACGATGTATAGATGCAATGCAGTGATTTAATCAACATGTCATAGGAAATCAAACCTTTTTATAAAACACCGGTATGGACATAGTAGTGAGAAGGCGGCTTCTTGTACTTTTACCTAGTCAAAACAATTGAATTAGTTATTAGGATTAAGAAAAATAACAAAAATGATGACATTAGGAGAATGCAGGAGGAAGGTGCGACGGTGATCTGAGCGTTTTTGAACTTCGGAGCAGTGTAAGGTGTCCAGGAAGGTGGCAGCCGTTAGGGCCTAATTGGAGTGCGGTCTGGGAAAGGAAATGAGTGCAACCACTAATGGCGAGGCTTTGGCCTCTTCCGAGGCTATTGATAGAGGGAAAAATACAAACCAATGTCCGGCCCCTGAATGCGGGACTAGAAACAGGGAAGCAGGGACTAGTAGTGTGGCCACTTCTATGCAGATAATGAAAGAACCGAGGGAGCCTGGGCAGTGCTTGCCAAAGGAAAACAAGATCCCCAAACTCCTGATAAAATAAAAGAGGGTCAGAACCGACATTCAGTACATGAAAGAACATGTGCTCATTGGAAAATTTGTTGGGATCTGGCCGGCTAAGAAAGCACTGGTGTGGCAGATCGACAAAACCTAGAAACCCCAAGGCCATTATGATCTACATCTAGGGGCTAAAGGGTTTTTTACTGTGATTTTATTTAATGAAGAAGATCGTACGAGGATTTTTGATAATGGACCATATTTTTTCAATTTGGCTATATTGTATCTCCACCCCTGGAAGGAATGTTTCAACCTGGATAAAGAAAATTTAACCATTGCCCCGGTTTGGATACGATTTTACTCCTTACCTTCTAAATACTGGAAGGAGGAAATCCTAATCGATATTGGTAATGAGTTGGGGGTATTTGTAAAAGTCTCTGAACAAACCCAGAAGATGCGGTACACTTTGTACATCCGCATATGTCTCTATATGGATATATCTCAAGATCTGCCAGCAAGGATAGACCTAACTTGGGAGGACGAAGATTGGTTCTAGGCCATTGATTATGAACAGATCCCTTTTTCGCTGTAGGAGATGCCATGAACATGGGAATTTATTTAGGGATTGTTCGCTTAATAAACAACCAATAGGGAAGATTGACTCTAAGGGAAAGGATCAAGAAGGATTTAAAAAATTTGTTCCCAAGAAACGACAAGCCAAAAAGGTAGGCGGCCTTGAAATTCATAAGAAAACTATGATCCACAATCGATTCGATGCCTTACAATCTGGGGAAGAATTTAAAGTTGATGAGGAGATTAACAAGGAGGCAAAGACAGAAGCAACAAATAAAGAACAAGAAGATGACAAAATTGTTCAAATGTCTAAGGTTGATGCACTGGGTTATGCAGGCTCGTCGCAAGAGGAAGGCGGGGAGGAAATGGAATTGGAATATTTGGACCTGGAAGGTCTGGAGGTGGCATGCATAGTTGAAATTCCGATTCCTTTAACACTGCAATAGGTTTCACTCTTGCAGAAAGCAATCATTAAATCTAAAAATCGCAAACACCTGGGTATAGTTTCTGAATCCCTGAAAGAGAACGATGGGAAAATGATAACCAGGGGGGAAAGGGGAAGGAAAAGTAACATGCAGAGAATTCAAATGATAGGGAGGAACCTGGTGGCATCGGGCCAGTATCCAACTATTGATGTGGCTCTAGCGTCCTCCAACCCTAATTGGTTATAAGATGTGGATTACATCCTGGAATATTAGAGGGTGCAAGAGCATTCTAAGGACCCGTCTCCTAAGAAGGAAATTGAACTAGAGAGACATGCCTGCAATTGTTTTTCTCCAAGAAACTAAGTGCTCTGAATCGGATCTTTAGTCCATCAGGAAGAAAGTCTGGAAACACTGTAATGTTGTAGTGATTGACGCTGTTGGCTCGGCCGGGGGAATTGACATTCTTTGGAACCCTGAGGAGGCAAGTCTGTCTTATTGGATGGCTTCTAAATCTATCTTATTTGCTTCTTTCCATATTTTAGGGACCAGAGTCAGGGGATTTTTGTCAAATGTCTAAGGACCATTTCTGGCTAACCAAAATAACTCCTTCTTGAACTCCATGAGGAATCTCAAAAGAGAGACCGGCAACAGGCCCTGGATCATCGGAGGTGACTTTAATTTAATTAGGACTCTTGATGAGAAACATGGCGGTCGACGTTGTTTACACCCCAGTAGTGAGGAATTTTTGGATGTAATCGAAAATATGGAGTTGATCGATGTCAAAACCTCCAATGGTGTATACACTTGGAATAATAAAAGAGCAAGGGATAGAAGCATTGCTTCCAGATTAGATAGGTTTCTGGTTTCTAAATCTATTATGATGGGAGGTGGGGATCTGACAGCAGTTGTGTTGCCCTCTAGGGGCTCGGATCACTAGCTAATCAGCCTGGAATGGCATAGAATAGGAGAAAACCTGAGACGTTCATTTAGGTTTGAAAAATTTTGGCTCCTTCACCCTGATTTTTCTGACCAAATGAGACAGTGGTGGAAGGCTTGTGACTGTATCATGGGAACCAAGATGTACTAGTTTCAACAAAAATTAAAATACCTTAAAGAAAAAATAAAGAAGTGGAATAAATAAATCTTTGGGAGCATTTTCCAGGGTAATAAGTTGTTCGACCTTAAACTGTAGGAGGTGCAAAAGGCGGCTATGACTCAGGGTTATTCCCCGGATTTAAACGAACATGAACAAAATATTTTGCAAGAACATAACCTCAAAGACCACCAGGAAGAACTCCTTTGGAAGCAAAAATCCAAAAGTCATTGGTTGAAAGATGGTGAGCGCAACACTAAGTTCTTTCATAAAGCCACCATCCAACATCGACATGGGAATAGGATGGTGAGGCTTAAGAAGGAGGATGGTAATGTGGTCGAAACTCAACCTGAAATAGAGCAGACCCTGAAAGATTACTTTGAATATTTACCGGAAGAACCCAATATCAATAGACAAGCGGAAAGGGAGACGGTTCTTCGCAACATCCCTAGACTTGTCATGGAATACCACAATAAACTCCTTATGGCTACTATTAGAATGGAGGAACTTGATGAAGCCATCAAACAAATGGCGATTGAAAAAGATCCTGGACCGTATGGCTTCACCACAAATTGCTTTCACTCCTATTGGGATTGGGTGAAAGTGGAGGTCCTGACCATTGTGGAAGACTCCCACCGGACCAGAAATATTCTTAAAGCCCTCAATGCCACCTTTCTTACACTTATTCCTAAGGAAATGGGAATAGAGGATCCTGGGAAGTTCAGACCCATAGCCCTATGTAATGTGATCTACAAAATTATTACCAAGGTTATAACAAATCGGCTGTGCCCACTCCTACCTTTAATTATTTCTCCTAAGCAGGCTAGGTTTGTGGAAGGACATCAAATTTTGGATGGCATTATTCTGGTGCATGAAGCCATTCATTCGCTTAAGAAAGAGAAAATCCTGGGTATGCTTCTTAAACTAGACTTATCTAAATCTTATGATAAGTTAAATTGGACTTTCATTGCAGGGATGTTAAAAGCTTTCGGTTTCAATAACATTTGGACTGAATGGATCATGAGCCTTGTCTCATCCTCTTTCTTTTCAATTCTGGTAAATGGCACTCCCTCACAACAATTCCCAGCGACCCGTGGAATTTGGCAGAGGGATCCATTATCCCCGTTTCTTTTCATCATCATGGTTGAAGGCTTAGGAAGAATGTTGCGGGGGCCCAGGAGAGCAATGCCATTCAGGGTTTGGACTTGGGTAAGGAGTTGACCCCGCAAACCCACCAACAATTTGTTGATGATACTATAATGATGGGACCTTCCTCAGTTCAGGAGGCTAGAAACATTAAGGATATTATTAACACTTTCCTTGTCGGAAGTGGCCTAGAAATTAATAAAGAAAACTCTAAGGTTTATTTCTTCAACACTCCCATAATTCATCGGAGAAATATCCTACGCATTTTGGAATTCTCTGAAGGAAACCTCCCATCGAAATATCTAGGGGAACCCTTGACGGAATCTACTATCCGACAAGTCTCTTGGAAGGACCTACTTGATAAATTCAAAACCAAAATGGAATTATGGACTTTCCGAGCCCTGAATTTCCTCAGCCGCCTTATTTTGGTTAAGTCGGTGCTCCAAGCAATGCCGATTTACCTATTCTCGGTGTTGGTGGCACCCAAAGTTGTTCCAAAAAAGACTCGCAATCTACAAAGGAAATTCTTGTGGGGAGGAACCCATGACCATAGAAAATGGGCCTTAGTGAACTGGGAAACTCTGTGCACTCCTTAAAGGATGGGTGGCCTTGGCCTGCGCGATCCATTGTGTGTTAATAAGGTCTTAGGAGCTAAAATTAGGTAGAGGTGGATCACCCACAAGGAGGAACCATGGGCAAGGCCATGGCACAGGAAATATGCCCCCAGGTGGCCCAAGAAGGACCTCATAATATTTGGGGAGGAACAACCCGGTTCGAGTATTTGGAAGTTGGCTCAGGAGAATCAGGATTTAGTCAAGAATCACAGTTTCTGGGAGATAAGAGATGGGAACTCTGCATCCTTTCTACATGATGCGTGGTATCAATTCCCCAGATTAACTGACCAACAGGACAACCCAAAGTTGGTCCTATATTTACAAAGTAGTCCTTGGGAGAAGGTTCGAGACTTCTTGGAACCAGGACCAGAGGGAGAATAGTTTAGACAGTGGAAATCGATTAAGTGGTGGAAGACCTTAACTCCGGAGGAAAATATTGATAACTTCTATGAGGAAATTCTCAAACGTCAAATCCCTTGGGCTACAAGACCGGATAAAATCAGATGGGGATATTCCAACATGGGGAATTTCAATATTGTTGAAGCGGTAGGCCGTCTGAAAGGTTATGAACAAATGCCTAGGGACAATAAATGGAAAAACATTTGGGAGATGAGCCAGTGGCCTAAAATTGCCACCTTCTCTGGGCCTTCCCGTTGTAGCATGTGCATGATCGAAAGTGAATCCATTAACCATCTACTTGACGAGTGCCTGCTAGCTTCTTTGTTTTGGAGTAAGGGGGAAGAGAGATTTAGGAAGACAGCAAGAGTTTGGGGATGCCCGGTCTTGACTCTGGCGAACTGGCAGGCTAAACCTTTTAAAAGTGAAATTCTTAATCAAATTTGGGAATTGTTCCCAAGATTTGTGGTTTGGGAAATCTCGAAGGAGAAAAACCTGAGAATCTTCAAGGAAAAGCAAAGAAGCACTGAGGTGATTTGTATGGCTCTTGAACTGCATCTTAAGGAAACTTTATACATTAAAAGTCTAACCCCTAAAACTGGAAATGCAGATCCTATTGAGAGATTAATTTTGAATGCATGGGGAATTTTCAGCTTACCTAGCGGCATTGCCGATACGCAGCATAGTAGGGAAAAATCCACCATCCCCGACTTTTGGCAAACTCCTTCGGCTGATACCTTGAAACACAATTTCGACGAGGCAGCAAAAGGCAATCCGGGCCCGACCGATTTTGGAGGAGCCATCATAAATGACCTTGGCCTAGTGCTAGGTGTTTTCTGGGGTAACCTGGGTGAAACAACCAACAACGTTGCAAAGTTATAAGGCCTGGTTGATGGTATCAAATGGGCGATTACAAAAAAGTGGTTACATTTGATCGTGGAAGGCGACTCCAAAATTCTGATCACTATGGTGGGCCATATTCAGACAGGGGTGGCTATTTCGAAGGTATCACTAAATTGGAGATGGGAAGGCAGGTTGAACTAGCTTCAACAGATCCTGATTACCTCTCCGGCCATTAAGTTCAGACATGTGCGTCGAAAAGGAAATAAGTTGGTAGACGAGCTGGCCAATATGGGTGTTAAGGAACATGTAGCATTCAAAGAAGGCTCCTTGGATGAGGTGCATGATCACATGGATAGACAACACTGTGAGATGATCGCTACCATCGATCTCATTCCTTGGGCGGAAACCACGTGCCACGAGGAAGGAGAATCACATGGAGGCCGGGTAGGTAGGACACTTGCAGGTGGTAACTCGATGCATGTCAATACTTAGCGTCCTCATTATGCAATGTACTTGGGTGAGTTCAATACACCTAATGGAGTTGAAGTCGGTTGATCGGTGATTCTGCCTTAATTCTCTTAAGTGTCTGAAATACGGGAGTGATGGTATCATCATGATTAATGGTAGGAATGTGTACCAAGTTGAGGGAAGTCATGATCTTAGCATTTGGGATGGTACAGGAAGTAGTAAGTTTCACAAGCTCGTCAACTTTCAGGCAGGCGAGATCTTTGGTAAGGACAGAGCGGTTATTATGTGCACTTATGAGAATTTATGGACTGGTACGATTTCCATTTCCAGACACAGGAATGCGGATTATAAATCCACGAAGGATGATAAGGATGGTCAGATATGCATTACCAATACTGTCTACTTATCCCTGTATCCCAGCATGCGGTTTGAGTTTAACTTTTGTATCAGTTGGTTTCATATTAAGGGTGGATTTTCCTCGTCGTCGGGTTCTATCTTTCTGAGAATTATGCCTCCTCACCTTCGTTTGTGTAGTCGTCATGGATCGGGTAGAAATCCTGGGGGTAGGTGGAGACACTTCAGGGAAGGTTTTTCCACCTAGACTAATGCCCAGGAGGATGTTGACCCCTGAAATTTCGATTGGGCGCACTTCTATCTTGAGGAAATGCTGTCGGCTATTGGAAACCAAATTGCCTATTTGGAAATTGCCTTGCTGGAAGAGGTTGACACGCATCTGGGCCATCATATTGTGGCTAGCCCCTTCTGGGCTTGCAGGATTTTATTATCACAGGAATTACACATCCGGGAGAATGTTGTCCAATATATGAAGGATGTTATTGCAGGTATGAAGGTTAGTCAGTAGAGTGAAATGGAGAATACTGGTACTCTGGAAGCGCAGATGGAAGACCTCTACATCTAGCCTTTGCAGGGCGTTAGACGTAGGGTGCAAGGGACATCAAGTCTTGATCAGTAGGCCGGTCCTGTGCAGCGTGTTGGCATTTTTGTTGTGGATCTTCAGTTGATATTTTTTCTTCCTTATGTATTATGATGTATTTTATTGGTTTCTTTTCACCTCGGGAGTGCAGAATTACTCTCTCTCTTTCTTAGCTCCTTTCTGGTTTATCTCGATGCATGCAGGCACTTGCAGCCAACCTTTTTGGTTTTTGTTGATGTCCTTTGGCCATTTTGTAATGATGGTTTCGATGCTCTAGGGTTTAAGTTGAATCTTGGGTTGGCCTCCATTTTCCCCACTGGGATCGGCCTATGGAATGTTTTGGTCCTTTTTTGGGCTCTTTGTACCAATTTTTTACGTTTTGTACTTTATTAATAGAATTCTGTCTCACTCTTACTTACAAAAAAAAAGAAAAATAACAAAAAGAGATTTGAAACTATAGAAAGTGGGTAAAAATCAAAAATATTTTTATAAATAGTAATAAAATAAAAAAATAACCCACATTTACCATTTTCACCATTAGAGAAAAGGAAAACACCTACGACTTTAGAAGTTGTTTACGATCAATCCGGAGGACCATTTCAGAATCCGCGCTTTGAGGTAACCAATCTTTCTCTGCTTTGCATGTTTAATCCTTTTTTACAGTTTTTAAATGGTTTTTTGTAGCTTTTATTTGAGGTTAAAATTTTAGGTCTACATACCCATGGGTAGGCCTTCCTGAAATTCGTGGGTACACGGAATAGCCATGAGTTGGAAGAAACTCAACTTACGGGTACCCTCCCCTATGTTAACAGAAAACCCATGGGTGGCACAAAACAAAATGAAAAACTTCAAACTAATACAAACTTTAATGGATGCAATGCAGGATGGTGCTCACTTGGAGAGAAAGAGAGCATGATGCCATGGATAGAATAGCCCTGGCGGAACCTTTAACTTTGAATTCCTTAAGATGGTATGGACTCCTCAAGTTTTTCCACACTTCAAACATGAGGGCACAATCCCACTTACTCCAAATGGTTATGCAATATTGGGATCCTAATCAGGGGATGTTCAATCTCTAAAGGGAGATGATATGTATCATGGTGGATGATACATATTTGATTACTGGACTATCCCATTGAGGTGAGGTGGTAAACCTCAAATGCACATTCAGAGGTGTTGGAGCTTTATTGGTACAATATTATATCAATACCTATTGCATAGCAGGAACGGAAAAGAGCGGCAACCAAATGTCGATTGGGAAAATAGCCAGTTTTCTTTTGAAGGTGATCCTGAGTACCATGAATAGGATCAGGTGTGGCCCAACATTTAGCTTCTCGAAGCTACGTGCATATTGGCATGCAATGTCTACGCAATGTCATATTTTATTGGTGTTCTGGTTTTTTGGTGAATATGAAACACCAACTTACAGAGTGCAAGATGAGGAATAAGAAGAAATTTGGATATGGAAGCATACTTTGTACCTTCTTCGATAAAGAGTCCCTTCCTTGAGTCCAGGAATGGCTCTTCCACCACTCAATCCCCGTGAGCCTCTGATGACTCGATGGGGTGATATTTTCCTACGCCAGGGAGGAGGTGAGACTAGTGCTTCTTATTATGACGAGGATTATCTTGGATGGTGAAGCCGCTAGGTACCAGCATTCGAACAATTTTTGTATGCTAGTATGGACTATCCGGGTGATCTCGAGCTCATGTTTCCACCAGGAGCAACCTGGGGAGATATAGGTACCCAATTTTATTTTGAATGTTATTTAATTTTTAATATTTTTGTATTTAAAATATACAAGTGTCTTGATGAGTATGACTGCTAACAACATACATTTTATGTAGATGTGGGGCCATTAAGGCTTGTTGGACATCCCAGGATATATGTGTGACCGACAGAGCCAAGTGGTATTGATTCCATGCTGCGGAGTATTGAGGGAAATATGGGTCAATTGACACATGACATTCCCAAATAATGTATTGAGCGGATGCCCCTAGCTATGCAGGAACATGTGGTGGGTGTTCCCCCTGTATGGATCCAACTACTTAGGAAAGTAGCTAGGCTAGTGATATGTTATAGGGAGGTCATAGCAGAGAAGGCTAAGCCACCTGCCTCTCCTTAGGGAGAGTGACATTTAATTTTAGGCTGCTATGACCGTTCTTTATATTGTTATATATTGACAGATATTGACTTAGACTCATATATTTTTTGATCTTATATATATACAGTATTGGTTATATATACATGTTTGCTTAATATGTGTGAATGGTTTATTTTTATTGTGTATGATACAAATGCCAATCAAGTACATAATTTTCATATGCATAATCTAATGTATTGTGATTTCTTGAAATATGTTGATATGAAATGTAATCAAAATGTCTCTCAAGCAATCTAACCGTAAAAAACTGACATAGAAAACAAGGATCTCTAACCTGATACTCATCAGTCAACTGAATTACAACTAACTGCGAATTGAGCCACACTTCCAAACATGAAATGTTGTGATGAATAGAATCTTGGAGTAGCTCAATAACCACACTATACTCAGCTATCTTGTTCATCGTAGGGCCCAAACAAGCACCTCCTGAGGAAACAAGTTGGCTTGTGGGTGAATAGATCACTCAAGTAGCTGAATCCAAGATACGAGTGTGACAACTAGCCCCATCGATGAATTCTAGAAACCAATCGTTTTCCATCTGAAACAAAATCTAGAAGACACATAATAAAATCCAAAAAAGACTAACTCTACAAAAAATGTACAAGTATAATACAAGAAAAAGCATGTATGCCTAGGCATAATACTTTTTCAAGTAGATCCCATTTCTGGGCTCGAGCAGCTTAAAACCATCATAATCCATCAACTCATGTGATCCTTTTTTCAAAAATTTAAAACAAATATAGGGACCGAGCCACATAGACTTGCACTTGCCTACCTCCAGGGAATTCTTGTCCTGATCGTAAACCAAAACAAGGTCTCCTTCGGAGAAAATCCTGGGTTTTACAGACTTTTCACAGTAATGTTTAACTCGTTTCGTATGAGCTTCATTCGCAATGAGCGCATCTCGGCATTGTTCATCCAAATGTTCTAAATGAAGCAATCGTTATTTCGAAGAAGAAGTCTTAGGTAGTAGTTGAATAACCAATTTTAATAATGGGATATCACATTCAATAGGCATGACTGCCTCCAACCCGTTAGGCATGACTACCTCCAACCCGTGAACAAGTTGGAATGGTGAGAAACCAGTAGTAGTCTTGACATTAGAATGATATGCCCAAAGAGCTGGATACAACATGATATGCCAATTTGACCTACTGGCATTGACAGTGCTTTGAAGAATGGTTTTTAGAGTTTTGTTGACCGCTTCAACTTAACCATTTTCCTGCAGATAGAAAAGAGATGAGTGTTCTTATTGAAAACCTAATAGTGGTCAATTCTGTCATCATGTAGTTATGGAAATGTATACCATGGTCAATGACTATCTCTTTAGGTATGCCGAACCTGGGAATGATCTGATTGAATAAAAAATAGGCTACAGTTTCACCATCAGCTTTCACAGTCGGCATTTCCTTGTCCCACTTCGTAAAGTATTCGACGACAATGATAATGTATTGATTCCCCCTAGAAGAGACTGGGTTGCGAGTCATATAATCAACTCCCCACTTGGTGAAGGGTAGTCGGGTGTGCTCACATTTTCTTTGTGAATAGCTGACATGGGTGACAGTGTTTCATGGCTTCCACACAATCTTTGAAGATGGTGGGCCGAAACTACCCAACACGAAGTATTTTCTAGGATATTTCCATCCCAGAGAGATGACCCCCATAGGCTCCACTGTGGGAATCATTCAATACTGAATCATCTTCGTCCAGAGTCAAACAACGATGTAATATCAAATCTACCCCACATCTATATAACTTATCAGAAATAATGAGGTAGTTCTTGGCATGATGCCGAAGCTTTCATCGTTCTTCTGTAGAGAAATTCGGCGGATACTTCAAAGTATGGAGATATATTAAAATGGATCTGTACCACAGATCGTAGGTTGCAATGACAAAGATGTGTTCATCTGGGAGTAAAGGATCTTCTTCATCGAAAATTACATCATTAGGAAATTCAGATATTTGTTCTGGGAACACCAAATACTTTGTTGACTTAGCATATTGAAAGGTAAGATCAAATTCTTGTAGGATGACAATCTATTTGTTGAATTTACCCCCGACAATGCATCGGGTTAAAACATATTGGAAAGGATTGACATCTTCTATCACTATGGTAGTTCGCAGTAAAATATAGTGACGTAGCCTATGAACGGAATACACATCATCTAGTGCCAATTTATCAACATGTGAGTACTTTAGTTCAGGTGTTACGACTGTGTGAGAGAGGTAATAAATGGCATGCTCTTGGAGTTTGTCATCCTCCTAAACCAAGACTATGCCCACTATGGAATTGGATGCGGCCAGATATAGAATAAAATATTGAGTATAATTCGATGGGCTCAATAACGGGGATGAAAATAATGTTTTTTTCAAAGCGTCAAAAGAGTTTTGTGCAGCCTCATTCCAGAAAAATTGGGTATCTTATTTAAGCAGTCACATGAAACCTTCAGTAATATTTGCATAGTTAATGATAAGACGTCTAAGAAAATTGGACATGTCTTGTAAACTTTGAAGTTGTATGATAGTGCGAGGAGTAGGAAATTTGACAATGGCCTCTAGTTTAAACATAATTATCATGATCCCATGATCTGACACAATGAAACCTAGTAGACATCCAGACTCGATGCAGAATACACATTTGTGGGGGTTTAACCGAATCTTGTAGTATCTGCATCATTCAAACATGAGTCGTAAGTGTTCAGGATGATCTCTTCTGTTTCGATATTGCGCGGTTAGATCATCCAAGTAAGGTTCAACCATGTGTTTGATATCATGAAAAGAAAAGTTCATAGCTCGTTGGAAAGTGGCTCCACCATTCTTCAATCCGAATGGCATTTTCCTATAGGAAAAGGTACTCCCGAGACATATGAAAGATGTCTTATGCTAGTCTTCGAGTTTGATTTGAATTTTGTTAAATCCCAAAAATCCGTCCATGAAAGAAAATATTTCATATCCCGCACATGCATCTATGATTTGGTCGTTAAATGGCAAATTGTTCTCCGCAAGAGACATTTTGTACACCAACTTATTTAAAAAATTCCATAATGTTTTCACCTGGTCATTTGAGGAGAAGCCAGGAATCAACCCTTCCATCATTGAACACGTCATTACGACATATCCTAATGTGAAACGAGTTCGGAAAAATCTTAGTCTAGTTAACCCTAGAAAGGATGCGACCATCAAGGATGAGGTTGAAAAGTTCCTCAAGGCCGGCTTCATTTATCCTATTTTGTTGCGATGGGAAGCTTTGCAAAACTTTTAGAGTAGACATAGCACACATCGTTTGGGATAGGTCCTCTACAACTGAGTAGTTCAGAGTGGCCCGTGCATTAGGATTGTGCATTGCCTGTTTATAGACACATTTCGGTATCTTTAGCATAGAATCTGCAGGTCTCTCTATATGAAGAGGAACAAATGACTCAGGTATTTATTTGACTTTCTGCAGCAAATCCACGGTATAATTATTGGCTCCCGTTTTCAGTAAATCATGTGAATTAATCATATTTATATAGGATTGATCAGCCTATGCGGCATGATGAGTGCCCCTAGTATTAGAGCTACCAGAAGATAGGCTTTGTCCTTTGGAAAAAGGATCCTTTAGGAAAACTGGTTTCTTTTGATTTAACAGCTTCTGGACTTCGTCAATCAGAGAGCATTGATGAGTCAAGTGATATTATTTACAAATTTTACAAGGAAACTTCACCTTCTTCTTTTCTCTTTTTCCCTCCTTGACATTCTTACTGGTTTTGGTATTTTGTTGGTTTCCTTCCACTTTCTTGCCCTTTTTCTTATTGCTGGGTTGCCGAGAACCCTTTTGATTTGACTGTACATTTTGTACAGTTTCTGTTTGCGAAGGGGAAGAAGCAACCATATTTGTTTCCACAACATATTGCTTTATCGAAAGTGCGTGGAATTGCTTAGTCAAATCTTCTAAAGCGGATGAATCGGTTGAACCCACAATGCCATGGGCATGTGGTCCAGGTTTAGGTTTACCAAGATCGATGTTTGACCTAGGTGCATCTGGAATAATTTCATAAAGGATCCTAGACTGAGCATAAATCAAGTCAATTTGTTGGGTCCTTAAAATGTGTTCATATTCAGAAGTAACCCCAGAATTTGACACATCTTTGGAGATGTAGGGTAAAAGTGATTTCAAAAACCACTATAATAGAAAATCTGAGAGAATCTCATCTTTAATGAGTTGTTTATGTCTTCTCCACTCTTGAATGTGGTCAGATATATGAGTGGATTTATTCTGTCTAAAAATAGATAGAAGGTTTGTTCCGACATCATACCAAACAGGAAGTTGGAAATGGTGTAGAAAAAATGTCTCTAAATCATAAAATTTGTTATAAGCTGCGACCAGTAACTCGATATACCATTTGGATGCAACACTAGTCAACGTTCTTTGAAAGAGCCTCAATCAAATCGAGTAATCATTTAGCGAGTTAGAGGAGCACCACAGTTGAAATGTTGTGACATGGTCCCCTACGTATTCACCAATTTTTCCTTCAAACTTCAAAATGTCTGAAGGTAGTTTGGTTGGGATCGGGGGCCAAGAAATATTATGTCACACTGGGTCATTCATTAACTTT
This sequence comes from Larix kaempferi, assembly GCA_027924585.1. NCBI lineage: Eukaryota > Viridiplantae > Streptophyta > Pinopsida > Pinales > Pinaceae > Larix > Larix kaempferi. The sequence continues at coordinate 8,258,522 of BSBM01000010.1, read as the reverse complement.
GAAAGATCTAGAAAATTCAAAGTTTCCATAAAATGTAAGCGAGGCCTTGCCGATGGTATGTGAGTTTGAGTAATCTGGTAAGGAGAACCACCCAAACCATGACCCCCATAAGGTTGGTTGGGGCTACCCCTATCCATTGATTGCGATGAAAATGAAATCTAGAAATTGATCCAACCATAAGCCAGTGGATTCCTCCCTTGTAGCGCAGTCCATTGCGGCTAAGTGTAAGTACTTCCAAACGGAGTGTGAGTATAAGTATTACTGCCTCCTCCACGAAAAAGTTAGAAGGGAGTACTCCCTACAGTCATATTGGAAGTTTGAACATTTGAAGACTGTACACCAAATCATGTTAAGGGATTAGAAATCAGAATCTGTGCAATAGAAGGAATAGGAATCAAGCCTATAAATGGTGTTGAAGGATCAATGTGCCCCCCATGCCAAGGGAATCCTTGAGTAAAAGGAGTTGAACTACGGTTGAACTGGAACTGTTGAATGAACGGGGAAGATGTAAATGATACCATAGGTATCCCCAAAAAAGGGATGTTGGATGAACCAATAGTTGATCCAAAAGGGGTATATGTTAGTGAAACTTGAGTGCTAGACAACCCTAAGGATCTCGTATTGCAACTAAAAGAAGTGCTCAGAGCAGAAGGCATTTGCAACGAACTAGGTATCGGGGTGTTTATATGTGAGGGAGACGAACCTCCTGTCATTATAGCCAATGTGGGAGTGTGTGGAACTCCCGATCCATCCCCTATATTTTCCATATTAAGTCCAAATGTAAATCTATATAGACTTAAATCAGGAAATCCTAAAGAAACAACTCTTTCTAACAATGGATCGTCTGGTCCTATTAAAGGAGGGTTGAAGTGTCTTGCAAACTATTATGTTGGAAAATATTCAACCTCGATGGTATGTGGGACCGATGAAGTCTGAGTGATGAGTTGAGGCTCCCTAGGTGGTTCAGTCATATCAGTCAGTTCAAAAGAACCTCCTGAATTTGTTCTACACCACTGAGGTTGCGGTGGGGGCTCCACAGTGAGTGGAGGAAGGTTTATCAACCTTCTTGACATACAAGGAGGGTTGTCCTCCACAACTACAACAAAAATATTCTATGTAAACAACCTAGCGCCAACTAGAACAAAAGTGAACACACATCACACCACTAAAAAATACTATAGTAATCCAAATCAGGCAAACAAATGAACTCCCAAAGGAAAGTATGGGATGATTAGGACCTAGAACAAACTAGTGAAGTGACGAAGAACAATTATTTGGGGTCCACGGTACAGTCACAATGGGCCCAAGTGCTAGAATCACCCAACCGTGTTCCCAAAGAGCTGCAGAGGATTTCCTCCCAGATCCGTCCTAGGTGAAGTGAAAATATCCTTTCACTATCACCTGTGTAGAGCCCTAATGGTCAAGATACTAAGGATACCAAGAAGGTAGAAAGAGTTTGGGGGGATAGTCGCAGGTGGAACTAACATGCATGGGCAGGGTAACTAAGCCCAAAATCTAGAAGCACCAAAGGTACTGGTGGATCCTCGTACGCATATCAATTCTAGTAGATGCTTGATTGAGAAGTGGAGGGGTATCCCTAACTAATCAACCTCACACGACCTCGTGCATGACTCTGGTTTGAGTGGAGCTTCTTGGAACACCTTCCGCAAAGGTGGATTTACTTAGTGATAGTCCACTACGATTTGAGTTTAAAATGGTTTTGGATAGATAAAATAACCTAGTCCAAAACCCTATCCTAATCTAGTTGATGTATGTTCCCTAGAAAGAAATTTTGCTACTGAATTTTAACTTTTAATGTTCTTTTTAGGGTTTTTTTTACTCAAAAAGGAGTGAGTGTGTGTGCAAGATGGTTACAGCTGAAAAAGTAAAGTGTATACATAAAAATGAAAGTTCGTTTCACCATTCTTTCAAAATAAAAAAGTTTGCAAAGTCAACCTAAAATTAACTTTAAATGTTTTTAACTTTTTCAAAGAATTAGCATATACAACTAAAATCTACTTTCAAAAAACAATGTTCTTGCTTGATAGAAAAGTACTTGTTCTTTTTTGGTTTTTCTTTTAAATGAAAGAAATAAAAAATAAATATGAACAAGACAAGAACACTAACAAATGAAAGTATAATATGATTGTACCTAAACCTAAAAAACTCAGAAATCTACCCTCAAAAGAGTCTAAAAAATAAAAAATCCAAGAAGTTTCTTCAATCAAATAAGAAGTAACTAACTTTTGTATAGAGACACTATCCAATCAAATGGCATAAAGAATAAAGCATGGATTCAATCAAGACATCAAACTGCTCTTCCACAAACCATCGATCATAAGGAAATAATCCAAGTGTCTACCAAATGAAATTTGGACTTGAAAGACCTAGGTACCCTTAACAAGCAAATGAAAACCAAGAAAATTCTCATAAAAGAGAAAAAATGTCTCAGTCAAAACATACAAGCAGCTCCAAATGATCTAAAACTAAGCATAGAAACTCTTCCACAAACAAATCAAAGACCCAAATATTAAACCCTAGGAGGAAGTCAATCCCTACAAGGAAAGCTGCAACTGTTAGTACAGAATCACACAGGTGACCCGCGAGTACAGATATCAACAACTCGTGAGTAAGGGGAAAAAGTCATGACTATAACTAAATACAACAAGTGGGTATGCTTTAATAAAAATATAAAAAAAAAGAAAGAAAATATCAATAAAGACCAAGTCTGAGTCACAAAGAGGGGTCTAAACACCCTATAAACTCTCCCAGAGAACTAAAGGACTAATTAAACTGAAGGAAAACTACTCCACGACTCCCATAGCAACAGAAAGAACTCCCTAGCGGAGTCTCTAGTTCTTTTGTTTGGTAAACTAACCCGTGATTGGGAAGTTCATAGATCATCAACATACTGTTATTAAGGTACATAATCTAGATGACAAACAAGTACAACTAAAGAGTTTCTTTAATTAAGAAAATTTAGGGTTTAAATCCAAAGAATATAACTGGATATACCAAGTTTTCTCCAAGCTTTAAGCTTTATTCATGCGATCCATGATCCCAGATGATAAACCTGCAATGCAGAAGAAACCTTCCTCAAATATTTTGACTACAAAAAACATGAATAAATTATCATGAAACTCATTTATAAAAGAGATATGGTAGATTCATTCAACTATATTCACCAAGTAGACAAGCTATTTTATGTGAAATAAAACTTCTTGTATTATAATCATCAATGGAAACCAACTATACCTGATCTATAACCTGCACTATCGAAACTTGACCTTGGGTTCCTTGTTCATCTTCTTTCAATGGATATTTCTCCAACATTTCCTTATAAATTTTTTTTTATTTTTCTTTTCTAAAGGCCCTCTCCTTGTATTTATAGCAAGGATGAGAGGATAGGCTTGAAAGGTAAATGGTTGGGGAATTTATGGTAGTTAGGATAACTTTCATAACTAATCCTTAATCAATATTTTAATATATATTTTTTTCATGATTTGGAGGTACTCGCGGGTATATCTCTTGACACCAGGTGAGTAACTCGCAGGCTAGTGTGAAGCAACTAGTGGGTGCAACTTTTAGGTAATAATCGCGGGTTGTCAATGTAAACTCCAGTGGGTCACCCGCGAGTTGACCGATATAAGAGTCGCGGTTATAGCTCAAAGTAATTCACAAAAATAGCTATGCCGAAGAAGGTATTGTAAGATTTGGATCTAAAGAATCAATAGTCAATGAGGCTCTTCTATCCATAAGGTCCTTTTGTGTGACTGAAAATGTATGTGGTCACAGATGGAGAAGTGTCAATCTAACGGATAATGATTGTGAAGAATCATATCATGAACATTCAAGCTGAAATAGAATGGAGGTAAATCTTTACTATTTTCATCCTCAACTTTTGGACCAAAAACAATAGTGGGTGCATCATCATGAAGTTCCAAGGTATGAGGTTGTTGCTTCTCTTCATTCTCTATGATCTTAGAAATTTGGCCTTTGTATTATATGTTCTTTAGATGTTCATTAAAGGGGATGGAGATTTTAATTTTGATAAATCATTTTATAAACTTAAGGATGAATGTTTTTTTCAACTTCTTTCACTGGATATTTCTTACTTTATCGAGATTTCTTTAAGGTATCTACCTTAGGATCATCCTTTTTAGAGGTCTCTTGCTTCTGTTGACTACTTGTAGACTGATCAACATGGGATTTGTTTGAATTTACAATAATGTTTCTGTTTCTAAGATTATGTTTTTTCTAAAAATCAATTACTGCATTTTGATATCCTCTTTGATATGGTTTTGATTATGTTTCCAATGTATTACAGTCTTGTTCTTGTGAAAACATATCCTTCTCTTTAGTCAAATAAAATTTAGGTTCATAATGATCAAAATGATGGATCTTATCTTCTGGTTGCTCAAAGTTTTCCTCATCAACAAAGTTTTCAGGAAAATGGGGTATGATTTGTTGGTCAGCTAGATTTATTTTGTCTCTCTGATCCCTTTGATATCTTTTCCTTATCTGAGGAACACGAGGTCTTATAAACTTTGGATTTTTGATCTGAGCTTCAGGACGATCTCTAACTTGAGGTTTGTTTTCCAAGGTTAATCTTTCTAGCAATATTTCCATGGTTCTCATCATTATATCAAATTTAGCATAATTATTTTGAGAGGTTGAAGGTTGGTTTTCTTCTCTGGCTCTCCTCCTATCAATATCCACTTTTTGTTTCATTTTCCCTCATGCCATAAGATTTGCTTCTACTTCTACAACATCATTCAACATGTCAGGAAAAGTCACAGATTTTCTTTCCATAAATAGAAATGCAAAATCAATGTCAAAGGCATATGCATAATGCAATTTGGAAGCCCCAATAGGGGGTTTAATGTCAAATGGGATTGAGTTATAAATTTTCAAGAATCTAGTATATAATTCTTGTATTGATTATGTATTACTCTTTAGTCAAATTCTTGTACTACGTTAGAATCTGCAAATGATTTTTCTTTTCTTCCCACCTTCCAAGAAAAGCTATCTCAAAATCACCATAATATCGCATGCTCCTTGCTCAAATCCCTCTGAACCATTTCTTGAATTCTCTAGAAAAAAATTGTGTTAATAACCTCATCTTAACATCATCATAATCCACTTCTTCTAAGCCCATGAAATCATTAAACCTGTCTAAATGTTGTTGCACAGTAATGTTTCTTTCTAGATCATATAACACAATCCTCTAAGCATAATTTTGAGGAAGGTAATGTAATACAGTAGGTAAGGCAAGGTGAGAAAACCTAGCATCCATGGCCCTAGGGGGTACTTGAGGAGGGTTTTGAATTTGTGGAGTACTAGATCCTTTCTTTTGTATATCGGTGGTAAAGATATGAACCTTTTTATGAATTTTAGTTTCTCTAAGGAAAACAAAAGCATATGTTTTTTTTTTCTTTAACATTTTCTTCTTCTGATCTTTGTAGTTTTTTCCAAAGAGATTCCAACAAGAAATATTGAAATTTTACTTCATCAATAATTGTCTCACCTAGGTCTCTTTCATATTTTGACCTAAATAAGGACGGTCCATATTTTAAATCAAAGGGAACACTTTCAATATTTGTAAATCCTTCTTTATGCAAAGATACAGATCTTTCAATTTGATAAATACCTGATTGAGGCCTTTCTTTTCGTTTTCTTAGAATATTTTATGGATCTTGAACAATCTCTGGTGGTTCGGGATTTGAATTTCTCCTAGTATGTGCTCTTCTTGAATCCATGTTTTCCTAGTTGATTTTCCTTCCTTTATCAAACAATGAAGTTGCTAGGGAAAAAATACAGCCGAACTCTATGTCTAAATTTATGTTTTCCCTTAGAAATTAGATTTTCTTTTCTTTTTCATTCTTCCCTAGGAAAAGTTACTCCTTCGCTCCCCGGTAACAGTGCCAATATGTTATCACTTAGAAATTTCTTTTGGTTGTGGAAAGAAACTCCCAAGGTAACCTGAAACCAAACTTTTAGATTGGAAGCTAGCCATCTCTCTCTAAAACTTAATCACTCAATGTCACTGCAAAAATAAGTTTTTATCCACATACTAGCTAGATCATTAGTAATGTAAAGAAGGTTTTCAAGATTTAGTTGAAACAGAGATTATATCATTGGGCATGGAGTCAAATTATAAAATATATTAAACTAGTCAAAGACTGGTGGTAGGAAATATCAACAACAGAGGCAAGATAGGTATAATGTTTTGCAGATAAAATGCTTATTTGAGTGTGGTAGTAGAAAAGGAAAACAATCATTAAAACATAGCATTTATCATGAATGAATTCTGCATCAAGATTAGGAAGAAAGACATTGGCAATATTCGAATGTATGAATCCAAGCATATAGCATGAATTCCAACTCATATGATTCATTCAAACATGAAGGAAGATGAAAAAATAGAAAGGTACAGGAAACACATAAACATGAGAAGTTTACAAACTGCAAAAATGGTAACACATGAATCTCTATATCAAAGGAAAAACCAGTACTTCTGCTCTCAGCTTTTTGATTAATTGAGGAAAGATATTTCAATGCATAAAGTTTCTTCTCTCAATATTTCAACCCCCATTACATTGAATTTTTTTAAATTTATACAAAAATTGCTCCTCGAGCGAATCTAAGAACTTTATGAAATTAGCTTCTTTGAAAATAAGTTCCTGAAAATATGGAAAAATAACTACCTTTGGTGACTTGTCAATTGTTTCTTCAACAAAAAATAAAGTGACAAGTGTCTACTGAAAATACCTTGTGAGAACCCTTTAAATTCCACTAGAACCATAGTCTTTCACTGATGAAGCATGTATTTCATATTGCCATATTTTTCTACAAGTTTTCGTTGCTATAAACTAGGAATTTCATAATCAACCATGTATTTAATTAACACTTGTAATTCTACAGAGGTTGCGTTGAATATAGGAGGCAGATATGTTTTAACAATCTGAAAATGAGGAAATACTTCAAAATCATCTGTCAACTTTTATATAATAGTCTTTCCAGCTAAATGTTTAGCCAAATCTTCAAACTTTGAATGATCCATATTGGTTTCAAATATTAGTCTGTGATATTTCTCCTGAGAAAACAATTTTCTAGTTTCATCCCAGAAAGAATGAAGTCCTTTTTCAATTAACTTATTAAAAATATTCTTAAAACTTTGAACCTGTTGTAACATTTGCTTTACCTTAGTTTGCACATTTTTCATCGGGTGATGTTTCCCAATGATTTTTCTTACCTAAATGATAATGATAGTTCTATCTTTAATTCCTAGTGTTTGTAGGTATGCTTGCACTAATGAATTGAGAAAATTAGTTTCATTTTGAGTTTTCTCTAATGATATTTTGTCCAATGTATCATTCACGACTTTGCATCTCTAAAGGGATGAACTTGCAATGTTTCTTTTATTCTCAAAATAATCTAAATAGGGCTTGAACTTGGTGATTTCAACAGATAATGAATTCCAAATTAGATGTTTGGCTTCCTGAAGGGGTATTTTACCTATTAGCTTGGTTTTCAGTTCACTTATCCTTTTTTGTAGCTACTTCTACTCATTTTTAAATTTATTATTATCTTGTAATTGTTGACCCATTTTTTCCTTTAATTTTGATTTTCTTCTTTCAATTCCTTTATTTCTCTATCTTTTAGAGTGACTTAAGACACAACCTTAGTTATTTCTATTATAAAGACATCACTGACTCGATTTTTACCTTTTGTAACAACTTCATTCCTTTGATATGTATTGGTTGTGGCAAACTCTTCAATGTTAGGTTCATCTACTTGTTTTTCAGTTGATGCAACATGGTCTCTAAAAGGAACATCAACGTTTTTCTTCTTCATGACTAACTGTGAACTTAAAGCTCATACTTGTAACAATAATTCTGATTTCTTTGTTTCCCAGCTTTGTTTTCCCTCCTCAAGTTTCAAAATTTTTCCCTTATAATTCAACATTTCTTGGTGAATTTTTAAAATCCTTTTCTTTCCACAAGGCTGCCAAGTTTGAGCTTTCCACATGTTGAGTATTAGGCACTTTCAAACTCTTCTTCAGTTCTTGAATGATATTTTATTTCTCATCTAAAAACCTCTTGATAATTTCCACATCTTCGGGTTCTGTTCCAAGGGTTAGAATATAATTTGTTCGTAACTTTTTGATCTGTATTTGATGTGCCTTTTTCTTTGATTTTTCCTATCTCAATTGGCCCTCAAAATTTTATATTATTGATTGCAATTTTGAAATTTCTAAAGTATAAGTTGTAACATATTTGAATATAGGATATTACCTACATGTCTTTGAAACTAAATCATATCATGGATATTAATTTGGTCTAATCCAATTTCCATTTCTGAAAAATTCTCCATCAGTAACTACTACAATTTTTAGAGTGTTTATCTTTGTATCCCTAGCTATGACAAATGAGACCTTTTGTTTCAATAGATGTTGCACCTGAGGGATTAACTCTTAAGTTTCTTCAATGGTCCGCTTTCTTTTCTCCATATATTTTGAAATTATGTAATTCCTTGACTACTATTGGGAGGTAGCTTCAACATTCTGGTCAATTGCAAATGAATGATGCTGCATTTGGACTATTGGTTGTTGTGATGCAGTAAATTCTCCTGAAATAATATAACTCTGCTTTTCTAACACAACTATATATTTTCCTTTTTGTTGATCCAATTTTATTCTTTTGTTTGAGTCTTCTTCATCAAAATCCATGTCACTAACCTCCGAGAGAGATCTTTTGCTGAGGAAAACTTCTTTAGCTGGGATTTGAGCTTCTAAGGAAAGAATGTTTGACTATTCTGCATCCACCTAAGTCATTATTTGTTTATCTTTCTATGTTCTATCCTCCTCCTATTGTTGTTTATTTTGATCAAAATGGAACATATTTTCCATTTTATCTAGTCCTTCTACTATTTGATGATCAAAAGATTTGTTCTTATTTTGTTCTCTTCTCCATGATATGATGTGGTGGGGATCATAGTTTATGCTTCTATCAATCTAGAAATATATAGACTGTGGGATCTTTTAAACAATTGTAAGGGTTGGTTTACTTTTGATAATAAAAGGACCAACCTTAAAAGGAAACTTGAGTTTTGACAACTTCTTGTGATCGAAAAAATGTTCTTCTTCTGAATGTAATCTTTTCCTAACAAATTGAAGGGAAACAATTCTTGAATTTAAGAATGTTGGCAGGAGATAAGGTTTCCCTGTAAAACAATAAACCATTACTGCAATATGATATTTATATAAGAACCAATCCCCAGTTCTATTTTCAGGAGTTGGCTACAACCTAGTTTTCATATCTTCTATCACTCTGGGAAGCTCTATGTTGTAATAATATTGTATATTTGTGACATGATGATGTTCATGAAAGTAAACATGTTAATATTCCTTGGAGGATTTGAAGTGAAAATGATGTCTGAAAGACATTAATTTGCTTCATTTGAGATTAAAAACACGCTTAACAAATAAGACTGATACCTAAAGTGCTTCAGAGTGTGGAAATTCGCTAACTGCGCATGAATTACCTCAGTTAGGAATTCATCAAATTTAAGGCAAGGGACATGGCCTGACTTAGACTAACGGATTTTCAAGACAATAATCAACATGACTTCATCAACAAGCTCATAATTATCATGACCTAAAATTTGACTGAAAAGGCATAATATTAATTGTGCATTTTCTTGAAAATAACAGACTTCAAAAGGGTAGGACACATTCTCAATTGACTGACCAACCTTTAGGACTTTGGAAAAAAAATTCTTTCTTCTGCATCCATTTCTCTGTATACTTTGATTAATTCCTCTTCTTTTAAAGATTCAAGGTTTCTGGGAAACAACTTAGGTAAACCTAGTGACTTCCTAATAGTCTTAGGATCAATGCGACAAAGGATTTTGGATCCATCTGCATTCATTATGACTCTTTCTAACTGGAAATAGTTGGTTTCACACCATTTTACGAACTGAGGAAAATGTAGGGTTTGTTCATGACACAATAATATAAGAACGGTTCAAAGAAATTAAGAAAATCCAATCCCTGAGACCTGTAGGTATCTAAATTTTGTTTGGTTTGAAAAATAGAGATAATGGATATGACAAGATCAAATATACCACCCTCCCTATCAACAATAAATTCTTCTTTTGTATCTAGGTTTTTGTAAAAACACACAAAAACTTGAAATGACTCCATGGTGACGAAATTGCATATTAGAATAATTTTTGGAATACCCGAGATAGATGGAGGCTAGATATAGCTTCGAGTTTGACTTGGAGGGAGGTAAACTGGTGTGTTGTCACTGTCTTTTTTTATGGACAATCTGTATGAGTCGACTCAGATAGATATCCCTTGTCCAAGAGGATCTACAGAAAATAGAAACACAATACTAGTTACTTTAATAGATCAACAAAAATGCAGGGTAGATGGAAAGATGGCTTACCTCAAGTCTACAGTTCCTTTCTCCTTGTTGTCCCAAGCTCTAAAGCCTTCAGATCTTCAGGTGAAAAACCTTATCAAGCATGTGGAAACAAACGAGCAGTAAAAACATATAAACATGAATTCATCTAGATTAACAGTTAAGGAATAAAATCCTAAGTAATATCAAGACAACAACACTTATGGAACGAACTTGTATTAATGTAATAATCAGAAGTAAATAGGGAAGAAATGTCACAACCGAAGCCTTAACATTGTAACTTCCAACCAACAATCCTAGCCTCCAAGATAGAAAATTTTTCCCCCCAAAGGATGAAAAGGATCACCTAGAAATTTCAGCAGCATAAGAGTACTATAATTCTTCCTCCTTTCACAGTGGAGAGAGGTTCAATATTTATAGGGCTAAAGGGATAGGATAGGTTGATTATTTAGGGGAGAGGTCTAAGGGATCATCCCATTAGGTTAGAAGATCAAATGCCATATTTCCTAGCATCTACGGATAGGCCTCCATGTCACCAAGCTTCGGGAAGTCGCTCAAAGCTTCCTTTTATCCACTTTAACCAACTCCGATGCACCTTGGATGAAGAAAACCTATGCCAAAATTGGATGAACGCACCTTATGTAAAGGCTGAAAGAGTCACTGATGCACTCTTCCAGTGTGCAGGGCGCATCACCCATGGTCTGATGCCCCTTGCTGGAAGGCAGGGTGCATCGAGGCAAACTACAAATTGTGGAAAGGGAAGGACAACAACCTTTCTCTTGATGTCTTAGCCAAGGGACTTTATGGATTAAGGCATGGAGCTAGTACATAACTCATGATGACAAGATTTTGGTGTAACATAATTCCCCCCAAAGCATGAATCTGGTAAAATGGAACAGGTGAAATGCTTTGCAATATGAAGGGATAGAGGCAAGGACTTGTTGGTTGGAAGATGCTGCTGCAGTACAAATGAATCTGACATACAAGTCTCACATGACTCACAACATGGATATCGACCAATACATTGTATATCCATGGTAGTAGAGACCGATTGAACACAATAATGGCTACTAGAAGCGTAGATCCATGATGAGATGATAACACATCCATGACCAATACAAAGTGGATTTGTGTGATATGACTAAAAAACCTCCGTCGCAACCTAGGAAAGATATGAGTTAACCCAGAGTCTTCAAGATGAACCCGCAATGATGCGAATCTAACCATGTGATTACAATGTCTTGGAGTTGAACATGCTAAAAACCACTTGATTACCGATCATTGATGTATACCGTTAACAAGCGCGAGGGAGATCACCATTGATGTCAATGATTCCCAAGGTATCACAGTACATACCATCGAATGTGAATCAATGACTTGAGGTCAAACACTCAGTGGAATTTGTCAATCAAGAGTCAATGATGTGAACTCATGTCGAAAAAGGTACTTGATTGGTTTCTAGATTCAATCCCTGGATGACGTGTTGAAGTCGACAAGGATGAATCCGACGAACGAGGGCCAAGATGTATCCCCCATCATCGACACGAAATGCGATCATAGAAGTTTGGAGTGAATCAGACAGTAGAGTAATGTGTGTGACCAACTCAGAGACAACCGACATGATAGAAGGTAAGACGAGTGCAGATAGTGAATTGATGAACAAACTGATCTTGAACATGGGCATGGCATGACTTGGTAGTATAGACATGATGAGAATGATACCAATCCCTAATTCAACTAATGATGGAAGCATTATTTGGACGGCCCAAAGGAGTAACAAGACTCATGGAATCAACGTGACTCGAAGACAAACAGATTACCCCCAAGTTCTGAATGCATATGTAGATGATTGCCATGTCCAAGAGTGACTAAGTACTGCTATAACTACAATGAAACACAAATTATTTCTTTATCCCCATTATGATTGATGAGTACCTCTTTTTCTTTAATGAGCTTGAGGAGGGTAAAATATTCTTGGTATATCTTAGCCTTCGGATGAATCCAATCCCAAATCTTTTACGAACCTAAGATAGGAGGGGTTCGTCCCAAAACGAGCCCTTCGATGTTATATTTTAACGAGTCCAAAGAAGGTAAAATCGGTGTCATTTCATGTTCATTAAATATGAAAATAACTAATGAAGACTTCAAAGGTTCTTTTTCGTAAATGTTAGTCTCTTCACCTGAAAAGGGATAAAACAATGTGAGAGAGAACTCTTCCAGTCATGATTGACTGGAATGCTCCTTTTTCATAAATAGTACCTCCTGGTTCAAAAAAAGGGGTAAACTATCACCAGAAAGATGATCATTCAAATACTTTTACAAGTGTGAAAGTATCAAGTTCGCTTAGCGATATTTTGTGTTTAGGGAGTCTAAAAAGAGCTTAAAGAGGAACTTTGAAGGGTTCCTTTTTCATGGGAGTTTAATGAGCCCGAAAAAACGATAAAATACAACTCGATGACTTATTCTCATCGTATTATGAGCACGAGAGGGAACAAAGAGTAAGGTTGGAGTTATTAATATTCGATTGTAATGAGTGGCATAATAACACAAAAACACTCGAAGAGTTGTTCACACTTGATAACAAGCACGAGATGACCATGACTACGACTGAATGTTTCATAAGACACTTTACTTTACGTGTAAACTCCAAAAACTAAGTCAAAACGACAAACTAGGTGTTTTAAACATGAAAACATTACCAATTATAGTAAAAACAACCAGTAAAGAATAAATTGCAATAGAAATATTCCATTCTTAAACATAAAAAGGCCCAATAGTTAAAATTATTTACCATTGTTTTTTACCAAATTGGGAAGAGTGAAAAACACCATTTGGAGTCAATTTTCAAGTGCCAATTGCGGGAGTTCCATCTAGCCGTTTCACCGTCGTCAGTGTTAGGTAGCCCTAAACCTTATCCTCTTCAATTGTAGTGGATTAGAATTGCTTTTTGTTTCCATTTTTGGGGTTTTTAGATTGTAGAGTGGGGGAACTGTGCGTCCTCTAGGAGACGCCACTTTCCCCTTATGAGAAGCACGTTGAGGGTTCTCTGACGTGCTTTTTGTAAGGGTAAAGTGCGTCGATGATGCACTGTCTGCACTAACGGGGGTGCGTCATCGCAACTCGACCCAAAAAACTCTATGATAAGCCAAAATTTATCAATTCAAAATCTAGAGCAAGGTTCTAATGGATGTCTAAATGGTGTTTGGACAAGTCTGGGAAATAAAAATGGTTCAGTAGAGGGAAAGAGAGCATGATATGGAGGATTTCCAAGTGGTAAATGATCCTCAATACATGAATGCACTTTTACATTGTGGTTTCCTCAAATAATTTCACGTCTAGGGAATGAGAGCCCAAGTACCACTACTGGAGAATTTTCTCAGGTATCAGGATCCAGACTAGTAGTACTTCTAAGTTGGTGTTCATACAATGACCATAGATGTGGAGCACATCTACTTTTTGATGGGGTTGTCCAGGCATGGGGCCCCACTATCATTATCAGGGCCACGACGGAGTGATGAATCCACTGAGAGGTTAGTGGCTCAGTTTTTAACTCTTGGTACTCAGATGCTTGGTGGGAAAATCCCCATCTAGAACGTGAGGGTCCGTCCACCACGCATGGTTATTATAATATTGAGAGGGTGGAGAGGAGCAGGTCTCCTCATCAAGACACCAAGGATCATATTTTATAGGCCGGGGAGTGCATGGCTCCTATTATATTCAACTGGTGCGAGGGACTCCTTGTTGAAATTCTAGAGTAGCTCACCAAATGCTGGAGAGGTGAGCTAAAGCTATTTGGTTACGAATCGATAGTGGTCTAGTTATTCCTGGAGCGGGTTCCATTACTACGACCACATGTAGAGATTGATGAATTGGATCTAAGAGATCCACATATGGTTCATTGGTCTGAGGTCATGGCCCACCATGGAGGTGGGGTCCCCATCATCAGTTACAACCCCACCTTCTTTAGGTGGTTACGATGACAAATCCTCATGGTATAGGATTACCAATATGCAAGTACTGACTTCAGGGGAGACTTGAACTTGGTTTTTCTCGAGGGTATGCAGTGGGGAGATCTAGGTAAGAACGACAACTCTGTTATGTTTTTAATTTTATAAATTTTTAGAGTTTTTTGGAGTAGTACTGACAGTTAATACATGCTTGATGCAAATGTTGGTCTGTCTCATCCAAATGGTGCCTCTTCGATTGAGAAGAGAGGGGTGGTACGAGACATGGAAGCTACACATCACGACGTAGTAGAGGATTTGGGAGAGCTAGAGGAGAACCTATAGAGATTTACTGTGGGTATACCTGAGACATCCATAGATGAGCTACCTCGCCATTACCAGCGACAAACTACGAGGGTTTCTCCACTCTTTGGTCCACTACTCCGTAGAGACGTAGCTAGGGCCATTATTTGTTATCATGAGCATCCTAAGTATTAGGCTCAGGCATGATATGTATATACTGAAAGCTATGGGCTTCAGACTTTTTGTAACGAGGAATTTACTAAAAGCTCATGTGCTTCATATTTTGTACCAGTACCACCATTAGAGAAATTTTGAGGTAAAAAATGGACCTCAAAACAAATAAAATGTACTATAAAAATCAACCAATCACATTTTAGTAGATGACATCATCCCCCATGGTTGAGGTGGCATTGCATGAGTTAAGAATGCATATTTGTCAAATTTTTTATGGTGGATGAAAATCCATAGTTAACCAAGGTAGTGGTATAAGTACTTTTAAGTCATAAAGTAAAGTACTCATAATGAAAGTCCTTTATCATTTTTTCATAAAATAATATATTGTCATTCTCATGTTTTTAATTTTAAATTATATATCCACTCCATTCTATTTAATATCATAATGTCAAACTAATTTATTACTATATATATATATATATATATAGATACCCCTCTCACATTTCTTCATAAAATAATATTTTTATCATTTTTATATTTTTATTTTTTAATTATATATTCGCTGCATTTTATTTAATATTATAATGCCAAACTAATTTCTAGGCATATTAATATGAAAAATGTATGTTAGTTATGCATATAAATTAAATTCATGAATGATAGTAATATAAATATCCCAAAAAATTTTATGATCTTGATATTAATTTACCAATATATATTTAATGAATAAAGAATAATAATAATAATGCAATGTGGATTATAACCAGCATAGATCCATCTTAAACCTGGATCTATCAAGCATCGAGAGGGATCCAACTTCTTGAGGGGTATTTTTTTTTAATTTATAAGTCCAGGTTTAAATTTTATGTTTTTATTTTATAAACAAACATCAATTTTTTTTATTACTTCTCATAATTTTTTTTATTTTATGAGTCAACATGGATTTTAGTATCTACTTATAGCCTCCTTGAATTACTTATCTCCTTCAAGTAATAGCATAGTGATTTCATTTTGAAAATACAAGTCTTTTTATTTTTTTTATTTTTATTAATGGTCGAAGTTACAAAATGGCCGAAGTTACAATATTTTATTTTTTATTATTTGGCTATTATTTTGTTACTCGACAAAATCGACAAACACTTGACACATGTGACAAGATCTCCCTCATACTACACTCGATAAACTCGACAAACACTTGACACATGTTACAAGATCTCCCTCATACTGGGCTGTAGAGCACCTCTCGGTGCAATAATATTATTAACATTTTAAATGTAAATAAATTTTCAATTAAATCACATTATATTAAATTGATGAGAAAAGTACTAAATATAAAAAAGTCAACATAAATTAAAAAATAGCTCTTAAAATTTTATTATTATTATTTAATTTCATTTGCAAGTTCAAGACAAATAAATGCTAAAGGACAATAAATTTTTGGGAATTTACAATAAATCTTAGTCACATCAATGTATAGTTATTCTATTAATTTTATTTCTAGTGAATTTTGAAAAGTAACTCAATCATGGTTATTTATATTGTACATAGAAAATAGTGTAGGAGGTGACTTGTCATATATACCTACCCCATGAAACCCCTAACTCATAATATTTTAATATATCTCATACGTTTTTAGTGCATCTCTTAGGAGGCCATTTTTTGACATCAAAATCTCTCTAATGAATTTTTTATACTATACCGACATGATATATATATATATATATAACACTATTTGCGGTTCTATATACTTTGTTTCATTGATGATGGTGGGATCTTGTACATGTTTTTTTATATGTTATGGATAATTTACATGTTGTGTCGTTTTCACATATTTTCAATAAAATTCTTTATGAATGTGCAATGTACCAATCTACTATGAAATTTTTCATGGAGTCCGCAACAGTGTTCATGTCTCTTGAAATGTGTAGGTGTTGGATGGATTCAAAGAACCTCTCCAAGAGATGTACTCGTCAGAATAAATAGAGTAGCGTGGGGTTAGAGATAGCGTAGACATGGTTAATATGGGAGACCACTAATTAGGATTCAAGATGGACGACAGTGTGGTCCATACCCAGAGAAAGAGCATCAGTCAACAATCCAATCAGCACATGATACTCAACGGCATTGTTGGTTGCATATCCTAAATAACTTCCTCCCAACCTAATTAGCTCGCCGGTGGGGGAATAGAGTACCCAAGATGCGGACATGAGACTACAGGTATTGTGGCTAGCACCATCCGCAAATCCAAGACATGTTGCCATCTGCACATCAAGGAAGAACATGGTATAAGTGTAAAGACAAGATCCTAGCAGACTAAAAGTAAAGCATCACACCACACAAAAAACACACCATGTATAGTATATACATAGTACTCATGTGTAAAACAATTAGGCATAGTAAGGCTTCAGGTAGAGTCCATTGCGAGGCTCTCCAAAATATATCCCATCATAATCTTCGAGTTCATATGTTCCCTTATCCAATACATGTTTAATGACATATGGATCGTGCCACATGGACTTAAATTTTTCTGCTCCCAACTTTCCATGCTTTTGGTCATAGGTGAGGACCAAATCTCCCTCGTTGAAGATACGAGGTTTGACCGATTTGTCATACTAGGCATTGATGTGCTTCTTATCTGCTTCATTAGTGAGAGCAGCATCGCAAAGGGTTTAATCAATTTCTTCCAAGTGTAGAAAACGTTATTCCTTGACGATGGTGTTTGGTAGAATTTCGACTACAAGTTTCAATGACGGAATCTCGCATTCAATAGGTAAGACTGCCTCCAGTCTGTAAACCAATTGGAGGGGTGTGAACCTGGTGGTAGTTTTGACAAAATTCCTATATGCCCATAGGGTTGAGAAAATCATAGTATTCCAGTTAGACCTGTTTGTACCCACCACGTGTTGAATCATGGTTTTCAAGAAATTATTGATGGCCTCTACTTGTCCATTATATTGCAGGTAATAAGGGGTTGAGTTCTCATGATGAAAACCTAATCTGGCATTCAATTCGTCTACCATCTTGTTCTGGAAATGAGATCCATGATCAGTGACGATGGCCTGAGGGACTCTGAATCTTGCAATGACATGATTAAACATAAAGAGTGTGGTAATTTTTTTGTCTTCGTTGTATGTAGGCATAGCCTCGGCCCACTTGGTAAAATAATCAACGACGATGAGGACATAACTATGCCCCCTAGCCGAGGTAGGCTTACAGTGCATGAAGTCTATACCCCATTTAGCAAAGGGATCGGTGACAATAACTGGTTGTAATGGGGTTGGATGGGAGTGCTTTTTTATGATGAAAAAGATAGCAAGGAGGACACTTCTTGACGACTTCAATACAATCTTTAAGGATGGAAGGCAATAGTATCCAACGCATAATATTTTATGAGTTGTAGCCATGCCAAAAGATGACCGCCACATGCCCCTGAGTGACAATCATTCTGAACGTGTTCATCCTCTTAATGAGTTAGGCATCGTCGGGGGATGGAACAAACACCACGACGATATAAGGTGTCACCAACGATGATGTAGTACTTGGTGTGGTGATGCACATGAAGGCGGTCATCACGAGATGGTTGAGGACTGAAGCATTGCATCTGGAGATACAAAGTTATGTCTCCATACCATTGGTCAGAGGTACTGATAAAGAGAAAAGACTCGTCGGGGAGAGAGTCAATGGGCTCAGTTCCCTTATCAGTACGGGAAAGATCGCATAGAATCTCCACAAAAGCCAAAGATTTCTTGGATTTGGCCTTTCTAAAATGGAGATCGAATTCTTGTAGAATAACAATCTAGATCGAATATTTTCCCACTAGTACTTGGCATGTAAGAACGTGGTACATGGGGTTAGAATCGGAAATGATGGTAGTAGTGCAGAGCATAATGTAATTATGTAACTTCTAGACAACAATGACTGCTGCGAGAGCTAACTTCTCAACATTTGAATATTGGGTTTCAACATCAATAAGACCCTTACTGAGGTAAGATATCCGATGTTCCTAGGTGTTACTATCCTCCTCGACCAATACCATAGTGATTGTGGTAGTGGAAGTAGGAAGATAAAGGATGTAATCCTTGATGTAATTGGGTGGTTGGAACACGGGGGCATCAGTGATAACATGCTTTAGGTTGTCAAAGGATTGTTGGGTGTAATCATCCCAAATGAATGGTATGTCCTTCTTTAATAACCGCATGTAACCCCATGTCTTCTTAGAGAAATTACATACAAAGCGCTGCAGGTAGTTTTCCTTCCCCTGCAAACTTTGAAGTTCTGTGATGTCGGTGGGAGGTGGAAGAGCAACGATGCTTCCACCTTGAGGGGATCAATACGGATCTTTTATTTGGATGTGATGAACCCTAATAGGTGTCCATACTCGAGGGTTTAGATGGATGTTATACCACTTACATATGAGGAATAGGACTGTCAGATGATCAATCTCAAACTCAGGACGATTTGAATGAGCAGGGAGATTGTCGAGATATTGTTCCGCAAAGTCCTTCACGTTGTGGAAGGCGTACAACATAGCCTGTTGGAATGTAGCACCAACATTTTTATGGACAAAAGGGAGTTTTTGTTATGCAAATGTACCCCATGGGAAGATGAAATTTTTTTTATGTTGGTCGGCCGGGTGGATCTCAATTTGATTATATCCAGAAAATCCATCCATGAATGAGAAGATGACACTTCTGGCACAATTGTCGATGATTTGGTCGATGAATGGGGTAGGGTAGTTGTCATTGGGACAAGGCTTATTTAAATCCCTGTAGTCAACACAAACCCTAATGGTTCCCTATTTCTTGTTAACGGGGATGACATCAGAGATCCAATCTGTCAAGGGAACATGATAAATAAATCCATCTTTCAATAGTTTTTCAATTTCTTCCTTGATAGCCACATTTTTTCGAGGGTGCATTGGACGTAATTTTTTTCAGATAGGTTTTTCCTCGGGATATGTTTTAATATCATGTACAACAATAGAAGGATCGATCCCAGGAATTTCCTCATAGCTCCATGCGAATACATCACATAACTATTTGAATAAGACCGTATATGTGGTGATATCTTTGGGAGAGCAGTTACCATATCACAAGTGAGGATCGGAGATTGAGGGTAAGGAAATACATCTAGAAAAATGATTGTTTCAATGTGGTTCTCCACAGAGTCTAGTGGTGGGAGGAAAGATAATCGATGGTGGAGGTATTCCCATGGGGATTCATCCGCACTCATTATCTCCATGATGGACTCATCAGAATGAAAAGTCTGGACTAGAGGATGAACCCAGGGTCTTCAAGATGAACCCGCAATGATACGAGTCTAACCATGTGATTACAATGTCTTGGAGTCGAACATGGTAGAAATCACTTGATTACCAGTCATTGATGTATACCGTTAACAAGCGCGAGCGAGATCACCATTGATGTCAATGATTCCCAAGGTATCACAGTACATACCATCGAATGTGAATCAATGAGTTGAGGTCGAATACTTGGTGGAATCTTTCAATCAAGAGTCAATGATGTGAACTCATGTCGAAAGTGAGGTAACTTTCCATTGAGGCATGCAGGTCCAAGGTACTTAATTGGTTTCTAGATTCAATCCCTGGATGATGTGCTGAAGTTGGCAAGGATGAATCCGACGAAGGAGGGCCACGATGTATCCCCCATCATCAACATGAAACACGATCATAGAAGTTTGGAGTGAATCGAACAATAGAGTAATGTGTGAGACTAACTCGGAGACGATCGACATGATAGAAGGTAAGATGACTGCAGACAGTGAATTCATGAACAAACTTCTCTTGAACATGGGCATGGCATGACTTGGCAGTATTGACATGATGAGAATGATACCAATCCCCTAATGCAACTAATGATGGAAGCATTATTTTGATTTCCCAAAGGAGTAACAAGACTCATGGAATCAGCGTGACTCAAAGACAAATAGATTACCCAAGTACTGAATGTGTATGTAGATGAGTGCTATGTCCTAGAGTGACTAAGTACTGCTGTAACTACAATGAAACACAAATTATTTCCTCTTTTTTTTTTAATGAGCTTGAGGAGGGAAATAGATTCTTGGTATAGCTCATCCTTCGGACGAGTCCAATCCCAAATGTTTTATGAACCCTGAGATAGGAGGGGTTCATCCCAAAACGAGCCCTTTGATGTTAGATTTTAACGAGTCCAAAGAAGGTAAACTTGGTGTCATTTCATGTTTAGGAAATCTGAAAATAACTAAAGAAGACTTTGAAGGTTCCTTTTCGTAAATGTTAATGTCTCCACTCGAAAAAGGATAAAACAACGTGAGAGAGAACTATTCTAGTCATGATTGACTGGAGTGCTCCTTTTTCGTAAATAGTACCTCCTGGTCCGAAAAAGGGGTAAACTATCACCAGAAAGATGATCATTCAAATACTTTTACAAATGTGAAAGTATCAAGTTCGCTTGGCGATAGTTTGTGTTTAGGGAGTCTAAAAAGAGCTTAAAGAGGAACTCTGAAGGGTTCCTCTTTCATGGGAGTTTATCAATCTCAAAAAAGCAATAAAATACAACTCGATGACTTATTCTCATCGTTTTACGAGCACGAGAGGGAACAAAGAGTAAGCTTGGTGTTATTAATATTCGATTTTAATGAGCGACATAATAATACAAAAATGCTTGAAGAGTTGTTCACACTTGATAACAAGCACAAGATGACCACGACTACGATCGAATGTTTAATACGACACTTTACTTTACCTGTAAACTCCAAAAACTAAGTCACAACGACAAATTAGGTGTTTAAATATGAAAACGTTTCCAACTATAGTAAAAACGACCCATAAAGGAATAAATTGAAATAGGAATATTCCATTTTTTAACGTAAAAAGGCCCAATAGTTAAAATTATTTACCATTGTTTTTTTACCAAATTGGCAAGAGTGAAAAACACCATTTAGAGCTGATTTTCAAGAATCGATTGTGGGAGTTCCATCTAGCCGTTTTCGTCGCCATCAGTGTCAGGTAGGCCTAAACCGTAACCTCTTATATTGTAGTGGATTAGAATTGCTTTTTGTTTCCATTTTTTTAGGTTTTTAGATTGTAGAGTGGGGGAATTGTGTGCCCTCTAGGTGACGCACTTTTCCCCTTACGGGAAGCACGTTGAGGGTTCTCTGACGCGCTTCGTGTAAGGGTAAAGTGCGTCGATGATGCACTGACTTCACTGACGCAGTGCGTTGGCGCAACTTGGCCGAAAAACCTTAATGATAAGCCAAAATTTATCAATTGAAAAGCTGGAGCAAGATTCTAATGGATGTCTAAATGGTGTTTGGCTAGGTTTGGGAAAGAAAAATGGTTCAATGGAGGGAAAGAGTGCATGAGATGGAGGATCCCAAGTGGGAAATGATCCTCAATGCATGAATGAACTTTTACATTATTGTTTTCTCAAATAATTTGACGTCTAGTGAATGAGAGCCCAAGTACTACCACTGGAGCATTTGATCAGGTATTAGGATCCATACTAGCCGTACTTCTGAGTTGGTGTTCATACAATGACCATAGATGTGGAGGACATCTACGTTTTGATGGGGTTGTCTAGCCATGGGGCCCTAGTATCATTATCAGGGCCACGAGGGAGTGACCAATCCACTAAGAGGTTAGTGCCTCAGTTTTTCACTCCTTGTACTCAGATGCTTGGTGGGAAAATCCCCATCAAGAACGCAAGGGGTCGTCCACTACACATGGTTCCTTTTACTATTGAGAGGGTGGTGGGGAGTTGGTGTCCTCATCAGGCCACCAAGGCTCATATGTTATACGTCGTGGAGTGTATGGATCCTATTGTATTCAACTGGTGCGAGGGAATCCTTGTTAACCTTCGATAGAAGCTAACCAAATGCCAGAGAGGTGACCTGAAGCTGTTTGGTTACAGATCGATAGTGGTCTAGTTCTTCATGGAGCAGGTTCCACTACTACGACCACTTGTAGAGATTGATGAATTGGATATGAGGGATCCACATATGGTTCATTGGTCTGAGGTCATGGCCCACCACGGAGGTGTGGTCCCCATAATCAGTTATGGTCCCACCTTCTTTAGGTGGTTATGACGACAGCTCCTCATGGTATAGTATTACCCATATGCAGGTACTGACTTCAGGGGAGACTCGGACTTGGTTCTTCCCGAGGGTATGCAGTGGGGAGATCTAGGTTAGAACGACAACTCTGTTATGTTTTTCATTTTATAAATTTTTAGATGTTTTTTGGAGTAGTACTAACAGTTGATACATGCTTGATGCAAATGTTGGTATGTCTCATCCAAATGGTGCCTCTTCAATTGAGGAGAGAAGGGTGGTACGAGACATGGCAGCTGCGCATCAGGAAACAACATAGGATTTTGGAGAGATGGAGGAGAACCTCCATAGATTTACCATGGGTATACCTGAGACATCCATAGATGAGCTACCTTGCCATTACCAATGACAAACTGCGGGGGTTTCTCCACCCTTTGGTCCTCTGCTCTGTAGAGTAGCTAGGGCCATTATTTGTTATCATGAGTGTCCTAGGGATTAGGCTCATGTATGATATGTATATTACTGAAATCACAGGCTTCAGACTTTTTGTAGTGAGGAATTTACTGAAAGCTCATGTGCTTCATATTTTGTACCAGTACCACCATTAGAGAAATTTTGAGGTAAAAAATGGGCCTCAAAACAAAGAAAATGTACTATAAAAATCAACCAATCGCATTCTAATAGATGACATCATCCCCCATTGTTGAGGTGGCATTGCATGAGTTAAGAATGTTTATTTGTCAAATTTTTTATGGTGGATGAAAACCCATAGTTAACCAAGGTAGTGGTATAAGTACTTTTAAGTCATAAAGTAAAGTACTCATAATGAAAGTCCTTTATCCTTTTTTCATAAAATAATATTATTGTTATTTTCAAGTAAAGTGCTTATACTGAATGTCTTTTCACACTTTGTTTCCTTTCACACTTTCTCATAAAATAATATTTTGTCATTTTCAAGTAAAGTACTCATAATTCATAAAGAAGGTCATTTCATATTTTTTTATAAAATAAGATATTGTCATTCTCATGTTTTTAATTTTAAATAATATATTCACTCCTATCTATTTAATATCATAATGCGAAACTAATTCATTATATATATATATATATATATATATATATATATATATATATATATATATATATATATATATATCCCTTTCACATTTCTTCATAAAATAATTTTTTTTATCATTTTCATATTTTTATTTTTTAATTAAATATTCGCTCCATTTTATTTAATATTATAATGTCAAACAAATTTATAGGCATATTAATATGAAAAAGGTAAGTTACTTGTGCATATAAATTGAATTCATGAATGATAGTAATATAAACATTCCAAAAAAGTTTATGATTTTGATATTAATTTACCAATATAGATTTAGTGAATAAATAATAATAATAATAATGCAATGTGGATTATAATAAGATTATTAACATTTTACATGTAAATATATTTTCAATTAAATCACATTATATTAAATTGATGAGAAAAATACTAAATATAAAAAGTCAACATAAATTAAAAAAATAGCTCTTCAAAAATGTTTTTTATTATTTAATTTCATTTGCAAGTTCAAGACAAATAAATGTTAAAGGACAATAAATTTTTGGGAATTTACAACGAATCTTAGTTGCATCAAGGTAGAGTTATTTTATTAATTTTATTTCTAGTGAATTTTGAAAAGTAACTCAACCATGGTTATTTATATTGTACAAAGAAAATTGTGTAGGAGGTGACTTGTCATATATACCTACCCCATAAAACCCCTAACTAATAATATTTTAATATATAAAATACTTTTTTAGTACATCTTTTAGGAGGCCATTTTTTGTCCTCAAAATCTCTCTAAATTTTTTTGTACTATACCGACATCACACACACACACATATATATAACTCTATTTGCGGTTCTATATACTTTGTTTCATTGATGATTGTGGGATCTTGTACATGTTTTCTTATATGTTATGGATAATTTACATGTGTTGTTTTCACATCTTTTCAATAAAATTCTTTATGAATGTGCAATGTACCAATCTAATATGAAATTTTTCATGGAGTTAGCAACAGTGTTCATGTCTGTTGAAATGTGCAGGTATTGGATGGATTCAAAGAACCTCTCCAAGAGACGTAATCATCGAACTAAACAGAGTAGCATGGGGTTAGAGATAGCGTAGACATGGTTAAGATGGGAGACCACTAATTGGGAGTCAAGATGGATGACAATGTGGTCCAAACCCATAGAAAGAGCATCGGTCAACAATCCAATCACCGCATGATACTCAACGATGTTGTTGGTTGCGTATCCTAAACAAATTCCTCCTAAACTAATGATCTCATTGGTGGGGGAATAGAGTACCAAACCTGCTGACGCGAGACTACGGGTATGCTGGCTAGCACCATCCGAAAATCCAAGACATGTTGCCATCTGCACATCCAGGAAGAACTTGGTATAAGCATAAAGATAAGATCCTAGCAGACTAAAAGTAAAGCATCACACCACACAAAACACACACCATGTATAGTATATACAAATTACTCATGCGTAAAAAAATTAGGCATAGTACGGATTCAGGTAGAGTCCATTGCGAGGCTCTCCAAAATATATCCCATCATAATCTTCGATTTCATATGCTCCCTTATCCAATACATGTTTAACAACATAAGGACCATGCCACATGGACTCAAATTTTCCTGCCCCCAACTTTCCATGCTTTTGGTCGTAGGTGAGGACCAAATCTCCCTCGTTGAAGATACAAGGTTTGACTGATTTTTCATACTAGGCATTGATACGCTTCTTATGTGCTTCATTAGCAAGAGTAGCATCACAAAGGGTTTCATCGATGTTTTCCAAGTGTAGAAAGTGTTCTTCCTCGATGATGGTTTTTGGTAGAATTTCGACTACAAGTTTCAATGACGGAATCTCACACTCAATAGGTAAGACTGCCTCCAGTCCATAAACCAATTGGAAGGGTGTGAACCCGGTGGCAGTTTTGATGGAAGTCCTATACACCCATAAGGAATATAAAATCATAGTATTCCAGTTATACCTGTTTGTACCCACCATGCGTTGAATCATGGTTTTCAAGAACTTATTGATAGCCTCTACTTGTCCATTATATTGGGTAATAAGGGGTTCAGTTCTGATGACGAAAACCTAATTTGGCAGTCAAGTCATTTACCATATTGTTCTAGAAATGAGATCCATGATTAGTGATGATGGCCTGAGGGACTCTGAATCTTGCAATGGCATGATTAAACATAAAGAGTGTGACAATTTTTCCATTTTTCGTTGTACGTAGGCATAGCCTTAGCCCACTTGTTAAAATAGTCAACAACGATGATGACATAACCATGCCCCCTGGACGAGGTAGGCTTGCAGTGCATGAATTCTATGCCCCATTTAGGAAAGCGACCGGTGACAATAACTAGGTGTAATGGGGTTGGATGGGAGTGCTTTTTATGATGAAAAAGCTAGCAAGGAGGACACTTCTTGACAACTTCAATACAATCCTTAAGGATGGAGGGCCAATAGTATCTAGTGCATAATATTGAATGAGTTGTAGCCATCCAAAAAGATGATCACCACATGCCCTTGAGTGAAAATCATTCATAATGTGTTCAGCCTCCTCATGAGTTAGGCATCGTCGAGGCATGGAATCAACACCACGATTATATAAAGTGTCACCAACGATGTAGTACTTGGCGTGGTGACGCACATGAAGGCAGTTGTCACGAGATAGTTGAGGACTGAATCATTGGGTCTAGAGATGAAAAGTTATGTCTCCATACCATTGGTTAGAGATACTGATAAGGAGAAAAGACTTTTTGGGGAGAGAGTGAATGGGCTCAGTTCCCTTATCAGTACGGGAAATATCGCATATAATCTCAAGAAAAACCAAATATTTCTTGGATTTGGCCTTTTCAAACTGGAGATTGAATTCTTGTAGAATAACAATCGAGCGCGAATATTTCCCCCCTACTACATGGCATGTAAGAACGTGGTACATGGGGTTAGAATCTGAAATGATGGTAGTAGTGCAGAGCAGAATGTAATTATGTAACGTCTAGACAACAATGACTGCTGCGAGAGCTAACTTCTCAACATTTGAATATTGGGTTTCAGCATCAATAAGACCCTTATTGAGGTAATATATCTAATGTTCATGGGCATTACTATCCTCCTGGACCAATACCATAGCGATCGTGGTAGTGGAAGCATAAAGATATAGGATGTAATCCTTGGTTTAATTGGGTGGTTGGAACACGGGGCCATGAGTGATAGCATGCTTTAGGTTGTCAAAGGATTGTTGGGTGTAATCATCCCAAATGAATGGTATGTCCTTCTTCAATAACTGCATGTAACCCCGTGTATTCTCAGAGAAATTACATATAAAGCGCTGCAGGTAGTTTTCCTTCCCCTGCAAAGTTTGAAGTTCTATGATGTTGGTGGGCGGTGGAAGAGCAACGATGTCTTCCACCTTGATGGGATCAATACGGATCCCGTCTTTCGATATGGTGAATCCTAAGAGGAATCCAGACTCGAGGGTTTAGATGAATGTTATACTACTTACATCTGAGGGATACGACCGTCAGATGATCAATGTGAAACTCAGGATGATTTGAATGAGCAGGGAGATCATTGAGATATGGTTTTGCAAAGTCCTTCAATTCGTGGAAGGTGTACGACATAACCCATTGGAATGTAGCACAAGAATTTTTATTGCCAAAAGGGAGTTTGTCATATGAAAACGTACCCCATGGGAAGATGAAATTTATTTTCTAGTGATCGGTCGGGTGGATATCAATCTGATTATATCTAGAAAAGCCATCCATGAATGAGAAGATGACACTTCTGTCATAGTTGTCGAGGAAAGACGATCGATGGTGGAGGAATTCTCATGAGGGTTCATCCGCACTCATTATCTCCGTGGGGGACTCGTCATAATGAAAAGTCCGTATTAGAGGATCGGGTAAGGATGAAGTCCTCTCTAAGAGTGGAGAACAAGATGTAAATGCCACTGAAAAGTGGTCATCATGTGTTGATTGGATAGCCTCATAAGTATTTTCTACAGGTGTGAGAGGCATGACATCTCAAATAAAATCTAACTCATCAGGATTGGGCACAAACCATTGGTCAGTGGAGTTGGATGATGATGGGATCATAGAGGAAATCATTTTCATCATGGCGATATGAGAAGGGGGATCTTATGTTGGAAAGACTCCCATGAGGTATGAATATCTAAAGAGTCCTACCCCCACACTCTAAAATAACTACAAAGAGTGTCCAAATAGAGGGACATTATCCTCGAGGTGAGTAGTGGTGTCTGATGTGCAGAAATCTAGTTTTTTTTATAGTGACAATCTTCCCTTGGTGGGGAAATTGCACGATGCAGAATACGGATGATGTGACCGAAGTCATGGCATAAAACCAATTACGACCCAGGAGTAAGTTATAACCCAATGGGGCGGTGACCACTTCCACGTTAATGGAAATAGTCTTTCCCCTCGGCTCTATTGCCAAAGCTTGTAACAACCTATGTGGTTGGAATCCACGACTGTCAAATGTTTTCAAATTGGCAGGGGAACAATTCAATTCAGGGGAGCCAATGGCCTGCCAACACGATAACGACATAACCAAGGTGGAGGCTCCTTCATCTAAGATAGTATGATGGATGTTTTTCCCAATGACATTGGTAACAATTTGAAACGCTAGTTGGTGGGAAATCCTCGACTTGAAATACTCAAGTTTAAACATGATTGTGTTTGAGGAATCGGGGTCTACTGTGCCAATAGCAGTGAGGATATTCTTACGCTGATTATGATAGTTTTGTGCTATGTCCTCAACAATGTTATAGTTTTGAGTAGCATGATAATTAGGATTAAAAACAACTTTCCTAATTGTTCTCTTGGGTGGACGTAACATTGCATCAAGTGAAGGTTTCTCAATGATGAGAGGACATTGAGGCAAGGGAATGTCTGATGTAGACGCATAATGTTTTTCAATACTACTTTCATTAGATTTATTAATCGGGACTGAATCATATGATCGTGATCAAGTGTTCAAATTGATAGTTTCACTAGGCATCATGAGAACATGAGTGGTGGTGGATGGTTCTCCTTGAGAAGGAGGGGTTTGTGCAATCATTTGTTGGTTTTGGGTGGGGAAGGGATCATTGAGAACTGCGGGTGTAGGGATTCCCTTGAGAAACTTTTGAACTTCATGCCGATTTGGGAAATCTTTGGTGAAATGATCACCATCGCATAGTAAACAAGGATATTTGACCTTCCACTTTTGTTTGGTGTCGTCAGGAGGATTTTTGGGTTCCTGTCGGTTAGAAGAATTCTTGGATTTTCCTTTGGTTTTCTTTTTACCACTAGATTTGTTAGGTGAAGAAGATTGTACTAAATTCACTTCTTCAGTGGCAGCAGGATTAGGTGATTTGTTACTGTTGTTCCCAGCCTGAGATGAGGGTGGAGTGGACCTATGGGGGTTCGGTAATCCACTGGTTTGAGAAGCAAGCTGGGTGTGAACGAAACCAATGATGCCATCGACATGAGGTCCCACTGGTTTCTTTGCTGGATCATAGGTAGGGCAGGGGGCATCAGTGACGATGTCGTATAACGTGTCAGATTGAGCATAGACAAGGTCTAGGTACTGGGAACAAGCTATTCTCCTCCTGATTAAGGGGATGTTCAGGTGGCAAGTTCAATATCCGGCGAGATATTCTCAAATGTCTCATAGCCAGAGTGACTAAAGAAAATTTTTGCTTAACTATTTTCGATATAAAAAAGAGAAAATGAAATCCAAAATCTACACAAGCTAAATCCGCAAGCAAACTTATGTCGTAGGTGTGGATTCAACAGTCTGGAACCTCAAAAGATTGTCAAGGCGGTACAAGTCACGATATACCACAGGGTCCAATAGTTATACTCGGCCCAATATTTCAGAGCACTGATGATGAAGTATTAGGACCGTACCCCTGACCATATAACCCGACTACCTAATAGCATGTGCATAGTAGCTCCTCGAGTGATGTTCTCGATGTATTGCCATGCCAAGAGACAAATAGGCTAACTCGGTTGGTATAGGAATCCTAGAAGGGTCTCCCGATATATGCAAGGTATGTGGTAGCACAAATCCGTAGTGGTGTTGTCTAATGCACAACCGTACGACAAGAGCCTTCCGACATACTACTGAGTACGTGAATTACCTTTCTATATACCCAAGGGTACGTGAAAGGTCGTTTGATATACCGGTTGGTACGTGGAAGAACTGCAAGCCCCTGGGATGCAGTGTAGGAAAATAATGACATCTTCCAGGCTTAAAGACATCGGAACACGTCTCTAACTTAGACACAAGTTTCTATATAGTTTTAACCTAATGCTACGGGTAAATTTTATCTGAGTAGTTAAGTGAATGAATGAGGTGTAGAAAGGAATTTGAAAAGAATGCAAGGCCTAACTACATGAAGATGCAAATATTTTATTTTTTTGTTTTGATGAAAACTATCTAAGGTAAGGAGAAATTTTCTTGTTTCCGATAGTAAAATATTCGCAAATACCCTTATAGTCCAAAACAACCCAAAAGATAAATGAAGTACTCTTTCACTAATCCAGCAAAAACAAAATTTAACACACCAAATCTAAGTAACACAAAATTTAACACACCAAAATTTAACCATCTCTATGCAATAATGAAAAGAAGAATCTCTCTATAGAATGCAATGACTTTAACTTTCCACAACAATGATCCAAGAAGTAAACAGAAAAAAAAAAATGCATGAGTCTTTCAATTTTTGGAATGCCTTATAAAAGCTTGAATTTGCTCGAACTTTTCAAAGAGATGATAGATCAATTTTTCACTACTAAGAAAAATCAACCAAACGATTATTTTTTCAAACTTTCCAAGGATCTGCAAATGACAAAGTCCAAGGCATGAAATAATTCTACAACAATTTCCAAGTAATAAATTTGAAACGAGGATAATGGATCACTTTGATTTCCCACTAAATGTATCAAATGAAATCTAATAACTATGACACTTTCCGGATCTATGAGCAAAAAACAAGAGAATATGCTACCGCACTCTAAACAATGAGAAATTCTCAAAGAAAAAATAATAACCCAAGGACCTTAAAAACACTCAAATCACTCAAAACCAATCAAAGTCACAACAAATAAGCGAAGGAACACTCAGAAGTCAAATTTAACAAGCTGAACAGATATGGTAAGACAATAATGAGTCACATGACTGAGCGGCTGGATGGGGGATTGAAATTTCCCACCATGACCAAGTTGCTTGCTTGACTAGCTAAGGACTCTAATCAACACAATCAAGCCAAGAATACAAACTAGCTAGGCCTATGGGTTCTGTGACTGTAAGGGGCAATACACAAAGCTCTAAAATTCAGACCAAAAACCAAATGGAGAAAATTTTAACACTAGGTACCAAGCAATAGAGGGAAAAGCGCCCTGCTATGATGAACTAGAGCATCTAGAGGTCCAACAATGCACTTTGCACAGTGGGTAGGTGCATCAGAGATGCAGGTTTCCAAGGGCCAGAAAGCATCAGCGCCGCAGTCTTCTCACTGAATAGGAACATCAGAGATATAGTGATGCAGGTGAGAAACAACCCA
Source organism: Larix kaempferi (assembly GCA_027924585.1). Classification (NCBI taxonomy): domain Eukaryota; kingdom Viridiplantae; phylum Streptophyta; class Pinopsida; order Pinales; family Pinaceae; genus Larix; species Larix kaempferi. Next base: position 8,226,977 of record BSBM01000010.1, on the reverse strand, counting down.
GGTGTGTTGGGTGGGGATCAAGCAAGAAAAATAAAAATTTCTCCAACAACAAAAAGGTAACAGGTTCAATACTGATCCTGAATAGAGACTGGATAACCCAGAGACTCTTTGATGATCAGATCCAATGATGGGAGGCACTCAAGAGGCTAAAAAGTTCACTAAAAGGAAATTAATGAAACCAAAACAAAATGAAATTAAAGCTATGGATATCACTTTCCCAGTATGGTCTCCAGATTTGTTTATGGAAAATCTGTATGAGTGGACTCAGATAGATCTCCCTAGTCCAAGAGGATATAGAACAAATAGAAACACAATACTAGCTACTTTCCTAGATCAATATAAATGCAGGGTAGATGGAAAGATGGCTTACCTTAAGTTTGCAGTTCCTTTCTCCTTGTTGTCCCAAGCTCTAAGGCCTTCGGATCTTCAGCTGCAAAACCTTATCAAGCAAGTGGAAACAAATGAGCCGTAAAAGAATAAAACATGAATTGATCTAGATTAACAATTAAGGAAGAAAATCATAAGTATTATCAAGACAAGAACACTTATGGAAATAAATTTTATTAACGTAATAATCATAAGTACATAGGGAAGAAATGTCGTAGACGAACCCTTAACATTTTAACTTCCATACAACAATCCTAGCCTCCAAGATAGAAACGTTTTCCTGCCAAAGGATGAAAAGGATCACCTAGAAATTTTACTAGCATAAGAGTACTATAATCCTTCCTCCTTTCACAATGGAGAGAGGTTCAATATTTATAGGGATAAAGGAATAGGATAGGTTGAGGATTTAGGGGAGAGGTATAAGGGATCATCCCATTAGGTTAGGAGATCGAATGCAATATTTCCTAGCATCTAAGGATAGGCCTCCATGTCACGAAGCTTTGATAAGTCGCTCAAAGCATCCTTTTATCCAATTTAACCAACTCCAATGCACCTTGCATGAAGACAACTTGTACCAGAATTGGATTAATGCACCTTGTGTAAAGGAAGAAAGAGTCACCGATGGTCTGGCACTCCTTGCTAGAGAGTAGGGTGCATCAAGGTAACTAAACATTTTGGTAAGGGAAGGAAAACAACCTCTCTCTTGATGTCTTAGCCAAGGGACTTTAGGGATTAAGGCATGGAGCTGGTACGTGGCTCATGATGACGAGATTTTGGAGTAACAGTCTTCATGCTGGGTTCCTTTTAAGAGGACAATAAATAATCCATTGAATTTCAAACTTTATTTTATAAACAAATGGAAATAAGTTTTTGCAACTCCAAAAGGAGGTTTGTTCTGAACTCTATTCCCTAGAGAAATGAATGAGGGATTTCTACATCGCATCCAGAAAACAATGGTTTAAAATTATTGCACCACTTTTTGTTTTTAACATCCGTGCTATTTGACTTAGTGAAATGAATGACACCCGTTAGTTTCATCTCCACCGTTGATCATTTCTCTAATTTTAGAGCAACGTTTGACATATTTTGAACTTACGTCGATTCTCCAAGTGCCTTAACTTTTAACACCTTGGTCCTGAGTCCTGATCATATGTCTTCATAATCTCTTTTTTTAGCTCATGGTCAGCAACCTCGGTCACATGTATTTTCTAATTTAGCTCCTCACCCTTTGTAAGAAAATTCTATTCTCGTACACATTAGCACCGAAATGAAGGTTTTCTTGGGAATTTTCTATGTGCTAACATGGTCTACTAAGGGAATATTGGATCCATTATCTTTGTTGAACTTGTTACCGTTTAAGTATAGTTTTTCAATGTTTACAATATTTCCCACATGAGGAAACTTGATGACGTGAGAGATCAAAGAGACCACTCCCATCGTAGATTGACTCCAACTTCTCCCTAGTAATAAAGTATAATCAAGTGGGGAATCAACCACTTCCAAATCCACTTTGACTACTTTTCCCCTAGTTCTATAGGAAAATTTGGGATAATTCCATGAGGTTGGAAAAGGTGGCCATTGAAAGCTTTCAACATGATGACGGGAGAAACCAGGCCAGGTGATCCTAAAGCCTTCCAACATCATAAATACATGACACATGTGGAGGCACCATCATCTACAACTGTCCGATGAATCTTAGTATTTATAGATACAACTTGGATCTAAAAAGCAGTATTTTGGGGGTAAACGAGGCTTCCAATTCTCAAAATCCAAAGAAATATCTTGATTGTCCATAGGATCTAGAAGTCCTAAAGATAAAATTAAGGTATTCCTTTGATTTGTACAACTCTGGAGTACCTCAAGCATAGACATTGCACACAGAGCCTAGGACAAATCTTCAACTATACTATAATCTTGACCATCACACACACTAGGATTATATGTGGCTTTCTTGAGAACACCCTTTAGTATTCTAGGCATAGTATTGTTGGCATGATTCTCTATGTGTAAAGAATTATCATTATCAGCATTAAGGGGTACTTTACCTTTGGATCCAAATGAATTAGATTCATAATTCTTGCTCCTACTTTGGATATAAAGATCCCATTCACACATGAAAATTTCTCTTGGGCCTTAATTGCCCCCTTTAGAGGAGGTCCCTTGGTTGCTCCCTAGGGAGGCTGAAAGGTTTTGGTGAACATCAGCAATCATTTATTGCTGATGTTGAGGAAATGGATTTGTTAATACAAATAGGTTGGGAGGACCCTTGCTACTAAGACAACAACTTCTGAGCCATTTCCATCTTAGGGAATTTATAGGTTAAGTGATCTTCCTGGCATAACAAGAAATAATTTTTTTTTACCTTTTCAATTAGTTGCTCCACCAGCATTAGTGTTGTTGTTATTGTTGTTTGCATTGTTAGTCGCCTTATTCCTATTTTTCTTGTTCTTATTTTTCTTCCCTCCAAGATGCTGGTTTCCTTGAGTGTTTTGTACTGACGTAACATCAAAAGGAGGGTTGTATTTAAGGTTTCATGTGTTATTCTGAACAGTTGCCGATGAATTTTGACTTGAAAAGTTGTTACCTGGGATAACTGGATTATTCTCAACTATAGAAATCACACCTTCAACATGAGGCATCAGAATGGGTTTTGTTGGGTTAGCTTCTACTCTAGGAGTAGTGGGAAGAATTTTATACAACATCCTAGATTGGGAATAAATCAAATCCAATTGTTGGGTGTTGTTTGGTCTGGACCCCAGAAAAAGCCACATCTTTTTCAATAAAGGGTTGCAATGACTTAATAAACCAATCGGTAAGGAATTCATCAACGACCTAAGCCTTGGTCATGCTACACCTCCTCTGCTACTCATGGATGTGGTCAGAGATATGATTAGATTTATCTTGATAAAAGGATGTTAATAGCCCCGTTCCAGTTTCATAATGGACAGGTAGCTCGAAGTGGTTTAAAATTGCCATTACGACCATAGTAAAAGTTTGAAAAGATGCTCGTGGTAACTCAATGTACCATTTTTCCACTACCCCGGTTAAATTCCTTTGGAAGAGACGTAATCTAATAGAATAATCCATCAAATAATTGGATGAACACCATAGATGAAAATTCATCACATGGTTAGCTGCGTCTTCCTTTGGTTTACCTTCAAACTTAGGAATGTCTGAAGGAATATTAGTGTGTAGGGGTGACCATATTGGGTAATCTAACACTGGATCATTAGTCAACTTTGAAATATCAGGAAAATTCAAAGTATCCAAAAATGGTAACTTTCTCCAAGTCATTGTGTTCTAGCTTCTGGGAGAATTAGCTGCTCATTAGTTGGTGTTGTCATATGGCTATCTTGGAATATATGGATTTCCAAGATTAGTGAAAAGCAGATTGGTTGTCCAAATTTTTTACCATAGTGGTTTTGAAAAGAAGGAAAAGTTTTTCCAAAATTCCCTCCCATCCCTCCTAATGGTTGACTGCCTTGTAAAAATTTTGTCACAACAAGGTTAGCCATATTGGAACCTCCCATCCTAGAAAAGGGTATATTTACTTGATTGGGTCCCCTCATGGAAATCTAGTGCTCATTCCCCCTGGTATAAATCAATTACCTTGCGATATATTTAGTCCAAAGAGGTTAGCAGAACTCATACCTCCAACAGATTGGAAGGGTATGATTAATTGGGGTAGGCTGGAGTTAGAAACAACTCTAATGAACGGTGGGTAAGGCATAGAAATTTTTCCACTTAAGGGTGGATATTATGGAAAGGAAAAAATGGGCCACTACCTAAAGTAATGGTAAAATTTGAACTAGGAGGAATAGAAACAGGTATAGTTTGATACCCTGAAAAAGGAAATCCAAAAGAGAAAGGGTTCGAACTCGGTTGAGTTAATGAACTAGTATCAGTAAGTATCATTGAGGATGGAGGGGACCATCCTGATCCTCTTATGGATGCTATATTGAAAGTAATTTCTCCTACAGGGTTAATACTAACTAGAGGAGCTACATCCCCTAAATTAAACACTTGTTCTATGTTTTCCATATCAAAATTCCTAGACAATGGATTAGGAACATTGATACCAGCTATTTGGGAAAAACTAGGACTTTGTGCCGGGTTCAAAAGTCTAGACAGATATGAGAGGTCCTCAATTGGAATGGGACCTCACCTCTCTTTAGGATGAGGAGAATGGAGTCTAGGAGAGTTATGCAACTACTCCTCAGTATCTCTAATATGTCCTTCGTCAAAAGAACTCTTAGACTCACTTGACCTAAAACTGTTTTCTTTTATTGGTTGTCCTGTTTACTGTTCCCAGTTTTCCAATTATACCCCATGAGGGGGTGGATTAGAATAATCCAGTATTTTCCTTGGTGCAAAGAATTCTTTCTATTTGAGAGAGTATCCTTGAATTCTTCGGGACCTGTGCAGAGATTGATCAGCCACAATGGCTCGCAAAATACACTATGAAGAAAATCTACAAAAATAACAATCAACCAGCAGGCACGAAAAGTATGAGAAATATTTCAACCAAGAAAACAACTCTAACACTGAAAGAGTACTTGGTTGCAAGCGCAATCCAATGAAGATACAAATATGGTCTCTCAAATATCATCCTAGGATGATTAGGGACCAAGTCTAATCAATGAAGATCAGAAAGTAGTTACCAAGGACATGTGTGTTTCCCTTCTTGGTGCAAGTGTTTTACCAGATGGATCTAGAAAACACCCTCCAAGGGTACTAATGCTCCAATCACTAGGTCCACCAATGGTGGTTACAGAAAATCCTCGTCTAGCACCTATATATGACCCTATAGACAAGATTCTATGGCTACCAATCCGCATATAGCATCCAGGGGAACAACCCTGATTTCATTAAATTTGGACTTATTCCTAGTCTAAATTGAGTTTTTAATAAGGTTATGAAACATTTCCATGAGGTTTGGTAGTATAATATGGAAGTTAGCTCAAATGGGTAGTATTTTATAATACCAAATCTCATAGAAATGTAGCTTAACCATATTTAAAATCTAATTTAGACTAGTAATAAGTCCAAATTTAATGAAATTGGGGTTGAACAGTCATAGGTCAATATAATACTTATGGGAAGGGTAGCTAATCCTGAAGGTATACAATAGCACTCTATGTTTTCGAAAGTCCCTGTACATGTAAAATCCCTTGTTGATGCTCGATTAAGTATTGAAGGGATCTCTCCACACTTTAAACTCACGTGACGTCGTGCTTAACTCCTGTGTTAGAGGAGCTTCCTAGAAACACCCTTACAGTGTTGGATTTGATCTCTTATGAAAGAAACCTATGTTTGACAAGTTTATTTGATCTTGGAGGAGTTAACCCTCAACTCCCTACCTCCAAATCCTATCTGAACTATTAGGTGAGTTTCTTTCTAGAAGAAAACCTGGAATCCCTGGCATCTGAACTACTGATTGAATGCTTGAAATGCAATTTGAAAACTTTTCAAAAGAAGCGAAACAACTGCAACTAAAGATACAATGTTCTTTAACTTAAATATGAAGCACTCTACTGCCACAATCATGCACTTTTCATTTTCAATTTCTTTTGAATGCAAGTTCTATGGAGATCATTCAGAATGCAAATACAATTTTTGATATTCAATGCAATTTTTTTGGTCTTTTCAATGCAAAAGGAAAGTCAATTTTTATACTTGATTCAAAATGAAAACTTGAAATGAAACTTGATATAAAAACAAAGCATATGCAAAAAAATAAAATTGTTCTCAATATAAGGCAATTCCAAATCCTTCAAAACATGTGCAATGTACTCAACCAATGCTAACTCAAAACTAAACCAGTTTTTTATTCTTTTTCCAAAATGAGCAGCAAAATCCAAACTCAAAACTAACACACAAACAAATCCATGCAAATGATTCTGGTCCCCTTATCAAACAATAAAAGCATCCATAAACACTAGACTTCTCATTCATCTAACCACGCCAAATTGAGAAAAGTATAAATGTATGCTTTTAGACTCAACCAAAGCGAAATACCTACTAAGAAACAAGGTTTGGTAAGTCCAAGTCTACATACAACAAATGCAATCAAGGTTCTAAACAACTGAAAGAAACCCTAATTTTTCACTTCAAAGGGGTAATAAAAAACATAGAAACTCAAAAAGAAAAATAAACCTACCAAAAGAGGTCTTTTCACTCAAAGAGATACAAATTGAATCAAACAACCTGAATTAGTTCCAAATCAACTCTAACATGTACAAATTCATTCAAACATGTCCAAATTGGGTAAAAAAGTTCCAAATTGGTCCAAACAGATCCAACTTGGGTCAAAAAACCCCAAAGTGGTCCAAACAAGTCCAAATTAGCTTAGAAAGATCACAAAAACCAAGTTAAGACCAATCAAAAGGTAGAAACCACACTTCCAAGGGATCCTACCTAGACCAAGGACCAACAAAGACTACCAAAAAACCAACAAAAACCTCTTAGGTAGAGTCGAAATGAAAAACACTACCTACAAGATAAACACACTGGTGAAGTACTAACACAATAGGGTGTAACACGCTATTGAGAAGACCATCACCTGCATGTTTCTAGCAAACACACAATTGTCATAAGGGTCACTTGCATGTGGGCATTGAAATTCTCCATAAACAAGTCTCACTTAAAAAAAAAGACAATGTAAGCATCTATTAAATCCCTAAGATCATTCCTAACTCGCAAATAGACTCAGAACTTCAATCAAACTAGAGAAATACACTTGGAAACCCCAAAGCAAATAGCAAACCTCCCCAACGGAGTCTCCAAGTTTGTCACTTGTTAGGAAATTTATCCTATGACTGGGGTTGAGGTCACCAAAATACTAGGGGTTCAAAGAGAGACATCTAGGGTTCTACAACAAGCAAAATAAATTAACAAAGAGTTTGAAAGATAGAAGGGGATGTACCTTATTTATCGAGTTTGATCCCAGCATTCCTTGAGTCCTTGAGATTTGCTTCTAATCTTCAATCAAAGAACTTGCAAAACCAACTCAAAAAACCTTCCTCAAACACATTTGGATACAAATAAATTATTGAAATTCAAATAAAGCATAAAAAGCTAATTTAATGAACATCAACAAGTAACCAAATTTGTTACAAGCATAAACACATTTGTTAGGAAAGGGAAAGATGCCTATTCTTTCATTAATAATTGAATCAAGTACAAAGTTTCCTTCTTTCTATTCAGGAACCTCATGAAACCTTGATCCAAGTTCTCCCGCTTCTCTTCTCCAAGATTCCCAACCTCATCTCAGATGCATTGGGGTTTGATAGAAACTAGGGCATGAATGGAAAACGAAAGAGAGTCATAATTTCTCTAGAATATCAATACTTGGGCTAAGAGTCCCTCTCATGGCCAATGTCCCTTTCTTTTATAGTGGAAGGAGATGGTTAGGTTTGAGGAGGGACGGTATTAACCAAGGAGGAGGTTTCCAAAACCACCCATACTGCCCCAATTTCAATATTTGTTTATATATTTTTGGGCATTTATTAAGCCACACACGGGTGATACAAAGGAGAGGTGTGCGTGACATGCGGGTGAGACAAAGGCAACCTGTGGTGGGGGGGGAATAGGCTAAGAATTCCATTTTGAGGGATTTTCAAGGGGTGTTCTGGTCTCCAAATATGGTCACAAGTTGCCTAACTACTGGATAATAAATGAATAAGTTAATGCTACACTACTGAGCATGAAATTATGGCTTTTCCATCCATATTGTCCTTTTGTGTGAACAACAGTAGCTTCATGAAGTGTTGTCATGAAAATGTCGTCATGAGAGAAACAACATGCAAGTGTCATCACGGACATAGAAGTGCCAATTTTCGTTATAACAACAGTAGGATGTCTTCAATCTGTAGATTACCTCTATAATGAGTTTGGGAGAATTTTGGAGAGCCTAGAGGTGTTTGGAACCAACTCTGTCAATTCTAGTCCAAGTCTAGTTAGTTTCAAAAATTTTGAGCTAGTGATGCCCAATTTTCGAATTGGGTACATTACAGTGGTATCATATCATGGTCCTCCGCACTTGTGCATATCAAGACCAAGCTACATAAACTCTCAGTTGAAGAAATATTTCATATCACATATTCAAGTTTGTAGCTATGAGGCTCATAACAGTGGTTGAAGAAGACTTTGAGCAGTAAGAAGAAGAGGAGGTAATCTACATAGATGGAGGCTTGCATATGTCACAAGAGAAGATGAATATTCTTGTTGCATGACATATATATATGAAATAAGGTTCAATTCACTAAGGGAGATCCTTGATGATGAATTATAAAAAAGGATAGCAATAGAGAAAAATATGCCTTACCATTATCACGAATATCTAGCTCTGGGTAATGAAATGTGTGCATCTATTTCTTTCAAAGATTATTTTTATGTCCAGTCTATATTTTGGCCCCCACGTTTGGATGATACTTCTTTTGATGGAAGAAAACCATCCGAATAGGAACCAAGTTATTCTCTCCTATGCTCGTTTGAGGCTAGATTTGACTAGTTTTTCAGTATAATTGTAATTAACTATCTTTTATATGTTTTGTTAGTCCTAGAGACGTTCTAAGGCTATTTTTAGAACTATGCTTGGGAATCAATAAAATTTACGGTGTTCTTTTGCTTGATCAAAATCACATTCACCATGATATAATGCAAATAGCCAATCTTGGAATAATGTGGGCAATATTTCAATATGCCAATGACAAGAATTTGAATGAGTTGATGTTAATGGAATGGCACAAAACAAAGATACTTCAGAGGGAGTAAATATTTGTTTTGCATTTGGGAATAACGTACAGAGCATAAGGAATAATTCCGTAGTTTAACAAAAATGATCACAGAGATAAAACCTGAACAATATGAGGATATTGTTTCCAGATAACATAACATGAATACTTCATGCCATAACCATCTTAGGAACAATAATTTAAGCTTGCAACACTAGTATTGAAACCAGAATGAACTTCATAAATCATGAACAATATGACAAAGATGAATTAAGAAGAGAAACAATACTAACTGGACATCTCAAAAGTTTGAATCCACAAGACACCAAGATCGGAAAAAATTATGTTCTTCTTTATATATTGATCAAACTGCAAAATATCAAAAGTTATACTTCTTACAAAAAGAGTCGACCCTTGGAATTTTCCTTTTTCTACTATATATAGCCTTCGTCAGATTTACAAAATAAGTTGTTATAGAGAGTTTGTTATAGCCCAATGGCTTATGCAATTATGTTTGTACTTTCCAACAAAGTAGGTTACAAAAAAAAGTGTTACGGACTAATATTGGCTAGTCTATGTTGAAATATTGTAACTTCAAAGAATATTATATTTGTATATTATTTATTTCGGAGATGTTCCATACCTCCGATGTGACTATACTATAAATCCGGAGATGTTTATTCCTCCAAGTTGGTTGTGGTAACTAGGGTTATTAGACCCACCATGTGGGGGTCGGCCCAGTCAGTTATAATGGGGTATTTAACCTAATGGTTAAATACGAGCCTACATGTACTTGTGTAAAATACATATCAAAGTAGTGTATAAATAGAGGAGGTGTGTTCCTCATTTGAAACACACACACACTTGAGGATAGCGCACTTGTGGAGGAGAGGTCTGCTATTGTGGAGGAGGATATCATGTCTCAGGGTTTCATCTTTGTATATTGCTGGTCATCTATATTGAGGAAGCTTTGCTAGGTTTTCTACCCCATGAGGGTTTCCCAGGATAAATCTCCGTCTCTTGTGTTTATGCTGTGCTTGTTGTTTCTTCAATGATACTGTATATGCTATTATTGTGAAATGGAATGTAATGCTGCTATTTTCTGTCTTATCATATTGAATCTTAACATGGTATCAGAGCTAACCTAAAGGAAGACAAGGTATGGCACTAAAGACACTTGCTTTACTTACGACAATTTGAAGGTTAGGGTTTTACATAGCAAAAACCAGTCATCGTAGCACTTTCGCTATAAATCCGTTTTGGAAAAGTTTTCGGATCTGAAATTGTTACAGGACGAATATTAAATCTCCAAGTACCTTGTGTCCAAAGGAAAACCTCTAATTCATTGTACTTTGTGATTTATGATCTGTACAATATAGGGTTTCTGCCTCTTCCAGATCTGAGTCAAAATCAGGTGACCTTGGGAAAAAGGTCATATCTTGGGATAGGAAGCTCCAAATGAAATTTCCTAAAAAGTGACAGGTAGTACACAGTCTGTACTATCTCAGAAAACGTTTTTAGAGGCCGAAGTTGAACCACTGACACGTGGCACTCCGTACAGGTTCGCTCTCCTGTATTATCCCATAAATAGGTCATGTTGCGACACTTGGCATAACTCTCTCTCAAAGAGTCCAATTGAGGTCATACCTATCAGGATGGAAAGATAACAGGCTGAGCTACCTCAAAAAATATTTTCAGAGGCCGAAGTTCAAACAGTGACACGTGGCACGCCGTACAAGTTCACTCTTTTGTTTTATCCCAAAACAGGTCACGTTGTGACATTTGACATAACTCTCTCTCAGAGAATCCAATTGAGGTCAGACCTGTGAGGATGGAAAGATAACAGGTCAGGCTATCTGAAGAAACTTTTTTATACCCTGTGGATTGAAAAGTTTGGAGTTACACCAGAAACAATCAGGTACATATTTCTGTCAAAACAGAATTATTTTTGAGTACCTTCATTCATGGCTTCCGGAATTTAGGGCTTTGAAGAAAGTTGGAATTTTTGTAAACGAAGACCACGGCTAAATGCTACTCATCAAAATAGAAATTTAGAGACCAAGATCAGATTTTTTGGTTGGGCAGAAGGCCGGGCTTGATCAAACCCTAGTTCGGGACTTTGATCAGAAAAGTGGAAAATTAGGGCTTCTGTAAAAATGGGAATTTTTGAAATCTGTGACCATGGCTGGAAGCTCCTCAGAAAAATAGAAGCTTAGAGCTTTGGATCAAACATTTTGATTGGGAAGAAGAGTGGGATTCATCAAACCCCAGTTCAGGGTCATGTCCAGTGAATCCGGAAGTTTCAAAGGCAAAATTGAGGAGTGAAACTTTGCAGTTTTCAAATTCTGAATATATCAGTTTGATCAGCTCATCAAGGCGCATATTTCTATCCTTTCGAAAGTTTGAAATTCAAAGTTTGAATTTTTGGGGTTTCTCTGACAAACCCATATCCAGCTCCAGGTCTAGTTCTTGCAAATCAAGTGGATAGGGTTAATCCTAGAAGAAGATGGATTGGTCACCTGCATAAGTGAAGGAGTTCCTGTTTCAGAGGGAGATGAGGCTAAGGCTTTACATAAGGAGATTACAAGCGATATCGACAGGTATGACTCATCGAGGTATGTTTTGAGATTTGTTCATGATTAAGTTTATGGTATGTTTGTCTTCATGTTATTACGGTTAGTACAATCTTGATTTTAGATTTGTTGTATCACCTTAACAAAATTATGAATGCATGATAGAAGATATTCATTGGTTAGGGTGTTGACACTTATGATTGTACTAATGCATTATGATGTTGTGTGAGGTTGATGTTGTCTGCTAACAAGATACAGGTACATCACAAAAGACAAATCAGGTTCCATGACCATGAAAACATGAAGACAAAGACTCATCCATAATCTTTGTTCTACTTACGAGGTATGTATGACATTGTTATATTATGCTTAACCTATGAGACATGCAGGTTATAGCTCAGGATCTCTAAATCATTGAAGAGATTGTTTAGGTATGTTGTACATAACTAAGTAGGTATACTAACCCAGGTATGTTTCCCATGAATCTTACCTTGTGTTAGGATCCCTTATATAAGTATACTTGGTATGATTGGTTATGCTTATTCATAAAGTTAGTCATCAAGGGATTATGCATATTATGTCTTTTATCTTGAGTGATGATATGCATGAGTAAAAGAAGACTTCCCTGAAATCTTGAATACTAATGTTTATTAACTATAATCATGACTATACATTCTCAAGATTATTTAGAACTATAATGTTTTGATAACATTTAGAACATACTAATGGGTGTATGTTTGTGTATGAGATCATGAGGATGACACTTGAACATGCACAGTGGTACAGAATGAATAGAAGTTCAAAAGACATACAGAAGATCAAGCGGGAGGCAACCACACAAACATAAAAGATAAGTATTTGAGTTGTTATTTGAAATAGTAAATGATATTGCCTGTAATAGGTTGTATGCATATTTGTATTCCTATAATATATCATGCTGAGTGTAAATATTCATAGAACATTGAATAGTATACTACTAATATGCATATGATTGGTAAATTGGACAAACATTCCATTGTTGCTTGTCTAGAATGAAACCTCTTTGCTGACATGCTGAGAGTTGTGCACACTCTCGATAGTATGTTCTGGTAGAGATGGAAGGCATCTAGACAGCCACTGTATGCATACAGGATATGGGAAAGTGTTGTGCCAAAGTATTGGTCAAATTAGTTGCAAAGCATGTGATGAGGTACATAAAGGATACGATAGACTTTGATCTATGCTATCTTGGAGATCATGGCTTCAGATGGCTACTCAGATGGTGTTTGGGAAGAAAGTGTATCAGACAGGAAGAACACATCAAGAGGATGTTATAGTCTTGAATCTGCCATGATCTCATGGTTCAGCAAGGAACAATCTAGTGTGGCTCTCAGTACTACTGCAGAAGAATATATATATAGCTGTCTGCTCTGCCAGCTGTGAAGCAGTGTGGCTTCAGAAGCTATTATATGGAGTGTTTGACTTAGAAATGAATCAAGATAGAAAATCTTGTATTCCACGATAAGTCAATAACACATAGAGATCCAATACTTCTATATACGAGATATGGTGCAGAGAGGAGCTATCAAGCTCGAGTATATAAGCACTGAGGATCAGATTGCTAATATCTTGACTAAACCTCTGTCTCGAGTAAAGTTTAAATACTTTCGAGACAAGCTTGGTATAGTCCAGAAGGACCCTCCTCGAAAGGGGGAGTAGCATAATATCTGATAACAAGTCTGTCTCATCAATGATGAGGTTACCTATTTACTGCACTTAGCTACTTAGAATTATTTAGATTTAGAACTCTTATATATCTTTTATTTTAGATGTATACATGTTTTTGATGTGATGTATACATGTTTTGATGTTAGATGTATTAGTGAGAATACATGCTAGATGTATACATGTTTTTGATGTGATGTATACATGTTTTGATGTGATACATGCTCTTGGATATTTGTACCTGTATAGATGAGAATACAGTTGAGGGGATTGGATCATCCCTGGACTTTCAGTCCTAAAGAGAGCCGTAGACGTGAGGTCTCCGAGAATGAAGTCCTTGGTGGACTTGAGGGGATTGGATCATCCCTGGACTTTCAGTCCTAAAGAGAGACATAGACGTGAGGTCTCCGAGAATGAAGTTCTTAATGGACAGTTAAGGGGATTGGATCATCCCTGGAATTTCAGTCCTAAAGAGAGCCATAGACGTGAGGTCTCCGAGAATGAAGTCCTTGGTGGACTTGAGGGGATTGGATCATCCCTGGACTTTCAGTCCTAAAAAGAGCCGTAGACGTGAGGTCTCTGAGAATGAAGTCCTTGGTGGACTTGAGGGGATTGGATCATCCCTGGACTTTCAGTCCTAAAGAGAGCCATAGACGTGAGGTCTCCGAGAATGAAGTCCTTGGTGGACTTGAGGGGATTGGATCATCCCTGGACTTTCAGTCCTAAAGAGAGCCGTAGACGTGAGGTCTCCGAGAATGAAGTTCTTAATGGACAGTTAAGGGGATTGGATCATCCCTGGACTTTCAGTCCTAAGGAGAGCCATAGACGTGAGGTCTCCGAGAATGAATTCCTTGGTGGACTTGAGGGGATTGGATCATCCCTGGACTTTCAGTCCTAAAAAGAGTTGTAGACGTGAGGTCTCCGAGAATGAAGTCCTTGGTGGACTTGAAGGGATTGGATCATTCCTGGACTTCAGTCCGAAAGAAGAGCCGTAGACGTATGTCTTCGAAAATGAAGTTCTTGGTGAACATGTGAAGGGATTGGATCATTCCTGGACTTCAGTCCGAAAGAAGAGCCGTAGACGTATGTCTTCGAAAATGAAGTTCTTAGTGAACATGTGAGGGGATTGGATCATTCCCAGACTTCAGTCCTAAAGAAGAGCCGTAGACATGAGGTCTCCGATAACAGAACGGTAGGACTGGATCATCCCTGGACCTCGGTTCAAAATGTATGTGACAAATCCTAGAATTGCTCTAGGTTACATCCAGCATGAAACAGGGCTGGCTCTGTAGTTGTGATACATCCAGCATGAAACAGGGCTGGCTCTGTAGATGTGATACATCCAGCATGAAACAGGGCTGGCTCTGTAGTTGTGATACATCCAGCATGAAACAGGGCTGGCTCTGTAGTTGTGATACATCCAGCATGAAACAGGGATGGCTCTGTAGTTGTGATACATCCAGCATGAAACAGGGCTGGCTCTGTAGTTGTGATACATCCAGCATGAAACAGGGCTGGCTCTGTAGTTGTGATACATCCAGCATGAAACAGGGCTGGCTCTGTAGTTGTGATACATCCAGCATGAAACAGGGTTGGCTCTGTAGATGTGATACATCCAGCATGAAACAGGGCTGGCTCTGTAGATGTGATACATCCAGCATGAAACAGGGCTGGCTCTGTAGATGTGATACATCCAGCATGAAACAGGGCTGGCTCTGTAGACGTGACACATCCAGTATGAAAGAGGACTGGCTCTGTGGCGGTAAATCTTAGATCTGATCTAGGTCACATCCAATATGAAAAAGGACTGACACTGTGGTTGGGATTAGATCGTCCCTAGACATGAGACTTGTCTTAAAGAGATAAGGATTGATCATCCTGGAACTTGATCTGGATTGTATCATCCATGGACCTATGTCCTAAAGAGAGCAGGATTGATCATCCTGTAATATGATCATGTGATGACGATGCTGATGATCGATGCTGATGATTGTGTGATGACGATGCTGTTGATCGTGTGATGACGATGCTGTTGATCGTGTGATGACGATGCTGCTGATCGTGTGATGATGATGCTGTTGATCATGTGATGACGATGCTGCTGATCGTGTGATGATGATGCTGCTAATCGTGTGATGACGATGCTGCTGATCGTGTGATGACGATGCGACTGATCGTGTGACGACGATGCGACTGATCATGTGATGACAATGCTGATCGTACGATGATGATGCTGATCATGTGGTGACGATGCTACCGATCTTGTGATGACGATGCGACTGATCGTGTGATGACGATGCGACTGATCGTGTGATGACGATGCTGATCGTATGATGATGATGCTGATCGTGTGGTGACGATGCTACTGATCGTGTGATGACGATGCTATTGATTGTATGATGACGATGCTGATCGTGTGATGACGATACTGATGATAGTGATGATATCGATGCTGATGATCGAGTGATATCGATGTTCCAGTAACTAGTTAAGTTACTGATGATGATGAACTGAAGAAAGCTTTCGATGATATAATAGATGTATCATGTATGATGTTGATGACTCCTTGCTCGTACAGATACTGTTATAATATCCTTCTCGTTAAGGGGGAGTGTTGAAATATTGTAACTTCAAAGAATATTATATTTGTATATTATTTATTTCGGAGATGTTCCATACCTCCGATGTGATTATACTATAAATCCGGAGATGTTTATTCCTCCAAGTTGGTTGTGGTAACTAGGGTTATTAGACCCACCATGTGGGGGTCGGCCCAGTCAGTTATAATGGGGTATTTAACCTAATGGTTAAATACGAGCCTACATGTACTTGTGTAAAATACATATCAAAGTAGTGTATAAATAGAGGAGGTGTGTTCCTCATTTGAAACACACACACACTTGAGGATAGCGCACTTGTGGAGGAGAGGTCTGCTATTGTGGAGGAGGAGATCATGTCTCAGGGTTTCATCTTTGTATATTGCTGGTCATCTATATTGAGGAAGCTTTGCTAGGTTTTCTACCCCATGAGGGTTTCCCAGGATAAATCTCTGTCTCTTGTGTTTATGCTGTGCTTGTTTTTTCTTTAGTGATACTGTATATGCTATTATTGTGAAATGGAATGTAATGCTGCTATTTTCTGTCTTAGCATATTGAATCTTAACAGTCTACTGCTACGATTGGGGACCACTCTGCTAGCGAAGAAGTACATCTTGCTTAATGGAAAGACCCCTGTCAATCCGAGGAAAACACATATTTAGAAATGGTTATTTATTTTAGGGATTTTCTAAGTTTGATAATCATCAAACATTTTGGCGCCATGAAGATGTTGATGCAGGTACTTCACTGTTATGTGTTTCTAAAATATTTTTTTAAAACCTTCATCGTCTATCCCTTCTACCCCATCCAAGCTATTTTCTCTCGAACCTTGCTTTTGACGGGGGAAAAAGCTCATTGACATCATTGAGTTGTGAAAAAGGACCTGATATCTCTTTTGACAATTGAAACCGCTCAGGTACAACTACTTCACAATTTGATCATCCTTCACTAGGATCGGCATGCCCCTTCCTTCTATGCTTCTGCATTCAGGAGGCATTATTCCTTTTCAACCACTGAGGTTCCCTTATATTTATTGGGTGAGACTCCACTTCCTTTTCACCTGAATTCCTGTGTATGCTCATTAGTAGCATGCTCGTGGACACTGGTCGTCCGTGCCCTTAATGCTCCTTTTGTGCTTCTGCTGGAAATAAAATGAGCCATCGAAACCTTGTATCCTCACTGCTTCACTTGACAAATCTGATAGAATCACGCATTATGCTCAGCAAATTTGACCCTTGAGGCTTAAGAAATCCATGATTCAATCTCTACAATTGCTCAAGTAGTTATAACCTCACTTGCTCATTCCCTCATAATTGTGTCATCCTTGAGCAATGATCACCGAGCCACTCGTCATTTTTTTTGTGTGCTAGGAGAGGATTACTCTT
Organism: Larix kaempferi; assembly: GCA_027924585.1. NCBI lineage: Eukaryota > Viridiplantae > Streptophyta > Pinopsida > Pinales > Pinaceae > Larix > Larix kaempferi. The sequence continues at coordinate 8,209,596 of BSBM01000010.1, read as the reverse complement.
GTATGACGGCAGTGGAAATAATGAGTGCTGAGAGACGTTTTCTTCTAAACGGTGGCAGCGGCGGAAAAGGTCATTTTGAGGGAAGCTTTTAGAATAATGAGGAGGATGGACTATAGTGAGAAGTCATATACCGTAAACCATAAGTGGTTTTAGAGCCCTGATAAAGTAGTTTAGAAAGACTGCTTTTAGGGACCTGAATTGTCATGGAACCGCCACGTGGAACAACTAACTCTTACTCAGGGTAGACTTTGAGATGTTAAACATCGAGCACTTCGAATCCTTGATGCTTAGGCAATCGTCCATCTTTTGCTAATCCCTTCTCGAGATTTGTGTGAGGTGGGCGCAGCTTTACGAATGGGTCCCTCTCTTCATATGACTCATCTTCTTGGCGGCCCGTGGCTTTGGAAACCACTATGGTGATATTTAGCAGTTACGGGGCCCCGAAAAAGTGGTTTAGACAAACTACTGTTCGGCCCTTGAACAATCCTGGAGCTGCCACGTGTAAGTAGCAGTTTTGTTCCAGGGACATATTCGGAGTGTTAAACTCCAAGAAATTTTATCACCCTGAAGCTCAGGTGTCTGTTGATGCTACCTCCTTCATCCTAGAGATGTGAAATCCACCGATGCAACTTTATGGGGTGGACCCACCTGTCTTGGCAACTCAACTACTTTAGCAGTGTGTGACTAGAAACCACTACGATGGATTTTAGATGTTTTTAGGGCTCCAAAAAATAAGTTTAACCAGACTGCTTTTGAGGCCCTGAATTGCTTTGAGGCTTCCATGTGTCCGCGACAGTTTTCACTTAGGGGTGATATGAGGTTGATAAACATCAGTCGTTTGGGGGTCCTAACTGAAATATTCGCTATTGATTTGTGAATAATCAATCATCTGCACTTCAACTGCCCCTATCTACTCCTAAATCGATCAGTCGCCATAGGGTGACTGCTTTTCTCTCTTTCTATGCTGTTTTTGCTCCAGAATTTCACTCAGAGGTCTTCATCACCTTGGTGTATACTAGCGCTTCCTTCAGCTAATCATGCTGATGATATTAGTACTAACATTTACTTCAGCAGGGACAACCTCTTCCTTCTAAAGGGGTTGAGAACAGTAGACTAGTGCCTTTAAGTCCATTGGGTTGTGGGTTCGTACCTGTCCTTTATTTTTCAAGTCAAGTAACAAAGACTAATAAGAGGGAAAAGTAATAATATGAGCATAAATTTTTGTAAAAGGAAAAAGGAAAAAACATATGTTACAGATATGGCACATAGGATCCATTGATAGAGTAGGATAGAAATTAGTAATGAAAAAAATGCTTCAAGAATCTCCCGTTTACAGGGTTCCTGAAGATTTCATCATTGAGTTGAGCCAATTCATATGTGTTGTCATCATGGACTACAATGAACTTGAATGGGCCCAGCCATAGGTTGTCAAATTTCCAATGGTTAGCTCTCTCCTCCCTCCTAGCATCCCACTTCAGAACAAGATATCCATGCTGAAAGTCTCGAGCAATAGCCCTTCGGTCAAAACTCACTTTAATTTTGTCCAGGTTGATCTTGGAGGATTCGTCTAGCTGCTGCTTGACTTGCTAAACCTCTATCAGTTAATGAATTCTTATCTCCATTTCATTTGTTTCTTCATGTTCTGGATGTAATATTTTCATCATTGGGAGACCCAACTGAATTGGGAGGATTGCTTCTTTTCGATAGACCAGCTGGAATGGTGAAGTGCCTATAGCTTTTTTAACACTAATCCTGTCTACCCATAATGCAAATTTTAGTTGGGAGTCCTGGGCCCTTTTGTTTGTATTGAGCATTTTCTTGACAATAGTCACCAAACTTTTGTTTGAGGACTCGGCCAAACCATTTCCTTGAGGATAGTAGGTATTTGAATGAATCAACTCAATGTTGTTGACAGAAACTCATCATTTTGTAGGATTTGAAAGCTTGAGCATTCTCCGTAATGATCTTTCTTGGGAAGCCAAATCTTTCCAGAATATTCTCTTATAGGAAAATTATTATGACCGTATCATTGGCATTCCTCATGGGAATTGCTTCCACCCATTTTGAGAAATAGTCAGTGGTCATAAGAATCTATCTATGCTAGCCACTAGAATGAGGGTTTATTTCTCCAATAAAATCAATGACCCATTGTTGGAAGCGTGAATCTAACCTATTGGGTAACGGTTTAAGCTTTTTCCTTCCGGATAATAACTGACATTCTTTACATGATCTGGAAATCTTGTTAGCATCAATGAATAATGTAGGCCATAAATAACTAGCTCGTAGGAATTTATAAGTGGTTTATCTCCATGCATGATGTCCTCTGCACATCCCTTTATGAAAGTCTATCATTATGCCTTTTGTTTCTTCTTGAACAATACAATTTAGCAGAACACCAAGTGGTTCCTTCCAAAAGAGATACCCATCTAGAATACAGTACTTGACAGCTTTGAGTTTAAGAGATCTCATTTTATATTTATATAGACCAGGAGGACATGTGAGGTATTGTAGATAATAAACTGTGTCCCTATACCCATCTGAACCAGTAAACTTCTCAACAACATTGTGAGGAATATTTTGTTGACTATCTTCTTCCTCCTGACTAGGAAGTTGGTCAATTAGATTGGGCTCAAGAGCTTGGTAATTTGATTCAGCTAGGATTTTGGCTAGTCCTTGTCACTTCACCAATTTAGTAGGCTTGATATCCATGTCATACTCCTAGATTTTGGAGATCTACTTCCCTCTTCTTCCTTCGCTATTAGGTTGACACAATATATCTTTGATGGTACTTCCCTGGACATACACGATGATCCTGGAGTGCAGGAAATAATTCCTAAATGACTTGAGGGCTTTGACTAGTGCATAAGCCTGTTTTCCATTGTGATGTATTTCAGCTCTACAGCTCTCAATGATCGGCTGAAAAAAGCAATGGGTTGCTGATGTCCATTATTTTTCTGTAAGAGAACTGCTGCAATAGTAACCTCAAAGGAAAAGGAGAATATAAGAAATTCTATTGTGTAATCAAGACTAGTCAAAACAGGTGCTTCTCCTAAGGAATCCTTTATTTGTTTGAAGGAGTCTCTCACAACTACAGTCCATTTTATCTCAGCATTCTTCCTTAGCATGTCAGTAATTTCTTTCATTATTTCAACAAAGTTAGGAATAAATCTACGTGGAAAATTTATTTTCCAATAAAAGAATGCACCTCCTTTTTATTCCTTGGGAGTTCAACCAATTTGATAGAGGACACTCTATCCGGGTCTATCCTCACACCATATTTGGAGACAATGTGCCCCAACAACTTTCCCTCTGTTATTGCAAAAAATGATTTTTTTGGGTTGAGAGACAGGCCAAATTATCTGCATTTCCTGAAAGTCTATTTCAGATGGTCTTCGTCATATTTTGAAAATACTATCATATCATCTAGATATATAACAATAAATTTGTCTTTTTCACCTATGAATGCTATATGCATGGCCCTTTGGAATGTTGCACCGGCATTAATAAGAACAAAGGAAATTTTATCATACGTGAAAGTTCCCCATGGTGTAGTGAAAGTTGTCTTTTTCCTATCATCTAGGTGCATGGTGATCTGGTTATAGGACGAGAATCTGTCCATCATTGACACTCTAGTTGAACCAACTACTTTTTGTAGAATGTGATCCATTTTGGGAAAGGGGTGATTATCCTTTAAAGAGAACTTATTCAGTTTCCTGAAATCAACACATAACGGATTTATCCATTATTCTTTCTGACTAGTACTAGCTTAGCCACCCGCTCTGAATATCTTAGAGGAATGATGATTTTCGCATCAATAAGTTTCCTTACTTATTTTTCAATCACTGGGAGCAAGATAGGGTTTACTTGTCTCAACTTTTGCTTTACTGGCTTAGCATCTGGCTTCAAGGGAATCCTATGTTGTATGATAGTCATATCATAAGTTTTCAGGTCTTCATACTTCCATGCAAAAACATATACGTAATATTTAAACAAGTCCTCATACCTTTGCTTTTGCTTGATTGTAAGGGAATATGAAATTTTTACAAACTTGGGTTCTTCCACGGTACCAAGATTTACTTCTTGCACAACCTCAGTAGTTGGTTGTACTGCTGGTTTTACTGGGATTTTGTTATTATCGAACAATTGTTCTAGTGGAATCAGTCCTTTAGGAATAAAGTTATTCTTCAGTTGTATAATTTTGTGGCCAACAATCTGTTATGTCAACTCAGATATTTTTTCATCTTCTGTTTGTAGAATATTTTCTTCTGTCTCTCCTGAATTACCATCTATATCAATATTTGAAAATTCATCCATGAGCTGCAGAAAGCGTTTGATTTGTTGGTCATCTTCAAAGACCTGGCAATTTTTTACATTGTCAGAGTTGGAGGGGTGATACCGTATTTCGACCTCATACTTTAGCTCTGGCTTCATGGAAGGCTTGAAAGAGCTCGCCATCAAGGCCAATGAATCATCCTGTTAGTTTCCTTCTCAGGTGATGAAAGTAATGTTGAAAGTGTCAAAGAAATTCTCAATAAGATCCCATGCGAGATTTCGATATGCTCTAAGTCTTGGATGTTTGGTTTGATAAACACTTTTAATATGGTTTACCACTAGTTCAAAGTCTCCAAAGACTGCCAGCTTAGTGATTTTTAAGTCTTTAGTAGCTCGGAGGCCAAGGATGAGAGCCTCATATTCAACAACATTGTTTGTAGTATCAAAATCTAGTTTGTAAGATAAACTGATCTCGTCCCCTGCTGGTGATGGTAGTAATGCACCAGCTCCAGACTCTTCTTTTGCAGAGGCTCCATCAAAATAGAGTTTCCAGACCTGATTCCTACTATCCTCAACAATGGGTTCCACCACTTGGGTTTGTACAATTTCTTCTTCAGCGAGATTACTTGATGATAACCTCTAATAGCCCATCTCTTTATCAGCTTCATATATGGGATAATTCATAGGACTGTATTGATCACTTATCATGTAGGAAAACATAGCTTCTCTATAGAATCATCTAGTCTCTCCAGCAAAAATGGGTATTGTAGCATACTTCATATCCATCTGCATGGTTCCCCCCAACTTTTTGTCCGATCTCCTTGATAGAAGCATGCCATATTTTGCTAGGACATCTGCTACCACTACATCCATCATTACACTTTTCACTGGTATTTGAGCAAGAGTGACTACCAATTATTTTATCATACATATGCATTTCACTTTTCTGGAGTGGAAACTATAGAGATCATGATATGGCCTGGTGATCTCTAATACTAATTGTTACATGATCAATTTGGGAATCAAATTGGGATATTCTCCAGAGACCAGCATACACTTGTGAAGTAGTTTCTCATGTATGTTCAGGGTAACATTGAATGGAGTAGTGGCTCTTATTTATTATTGATATGTGGGCCACATTGAAAGGTTGGGGCTTGATCATTTAGATTTATGGAATCATGTTGGTCAATGTTTTCAACTCTGTATAACATTTTATCAATCTGTTTCTGGTACACAGGGTTCCTTATCAATTCAGTCAAGGGACCAACTATTTTTTGTTTGTTCAACTCTTGTTCCAAATTGAAAGACGTAGACCCTTCTTTGGTATTTGGCTCTATTCTCTTATGGGGGCTTATGTCTGGCTTAATTTGGATATCTAGAACTGTGGCCTCATTTTCTTTCTTCTTTGGTAGGATTTTTATTTTTGATAGGGAGGGTGTTTGAGGAAACTTAGATTGAGCCGACTTATGTGGTGATTTCTTGGGAGGAACTTCGTTCTGTCTATTTTCCAATTCTGGTCTTGGTCTCAAGTCATACTGCCTTTGCAATTTATCTAGTTGGGCATTTTGAAATAGGGGATATTCACTAGGGAGTTGATCACTTTCTTGGTAGTTCATAAGATCTAGGGCAGTCTATTTATATGAGAGTGATCTCTCATAATCATCTTTAGTGAGGTGCATAAGATAGGAATCTTCTTCCATCCAATTCAGTTGCTATTCAAATTATTCATAGACTTCTTCCACTAGAATTTCAATATGATTATTTTCATTCTCGCGAATAGGTGGCCTTAATGGTTGTTCATCATTCCTCTTTTCTATGTATTCCATTTGAGGATTGTAATGCCTTCGGAATTGAGTAGGAGGTCAATTGGGCGATTGTCTGTTAGGACTACTACTTACTAATTCCATTCTAGTAACTTTATTTGACAGATTCTTTATAATGTGAGTCATCTTGTCAATATTTGATTATTGAGAGTCTTCGACTCTTGAGGAGTCACCCTCTTCTTTGCCCTTCCCTTTTTTTTTTTTGTTCAACATCATTGGTAATTTTTTTCTTGCCTCATGCCCTCATGTTTCCCTCAATGTCTATGGTGTTATCTTGCATTATGCTAAGTGAGAGCGGTCTTCTTTCTCTCAATGTGATGGAAAAATATGAGGGGAAAGATCCTACATATGTGGCCGAGTTGTGACTTCAGTAGGTCGGATATCCTTTGGGGTTTTGAGTTATACTTTGTTGAATGTCGCGGTAAAGTCCACCACATTTTCAGAGTTGCTTTTTCAAAGGGTGGAGAATTCTGTTAAATAATAGAGACTATCATCCTTGATTCCCTGTGTCTTGATAAAGGTGGTTTCCAAGATCTCGATAGTGCTGATAGAGGCATTGGTTAGTGATCTAAACCATTTTTTGGCTTCTCCTTCCAGCGATTGAGCAGAAAATATCATGAACACATCATCATGTTCGATCAGAATGTTGTCAGTGAAATATTGGAATTGATCTACATGATCTTCAATAGAGGTTCCCTTACTGCCATTGTACTTTGGTAACAACTTCAAATAGTGGGTAGGCATATCATTTAAGGGCATGGGAAATTGTAGGTCTGTGTCATCTAGCCACCCATCTGGGTGTTATGGGTGGTGGTGGTGGTGGTGGTCCTCCGCCTCCTCCTCATGACATGAGGTGGTAGGCAATTAGCTTCTTGGATTGAGTAGAAATAAGAGATTTGAGTGGTTTTAGATGAGCTGAATATTCTCTGCTTGTAGTAGGAATCGTTTGAAAGATAGGAAAACCACAAGGAGTGTGAGGTTTCTAGGGATAAGGTTCTCTTTCATGGGTTTGGACAATGAATTCGGATTCAGGGAATTCAAGACCAAACAGAGGTCAGAATAAACTTCGTCAGTGGCATGGTGAAGTAGGCTGATATTTTCCACGTATATGTATCCAGGAGACTGAGTCTTCTAAAGCCACAAATTCTCCGTGGCTAGATTTCTAGCGGGCATGTCTTAGTCTAGATGTTAGGTTTTCTTCGGTGGAGTTGCCAAGTGGATTACGGACCATAGCCTAGTTTCATCCACTATGAAATTAGGAGCATACAATTTTGTCGTTGTCCCCAGGGAAGATTTATCTTATTGCTTGCATTCCCCGACAATGGCGCAAGAAAAGATGTTAGTCCCGGAGATGTTCTAAGGCTGTTTTAAGAACTATGCCTGGGAATCAATAAAATTTAATATGTTCTTTTGCTTGATCAACATCACATTCACCATAATATAATGCAGATAGCCAATCTTGGAATAGTGTGGGCAGTATTTCAATATGCTAATGACAAGAATTTGAATTAGTTGATGTTAATTGAATGGCACAAAACAAAGGTACTTCAGAGGGAGTACATCTTAGGTTTGTGTTTGAGAATAACGTACTGAGCCTAAGGAGGAATTCAGTAGTTTAATATAAATTATCACAGAGCTAAAACCTGAACAATATGAGGATATTATTTCCAATAACATAACATGAATACTTCATGCCATAACCATCTTAGGAACAATAATTTAAGCTTGCAACACTCGTATTGAAACCATAATGAACTTCATAAATCATGAACAATATGACAGAGATGAATTAATAAGAGAAAGAATACTAACTAGATATATCAAAAGTTTGAATCCACAAGACATGAAGATTGGGAAAAATGATGTTCTTCTTTATATATTGACCATACTGCAAAATATCAGAAGTTATACGTCTTACAAAACTAGCCGACCCTTGGCCTTTGCCTTTTTCTACTATTTATAGCCTTCACAGGATTTACAAAATAAGTTGTTACAATCCAATGACTTATGCAATTATGTTTGTACTTTCCAACAAAGTCTATTACAAAAAAAAGTCTTACAGACTAATATTGGCTAGTCTACTACTGCGATTGGGGGCCACTCTACTGGCGAAGAAGTATGTCCTGTTGAATGGAAAGACCCCTTCCGTTCCGAGGAAAACACATATTTAGCAGGGCTTCTTTATTTTAGGGATCTTGTAAGTTTGATAACTATTGAACATTTTGGCGCCATGAATATGTTGATGCAGGTACTTCACTGTGATGTGTTGCTAAAACATTTTTTTTAAACATTCATCATCTATCCCTTCTACCACATCCAAGCTCTTTTCTCTTGAACCTTGCTTTCAATGGGGCAAAAGCTCATTGACATCTCTGAGTTGTGAAACAGGACCTAATATCTCTTTTGACAATTGAAACTGCTCAGGTACGACTGCTTCACAATTTTATCATCCTTCGCTGGGACTGGCATGGCCCTGCCTTCTATGCTTCTACATTCAAAAGGATTGATTCCTTTTCAACCAATGAAGTTCCAGATATCTCGAGTGAGACTCCACTTCCTTTCCGCTTGAATTCCTGTCCATGTGCATCAGCGGGCTGCTCGTGGACACTGGTCATCTGTGCCCTTAATGCTCCTTGTGTGCTTTCACTGGAAATAAAATGAGCCATTGAAACCTTACATCCTCGCTACTTCACTTGACAGATTTAGTAGAATCATGCATTATGCTTAGCGAATCTCACTCTTGAGGCTTAAGAACTCAATGATTCAATCTCTTCAACTACTCAAGTATTTATAACCTCACCTGCTCACTCCTTGGTAATCGTGTCATCCTTGAGAAATTATCACTGAGCCACTTGTCGGGTTTTTTGTGTCTTCGGAGAGGATTACTCTTGTATGACGGTGGTGGCAGTAATGAGTGTTGAGAGACGTTTTCTTCTAAACGGCGGTGGTGGATGAAAGGACCGTTTTGAGGGAAGATTTTAGAACAATGAGGAGGATGGAATGCGAGAAGTCATATACCATAAACCATAAGTAAATTTAGATCCCTAATAAAGTAATTTATAAATACCACTTTTAGGGCCCTAACTCGTTCTAGAATCGCCATGTGGAACAACTAACTTTTACTCAGGGTAGACTTTGAGATGTTAAACTTCAAGCACTTCGACTCCCTGATGCTTAGGTGATTGTCGATCTTCTGCTAATCCCTTCTCCATATTTGTGTGAGGTGGGAGCAGCTTTACGAATGGGTCCCTCTCTTCATATGGCTCATCTTCCTGGCGGCCCGTGGCTTGGGAAACCACTATGGTGATCTTTAGGGGTTTCAGGGCCTCGAAAAAGGGGTTTAGACAAACTACGTTTTAACCCCTGAACAACCCTGGAGATGTCACGTGTAAGTAGATGTTTTGTTCCAGGGACGTATCAGGAGTGTTAAACTCCAAGCAATTTTATAACCCCGAAGATCGAGTTTTTGTCAATGCTACCTCCTTACTTCCTCGAGATGTGAAATCCATCGATTCGCTTTATGGGGCAGACCCAACTATCTCGGAAACACAAATACTTCAATGGTGTGCGACTAAAAACCACTGCGACAGATTTTAGCTGTTTTTAGGGCTCCGAAAAAGTGATTTAACTAGACTACCTTCGAGGTCGTGAACTGCTTTGAGGCTGCCACGTGTTCACAATGATTTTTAGTCAGGGGCGATCTCAGCTTGATAAGCGTCGATTGTTTGGGGGTCCTGACTGAACTACCCACTATTGATTTGTGAATAATCGATCATCTGCACTTCAGCTACCCCTATCTGCTCCTAAATCAATCTGTCTCCATATGGTGGCTTCTTTTCACTCTATCCGCGTCGTTGTTTCTCCAGACTTTCACTTAGAGGTCTTCATCATCTTGGTCTATACTAGAGCTACCTTTGGCTGATCATGCTGATGATATTAGTACTAACATGTCCAAATCCTATTATGTGAGTTTATATAGGTTGTTAAGTCTATTATGAATCCATCACAATCCTTAGTTCTGAAATTCATGACCCTCTAGGGTCATTTGGATTCATTTGGAAATTAACTAGTTGAGTAGTCCTAAGTAGCGCACTTGTCTTTTCGGCCTCCAAAACCCTATCAAATGGAGTGCAAACCTTTGCATAATTATTTTCATATCAGGTGGGGATATATACATGAAATCCACTTCAATATATGCACCACAAGACATTGGTTTTCCACAAAATTCCTAGGGATATTGCCTTGACTCCTTTGGTTTATACAAAGGATCCTTCCTAAGCGTGAAGCACCTAGAGAATGTGTAGATGTCAATGTTTGGAGTCTAATTTAGGTTCCTGTAGGATTTATTCAATCTATATTTGACCTATGTACTGAGTTTGGGAGAATTTGGGAGAGTCTAGAGGTGTTTGGAACCAATTTAGTCAATACTAGTCCAAGTCTAGTCACTTTGAAAAAAATTGAAGCAGTGATTCCTTTTTGAATTGGGTACATTACACCATACCACCAGTTGAACCTATGACATCCACAACTGGCCTCCATGAATGCCACCAATTGGAGCATGAAAAAACCTAAGTTGAAATGACCCCTCCTACCTAACCCTACACCTGAATTGTCAAGGATTGCTCAGCCTAAAGTAGAGGGGATGAACCAATAATGGTTAAAAGCCCTAGTAATGACCAATACTCCCACCCATAGGGTCACTCTACCATGTGTACTTCATGGGAAACAAGGCCATGCAACCAATCTCTGCCCCACCTTGCCAGAACTTCGAAAGTTGCTCAATACCCTGGTTAGTGTAACTTGTGATCCATAGACAGCAGAAGGGAGCAAATTACATTGCCCACACCAAAGTCCAAATAATTGCGTATGAATCATGCATGCTTGATTTGTTCACAATTTGGGAATTACACACAACATTGTCTTGATCTCCCTTGATATTGAGACACTTTGGAGACTAGTCGCCTCACTCAACTGAAATTTGAGAAATATTTCCCACCAACCCAGGAAGAAGCTTCTATCAATGTGGCCACTATATCAACAACACTAGTAGTTTCTCCTCTTATGACAATTCTAGTTGTGGAGTCTGCAACGCTGCAAGACCACCAACCTACAGATCTTACGGTGACAACACCACATAATGGATGCTCCTATTGTGGGAATCACACTCACATGCTTCCTCCCAGGGCCATCAGAACCAATTTTGATCAAGTCAACTCCTCGGAACCATAAACACCCCTCCATGCCCGAGTACCATGACCCTATCAGTCCTGCAACGATACTTCTCACTTCTCGTTCCAATGTCCCATTTTACCCGCAGAACGAGAAGCTCATCTTGAACTCATGCGACTTTAAGATCAGCTTACTTGCCTCAATAAAGTCTTGCAAGTATTATTGACTGAGGAAGTAGTTTCCCCGTTACTATATACCATCAATACCATATCTCCTTTGGTCAGAATCCTAACTAGTAGTGATTCCTTATCTTCGTGTGAAGACTTGTATCCTTCACAAGCATTCCCAAGTGTTTAGACACCACTTGCCCCCTCTGTAAATTTTGGATATTCCCCAATGAGTATGGTACCACCCTAGTACCACCATAGGTTCCAACATTTAATGTCCCCCAACATAAAGAAGGGTCCAAACATCTCTTGTTTCCCATTTTTTTTTCATATTTGTCTAGTTTAACAAAACCCAACATTTATTTCTTATGTTTGATCTATTTTCGGTTGACAATAAGTTTATCTTTCGTTTATGCAAATGAATTCTCAACCAAACATCTATGCCAACTACGTAGACAACGCAAGTCGATGGTCCAAGAACCTTGCATCAACTGCTTGGGCTATTTATTCCCCCTCCCAAGTCCTCTACCACACCAGTAGAGTTTGTCTAGGGGCACTTACAAACAACCAAGAAGAATATGATGATGTCATAGCTATCTTAAGTGATTCCACCCACCTTCGCATAAACCATCTCCAAGTACACCTAGATTCCCAACTAATTGTCTCACAGCTAAACAATGTGTTTCATGTCCCTAATCCCCTCCTTTTCCAAAAGTTCTTGTGAGTCTGCCTTCTCATCCAATTGTTTGAAACCATTACTTTGATGCATATACCGAGAAACTCCAATTCATTCACTGACTCTATCACCAATGAAGTCTTGAACTGGTACTTGATACATCATGCGACTTCCTAATCTTGCACATCCAACCAAAACCTGTATATATTATGTGTAAGCACCTATCTCTATGCACAAATACCTATATCATCATCATAAACCATGCATCATATGTTGATAACCATCCACATCATATCAGTTAGTACCTACTATGACACATACATCACATCAACATATAGAAAGCATACATCCATACATCTCATATACACATCATCACACATAGAGATAGATCATATGCAAAATGCTACAAAACATGGTGTATATATATATATATCTAAAAAAAGTGTGTTTGATATATCATCCAAGGCCTCGTAGGCCACATATACATCCATATATGGATTGTGGGGGGGGAATCAAGAATGATTCCCTCCCATAGGCTATATACAAAATGGGGCCCTCATCTCTCTACAGAAAAGATTATGAGTGCATTGCACTCACACAGCTCCTCTAATTAGTGGATCCCTGGGCCCCATAATGGCCAGAGGACAGATCTATGCCCTTGCGGCACCTATTATCGCCGGACCGACACCCAGAGTTGGAATCAACCTCTGATGTGTTCGGGGACCCTATCCCCATTATTCCTCTCTCACAACTTGTCAAGCTGCAACTACCACCCTCCTTATCAACCAATGTCAAGCATGTCCACACTCCACTTACAAATGGAGTGTAAGGTCCAACTCCTCGTCATCAAGATCGACAACACCTATTGCATCGATCCCATTCGACACAATACTCAGCCACCCCTCCAAGTCTTCCAAAAAAATGATCATTCGCTCTCCTGCCATTATCCCCCTGGCAGGGGCTTCCCCCACTACTGCTCCACTAGCTAAAGATGCAACCCCAATAGCCAACCCCGCTCCCGCTGCTATTTCACATCCATTGCTGCTTCGCATGTCAAGGGGGTCGCACCAACCCAATATTTTCATCACAAAGGGAAACCACCATCAATACATAATAACCATATAACATATGTGCATAATCAAAATATGTACAGAACTATATGTCACTATCAACAAAACAAAAATGTACCTGATGTGTCAAAATGCCCTACGAGAGGTGGTAACTCTAACTCCCCCTGGTAATCCATACCACTCCAGGGTTAGCTCAAAATCTGGCTAATCCACTGCTCCCACACATATAAATTGTGTGGGGTATAAAAATCACCTACCTACCACCCAATAGCCAAGGGAATCGCTCATCCCTCGTACACCATACGGGGCTCCTGAGGACCACTCGGAGGAAACACTACCAATAGCCTCAGTTTCGCATATCGCTCAAAGAAATAGGAGCATAAGACACTCTCATAACAAAAGATCTTCCTCTGCCCCCCCCCCCCGCTACAATGGGCTCATTTTCCTCATCATCATATGAAGCAACAATGGTCCCCATGCCACTGTCTTCCCAACTATCACACGCTTTATGAGCACCAAGTGCCTCCCATTGATCCTGTTGGGGGATGCCACCCCCAACACGCTCACTAATATCATCGCCATCACTAGCACCAATAGGGCCCTCAGATGAATCATCAAAATTTTTCCAGATCTTAGAGCACTTTGGTATCCATCACAGTAGTGATCTATCAAACCATGGATCATTTGTCCTTCCATTTGTAGGCGCATCGGCTCTTGTAATCCACGGTTAAGAAAACCCATTAAAATATATATATCATGAGCCATGTTTCTCAGGTCCTCTACACTGAATCTAAATACCCCCCTATCAGGATCCCACGTGTCCAGAATCCTTCACAGTAGGTACTCACACGATCACAGTAAGGGGTACTTGAAAAGTTTCAACAGCCCTGCATCCTGTAGTTTCTGAGTTTCTACCAAGTCCCCCAACACCAACATCATGAACTCATCATAGTCCCTCTCCCGCCACTCCACAACATCAATAGTGGCCATATAGCAATCACAATGTCCTACAAATGGAAAGCTATCATACATCAAAAATCTATCAAGCATGTGACTTACCTTGAGCAATATCGCATATACCGTGGCTTCAGCTTAATACAGTTACACCCCACGTGGCTATATCATGGTTACCCAAATGACACTAGCACACGGGACATAAACACTTCAACCACACTATGTAGCGTGACAGTCCAACAAACACTCGCGCTACATCCGTGTGCAACCAACGCATTCCTCTCTCGCAAGTGTTGAACAATGCATTTTAACCGCATGAAGTGGTTGTGCTATGAGTGTGCGTGATTATGAGAAAATCCCACACTATCACTACACATGATTTTCCATTATCCAACACACTCATGTGGGATAAATCTAAAATCTTGTGTGGTCACGTTTTGGGCACTAAAAACAGTCCCTAAAGCCCGAGGGACACCCTTTTCCTACAACTACTCGGACCCAAATCACAAGAAAAAGGTTACAGCTTACCTAAAACTCGTGGCTAATCAGATAGGTACACAGATATCCTAGAATTAGCATAAACACATTCTCGAAGGCTGTTGAGGAATAGTACAAATGACATGGACAAGTGGGCCCCACCTCCTATTTTATACGCATTTGACCCAAACTTCCCCCTCACATTACGGACAAACCGTAGTTCCGTTTAAGGAACCGTTCACACTTCCATAGCCAACACCTTGAGATCTACATCATGGATTAGACCATCACCTATTCGGACTAGTTACATATGGTCCCTTTATTTTTGCACGCAGCCCACAGGTGTGCCATGTTTTGGTTTTGTATTTTTGTATTGTTAATTCCTTTGTCACATTCTTTAACACATTTGGGTATGTGCTCCATATTTGCAAAATTATGACCAAGCCACGCCAAAGAACCCTTGTTTTTCCATTATAAGAACAAGAATCCATCCCTCAACAATGATTTTGGGATTCTATCATAGGTATCATTACGAAAATGGCATATAGGCAATTTTTTCCCTCTGCCCACATTGGATTTACCAATATTCCCACTAATAACCATATGGCCCTAATTCCCAGTCATGATGTGCCATCAACGTCATCATTGTTAATAGCATTTTCTCCCATGAGTGTACACACCATTACATCCCTTATCATGATTTGACACCCATGATGTAAAACCCCCCACAATCATGAGGAATCTGATACAACTTGAAAAGATCACCCCTAGTTCATCATTCAATAGTTACGCATTTATTCTCCCACCTTCAGCAGTTGATGCCATTTGATTCCTCAAGGTATGTTATGATCAAGATTCATTATTTCCCACTCATACCTCCATGATCACTCTACCATATGCAATCTTCCTCATATCACCCCCCGACGAAGACACCAATGCGACCTCCACCCTCAGAAGTCACCAATTCTATCAAGTTATTCCCGTAGGAACAATCTGTATGGCATTGATTCATGGGAAACTCAACTTTGCATCTGCAAACCAATAGCCACCTCATCACGGAAAGAATCTCCCAAACCACTCAAAACTGTGGGGACTCCGCCCATCATCAAATTGGTCCCCCAACACACACAAAACTATGGGGACCCCACCAATTATTCTTGATGTACAAACAAGTTCCCCAATCCACATAAAAACACAGGAACTCTTGATTATTTTGGAAGCAACCCATGGTCCCCTTTGATTGATGTATTTGAGTCTCCATATGCCCAGCATTGTCAATTTTGTCGGTTACCATTACTCTCAGTATTGTGTCTCCTACAAATCCCCTTCACTTGCAATTTGTCTCCATCCATTTCAATCTGTAACTTTCCTTAAGGAATGCTACTGCCATCCCTCCCCCTATTTACATCGATTAAAGGAAGTTATGAGCCCCACACTTATTAGCTAGGCTTGTGTCAGGCCTATCAGTCATATAGTTGGTTATAAGATGTTCTTGGTTTCTATGATGACACCCTCATCTTCTCATGTGATTCAACTCTAATCGACATCATCTCACCATATTATGAGACTTGCAGTAGTTGTAGTTGTACCTTAGGACCCCTTTCAATCACTATAAGGGATCATCTTGAACTAAGTAGGGAGAGTCATTAGTGCTCCCTAATATTGTGTTTCCCTTATGCTTGACGTCAACACCTCTATCGCATAAGGGGGAATTAATGCAATTTTGAAGGTAGCAGTGTTCACATTTGCAAAAACATGGTACCATTCCATCTGATGTAGTGAAGTCCCCCCTCACACAACTTCACCACTCCTCTTGTCCCCCACCCCTGTGGGATGATCATGATCATCAATAGTTTTTCTTCTTCAATACTAAGCAGTAGTTCCAGGTTCAGTTACTCTCACATGGATTGAATCCCCCTTCATCCTTGTCCCAATAGTATCTTTGAGTTGGCCCCTCCATCTTCTCTTATTGTAATCCTCTTGGCAGTTTTTTCACGAGCATGGGTATGCTCACCTCGTTTGTATACCGCAACATTATTTATTTAAGCTTCACCGGCCATCACCATCCATCTTCCCCCATGGGAGGCCCCTCTCATCCTACTATGCTTTGTCCACTGCAGAACAAGAGAGAAACACAAGAAATGATGATGCATTATTGGCTCTATAGTCCCTTCTGAACCTCATACATGAGGGGGCATATGTTAATGCCTAAATTTTTCACACATGCTTCTTTTTGGCAATTTTTTAAGTAAGGAATCATCAACACATAGAATCTAGCTCACCAAAGGCATCCTCAACAAATCCAAAAGGAAACATGACTCCAAAAGTTCCCAAGAACATTCAAATGTATAGGTCACATAGTTGAATCCTCATTAACCTACGCTATAGCGCGTGTTACCATTTCAGACCCCGCACGACCCTAGCACGAAAATTCCTTTGATATCCATGTTACTATCAAATATCACCCATCCATAGTGCAATTGAAGGCTCATCAATGGCCCATCACCTCCACAATTCAAAGTTGGGATCCTTACACTCATTGTGGTATTAAATAGCCCCCTTTGTGTACTTGGAACCACTTCATGAGGTGATGGAATCCACATTTGGAGCTAGTTGTTTCTTGGCCACCTCTTGGCCTATAAAAGGAAGCCATGGGCATGCATCTTGTGGAGAGAAAAAATAACAAAGTTATGCTGCTATATTTGTGTTAGATATCCTCCATAGCTCACCTCTTCCCACCTTTGAAAGTATTCCAAAGCTCCCTTTCATCCTTCCTCCAAGGAGCAAGAGTTTCTCTCCATTGTTCTCTCAACCCACTTAACATTTAGTTTGGACAAGGATCTCCCTAAGGGACATTTTTGGCTTCCCTTGAAGCCTACACCTACTAGGTGTGATACATGCTTGACCATTGGGAAATACAAAGTGGTTTTGGATAAATTTGGTTGTTGGAGTTTGCATTCTCACTCCATTATCCTTGTTATATTTTGTTTAATTTTCTTTCTTTTAGTTAAGTTTCACTAACAGCCACTTGCAGGATCATTTCAAGAATTCACACCTCACCAAGGGGCTCCAAGGATTGATGCCTTACTGCAACGTGCAAGGCTTAACCCCTTACCAAGTGGAAGGATGCACCCTTGTGCAATTTTTTCCACAACAAAGTTCCCGAGGGGTGTTTGAAATTACTGTGATTTAAACTTTTTTAATTATCATTTGATGTTTGAGTGCTCAAGATCCATATAAGATCGAGTGGATTTCCTTTTGGAGGAAATATTGGTAGAGACAATAAATAATACCAATAAGGCATTTTTTGCTAATTTATATATTAACTGGAAATGTAAATAATTTTTACAATAATGGAGAAGTCGTTTGGAAATGTAAATAATTTTTACAATAATGGAGAAGTCGTTTGGAAAATCATGCTTTGTCAATGCATTGGGGTTTGGACGGCATGGAACAAGTACCGAAAGAAAGCAATCCTTGTTTCCTTATCATTTGTTTCTGATACCATCCGAACCCTTGTGCTTTCAAATTATCCTTTGGTTTCTTCCCTCTTGGATTTTATTACACTTACCCACAATCTTTAGATTGCTAGATTGCTAGAACATTGAACTAAGGGGGGGAGAGACGTCGGGCCTGCATTGCAGAAGGCCGTAGACTCCGCCATAAGTATATGTTGCCAATCCGGCAGTGGGGGCAGCTGCATTAACCAGGTATTGCATTACCCTGTTGACGTTGCTCTCGTATATACTGCCATTGCTGTATTTATTTACATTGCAGAGACCGTAAATAAACGGATCGGACTGCGCATCAACAGTTGAGATTGAAATTAAATTAAACTGCAGTCCAAGTAACAATAATCCCATCAAACACCACCGCCATGTTATCATACCTTCCATCTTTTTAATACGTTTCCGAATAATTGCAAAGAGTGACAGAGATCAAAGAGAAAAATAAATGACAGGCAGGCAGCTGGTTAAATGCACAGGCAGAGACACAGTTAATTGGCAGTGGATATTGAGAACGAAGACAAGCAAGGATTTTATAGATAAAGGATGCGATGTGGAGACGAAGCGAATTGGAATTTGGTGGTGGATATTCATAAGTGGGCTAAGTCTACTTCTAGGACTAGGCGAGCGAGATGGTGGAATTGGCGTCGCCACTAAAGATAATAATAATTTATTTACTGGACTTTTTCAGAGATCGAATGATGAACTCAGTCAGACATTTGGCATTGAATATATTTTCACAGCTCGGAGCTTCCGTTGAAACGAACGGCATAAAATATTAAAAATAGATGTAGCAACACCATGTTGCCGTGATAAACCAACACGGGCGTCGCCTTTGATGGAAGAAAAGGTCTTCCCGATTGAATTGCATTAGATCTTTGACAGGTTCATAAATATGTTAATATGTAGGCAGTTACCACCGAAAACGAACGATTATATAAATATTTATAAAGAATCTTTACAACTATACTTGTTGGTTTGTGTGGTAATACATCCTATTTTTAAAAGTTTCATAAATACTCTAGTTTATATGAAAAGTTAAATGAAGGAATAAAAGGAATCTTTTTAATTTAGGTTTTAATTCAGGAGGTGTAGAATAGATGGTGAATAGGTGTAAAGTTGCAAATGGATTGGACCATTCAAAGATTTCAATATATATAAAAACCTGATTTTGCCCTAACCTATCTTTCTATGTTTCAACCAAAACATATTTTCTCATTCTAATTTTTACTCATGAAATTGGCTAACATAATGTTTGAGAGTTCCATTAATTTTAACTAATTTCAACCAAAAACTTTTTTTCCAATTGAAAGCTATAATAAGTTGTTTAGCAAAATGCATATTAATATAATAAAAAAAGTTACCTAACTCCAAATTCTCGCATGCCATTCTCACAAAAATAAAACTCAAATACTTTTCCTTAAAGAAATCAATTTTCCATTAACCTAAAACTAGTTATGAACCCTATAATATTCTCATAAATTAGTTATGAACCCTACAATATTCTCATGACTAAGTGGATGACCATTGATATATGATAGGAAATTAGAATTTCAGAAATTATAAATATTCATGAACATATTATACATGGAAATGCTACTTACTATTTAGGAGGGAGAAATACATGTCAAAGGATAAAAAACCCAAGATTTGTAACATTTGTTTCGAACTGGACAGTTATATAATTATTACCACACAAGGAGAATTTGGTAGCAACATTGGGCATAGGTAGAGAAGATTGCCAAGCACCATACCAAGTGTGGTTGTAATAGGTTTGGTATTTACTTCGTAGATGGACAAGAATAGAGAAGTCATTGCTATGCTCCAACAATTGAATAGACCTTGGTGTGTACTTGGGAATTTGTTTCTTAGCTAGTACATGTTCTTGGATATGCTAGTAGATATGTTTTGGGTGGTATTGATATGATACCTTCACTAACTAGAAATATTAGCTGACTCAATTGAAGGAGACAAGCTAGTCAATTTAAGATGGTCCATGTTATTTTTTTTCATCCCACTCTTAAAAAAAGGAGGATATGGAAGTTATCCTACATGTCTTTTCTATTTGAGATTTCAAAATTTTGACTGTAGTGAGAGGTATTATACCATGTAGTGAGAGGTATTATACCATTGACATCTGGATATTGCAAGGGTTATCATTCAACCATTTACATTTTGAGCTACATACTACTATAGTGTCATGAGAGGGACCCAATTGATAACGATGGTGAATGGAAGATAGTAGGGTAAAGTGGCTCTTCATTTTTTCCTACCAAATACTTGTAGTATCTTCCACATGATAATATGTTACAACATTTTTGAATCAATTGAATATAATGTGAATGTGTGCTTGATTCTATATCAAGATCTTGCAAAATTCAATGCATAATTATTCACAAGCACATGCATAAATATCATAAATTCAATTAGATTATCAAAATATAAATAAAATACGTACTTACTCCAAATAGAATAGGAGAACTTGATAACCTTTGAATAATATGTAATGACTTAAAATATTAAGAATTGGTCATTCGGTAGAATAGTTTTTTTTCCTTGCATTTGAGCCAAGTCAACGATGAATGTGTGTCTAGATTCTTAAAAGAAAGTTTGGGAAACATATACCAGTATAAATTCAAATATAATTTTGTAACTATATGATGTGATTTTAAATAATGTTCCTATATGATCGAGTATTGTAATTTATGTCTTTATATTCTCAAAAGATAATTTGGGATATATGTTACATTTTAATTCTAGCATGTGTGTTTATTATATATTACTACACAAGTGTGTACATAAATGTAAATCATCTCGATGCACTAAAGTATGATAAGCATTGAAAATAAACATCTATAACAACTTCCACATTATAAAATATCCATAAAGCTTTAATAATATATATTTTCAAATTTGTAATTTTTATTTTATATTAAATTGGTGTGTTTTTACATATGGAGAATACCAATGTGCTACAATATTTTAACATAATCAAGATACGAAATTAAAGAATAATAATGGTGCATACATAAGTAAGTTTATAATAAAAACCCTAATCACTATTTCATTCCTTGAACAAAAGTTTGAGGGTCTAGTATTGTACAAGATACATTTATTGTGGAAGGCTTTGGGGTGGCCAGTCTTTTGTGAAAAATGAAATTTGTAAGAGATTGTAGGTCACATACAACTGTGCAGAGGAGAAATTTCAGCTATGTAACTTCTTACTATTCATCTCAAATTTTCCCCTAATTGTTTACAAAATCATTATTTTTCTTTTATGTTTCTATTAACATTAGAATGCATTTTTATGAAAATAAAAAGTTTTCATAGTCACCTTCAACAATGGAAACCCTAGATTTATTATTGTTTCCCTTCTATTTTATGTGGCTATAAACATTAGAATAACAATTTTACCCTATCTACTTCTTCTAGGAACTGAATATTCAATGGATTTGTGTATATAGTGGGAATATATTGCAATGGTACCACTTATTTCATTGGATCCCAAAAATGTTTCTTGTGCTCTTTTTCGAAAAAAATACTTTCACACTAATCCATTGTGCTCCCTAGAGTATAATAGACCGACAATCTTTTTTTAGAAAACTTGATAGTTTAGATTTAGTTCATTTAAAAAAGGTTTACCAATTTACTGGTGTGTATTCATGTGTGTGATGCACTGATGCATATACATGTACAATACACATTGATCAAACCGAAAAATCTTTTAGCTTGAAATAATTTACTTTATTTGGAAAACACATTTCATAGTTTATCTATTATGATGCAAACAATATATTGATAGAAGATGTTCGACATAAGTTCAATGAAAGCTTTTTTGCAATGAGGACACTCGAAGAGCATCCCAAAAAGATAACAAGGGAAGTTGTTTGAAATTTTACTACTATTTGAATTATTTGTATGTTTAAATGATGTATATTGGCTAATGTTTGTCATGCAAAGAAAATACATGAATAAACTTGTTATGATTGTTTGCAATATGTGTGCAAATTAAGAGCATAAAAACTTGATGGAAATGTTGCAAAGAGATGCATTTGGTGAATCAAAGGTAATCAATATGGATTTTTGCTTTCAATTTTCAATAATAATGTATCTATTAAGAATAATCACTAACATGTTTTAAACACTCTATTTCACATTTTTTGAATGTTGTGCAAGGACCAAAAACAAGGGAAGGGAATTCCATGCTAAGAAGATAGAAATTATGAAGTATGTAAATGATGATGAATTGCTCCTCGCTTAATATCAAGTGGTGATGGAAATTAATAAAGGGAGGAAACCTTATATAAAACTATGAGTGCTGTAGTGGAAGGAACATATAGACATAGTTTATGGTTAAAATACCATGATCAATCCAATGGCTCAAGGAATTAGCTTATATATAAACGATAGAAATCATTTCTAGATCAATGATCAATGAGACCCGTCAAATAAGTTATATAACTTGACGAGAACCCGACAATGTTCTCTTTTTTTTTTGGAGGTCATTTTTAGAAGCTTTTTTCACGTGAGCCATTGTTTTGCAATTTTGAATCATCCGGGTCATAAAAAAATATAATTTTGATTTACAAATGTATTTTTTCAAATTTAACAAAGAAACATACATTTCGTAGCTAGTTATAATGAAAAAATATGTACATTTTCGAATTATTATTATTATTATTATTATTTTCTCAGATTTAGAAGCCTCTTATAATGAAAAATATATACATTGGAGAAGTTTTTTCTTTAAACTTTCATTTCAAATAAGTCATTTTATGGACAAATTTGTTAAAATAAAGAGAAAATAAAGTCATTTCAAACCATTTTTGACGTACTTTTAGAGATTTTATGTATAAAAATGATACTAATTATCAATATTTTCCATAAAGAAATCAATCACATAAAATCAACATAAAGTGTACCATATATTTATAAACAACATATTAAAAACATAATACTTATTCTTAAACTAAAACCTTAAAGTCAAAATATTACGAAAATATCTCATCAAAAATTTGTCAAATTTAACATTTTCCTCAATGACATGAAACTAATCAAGAATATCATGCAGATCAAAATTTTGATCAGAATCAACATTTTCTAGAGCTTAGCTCTCTTTCTGTGTAATATCCCGAATTTTGGACTAACTATTTTTGTTGTTATATTGGGCCACGGCCCGAGCACCTGTGTTTTATTTTGAGTATTGGACATGACCCCTAGCACCTATGATTTATTCTTTTATATATTGACATATCGGGCATGGACCTTGACTGACTTCTTTATTTGAGTGTATACTGGGCGAGAAGGCCCCAATGTTTTAATGATGTTCTTCATTGTAATGTCCCTAAAAATATACCCTAATCTTTGTTTTCTTAAGGGTTTCCACATTGTCGTAAACTCACATTTACCCAAAATACTTTGGTACTCAGAACTTAAGTGATGTTCTTCTTGTTTATTTCATTAATAACTAAGCGGGTTACCACAATACTTTATTTTTTTACACGGATAAAAGTATATCCGGATGGTATACGTTTTCGACGACAAGAATCAGTGTACTTAATATTTACAATATGCTTTTAATCGCCATAACCATTCTAGCCAAATACTTAACATTTCGCTTTTAAGAATGCTATCCAACTTTCATAATTGTAATACTTATGCTATACTCAACCAATATATAACATGTACATATTTATATATCCTTTTGAAACCATAATAATATCTAAATATATTAATAACATCTAAATATATTTACATAACTAAAACCACATCTTTCCACTTAATTGATCTTCAACCTAAAGAAGTAATATTTTGTACTGTATTGAAGACTCGTAGTGTTCTTATTTATAATGCCTTTACTTTTTTTTAAAGTATTATTATTATTTAACATGATTATTTTCAAGTTTTGAGGATTCTGAATATATATTAGAATACTTGATGGATAGGATATTAGTGACAATGATGTCCATAATAATGTGATTTCATACTTGATGTACAATTGTTTCAAAGAAATTGCATAAACCTTCATCTCTTGCACAGGGATGAAGTAGCCATCTAATTATTCGCCGATAGGCGCTACAATGAACATTTCATTGTATATGGAGGGCAATCGCGTGCTTTTAATGAAGATTAAGAATGGGCGGCTCTAATGAAGGATGGGCGCATATTCTTCTTCGAGCACACATATCCAACAACAGAGATTTGCGGTCTACTAAAAGGGTACCGAAAGGTTCAATGAGATTACCACTAATCGGCCGTTTCTTTTGTTTAATGCAGGTCTTTTCCCACGCACAGGGAGAACGAAAGGCCATCCAAGTGATCCATTCACTGAAAGCTTCAATGAGATTACCACTAATCCGCTGTTTCTTTTGTTTAATCCAGGTCTTTTGCCACGCATAGGGAGAACGAAAGGCCATCCAAGTGATCCACTCACCGAAAGGTTCAATGAGATTACCACTAATCCGCCATTTCTTTTGTTTAATCTAGGTCTTTTGCCACGCACAGGGAGAACGAAAGGCCATCCAAGTGATCCATTCACTGATTTTATTCGTGTCTTGATTTGAATCATATCCTCTCTTCTCTGATTCAGGCCGCGATCCGATTCATGTCCTCTCTTCTCTGATTCAGGCCGCGATCCGATTCATGTCCTCTCTTCTCCGCCCTTTCTCTGCCTTTCTGTTAAAAATAATAATCTCTTCAGTCTTTGTTTACGTAATTGTTAGTTGTTAGATAGTTATCGGTTAACCGTTTCTTGGTTGAACCGTCAATTCTGTAATATTTAAATACATCTAATGCAAACTACAGAGCTCGTCTTCTGCGTTCAATATTTTGTGTGCGTTCTGTTAAATTCGTTTTCTGCTCAAGTTCTGACGGTTTGGAGGAGCCTCTTCATGTTTGGAATTGGTGTTGAAGGCAGAAGCAAGTCTGCTGTTAAAAATTTCTGAAATAACCAATTCGTTGAAGGCTGTTCGTTGAGCAAAGACTTGAAGTCTGTGCACGCAGAATTAGACAGAAATCAGCAGAATCAGAAAAGCAGAGAAACCAGAAATCCAGAAATCAAATTGCAGAAGTAGACAGTCAGCAGAACCAGAAATCAAAATTTGTTTTTGAGGTAAAAATCTTGGTTGTTTATAGTTTTCTGAAGAATGGCTTCATCTAATTTTTCTGTCCAAACGCCTACATTAGTTGGATCAAATTATGATGCTTGGAGTGTGAGAATACAAGCTGTTTTGCAAGGTCAAGGATGTTCTGATTGTATTGAATCTGAGTTTACTCAACCTGATGCAGCAGCTATTGCTGCTATGACTGCTACACAAAAACATAAATTAGATGAACAGAAACAAAAAGAAGGAAAAGCAAAATCATGTCTTTTAAATACAATAGATGATTCTATATTTCCAAAAGTTGTTGGTGCAAAGAATGCTAAAGAAATTTGGGATATTCTTCGCTTGGCATATCAGGGTAATGAAAAGGTAAAAATTGTGAGATTGCAAACCCTAAGGACTCAGTTTGAAACTCTCAAAATGACTGAATCAGATAGTGTTGATAAGTTTATGACAAAAGTTATGCATATTGTAAATCAGCTTAGGATTAATGGTGAAAAGATAAAAGATCAGAGGATTGTTGAGAAAGTTCTTAGGAGTTTACCAAAGAAGTTTGAAATGGTTGTGACTGCTCTTCTTGAATCTAAAGATTTGACTAAATTTGCTGTAGAAGAATTAACTGGTTCTTTGTTGTCACATGAGGAAAGGTTTAATTTGGAAGTTGTTAATTTAGAACATGCATTTCAGTCTAAAGTTTTCATGGATAGAGGCAGAGGTAGAGGTTTTCGAGGAAGAAAAGGAAGAGGTAGAGGACATTTTCAGTCAAGAGACAAACCAGAACTGTTGCCGCCAGAGCCACCTCAACAAGAACATGGTCCAAAATGGATAGACAAGTCAGCAATCCAATGTCGTTATTGCAAGAAGTATGGTCATATTAAGAGTGAATGTAGAAAGCTGCAATATAAGAATAGAGCTAATATCTCTAACACTGAAGGTGAAACATCTGAAGCTTTATTTCTTTCTTGTCAAGTTACTGAGCAAATTTATGATAAGCACATTTGGTTGCTTGATAGTGGGTGTAGTAATCATATGACAAGTCAAACTGATTTGTTTTCTAAACTTGATACATCCATCACTTCTACAATTAGTTTGGGAGATGATCATCAAATTAAAGCTTCAGGAAAAGGTGTTGTGCCAGTATTAACCAAGCAGAATTCTGTGCTAAATATTTATGATGTTTATCGTGTAGACAATCTCAAGCATAATTTGTTGAGTTTGGGACAGTTATTGGCACATGGTTATGATGTTAATTTTCATGATGGTTATTGCATGATCTTTGATCCAACTAGAAAATTTGTTGCAAAAATTTATATGACGAAGAACAGATTGTTTCCTTTAGAGATGAGAAGTGGGAAGATGTTTGCATATAATGTTTCATGTTCCAATGAATCTAATTTGTGGCATTGTCGCTATGGCCATTTACCATACAAAAGTATGAGTTTGTTACAAAAACAATCTATGGTGCATGGATTGCCTTCTTTGATTGGTCAAATCTCCTCTTGTGAAAGTTGCATTAAAGGAAAACATCAGCGTGATAGTTTTCCAATGGCCTCTTATAGAGCTAAAGATCGCTTAGAGTTAGTACACACAGACTTATGTGGACCTATGCAAACAGAGTCACTTGGTGGAAGTTTTTATTTCTTGACATTTATTGATGATTTTAGCAGGAAAGTTTGGATTTATTTTCTCAAACACAAGTCTGAGACTTTTACTAAGTTCAAGGAATTTAAAGCTTTAGCAGAAAAACAAAGTGGCAAATTTGTCAAAATATTGCGGTCAGACGGAGGAGGAGAGTATGATTCCAGAGATTTTGTTGATTTTTGTAAACAACAAGGTATTAAGAAGCAGACAACTACCAGATATACTCCACAGCAGAATGGAGTAGCAGAAAGAAAAAATCAAACTATCATGAACATGGCCAGAAGTTTACTTACAGCAAGAAATTTGTCCAAAGATTTTTGGGCTGAAGCAGTTGCATGTTCTGTATACATATTGAATAGATCACCAACTTCCAGTGTTCAAGGTAAAGTACCAGAAGAAACATGGAGTAAAACTAAGGTAAATGTCTCTCATTTCAGAGTTTTTGGATGCATTGCTTTCGCTCATGTACCTGAAGAACTTAGAAAGAAGCTTGATGATAGAAGTGAGAAGTCAATTTTTGTAGGCTATAGTGAACAATCCAAAGCATATCGTTTGTATAATCCTATCACCAAGAAATTTTTGATAAGTAGAGATGTTAAATTTTTGGAAAATTCCATCAACCATATGGTTTTGAAATCAAAGGACAAGAACACAAAGTATATAAATTAAAGAAAGCATTGTATGGTTTGAAGCAAGCTCCAAGAGCTTGGTACAGCAGAATTGATCGTTATTTACTCGATGATGGTTTCAAGCGAAGCAAAAATGAGCCTACTCTGTATATGAAGACAAATCCACAAGGTAAAATACTCATCTTATGTCTTTATGTTGATGACATGATCTATACAGGGAACATGTTTTTAGATGAATTTAAAGAAGCAATGAAAAAGGAGTTTGAAATGACAGATCTTGGTTTAATGAAGTATTTCTTAGGCATTGAAGTGGAACAATCTGATCATGGTATTTTTGTCAGTCAACATAAGTATGCTACAGATGTTTTAAAGAAATTTAAGATGGAAAAGTGTAAACCAGCAGATACTCCCATTGCATTTGGTACTAAGTTAAGCAAAGAAGATGTTGGGTCAGCAGTTAATTCTACATTGTATAAACAACTTGTTGGAAGTCTTATATATCTTACTGCTACTAGGCCTGATATAGCATATGCATCAAGTTTTATTTCAAGGTTCATGGAATGTCCTAAAGATTCACATTGGAAAGTTGGAAAGAGGATTTTAAGGTATATTGCAGGTACAACCACTTATGGTTTGTGGTACACAGCTTCAGAAGACAATAAGCTCAAAGGTTACACAGACAGTGATTTTGCAGGCAGTATTGATGATAGGAAAAGCACATCTGGATACGCTTTCTTATTTGGCAAAAATTTGATTTCATGGGCATCTAAGAAGCAGCCCATAGTTTCGATATCTTCTGCAGAAGCAGAGTACGTAGCAGCAACTACAGCAACTTGTCATGCTGTTTGGCTTAAAAGACTTTTGTTAGATTTTGGATATATGGAGAAGGAACCTACTACAATTTTCTGTGATAACAAATCTGCCATTTCCTTGTCAAAGAATAGTGTATTTCATCAGAGAAGCAAACACATTGACACTCGGTTTCATTTCATTCGTGAACTTGTACAGAATGGTGATGTTTTACTTCAGTTTTGTGGGTCAAAAGAACAATTGGCAGATATCTTCACCAAACCTTTGGGAAGAATTCCTTTTGAGTTTCAAAGACAAAATCTTGGCATCATGGATATAAAAAGATGTAACCCTCGAGATTAAGAGGGAGTGTTAAAAATAATAATCTCTTCAGTCTTTGTTTACGTAATTGTTAGTTGTTAGATAGTTATCGGTTAACCGTTTCTTGGTTGAACCGTCAATTCTGTAATATTTAAATACATCTAATGCAAACTACAGAGCTCGTCTTCTGCGTTCAATATTTTGTGTGCGTTCTGTTAAATTCGTTTTCTGCTCAAGTTTTTACACTTTCTGCTATGGCATAACTACCACGAACACACAATTCGTTCCAATTCCTAGCACGAAGTGGTTCTCATGGATGCTGCAGGATTGGCTCTTCTTACATTGAAGAGACTAAAGGTATGCAAATACATATCTGTGATCCATCTGGTTTCAACCTTTTACGCTTTCTGTAACTTTCTGTAACGAACAATAATGAATTAATCCGGGTTTAAATCTCTGCAATTTCACATGTTAAAATCAATCATTCATCATTCGCTACAAGATAGCCTAATTGTATTGCATTGAAATGCACTGTAATCAGGAACCTGCATATGGTGAACGGGCTGAAAGGCTTATTGAAGAGATCAAATTTTTACTTTTGAACGACATGGATGATTCCTGCAGTGATAGTGATGATTTAATCAAGAGTCTTCAGATCGTTGATACCATCCAGTGCCTGGGAATTGATAGACATTTTCAACCTGAAATAAAAGCAGCTATGGATTACGTTGACAGGTTAAGCATTTAATTACTACTATTTCTAGAATTCATTGATGGCTGATACCTACTCATTCCTTATTCATTAAATCCTTCTGGCTGATACGCACTCATTCCTTAATCATTAAATCGTGACTGATGACAAGCAGATGCTGGAATGAAAGAGGCATCAGACTGGGATCGAAAGATTCCCTCGTCAAAGATCTCAACGCTACAGCCTTAGGGTTTCGGGCACTCCCACTGCACGGATATAGCGTTTCTCCAGGTAGTAACTGCAGCTGAGTACTTTTGATTGTGTCAACCATGTTAAATTGTGTTTAACAGTCAAATGAACTGAACTGAGATGAGTTTAATGAAAATAATTGATACTTAATTCTCAGAAAATATCATGCCGGGATGAAACAGCTGTTTTAGAGTATTTCAATGATGAAAACGGGCAGTTCTTCTGGAATTCAAGTGGTGAAGGAGGAGGAAGAGCTGATAAACGAGTGAGAAGCATGCTGTCATTATTCCAAGCTTCAAACATTTCATTTCCCGGAGAAAAGGTGATGCAAGAGGCAAAGACATTCACAAATTTTATATCCAAGAGGTGTGAGTCCTATACATCACAATGATGTATAGGTTCAATATAAAAAAAAGGCATACACGTAAATTTGAAGGCAAACCTGGAACTTAACTCTTTCTAAACAAAATAAAAGACGGAGTCATCTTCTTGCCAGAGAGAGACGCTCTTTTGTTCAATTGACTATCTAAACATAAATACTGGAGCCGTCTTCTCACCAGAGAGAGACGCTCTCTTGCTTAAGAATTTTGAATTTTGAATTTCAATTATATGTGTTCGGGGATCTCAATACACTGATCCAGGTTTTCCATCTACTCTTTTAGTTCCAATATTAACCAGAAAATTTTGGAATTGGTGAAATTGGACTTCAATATTCTGCAGTGCACGCACCAGAAAGAGATGCAACTTATCTTATCTCAAGGTAGACTGGTATTTCAAAATCCGATTGTGTAAAGATTGGTTGTTTGTCAATTTAGTGATAACGATCTGTTTTAAGAGCACAACTGGACTACTGTAGAGGGTGATTTTAAAGAATTCATGTAGCAGATGAATAAAGAAGTTTGCCAAGAAACTTCTACATGTATTGGACCTTCTCAGTAAACGGTCCTTTCTGTTTATCTAGCCATATACTGCGTCTTCCTTTTATGGTTACACTATTATGTTGATCTCCTTAAAGAACTGGCAATGGCAATGGAAACCCTAAAGCCGAGTTGCACCTTGATGGCGATCAATTCGTCAAACTGCAATGTTCCCAATGTGTTAGAGATCAGCTAATCGTGAGTCGTGACTAGTGATGATAAATAGTGCGTGCGTGGAGGTAGCTGAACCCGTAAATCACGTAAATAACCCTTGACAACTGTCAAGAGGTTATACTTGCATGGTGAATGATTGCGAATGACCATGGTGTATGTTCTCGATTAGAATTATGTAAATCATGTTTTATGGGACGGTAACCCTAATGTTGGTGCATGCAATGGATAATTATGATAGCCATATAATTGGATTATGTTCGGAAGTAGTTAATGCTTATTAACATAGTGCTAATTCCTTCCTTGCGGACAATTAACTTATAGTTTATATGGTGATAGGGAATGATATGATAGGTGGTTATATGATCGTAATCTGCATTTCTTGCTGTTAATGTTATATAAGTGTCGGGATATTCACTAGCAACGAACCGAAGTAGCTACAAGGGCTAAAGTATAGGTTTTATGAAAAAAAATTCACACTAACTTGAGTTACTCCAATATATATATATATATATTCTTAATTGATGTTACACTCTCATAGTGGACATTATATTCGTACATTCGAGGGATAGGCTTATAATTGATGTGGTATCATTATATATGATAGTATAGTCCTATATATGATGTTGTAGAGCATAATTGAATAATTATCATTTTATTTAGATGAGTATAAAAGGTGCATGTGTTGTTATTATCTAAGGAACCGTGTAGATCAGGGTTGACATAAGATGAAGTAAGTAATTGCCATTAGTCACGAGGATTACTAAAGTATTTAATCATCGCTCATGTTTTATAAGTATTTCAAAAAGAGATAATATTGTCGCATGATAAGTATTTCAAAAAGAAATAATATTGTCCCATGATAAGTATAGACATTATTGACATTATTATTAATGTTAATAATATTATTAATATTAAATTTTATAATAGTATTAACAATAATATTAATATTAATAATATTTTTTAGACATTGTGGTTGCATCAATTAATACTTCAATTAATGTTAAGTTTGAAATGTTAAATTCAAGTCAATATTGGATTCAAGCTAACTATGGATTGATGTCAACTATGGATTGAAATCTACCATGGTTTATAAAATAATTCAATAATGGTTTATAAAATAAAATAAAATGCTTTAATAAAAATAAACATTTAAAAAAAAAATTAATTTGACATCATTTAAATGGGCTAATCAAACATAGTCATCCATACATAACTATGGTCAATAAATATGATCATGTTAAAATAAGTTCAACCATAATAATCAATTATAAAACACATCTAAAGATTATTAAAGTTTACCAAGGTTCATTAAAAGATTATTAAAATTAAGGAGGATTCATCCATAATGAAACATATATTTATTAATGTAATATTCATAGATTGTAAATATTAATATTGCAATTAATAACATTAACAATAACAATACAATTAATAAAGGGATAATATTAATATTAATATTAAGAAACATTAATATTAATATTAACAAATTAGTATTAGGAAACATTAATATCAACCTAAACCATAACATAATTTTATAAATAGATTGTAAATATTAATATTGCAATTAATAACATTAACAATAACAATATAATTAATAAATGGATAACATTAATATTAATATTAATATTAAGAAACATTAATATCAATATTAACATTAGTATTAGGAAACATTAATATCAACCTAAACCATAACATAATTTTATAAATATATTATTCTTCATTTTCACAATTGTTATAATTTATTGAAACTTGATTTTTACCCCTTCATTAAAATTACATCTTAATGAAAATAGAAAATGAGGAATATTATTCTTATAATGCGTCACCATGTATTCTAAGCATCTTAATGAAACTTTAATATTGACATTGTTAAACTTAATACAATACTATTAGTAAGCCTATTAATAAAATTAATAATATGAACATTAAAAACACTATTTACTAATATTACCAACATTGATAATATTAATCTAAAATGCATTTATTATCAACATCATTAAAAATAACAACCATCAAAACACAACCATCAAAGGTCAACCATCTCGAGTCATGATAAACAACAACAACCATATTCAAGAACATCAAAATTCTCTCATCTTCAAATATATAAGTCAACCATGGTCAAACACAGGAAACTTAAACATTATACACTTTAGTCAAGCATCTTCAGCCATGCCGAAACATAGTCACTCAAATTCAACCATAGAGTACCATTGGAAAACATGCTCAACCATAGACAAACATGGACATCCATGGACATGGCTAACTTTTAAGCAAGGTTTCCTTCAATCCAAGGTTCGCTTTAATCCAATGTTGGTTTTAATCCATGGTTCATTTCATTCCATAGTTCAAATCATTTCATAGTTGACTTTTAGGCAAGGTTGACTTCAACAAAATAATGCCTTCAAACTATTATTGACTTCAACCCATGGTTCACTTCAATCCATGGTTCACTTCATTCCATGGTTTACTTCAATCCATAGTTTACTTTTTAACAAGGTTTCCTTGAACAAAATATTTCCTTCAATCCATCATTGAATTCAATAGAGAGATGACTTTTAAGCAAGTTTGACTTCAATCCAAGGGTGGCAACGATAGAAAACCATGGTCAACAATAGTCAAACAAAGTAAAAAAGTAGACCATGGTTAACCAAAATCAACCATGGTTAACCAAAGCAACCATGTTTAACCAAAATTCAACCATAGACAACCATGCCCAACCATGGTAAACTAAAGTCAACCAAATTTAACCGTGGTAAACCATACATAGTCAAACATGGTCAACCATTTCCAACCAAAGTTAACTATAGTTAACCATCATCAACCATAAACAATAATGGTCAACCATAGTCAACTAAAGACAACTATGCTCAACCATGGTTAACCATAGTCAACCTTTGTTAACCATGGTCAACCAACTTCAACCATGGTAAACCAAAGTCAACCATGAAAAATCAAAAGTCAACCAAAATCACCATCACCAACCATGGTCAACCATAGTTAACCATGGTCCATCATAGCTAACCATGGATAACCATAAACAACCATGTCAGCAAAAGTCAATAATGCTCAACCATAGTCAACCATTGTCAGCCACAGTCAATCACAAGAAACCATAGTCAACCAAATTCAAGAAAAATTTAACCATGGTCAACCAAAGTGAACCATGGTAAACCTAAGTTACGCATAGTGAACCAATGTCATCCAAATGTCAATTGAAGTAAAAAAACAACCCTAGTCAACCATGGTAAACCATGCTCAACCATAGTCAACCATGATAACCATATTCAACCAAATTCTATATAATCAACCAAATCCAACCAAAAGTCAACCACAGTAAACCAAATTCATTTCAATAGTAAACCATAGTCAGCCAAAGTTAACCATGTTCAACCATGGTCAACCAAAAGTCAAACAAAGTCAGCCAAAAGTTAACAAATACAACCATGGTAAAACAAAGTTAAGTAAAAGTTAACCATGTTCAACCAAAAGTCAAACAATGTCAACCAAAAGTTAACAAAGACAACCATGGTAAAACAAAGTCAAGCAAAAAATAACCATGGTCAACCATGGTAAACCTAAGTCAACCATAGTAAACCATGGTCGACCATAGTCAACCAAAAGTTGACCAAAGTAAGAAATTCAACCATGGTTAACAAAATTCAACCATGGTTAGCACAATGTCAAACATACTCAACTATTCTCAACCATAATCAACCATAGTCAACCAAATTTAACCATGGTTGACCACGGTCAACCATACACATTCAACTATGGTCAATCATAGTCAACCATAGTTAACCAAAATGAATTAGTCAACCACACTCAAACAAATTCAACCATATTTAAATATGGTCAACCAAAGTCATCTATATTCAACCATGGTGAATTAGTTAACCACAGTTGACCATCGTAAACCAAAGTCAACCATATTTAACCAAAGACAACCATAGTCAACCATGGTGAACAATAATCTCCATGCCCAACTAAAGCTAACCATAGTGAACCATCGTCAACCATGACCAATAAAAAATGACCATAACCAACCATGGTCAACCATAGCCAACCATGGTTAACCATAGTCAACCATAATCAACCATTATTGAGTATGGTCAGCCAAAGTCGACCATGGTAGACTATAATCTACCATGGTCACCTATAGTCAACCATCGTTAACGAAAGTCAACTATATAGTTGACCATGGTTCACTATGGTTCACTATGGTTTACAATGGTTGACTAGAGTTAGTTAATATTATTAATAATAATAATAGTATTAATAATAATAATAATATTAATAATAATAACCAACCATTGTCATCCAAAATCAACCATGGTCAACCAATTCCAACCATAGTCAATCAGAGTTAACCAAGATAACCCAAAGTTATCAATGGTCAATGATACTCAAGCATGGTCAACTAAAATCAACCATAATCAACCTTGGTCAACCCAACTCAACCATAGTTAACAATCCTTAACCAAAGTCAAGCATATGGTTGAGCATGGTTGGTTAATAATAATAATAATTGCAATAATAACAATAATTGACTACAATTGTTAAAAATAATATTAATATTATTATAAACCATGGTTTTCTATTAACTATGGTTGATCATGGTCAACAATAGCCAACCATGGTCAAACATGGTCAAACATATTCAACAATGGTCAACCAAAGTTGACCATAGTCAACCATCGTCAACCATAGTTAACCATAGTCAACCATGGTGATTTAATGTCAACCACGGTCAACCATCGTCAACCATAGTTAAGCATGTTTAACCATCGTTAACCAA
Organism: Larix kaempferi; assembly: GCA_027924585.1. NCBI lineage: Eukaryota > Viridiplantae > Streptophyta > Pinopsida > Pinales > Pinaceae > Larix > Larix kaempferi. The sequence goes on along the minus strand of BSBM01000010.1, from coordinate 8,174,170 downwards.
AGTCAACCATCATCAACCATAGTCAACCATAGTTAACCATGGTCATTTAAATCCAACCACAAGCAAGCATGGTTGACCATGGTCAAACAAAGTTTAGCATGGTAGACCATAGGAAACCATGGTAGACTAAAGTCAACCATGGTAAATGAGAATCAACCATTATGAACCAAAGTCAACCATATGGCTGACCATGGTTGACCTTATTTGACCATGGTTGGTTAATAATAATAATAATAACAACAATAATAACAACAGCAGCAATAATAACAACCAACTATGGTCAACCATTGTGAGCCATGGTGACCAAATGTCAACCATGGTCAACCAAAGTCAACCATGGTCAACCCAAATCAACCACGTTCAACCATAGTTAACTATCCCTAACCAAAGTCAACCATATTGTTGACCATGGTTGATATGGTTGAATCACTAATATGGCTTGATAATAATAATAATAATAACAAACTACGATTGTTAAAATTAATTATATTTTAATTATTAACCATGGTCAACTGCAGTCAACCATATGGTTCACTTTGGCCTACCATTGGTTGACTACCGTTGACAATGGTTGACTTTGTTTAACTGTGGTTAAACATGCTTGACTATTGTAAATCATAGTAAACCATGTTAAACATTTCCCAACATGGTGACTATGGCTTCCCATGCTTGACTATGGTTGAGCATGGTCAACCATGAACAATCATAATCAACCATAAGCAACCATGGTCAACCATAGTAAACCATGCCAAACATTTCCAAACATGTTCAACCATGGTGAGCAATGGTCAATAAATATTTTTATATAATAGTAACATATATCTTAACAACCAAATGGTCACCATGTGGTTGACAGTAATGGCCAACCATGGTCAATCCATGGTAGACCATGTTTGGCTATGGTCACTATGGTTATGCATGGTTAACTCCATGGTCAATGATGGGAAACCATTGTCAACCATCTTCAACCATAGTAAACCATGCCAAACATTTCAAACATTGTCAACCATGGTCAATAATGACTGATAAATAATTTTATATAATATTAACATATATTTTAACAACCACATGGTCAACATGTGGTTGATAGTACTCGACAACCATGGTTGCCCATGGTTGACTATGGCTTCACATGGTTGACCATGGGAAACCATAGTCAACCATGGTCAACCATAGTAAACCATGTCAAACATTTCCAACCATGGTGAGTAATGGCCAATATATATTTTTATATAATTTTAATATATATCTTTTAATTACTAATTTATTTCTTATTTAATTTAATTTAATTAATTTATTTAATATTTCATATTTAAATAGGTATTTGCTATTTATTACAAATATTTAAATTTATTTATTAACTATAAATAAATGATTGTCATTTAAATAAATATATTATTATTAATAAATATTATTCTTTAATAATATTAATTATTATAAAAATACTAATTAATATAAAAATACTAATTAATATTAATTCATTCACCATGGGTGGTCATGGTTGAACCATGGCCATGGTTAAACATAGTTGACCATGATTCAATCATGGCCAACCATAGTAAATCATGAGAAAACAAATGTCAACCATAGCCATAAAGGTTGACTTTGATTGGGTTGACTTTAGTTGGGTTACCTTACCATTATTTTTCTTTACTTACATTTATTTAATTAATTTTAATAACAATTATTTTCTTCTTGATTTATTTTTAATTTACTTTTATTCACTTTAGTTTATTTACTTTAGTTATTTTTACTTATTTTACTTTTATTCTATTTCTTTATCTTACTTTATTTATTTTCTTAGTTTAATTTCTTTGAATATTTCTTTATTTATTTTTTTATTTAATTTACTTTGGTTTATTTTAATATGTTTTAATATATTTTTTTTTTTTTTTTTTTTAAGTTAATATGCATTTCCTTTCATTTTTATTTTGAACTAACATTTTTATTAAAATTTTAATTTCGTTATTTTGGTTGTCTACTAGCAACAACCAAATTTTTAAATGTGGTTGATATTCGTCCATTGACGAATATCAACCACTTTTAAATGTGTGATCATGGTTGATATACGCCAATTGGCGAATATGAACCACATTTAAAAATGTGGTTGTTGCTAGTCTTACTAATATTCATAAGAGAAAACATGAATGCTAGTGAGTTGTTTCAAAATTTCTAGTTGTTTCCATGTTATTGAATTTTAAAGTCTTTTTCGATTAAATTCTAATGTTTTTAGTCCTTGGCATCGAAATAAAAAGAATTACATTTAACTATTCATTGACATATTTGGAATTACATTTAACTATTCATTGACATATTTGAATTTCAGTTCTAGTAAATGGGTTTCTTCTACTGGGTGATAGATTGTTTCTACTATTTATTTGCATGTTTTTCTTCATTTTGTTGATCTTGTCTATAAGAAGAAGTGGTATGATTTTCACAACTTTTAGTTTGATATTTATGCATTAGTTTTAAAAAGATAAAACTTTAAGATAAAGTTCGATTGAACTATAGTGAAACTAGAATTTTTTAATGTAGATATCCCATTTTATGTTTGTTTAGATAACAACATAGAGGATTTGGTGTTTGCTTAGAAGGACATATATGTTGAAAAAATAAGAAGTATTTTTTGATTTGACTTAGCCATGTATTTTTAGTAAGACAAGAAATTTGCTACCAATATGTAGATTACTATATTATGTTTTATATTTTATATACAATCATAAAAAACTAAACTTACATCCCTGGGTTATATATGTACAATCAAAATCTATGGTACCAAAAGCTGAAAATCATGAAGGTTTACAGAATGGGTGTAGTTCTTGAAATGGTCATTTTCAAAATGTCAAAAGTTAGGATACCCCATTTAGATATGGAATATAGATTTTATATGGTAATTGTTAACTTTCCAGCAACTGTTTCAATCTTTGGAAGATTTTCTCACATTTAGATGACTAGGACTATGTTTAAATCATCTTTCATAATCAATGCGAGCCTCAAGGTTAACACTTTTGTTGGCCATTGATCAATATGTGGTCAATCGTGTTTGGTGACTCTCTACTAGTCGTGAAATGGGTGAAAAAGGAGTGCACCATGATAAAATTCCTTTTACAACTTATGATAATTGATTTCACTCATGCTTTTCATCAAATTTCATTTCAGTATGTGTATAGGGAGTGAAATCATGCTACTTATGGCCTATCCAAGGAAGGTATTTTGCTCGTGCATGGAAATGGATTATACAAAACACTTGACGAGCTTTCTTATAATTTTCCTCTAATCTATTATGAAATTTTTGTTATGTTTGGGTGTGCTTCTTTATGCTTTATGCTTTATGCTTTATATGAAAAACTATATTTAACTTAGAACATGGAAGAATTGATATATTTGGTGTAATCTCAAAAGGGTGGTATACATGTTACTGTAGGATTTTATTTCAAAATCATTTAGATGATGTATATTTCAAAATCATTTAGATGATGTATATTTTGAGCCATGTGATGATGTAGGTTTGTTGGTAATTAAGACTATTTATAGATTCAATTACACTACTATTTTTTATAAGAGATTTTGAATGCTTCGGTAGGTTTTAATGAGCATTAAAATATAATAATTTGCAAGAGAAATAATATAGACAAGCAACCATACACTTGATACACATATATTATCCTAGAAAACCTCATGTGGGAAAAAGAACCAATGAATATCTTTATTACAATGGAGTGTACCAAGCCTTCTTATAGGATTCATTATATGTGATATCGTTGGACCAATACCATGGGCTACCAAATACCATGATCCCAAAACAAGGTGCTGAAACCTAAACCATTTGACTCATTCCCGAGTCAAGGTTAACCCTAACAAACCCCCTTTTAAAATTGCCTTGGAGTAAATCAGCAACCCCAACAAAGTTGGGCCTAGGAATCTCCACATGTCCCCTCCTTATCACCCAGGTCTTCATGAATTTACAACTGAGCTACCAAGGATGCCTCCTTATCACTTAGGTCTACATATACTTTACCCGTGAGGGTGAGTTACTGAAGGTATGCATGTCTAACTAGATCTTACAAGGTCTTACAACTATATGCCCATTTACATTTAAATACAAAAATTCAACTCTATTATAATACGTTTTCATTTCACATATGATTTCACCTTCAGCATGTGTTGCTACATTCTCTCGCTCTTCCATACCCGTACAGACACATTTTAGCTGCACCATCCTTTCCTCAATGCCATTGCAGGTTGCTTCAATGGGAATGAACTTTGATTTTCATTCACATGTAACAGATCCGTAATCCATTTTTCAAGATTTCTTGAGATCAAACACTGCACAATGCTTCCAGTCATCATCGTTATTGAAACTAGACCATTTTTTCCCGCAACACCATATTTGCCTCCTTTCCCTCATACCGCATAGCCTGCAGGTTAACTGTATGACCACTTGTCATCCTCATGACACATCAATTAACCGTATCACAGTGACCAACAAAGAACCTTTCTGTGAAATCTTTTGTTCCAGTGCTGACATCAAGCTTAGATTTCTAGCTGCACTCTTTTGATTATTTTGAATGGTAGTTAAAAAATGTTAACTAGCTTGCATGCAGCCCTCGCCAAATCAGACAACTTGTGGATTCACCAGCAAAGATACAATGCGACCCATTCACCATATTGGGAAATTCCTCTGCGGCCTCACACATTGTGCTTAATAATATCGTGTAGATCTAAGCTCTTACACTAGCGTTGTTCTTCGTAACAGCATTGGCAGCTAATCTCATGCGACCACAACCTTATCTACCATTCTAGGGTTCCATCATGCTACTTTGGTCATCTATCTCCTCAATAGAGACGTGCCTCGGGATCTTTCCACTGTGGGTACTCCAAACAATAGCTAGCGATGGATGTCTGACCTTGTGCTTTGCACACTTATACCAACATTCTCAACGAGCAAAACCAAGTGCCAAAAAAAATGGGGCACAAGATTTCTCGGGGGCTCCTTCCCGTGAACCGTCCACCCCCTAGGCTCCCCTATAGCGTGGATTGGAATTCAGAGTTGGATTCCCTTATACAAGCTTACTTGAGCTGTGGTACCAGTTGTTAGGTTTTAACAAGTATTAAAATATAATAACATGAAAGAGAAATAAAATAGACAACAAGTCATATACTTGAGACACATATATTACTTTGGAAAATTTTATGATGGGAAAACCAGTCAATGAATATCTTCATTACATGGCCAAAACCCGTTAATGGGGCAAGTGAGCTCACCTACTCACCTTCAGGCCACATTATATGGAGTGTACCAAGCCTTCTTATAAGCTTCGCTACATGGAATACCTTGGGCCAATACCATGAACTACTAAATACCATGAGCCCAAAACCATGTGTTGAGACCTAAACCTTTGACTCATTCTCCAATAAATTTAACCCTAACATACTTCTGAGCATCTACTAAATCTAATTTTTCATCTCAATAAAATTATATTTTTTTTTCTGCTAAGAGAAAAAAGCTTTAGAGAAAATACTAAAATTGTACTAAATATTTATGGCAATAATGATTATATATAATATTATTAATTTTCACAATAAGTATATATTAAAATATATGTATAGATATATTTTTTAGTATTTATCATTCATAGTAGTGACATTTCAATGTTCTATAACAAAACTAAGGTTATTAGTAAAAATAGAAACATTTACTAATTCATTAAACTAGTAACTACAAAAAAAATCACAATAATTAATGACTCATCAAACTAGTAAATATGCTACAAATTATTGTGATTAATAGTATTAATTTTAGTTGCATTTACAGAGGCAGATACCCTCTAGTTAGTGAGCAATGTTTACCAAATGGCAAAAAGCTTTCCCTAGCTCCCTTCAGTCCAATAAGCTATTTTAGTGAATTTGCCTCTTTCTTTCAAGCTATTTTAGTGAATTTGCCTGACTTGTTTTCAAAGTACCTGTGGTTATCCTCACTAGAATTAAGCGCTTTTTAAATATTGGATTAATGATATAAATAAAAAGTAAACACTGAAAAGCATAGTAGCATAATTCAGTGGTATTGGCACTTCCCTACGGAAATTTGGAGTAAATTCGAATTCGTTGTAGATGTGATAAGCATATAGATTATTAGTGGACAATTAAAATTTGAAAACCAATTAAAAAAACTGTAATTATTTGAACACTATAAAATAGAAATACCATTTAATTATTTAACCACTATAAAACATAAATACCATTCAATTTCCTACTTTTTTTAAAAATAACTATTATTGAGTTTTTCATCTCTCACACTTCCATATAAAAAGCTCTTGAGATTTTATATTTTTGTTTTTTAAATATATGTTAAATTTTATTATATAAATGTCTATCCATATCTATGGTATATTTGCGAATATGATTATAATATTATATATAAGCAAGTTACTTCCATATTTTATTCATATTAGATATTTTCATTACTATTTTTTCCATATCGAATCGTATTGATATCCGTATTGTACTCGAATTATGCTACTATAATGAAAAGTAATAAACATTCTCCTAAAACCTTGATAATGTAACAAATAATTAAAATTTATGGAAATGCATATTGTATGAGACGAAGACCAACAACAAAGAGAACACCAACCGAGAAGAGAAGAGCACCATCAGTTCGAGTTCACCAAACCCAGAGAAAGCAGTTAAACAACAACCCAAACTTGGAATGATGAGGAGTAGGCTAATTTTTATTTCTATTAGTTATGTTAAATGTTTTGTATTTGGTTCTAAGTTCTACAAGTATTAACGTCGTAGTATATCAGAAGTCGTTTTAATTTTTTTGTTTTTTCCTATAAGGAATTGGAACTACTTAAACTGGATCGTATGTAATAGACCGAAATAACACCTCTGTACTATTTTTTTGATGGCATTGCACATGAACTCGGCACCTTTTTTGTATTAATATAAATTAACCGTTCATGTTATTAAAAAATAGTATTAGTTTTAGTGATAAATTGGTAAATCTAATTTGTAATTATATTTATTTTTATTATAAATAATTAATATTATACTAGTAATTGTTGCACTGAGTGAAACCAGGTGCTTATGGGGAGATGTTGTAACTTGTTGCAACTAGTGAAATGAGGTGCTCTATAGCCCAGTATGGGGGAGATGTTGTAAAGTATGTGATGTAACATTTGTTACTAACAAAATAATTAAAAAAATTCATGTCGACTCATAAAATAAAAAGTTATGGAAAGTATTTAAAAAAAATCCAAGTAATTAAAGAATAGATGTTTGTTTATAAAATAAAAGCTTAAAACTTAAACCCGGAGAGATCAAATTTCTTGAGTTTAAATTTAAAAAAGAAATATAGAAATTGGATCCCTCTCGGTGCTTGATAGATACGTGTTTAAGATGAATCTATGCTAGTCTTCAAAACAATTATAGTTTATATACATGTTTTAGTTTGGTTTCTAGTCGCAAAATTCTCAAATGATTATAGTGTCATGGGTGAAGGAATATGACTTAAATGTGTTATAAAAATAGGTTCATCATACATATGGATCTTTGGATGACATTGAGTTGATAGTTAAAATCCAATTAAGAGACTCATAGAGAGGTCTAGGTCCATTAGGTGGTTGAATAGTCACTAAAGTTAACTAACATGGTCTAATGGTATGTGGTTCACGGTGTAAATAAAGATATATAAGAATTCATAAGAAAATCAAATTTTAATGTCCTATTCATCCTAAGGGAGTTATACGTTTAGAAACATATAAATATCCTATGGATTAGTCTACCAAGCATGGTGATACATAACCATAAAAATTGTTATTATATATTATCCACTTATATTTGATGTACGCACACTTCTTCTTTACTGTGAAATGGTGATTTTAGACCTCACCTCATCTTATATTTCATAACTCTTTACATTTTTTTATTTGGTGGTTCTCCAACATGGTGTCAAATTCATTGATTTGAGACTACTTTTATGGAAGGTGTCACTTGCACATACTCCTATTGAGTTTGATCTTTAGGGTTTTGACTTGAAGACTATATCAAGGTTTATATTTTCATCGTGATTATTGGTTATAATAAATAAATTGTGGTTCTAGATGGCCATAATTAGCCATAATTATATTATATAAGAAGAAGGCATGGAAACTCTATTAAAGATTAAATCACTTCTATAATTTACAAAGAGTTTAGTTTCATAGCATATGGATGATCAAAATAAGTTCCTCTAGGAAGAGGGATGAGGATGTAGGAGTTATAATGGGCTAGATCTCAAAAGAAATTTGTTTTCATACAAGTAGGATCCACCACCCAAATTATTGTAGATGAAGATGAAGGCTCTATTGAAAATGTCTAATGAGGGTTAGGTTATGTATATTGAAAATATATTTTCTTTGTTAACCCACTCTCCTTTGACAAATTGAAGATTATTTGGACTCTCTGAAGGTGTTAACCTTCATAGAAAGGTTGAAGATTGTTAACCTGAATGTTGAAAGGATTTTCAAAGAAATATAGTTTTGTTATAGAAATTATTTTGATAAATATAAAGGCACCCTATAATGCATTATGTTTATTCTATACTAGTTGGGCTTTAGTTGGGCTTTGAGAGAAGAAGATAGTAAGGATTATTCCTTTTATTATTTATGTGGTTTGGGAAAAAAAAAATTCTTAACAAAAGGAAACATGAGGCTAAGCAAGGAACCCATATGTTCAATTCAAAAGTCCATACAACTATAGAGAAAGAATTCAAGAATACAATCAAGAGAATTAAAAGGTTTATGCTAATAAACTAATAATAAGAAGAATGTTGATCAAACATTGATTAAGAAAGGTAAGAAAAAAGAAGACATTTATGTACTTTGGGAAGACAAGACATGTTGAAAATATTTTCTATAATAAGACTAAATATCTTAAGGATAAGGTCAACAAGCTTGAAGGTAAAGTGCCATCTATTTAGTCATCAAATTATTGCATTTGCTTTCAGAGGCTAAGGGGAATAACTATACTTTCTTTGTTAGTACTTCTCAAGCAATATACATTTGCACTTCTAAATATGAGTGGATAGCGAACTTTACTTCTACCCAAGATATGGCTAAGAGTGTTGAACTCTCTTTTATTCATTGAGTAAATATATAGGTGATAAGACTCAAAGATCCTTATAAAAGAAACCATGAGCAAATCCAAACAAGGTAGAACAATGGAGAGAACCAAGAGAAATAGAAGAGTGCCAAGAACAAATTGCTTAATTATTCACTTGGCCAAAGGGCATTATTTTAGTTGTACATTAGGTCCACCTTAATCGAACTCTCATATGGGAAATAATAAGCTAATACGCATACAACTCAAAGAAACTAATTTAACAAAATCTTAACTAATTTCCTTGAATAACAGTCTCTTGTCAAGTGTGCGTCTTTCTAGAAGGATGAGTTATTTCTTGTGAGGTATCCATATTGAGAGGTGCACCCATATTTTTTATTAGTTCCTCTTAATTTAACTTGAAAGTATCTCCATTTTCCTCTTGAAGTAGGGAAGGATTTAGTAGGTGCATCTATCTTGCTAATGACAGTTGTGCATGACTTGAGATAAAACATATGGAAATCAATCTCAAAGTTTGGACCTAAAATAAGTGCAGGAGATAAAAAAATAACCAATGTTAAAACCAATTTAGGAGTTTTTTAAGTTTGAACTAGTGTCTTGAGGACAAAGAATATGTGAGAGTGGTCTCTAATAATAACCTCCCAATTTAGGAATGGCACTACGGAGGTGAGGAAATTGTTATAGCATATTAACCCTCATCATAGATGCTTTCTCCTTCCTAGGGACTTAGGCTATGACTCCACAAGTCTATAGGTCCAAACTTCATCCAATTTGGTATTCTAAGTCACCCCAGAGATCCTTCTAAGATCCTAAGGGCCTACACTGCTATTTTTACAGCTCCTAGAGTCTATGTTGGCTTATGAAGGTGAATTCCTTCAATTACTTCTATCATTGATCTTAGGGCCCACATTGCAAGTTAGAGTTGTGGAGTAAATCAAGGAGTTTAATCCACTCTCGAGGGACTCCATGAACCTATTTTTTTTATCTAGTATGAGATAGTACCACCCTCCTTAAGTGTTTTTAGGGATGTGCACCTCTTGCATGTTCCTTTATTCAGTTCCATGTGCCATGTGCCTTCATTCAGTTGCATGTGCCTTCTGTTAGTTGCGGTCAGTTTCTCCTAGCATGTAGGGAGCTAAGTCTAGTTAGGGTAGTCATGGATTAGTAAACTCATCTTAGAGAGCGTTGTTGGTGTCCATTTTGTCACTATTTTTTATCATTAAATCTATTCTGAGTGGCGTCATTTTCATTATTTTTGCTATGATACGTTATTCTTTCCTCCATTCAGACCACCAAACAGACCAGGTATGCATATATTCATTTATCATATGAATTTTGGTCAAATATCGTTATATTATGATTTATTAATGTTTAAATTGACATTTATAAACATGCGTGGCATTTAGTTCTTGCTCTACAGGCTGTGGCCTTTAAATGATCCTTCATTCAGACTCGTTTTCATGGCAAAGATGCTAACAAGGTTCAGCCCGTCATCCAACCCTTCGTCCAGCTCGTGGAATCATCGGCTGGCATATTCCTGGACATTAAAGACAGAAACAGACACATGGGTTCGGTTAGCTATGTGGTGGGTATGATTGATGACCCCCGATTCTAGAAGATTCACCTCCTTGCCTCCTGAGCTTGACATCACACCTCCTACCCACATCAACACTCCAACATTCTGACTTTCCTGTCCGTTTAGCCTAATATCACACATGCCTGCTCACACCGATGTTCTAGAGAAGCCTCTTCCTCCCACACTTAGTCCGCCAGCACATGCTCTGTGCACATCGATGCTCTAGAAGCCCTCTCCTCCATCCATCTAGCTCGCCAGCATACATTTTGCCCACTGTTGAAGGAAACAAACACGTGGTTGTTCGTGTTGGGTAGGGTCGACGCCATGAAAGCAGGAAGGCGACCTCTGCGTTGTCATGAGCCACTAGGCAGCCATTTGACAGTCTTAAAGACTTCCTATTATTAGAGAAGTCAACCACTAAAGGGTCGAATTTCTCTCTCCATTGTAAAATTGTATAAATAGCTATCTTTGTGACAGACACAAGTTAATCTCTAGTCTTAAGCCAGAGTCTGAGTTTCTAGATTTTTAAAACTGTTAGTCCTTTGAGCTACAAGCACTGTGTAATTTTCTCAGTTAATGAAAGTTTCAGTTCATTGATGCTCCGCTGTTAGTGACTAAGTCAATTTAATTTCCAGCTTTGATTGCTGGGAAGGGCCCCTCATCAACCAGAGGTTTTGTTTATGTTTTCTGTATTTTCTTTTCTGCAAATAGCCAGTTTATTTTCCAGTTTGTATAATTAGTTCTATTTTCCTATATATGTCATTTCTTTACTTCTCTGTAATTTATATTGTATTGCTAACTTAGTTTGTGTTTCCAGAATTGATAAATGGTCAACCAAGCATAGCATTCTGTAGTTTGTTTTCAGTTTTTCGTGATTAGATAGAGTTTAGTTAGAAGTTGTTTCAAGTTCTGTTATAGTTAAAATTAGTTCCTTTATCTTCTGTTCTATAGCTACAGGTTAATTCTCTCTCTCACCTCAGTCTTGCTTTAGCATATAATAGAAATAGTTCATCTCTTAAATAATGATTAGAATAGGTTGCTTCCTATTATCGTAGCTTCTCAACAGTCTTCTCACTAATTTCTTTGCACTGCAGGTTCATCTACATTCTCCAACTGACGTTAAGATCATTAAAACTGCCTCTTTATTAAGTTTACTTCATTTTCTTCCATCCAGACTGTCATTTGGACTGTCGTTGGGACAGTCATCCGGATCGTCATTCAAACTTTTATTCTTTCTGCACTGTTTTATGCTTATTTTGAATTCAGTTTCTCAGGTTCTTTAATTGTAATCTTTCTCTCTTCTAATTAGCATTCTTAACCATAATTAGGCTTTTTCTGTATATTCTATAAGAGTTTTAATTCAATTTTGTCATTATTCTTAGTTTCCACCTTATTTTCCTTAACTTCGTTTCAACTATCTTTCGAGTTATGTCTTTTATAATTGATTTACTAATATGTTGTTGTTTCAGAATTTATTAGTTTTATTCTTAGTATAGTTTATTACATGTTCTTAAGATTTAGTTCAGATTAGAGTTAATAATTTTACTCTCCAAGTTATCTGAATTTCGATATTTTCTTTGTTAAGCATAGGATCAGTTTCTTGTTCACTCAAATAATGAAGATGTTCATGAAATAGAATTTGGATCAGAAGTAAATATCTTTATCAAGTTTTCTACTTGCTTCCAAATTGAATCCATAAATAAACATCTTTATCACGTTTTCTACTTGCTTCTAGATTTCATTAGCTTTATATCATTTTGTTTATGGATAGAAGATAGATCATAATGTTTAAAATTAACTGTAATTGGACTCTTTGTAGTTTACATCTCTTTATTGAAATTAGGTTAGATTTACTTCCATTTTGTTTTGCTATTACATTTGAAAGTCATTACGACTCATTCACTCCAGTTCCTATCACATTTGGCTTACAAAATCAAGGAGAATGGAATTAGAATTAGATGCTTTAGTATAGTTTTGAAGTATTAACTGAATGCATAAGTAGTTATTGAATTCATTAATAGTTTGTAGTTTTGCTTTGAATTAACTTAGCTTTCTGTTTATGTAATTTACTATTAAATTAAGTCACTTCATAGATAGGTCTCTGATTTCATTTACAGTTGTTTCTAATTCCTAGATTAGAATCTGAAGAATTGATTTAGTAGTTTCCATTCTTATAAAAATAGTTTGCTCTTTAATCAGTAATTTCCATTGTTTAATCATAGAGTAGAGTAGTATGATTTGATACTATTTTGATCTGTTAGTTCATTTGTTATCTTTTTCTGAAGTTTCACTCAATTTTTCATTTTGAAAGATCTTTCGATCTTTTGTTTATTAAAACATTTCTATGGTCTGACAAACCGAAACTTAGGTGCCATTCTACCTTAGCATATACTGTGCCTCAATTCTAAGATTACCAACCCTGGTCGATAATTAAATATTTAGGTGTTTTCTTTAAGACATCTCACACACCTCAACATTTTGGCGTCGTTTCCAGGGAGTTGTAGATAGATAGGTGGAATTCAGTTGTAGATAGATAGGTAGAATTCAGACAGAGATAAATAGGACCTTCTCTTAAAAACTTAAGGATAGATTTGAATTCTCTTCTTTTGAAATAGGCTAGTGGTGGGTGTGCGGTAAGACGAGAGGAAAGAACCTGCACATTGTTATAACATGCATCCCCAAAACCCAACAGTAGTAGTGGTGCAGTTAGAATTTGTTTTCATTATAGTTTGTTTTTCATGAATAGGTCTAGAGACTCGCAAGGTAGATTTATTAAAACTAAAATTTTCACTAAAATTCCTACTAACCTATAAGGGGGGCGTGCCACCCCAACTACTAACTCAGCAGAAAGGTATTAGAAGACACCTAAAGGCGATAGTCATACTTGGAAAGCAAAGTAAATCCTTTCTAGAAATCAATTAGGAGAAACCATAGGGACACCAGAAAAGTCTGTTCATAAAGAAATTCCACAGGAACCTCAAGCTCATATTGAAATTGAACGTAGACAAGAGGAAACTCCAAAGGATAAAACTTCAGAACCTTCCAACCCTCCATTAGTCCAAAAACCCAAAGGCACTACTTTTTCAATAGTAGGTGGTCCAAAGTTAGTATATTTTGTTGATCCTGCACAAGTAGACGCTCTTTTTAAGAATTTTGTGAACATCGTCATCTCACAGATTGAGACAACAACTGTAGGACCTTAAAAACTGGATACCCACATAGCTAGTAATTCTCCTCCTAAAAAGAAGAATACTCTTCCTGAAACAGAACGTTGGGACATCCCATATTCACCAAGAAAGGATCCACATAGGTGTTCTCTCTTTGGCAATCGAATCTTCATGGAGGGTGAAAATGAAGATCATGTACACCAAGATGAAGGAGAAGGATAGGTTAGGACCCAAGGTACTTTTGGATTCCCTATATTAGACACTACACAAGATGTAACTATGAAAAATATCCCTCCCTCCTCACTACAAACCTTCTATGGGAAGAGTAGTGAGGATCTGGATACATTCTTCTTTGAGTTTGACATTTTCTGTAGGAGTTATAATTACCTACAAGATGGCCAAAAACTAAAACTCTTTCCTACCACATTGAAAGATTCTGCTCTTCGATGGTTTATGGGATTGGGAGCATCTAGTATTATAACTTGGGAAGACATGAAGAATGCATTCCTACGGAAATATCAAGATTACTGTAGACCTAAGGACTCTCGCAATGATATCTTTAAAATTCAACAACTTGAAGATGAGAGCCTAGAAGACTATCTCGAGAGATTTAACTATGTGTTGCATAAATCTAGATATAGTGATCTTCGGGAAGATGCAGTAAGAACACTCTTCCTCAAGGGAATCTCATAATAATTCTTAGAGAACCTTAATCTCATGGCAGCAGGAGATATTTCTCATCAGCCTTTTGCACAGATTTGTGAACTATGTAGGAATTACTTTAGGAGCAGAGCGAAAGGTGGAAGACATTATCGAGAATCGCATGCTAGGAACCTGAAAGGGGTCACATCCAGTCCTAGCGGAGTTACAAGGGTAGAGCTAGGAAACCTATTGGAAAATTTCAAAACAGACATCTTAGGAGCCATGGGTTCTCAACTAGATGCACTACAAGCTAAAAAGAGCGAAGATGAAGAATGTGCAGCAATGAGTGTTTTTTATCGTAGGTGTAGAACTAAACATCCTCAATGAGAATGTCCATTGAATAATGTTTCAGTTTGTCACCTCTGTATAGAAGAACATCCAACTGATAATTGTCCATCATTACTGGGTTGCAAGCTGTGTATAAGAGTGGAAACCTTGGTCAATCATCTAGGAGGCATTGGAAACCTAGATATCAACCATTATATCAAGATCGATCATAAATTCCACCCTATTACTATCCTTATCAACCCCCTCAACAATGGAATATTTCAGGTCGGTAGAATTGGCCTCCACAGTACCCTCAGCAGAATACCCAACAACAACAATGGACACATGGGTGGAGAGGACAAGATTATTCTCAACCACCTCCTCCTATGCCTAACTATCCTTACCCACCTAATATTCATCAACTTCTACCTGGATTTACACCTCCTTCACTACCCCCTATCCCGAACCAACCTCACCCTTTCCAGAACATGAATCCTCCAAGACCCACAATATTACCTGCACAACCGATACCGAATCCTAACAACAAACCAACCAAAGCTCTCAAAAACATTGGGTTTTTATCTCTTCCATCATATGCCATTTCGACCGCACCAATACACGACATTCAACTATGGTCTGGAAGAGTTCTCCAAGACCAGCCCAAGTCATCAGTTGTTATCCAAGAAGAAAACGAAGAAGAAAACATACCTACCGAAGTTTTGAATGATGCCATTCTTGAAGATGTGGTTATTCCTAAATCTTCAACACACAACCATCCACATAAAGAAGTAAGGGAAAAATCACCTCCATATCTAGAGCATCTAGTAATAGAAAACCTGTAACTTATCCAGAGTATGATATCATTAATGAATTGAAAAGTATTTGTATTAAGATCCCTTTATTACAAGCCATTAAGGATATCCCAATCTATAGTAAAGTAATAAAGAAACTTTGGATTAAAAGACTGGGGAGAAAGCAAAAAGACCCTCCGACGATTCATGTAATAGGAGAAATTTCAGATTGAATAGCAAACCAACCTAAAATCCCAAAGTATTCAAACCCAGGGAACCCTGTGGTCACTGTTATCATCAATAACACCACCATAGGAAACACACTTATTGATCTAGGAGCTGCTATCAACCTGATGACTACCACAGCTTTAGAAACTCTCAATTTAGGACACTTCCTTCGCCTTACCCCAATGATGCTAGAATTAATAGATCGCACTATGGTTCAACCTACCAGGATCATAGATGACATCACTGTATCAGTAGCTCAATGGGAATATCCTGTGGACTTCATGGTCATAGATTCAAAAGACCCTTCCAAAGGTCACCCCATTATTTTAGGAAGACATTGGTTGGCTACTTCCAATGCATTCATAGGATGTAGGGATGGAGAGATGATTATCTCTGATGGGTTATCTAAAAGAAAATTAGCTTTATACCCACCAGCTCAGCCAGTAACTGAAAAATTGTTTTGGTTAGATTGTCCTTTTGGAGATTAGAACTTCGAAGAAATTTCCCTTGTTAGTGATTTCTCTCGGGCACTTCAAGAGAAAAATACCGAGAATGTGTTGAAACAATTTATCTCTTCCACAAAATGTGTAGACTTTCCTCAGTCTTTCTCCCAACTTGACCAAATATTTTGAGATGAATTCCAAGAAAACATGAGCCTCTCAACATTTACGAGTACACCTTGTGTCTTCGCAATCGAAGAACGCCTAGGACCCTATACCATACCTTGTGAGGTTAGTACCGACAAAATTATACATATAAATGCAGGTTTAGATGAGAGTCAGCAAAAACAATTACTAAAAGTTCTCAAGAGTCAAACTGGAGCATTTGCATGGGAATATACCGATATGAAAGGTATACACACAGATACCTATATCCACCATATTTACACAGACTCGAACATACCTCCTGTTAGGAATCCCCATAGGAGAATGAATCCATCCCTAAAGGATAGAGTAAAGGATGAATTACAAAAACTCCTTAGCGCCGGTTTCATTTACCCAATTTCCAACAGTAAATGGGTGTCTCCTCTGGTGGTAGTTCCAAAGAAAGTCACAGGGAAATGACGTATCTGTGTTGACTTTGGAGAACTAAACAAGGCCACTCTTAAGGTCTACATCCCATTTCCTTTCATCAATCAGGTGTTAGATACCTTATGAGGGAAACAATATTTTTCATTCCTTGATGGGTATAGTGGATACAATCAAATACTAATAGCACCCGAGGATTAAGACAAGACAACCTTTACTTGTTCTTGGGGGACATATGCCTATCGATTGTTACAATTTGGCCTATGTAATGCACCTGCTACTTTCCAGCATACAGTATTAGTAATGTTTGCTGACCTTATACATGACTGTGTAGAAGTTTATATGAATGATTTTACAGTTTATGGTAATACCTTCCAAGAAGCCCTTGATAATCTCGAAACAATTTTTATTCAGTCCCAAGAAACGAACTTAGGTCTTAGTCATGAAAAATGTAAAATGTTACTAACTGAAGGCATAGTTCTGGGACATCATGTCTCCCTTCAAGGTATCAAGGTGGATCCTACCAAGATAGATATAATTGTTAATGTTCCCCCTCCAAAAAATCCAAAGGAAGTAGGAATTTTTCTTGGCCATGCAGGCTATTATAGACGTTTTATTGAAAATTTCACTACAATAGCCACACCTATGTTCAAACTACTCATGAAAGACACAAAATTCCAATGGACTGAACCATGTCAACATGCCTTCGAAACTCTGAAGGAAAAGCTATTAGTGGAACCAATACTCAGGGGCCCAAATTGGTCCCTTCCTTTCCATATATCCACTTATGCCTCCGACATAGCTATAGGGGTAGTCTTAGGTCAAAAAGAGGGACATACATCACATGCCATTTACTTTGCTAGTAAAAATCTGACTCCTGCATAATCGAAATATACTATTACTGAAAAAGAGTTTCTAGCAGTAGTCTATGCCATCAACAAGTTTCATCCTTATATCACAGGATATGAGATTTTTATACACACTAACCACTCAGCCATCAATTTTTTAATGAATAAACCTATCACCAATGGCAAAGTAACTCGGTGGATTCTTTTGTTACAAGAATCTAACAACACCATTGTTGATCGTCTCAGTCGAGAAAATGTGCTAGCTGATTTTCTCTCTCGAATTCAAACTGACGATAATGCTAGTCCTGTCGATGATAGCTTCCCAGATGAACATTTGTTCGCTGTGTCTGTTCAAATCCCATGGTTTGTAGACATATCCAATTATTTAGCAACTAGAAAGCTACCAAACCATCTCTCCCCACCCAAGAAATGTAGGATCATAGTTCATAGCTCTAATTATTCTTGGGTAGATAATGATCTCTTTCGTATTGGCCCTGATTTTATTATTAGATGATGTGTACGGGAGGATGAGATGGCAGAGATCCTTCATGCATGTCATGGTGGACCTTATGGTAGCCATTTTTATGATAAGAGAACAACATACAAAGTGTTGCACTCTAGGTATTATTGGCCAAGCATTTTCAAAGATGCTGCCAAGTATGTCAAGGGGTGTGACAGTTGCCAAAGAATGGGTATACCTGTGCCATTCGATGAAATTCCTTTACAACCCCAATTTATGATTGAGCCTTTCGAAAAATGGGCTCTAAATTTCATTGGGCCAATTTCCCCTATGTCTAGTAAGAAGAAGTACATTCTAGTATATACAGATTATGTCACCAAGTGGGTAGAAGCCAAAGCTTTATTTCGAGCCAAAGAGAAATCTGTGGTAGAATTCATATATGAAGAAATCTTTACTCGATTTGGTGTACCTAGGGAAATTGTAACCGATCAAGGATCTTAGTTTACCTCCAAATTAATGAAAGATCTTACTAACAAATATGGTATTAGACATTGTAAATCTTCACCATATCACCTGCAATCCAATGGTCAGGTAGAATCCACTAACAAAGTATTATAAGTAATCCTAACTAAGACTATTCAGTTACACCACAAGGACTGGGCAGATAGGCTCCTAGAAGCCTTATGGGCTTACAAAATAACATGGAGGAACACCACCGGCCACACACCTTATGAACTCGTTTATGGTAAATAAGTTCTTCTACCTATTGAATTTCAAGTCAAAACCTTTTGTATGGCTGCAGAATTAGGGATGAATCTAGAAGGAGCACAAAGACAACGAATCCGGCAAATAAATGAATTAGACAAGATTAGGCAAGATGCCATTCAATGGACAATCTTAATACAAAACCAGCACAAAAAGGGACATGATAGATACATTAAACAAAAACAATTCAAAGTTGGAGATTGGGCATTACTTTTCGATTCAAGGTACAAAAACTTTAAAGGTAAATTAACTACTCGTTGGATGGGTCCATATAAAATTGTTACAGCTTTTGATAATGGATCCATTAAAATTAAGACAATTGATGATTTGAAAATTTCTTTTGTTGTAAATGGACATAGACTTCGACTTTATCATCAAACAATATCTAAACAATATTTTTTGCAGAATGCCTTACAGGAAGAGGAAATGGAGCTGGTAGAAGAGGAAGTCATTCCTCCTTCTGCTAGTTCTTGAAAAATTGTGGGTTATCTTCTTTTGTATATATGTAAATATTTTTTTATTTTTCAATAATAAAGAGTCATTTCTAACAACTGATTGCATTCTTTATAGGAAATTCATTTTTTTTATCAGCTTATGAAATTTTGTAAATTAAAACAGGAAGACTCTTTTCCCTTTTTCTAAACTTCATACATATGTTTGTGTTTTGAATAAAATTGAATCATCTAACAAATGGTTTTGCAACTTAATTACAAGAACCCTATCTTTATGATCAGTTCATGCAATATTATCTGAAAAGGGAAGTGCTCTAAAAGAAATACTTATAGTTCTCCTTCTCTTTCGATTATTGTTGAAAATTGAAAATTTATAATGAAAACTAAAGCATTCTTGATATCATTTTTAACCACTTTCTTTTATGATTTTGTATATGATAGTTGATTCAGACATCTACATTTCTGATTTATCATTAGAACAGTTGCTTAAGATCCACTTTAATTACTATGATCTTCAAGAAGCTCTATCTTACACCTGTGGATTACTAGCTCATCCTAGACTCATTATCAAAACTTGTCTCTTAAGCACTTTTTAAAGGTAGCCCAAAAGTGAGTGATATTTTCTATTTTGTAGGGAACATTACTGACATTTTATGAAGAAGATAGACTGGTAGGTCAAAGAATAGCTTTAGGTTATTATCTTTTGACATGATCTATAATTTGGACCATTATAAATAAAGTTACTCATAAGGTTCGTGCTAAAATTTGAATTATGCATTTAACAGGCTTAGCACACTCTAGTGCCAACCAACTTCCTACTAAAAATATCATTATATGAAGCAAACCCGCCGAGGTACTGAACAGGCTCGCTAGAAGCGGGTCCATGCTAAGTAAAATATTAAACAAGGAAGCTGGATAAATGCAAGTAAACCCATCGGGGTACTGAACAGGCTCGTTGGTAGCGGGGCTATGCTTGCATGGTACCAAGATAAACCCGCCAGGGTACTGAATAGGCCTATTGGTAGTGGGGCAATATCGGGTAAAAGAGGTTTGGTTAATGCTTTTCGATTCACATGGCTCATAAAAAACTTGAGTATACAAACACAAGTTTAGGCCAATTATTTATACTGTCATTAGAGAATGGATGTAAGTTGGACTTGGACCCTGTCATCTAATTCAAACAATACCTAGGATATTATTATCCTAGAAATGGGACCCATAACTATAGTTAATCTCGCAAACTCTACGGTGAACCTTATCTGTATTCTTTGGATGACAAGAAATCTTTACAATGAGTCATGGATGACTAGTTTTCCTATGGCATTTCACATCAATTGTATTATCATTCTTCATATGGCCTTCTTAAGCACTGTTGTATTATTTTTTACAAATGTACATATATGAATCATCTACATATATTAGTTAATATTTCATTTTATTATGAGAATTATCACAGCGTTTTTAGAAAAAAAATTGCCTGAACCATGTATCGAAAATATTTCGAATGTTAATTTTTCTTTGATGGCTTGAGGACACGCCATATTCTTTGGTTTGGGGGAGGATCATAACTGTTTTTACTTTCTGAATATTTATATTTATTTATCTCTGATGAAATGTATTTTAAGGAATAATGCGAAATAGTAGAAGAAGGATTGTCCTAATCAATGACAAATAAAGAGGAACGCAACTGAAAGACCCAGAAAAGCAAAGTTTACAACATCTTTTGTGCACTAACAGTTTTACAAATTCCCTGCAAAATTAGCTTCAGTCAACATTAGCAAGCAAATCTTGTACATACAAAAGTCTGTATGAAGGGTTGAATGATGGATCGAATGTCGATCCGAATGAGGTGATGAACGAGGAAAATGTATAACGATTTGAATGAAGTGCCGAATGAAACCATAGCTTATAATGGCTTTATTAAACATGCCAAGGTGGCCAAATTTGAATATCTGATAAATCTAATTGTCTAATTATGTCAGGAATCAATCAAATGTCCATTTCGCACGTGGTCTCATTCCCTTATCTATCTCGCCTCCATTAAATGAATGGATTATGCGTCATTTCGAATCATTGCACGACCTCCATATGGTTTTAATTGTCCTATCATACGACTTGTCATCATATTAATCGAGTTATCATGATCTCCCATGTATCATATACGTTTATAATTTCATTTCGAGAATTATATTCAACCTGTCCAAAGCTCGGATTTGGACATGGCTAAAAAATATCATGGCCACATGTATTCTTTGACCCAAGCATTTCTATGTTGGCGCTTGATTCAAGATCTTTGAATGACAGGTGTGATTTCTCAAGCATGCATCTGGTTCATCGTTCAATCATTCAAATGGACTTCAATTTAAACTGATGGCTGCATGAATTTCACTCCATTCCATTCGTTGTCCAGCTTTTCTATTGAGCTGTGTCCTCTGCAATTTCTTGCACCTCTTGTATCTATCTGCATCCCCCATCCTCTTTCAACGATGCCAATCCACCACGAACCTAGAAGTTACAAGGATTTACTTTGCATCCTCGAGTTCAAAGAATGTCGTGAGGTATTTCTTTGAGCTAGGTGGGGTCTATTTCTCTGTTGTTTCCAAGGCTATGACCACGAAATTTCACTGTTGTTCGCTAAAGGATTCGATGGCAAGACGTTCAAGGTTGGCCATCTCACTTCTTCTGTGATGGATGAATCTATCGCATTAGCCACAAAGCTCCCTAGGGAAGGAGCCCATTGGCATAAACATCTCCTCCTTCCACGGAAGGCTCACGAGTTTGCTTTGAAGGCCGAATATCAACATGTTGTTGGAACAAAAGGATTCCACTGGGAGTGGGTTAAGCCGGAATACTTAGATCCCTTGACTGTCATCATCCATCTGATCACTTGTGAGGGTAAGTTTACTGCTTTTAAAGTCTGCCATTTTAGATTGCTAGCACATTTTGTTAACAATGAGACCCTCAATTTCCCATTCTACTTCCTGAAAATTTTAGAGAAAATGTCAAGTCAGGGTAGGAAGAATATTGTTAATCCTTCTAGTAGCTTGTACCATCGCTGTCTTATTAAAATCTTGATCATTCACCAGCTGGAAAAGAAAGGGAAAACTTGGGATCGTTTTGTTTTTGAAATACTAAACCCTCATTTGATTGAGAAGCCTCTTGCCAAATCCTGTGCTTCTAGAAAACACCATTGTTTCCAAGCTTGTATTAGTGAGCCTACCCAAGCCTCTACACAAATAGAACAAGACACCAAGTGTGTGCAGTTTGATGAGAATCCCTAAAGAGATGTACACCTTGTCCATTCATCGCCTTCTCCTGAGCTTACCCTTGGTGATCCTACTTCAGAACCTCCACTTTTTTCAGTACCCACTAAATCCACATGAACAAACTGTGATCAGTCCGTCGTCCAGTTTGTCATTCAGATTTTCGTTCAGCCATCATATTCAGACAACCAATTAGATGAGCATACTTTTGAAACACCTCTCCTCACATTGGCCAATGTATCTTCTCAATTGTCTGAAGCCCCTGCTGTTGAAAGTTCTCCTGCACACACCAAAGATAGAGTTCTTGAAGAACATACGGTTGATCTTGAGACATATTCAAGAAAGTTGAGTCCTCAAAAGGACCTAGAACATTGCATAGAACAACCCATTCTAAACTAGTAGGAAGTGGATAGATTAACTCAAGTAATAGCATGGTTGATAGACCAGAATCAAAATTATGTGGAAACAATCTCTGAGCTTGAAGAAGAAAACAAGGCACTACACACATAGGTAAGAAGCATTGAATGCTTGGTCAATGCCCGAGCAGCATCCCATTCTACTCTACGGATGAAGTATGACACCTTGAAGGACCAGTTTAGGAAGCTCCATAAAATTAAAGCTAAAACCACTTCCTCTTCCAAGTCGAAGGCAGCTGCTGCCGCAGCTCAACCTTCTTCCTGAACTTTTCTGTTTTGCTTAGTGGGACCTAGCATATCTCCGGTTTGGGGTAATTTTGGTCTCCATTTTGTCACTATTTTTTTATCATTAAATCTATTCTGGGTGGCGTCATTTTCATTATTTTTGCTATGATAAGTTATTATTTTCGCCATTCAGACCACCAAACAGACCAGGTGTGCATATATTCATTTATCATATGCATTTTGGTCAAATCTCGTTATATTATGATTTATTAATGTTTAAAGTGACATTTCTAGACATGCGTGGCATTTAGTTCTTGCTCTACAGGCTACAGTCTTCAAACGAACCTTCATTCAGACTCGTTTTCATGCCAAATATGCCAGCAGCATTCATCCCATCATCCAGCCCTTCGTCCAGTCCACGAAATCATCGGTTGGCATATTCCTGGCCATTAAAGACAAAAACAGACACATGGGTTCAGTTAGCTACATGGTGGGTATGATTGATGACCCCCGGTTCTAGAAGATTCGCCTCCTTTCCTCCTGAGCTCGACATCACACCTCCTACCCACGTCAACACTCCAGCGTTCTAACTTTGCTATTCGTTCAGCCTGATATCATGCACGCCTACTCACACCTATGTTCTAGAGAAGCCTCATCCGCCCACACTGAGTCAGCCAACACACGCTCTATCCATGTCGACGCTCCAACAGCCCTCTCCTCCATCCATCCAGCTCACCAGCATACATTCTGCCCACGGTTGAAGGAAACAAACACACAGCTATTCGCATTGGGTAGGGTCGACACCGTGAAAGTAGGCAGGCGATCTTTGCGTTGTCATGAGCCACCAGGTAGCTGTTTTACAGTCTTAAAGACTGCCTATTATTAGAGCAGTCGACCACTAAAGGGTCGAATTGCTCTCTCCATTGTAAAATTGTATAAATAGCTCTCTTTGTGACAGAGACGAGTTAATCTCTATTCTTAAGCCATAGTCTGAGTCTCTCTATTTTTAAAGCTGTTAGTCCTTTGAGCTACAAGCATTGTGTAATTTTCTCAGTTAATGGAAGTTTCAGTTCGTTGATGCTCCACTATTAGTGACTAAGTCGATTTAATTTCCATCTCTGATTGCTGGGAAGGGCCCCTCATCAACAGGAGGTTTTGTTTATGTTTTCTGTATTTTCTTTTCTGCAAATAGCTAGTTTAATTTCCAGTTTGTATAATTAGTTCTATTTTCCTGTATATGTCATTTATTAACTTCTCTATAATTTATATTGTACTGCTAACTTAGTTTGTGTTTCCAGAGTTGATAAATGGTCGACCAAGCATAGTGTTCTGTAGTTTGTTTTCAATTTTTCGTGATTAGATAGAGTTTAGTTAGAAGTTGTTTCAAGTTCTGTTATAGTTAAAATTAGTTCATTTAGCTTTTGTTCTGTAGCTGTAGTTTAATTTTCTCTCTCACCTCAGTCTTGCTTTAGCATATAATAGAAATAGTCCATCTCTTAAATAATGATTAGAATAGGTTGCTTCCTATTAGCGTAGATTCTCAACAGTCTTCTCACTAATTTCTTTGCATTGTAGGTTCATCTTCTTTCTCCAGCTGACGTTAAGATAATCAAAACTACCTCTTTCTTAAGTTTAATTCATTTTCTTCCATCCGGACTGTCATTCGATTTGTCATTCAGAAAGTCATCCGGATCGTCATTCGGACTTTTATTCTTTCTGCATTGTTTTATGCTTATTTTGAATTCAGTTTCTTAGTTTCTTTAATTGTAATCTTTCTCTTCTAATTAGCATTCTTAACCATAATTAGGCTTTTGCTTTATATTCTATAAGAGTTTTAATTCAGTTTTGTCATTATTCTTAGTTTCCACCTTATTTTCCTTAACTTCGTTTCAACTATCTTTTGAGTTATGTCTTCTATAATTGATTTACTAATATGTTGTTGTTTCATAATTTATCAGTTTTATTCTTAGTATAGTTTATTACATGTTCTTAAGATTTAGTTCAAATTAGTGTTAATAATTTTATTCTCCAAGTTATCTAAATTTCAATAGTTTCTTTCTTAAGCATAGGATCAGTTTCTCATTCGCTCAAATAATGAAGATGTTCATGAAATAGAATTTGGATCAGAAGTAAATATCTTTATCAAGTTTTCTACTTGCTTCTATATAACATATCTTTATCAAGTTTTCTACTTGCTTCCAAATTGAATCCAGAAATAAACATCTTTATCAAGTTTTCTACTTGCTTCTAGATTTGATTAGCTTTATATCATTTTGTTTATGGATAGAAGATAGATCATAATGTTTAAAGCTAACCGTAATTGGACTCTTTGTAGTTTACATATCTTTATTGAAACCAGGTTAGATTTACTTCCATTTTGTTTTGCTGTTGCATTTGAAAGTCATTACGACTCATTCACTCCAGTTCCTATCACATTTGACATACAACATCAAGGAGAATGGAATTAGAATTAGATGCTTTAGTATAGTTTTAAAGTATTAACTGAATGCAGAAGTAGTTATTGAATTCATTAATAGTTTGTAGTTATGCTTTGAATTAACTTAGCTTTCTGTTTATGTAATTTACTATTAAATTAAGTCACTTCATAGATAGGTATCTAATTTCATTTACAGTTGTTTCTAATTCCTAGATTAGAATCTAAAGAATTGATTTAGTAGTTTCCATTCTTATAAAAATATTTTGTTCTTTAATCAGTAATTTCCATTGTTTAATCATCGAGTAGTGTAGAGTAGTATGATTTGATACTATTCTGATCTGTTTGTTCATTTGTTGTCTTTTTCTGAAGTTTGAATCATTTTTTCATTTTGAAAGATATTTCAATCTTTTCTTTATTAAAACATTTCTAAGGTCTGACAAACCAAAACTTAGGTGCCATTCTACCTTAGCATATATTGTGCCTCAACTCTAAGATTACCAACCCTGGTCGATAATTAAATATTTAGGTGTTTTCTTTAAGACAACTCACACACCTCAACAAGCAGCATGGATATTATGGATCTAGTTAATACTAAGTATCATCCACTACATTGCATGAGCAATTCGAGTTTCCCCGATGACCTATTCAAAATCCCTTGCCTATTTATATTTTCTGCTTTATTCATTGAATCATAATGTAATACAACATTCTCCCTTGTTACTGACTTCTATATTTCGTGTAATTATTAATGTTTAGCATATTTATTGCTTGAATTTTTAGATTCCTGATCTATTTCATGATATCACTATGTTTCTTACTATCTAGATCTATAGGCCCAAATTCTACATTGTATTAGAGAAATAGGGGTGCTAAATAGTTTGTATACTAGTTTTTTTTTCAGGGATCAAGACATATTGCAGGTTGAAGAAGGCCTCGAAATATTTCAAACATATTTCCTAAGAGGAAATATTCACATCCATTGAGCCTTGCACAAACCCTACCACAATGGGAGATTCACTGGTTCTGATCCACCACGCAGCTAGGGAAGACCCTTTTATAGGCCCAAAAGAAGAGGCGATCAACAATTGTTTACAATCCATTGGAGAACTTGTCCCAAATCAGGTTCTCACTCAAGAAGACCTCCAGAATGTCTCTTCATACTAAGGATCTATGAGAGATCATGTTTGAAATTAGGTTCTCATTGAAGAAGACTTTCATAATGTCTCTTCATACTCTGGATCTACAACTTTTGCTCGTACAATTCACCAAGTTCTGCACAAAATAGTCAAGGAGTTTCCTCCATTTGAAGAAAGGAGTGGTTAAAAACCATCATTCAAATACTTTGAAGTGTTTGGGTATCATGAATGGGATACATGCATTTCACGAGAAGGAGGAGTTCACAAAAGTTTGCAAGGATTTACAAAAATCCCTTCATCAAGAAGTAGTTCACCAAGTTATAAGATTCCTTGAAATCTAAAGCCTCCTTCTGAGTAGGATCTTTAGCCTTATCTTATCATTTACATTATATTTTATTGGGGGGGTTCCATGTGGTTTTTACCTCTTACTCAATTTTCAGAGAATCTTTTGCACATGGGAACCTAACATGGTTGCAAATGGTCAAGACCCATTTCTTTTGCATTTATTTCACTTAGTTCAGATTATGGGGGAATGTTAAACCATAATAACCCTCACCATAGCTTCATTCTTCTACATATGGATTTAGGCTATGACTTCAGGAGTATATAGGTCCAAATTTCATCCAATTTGACTTATTCAGACACCTTGAAGCTCATTTTAAGCTCCTAAGGGCCTACACTGCTATTTTTGGAGACATGGAGTCTATTTTGGCATATGACGGAGAATTCCTGTCATTAGGGCTTATTTTCCTTTATTTTAGGGTCCCACATTGAAGTTAGAGTTTTGGAGTGAATATGAGGAGTTTACTCCACTATTCAGGGGTTTCATGCACCTGTTCTTTAGCTATTATGAGATAGTAGCACCCTCCTTTAGTGTTTTTATGGATGTGCACCTCATCCATGTGCCTTCAATCAGTTGCATGTGGCTTTTTTTATTTATAGCTAGTTTCTCCTAGCATGTAGGGAGCTAATTCCACTTAGGGTATTCATGGGTTAGTTAACCCTTCTTAGAGAGTGTGCATGACTATTATGGCTCTAGTTAATCCTAATTATTATCTCATGCATTTCATGAGAAATTTGAATTTCCTCCATGACCTATTTAAATTGCTTTTCCTTTTTATACTTTATACTTCATTCATTGAAGCTTAATGTAATACAACATTCTCTCTTGTTATTGACTTCTCTCTTTTGTGTAATGATTAATGTTTCCCACATTTATTGCATGGATTTTTTAGATTGATGATCTATTTCATAGCATTGCTATGTTGCTTAGTATCTAGATCTATATCCTCAAATTCTATAGAAATTATGTGTAAATATCTTGAAATTTTATGATGGTGTCTATTGCTAGAGCTAGAACTACCACTATGGAAAAGTTGATGTAGATATGATGTATGAAAGACGGTAGGAAAAATGTGAGGAGTTCTACAACTATGGAGGAATATGAGTTGAAGGCATTGATAATGATAGCCAATCATTATACTATGAAGATAAGGGAATTACTATTTTGTTGTGTTCCTTATAATAGAATAGATGAGGATTTACAATGTGAATATGAGTTGAACATCCTAATATAGTGGTTAGAGGTGTTGGGACTAGTGTTTGACTACATAGGTAGTCCATAGTCATGGAGAATAGTAGCAGTATAGAGACATTGGTATCTTGATAATGAGGGGAAGAAAAGGTGTTGTGCAATAATTTTCTAATTTAGGTAAAGGTATAGGATGGTGGAGAGGGTTTGTCGATGAAACAAGGATGATGAGGATGAGAAATATTACGTGAATAAACATTAGAAAAGCTAACTGTGATAGAGGGATAGTTTCTATGTCAATTGAGGAGGGCATAGAGTGGTGTGGCAGAGGATGTGGGGAAGACATGAGATAGTATTTTTTATACAGTTGGGTGAAGGATGTAGGGAGAAATTTAGGGGGGTAGAGTAGGGAGAGAATGTGGGATGAGAAATAATGGCAGTATGGGTTTGTGTACATTTGTGAGGTGGAATATAGAGTTGTGGGGAAGAGAAACAATGTGGTGGAGGTGTAATTCAAGATAACATATATTCCATGGGGAGGGATGGGGTTTTTTAGAGGATAAAATATGACTTATTGTTGAGATGTGGTGGGAGTAGGGTTAGGGAAGTGTTGTCACTACAACAATTCCCCTACATTTTCGATAAAAATGAAGGGTCCCCCACTTGAATCTTCAAAATCAATAATTTCCCTTCTTTAGATTAACAGATATTGGTTCAATGCTTTTTCATTTTATGAATCGTTATATATATTTTTTTACCTCATCTTTGGGGTGATTTGCTTGACAGTCACTATCCATTTGGTTAGTTCATTGTTTTATTTTCCATGTCGATTTTACCATATTAGGGTTACATTTTTATTCATCTTTGTAGAATGTTCAAGATTTGTCTTGTTTATGCCTTTCAATCTAATCAGATCTTATTCTCATTTTTGCTTAATGATATATTTCCTCAAATATACAACATTGAGATGAGCATTGCAGGAAAATTTGCTTGTTTAACTTTGTTTCCCGACATTTCAAATCTATAAATTTTGGACCTTGGAAGTTGGCGAATTACATTTACTTAACGAATTATCTCTCGGCATCCCATCCCCAATGTTTTCTGCAGTCGGGGGAGCTAGTTGTCACGCTCAATATTCAATCCCAACTCCCAACTACCAATTTTCCCTATTCATGCTAAATTGCGGAAGTTAGAAGTCGGCACAAAATTCGTTTATGTTTTGATTAGCTTTCAAACTTGCTGACTCCCGACTTTTCCAAATACTTTTGATCCCAACTTTGAAAAGTGACGACTTATTGATCCTGAGTTTCTCATGGCCGATATTGCAAACCTAAATACTTTTTGTGATTTTTCTAATTGGTATTTTGAGTCCACATTTTTCACATTACATTATCTATATGAGTATTGTTTGACTCTATGCTATGATATATCGAGACATGATTTTTATAGAGATTTCATCCATACACATGATGTTTTGATGATCAATTAGTTGCATCATTTAGATGATCCTTCTTCCGCATCTTTGGCATCATTTGTATTTCTTTGTTGATCTCTGGCTTGTATTTTATTTTTGGATTTGATTGAGTTGGTCCCTTGCTGTTGGTGGGCTACCATGTTATTCTTCACATTCCACATCTAGATTCAGTCTTCATTGCATAAACTGATTATTCGAGATGATGTCTAGTTGTTACCTTTGTTTCGGGATTCTAATTGATCATTTGATCGCACCCCTCATGAGTCTGGATATTGCATTGATCTGATATTGGGGTCTTATTTCTACATTTGCATATCTAGAATCATGACACTTTGTAAATAATCTTTTTTTTTAGTTTGTTTGTTTAGGCTAGTTTAATATTTTGGATGTTTAATTTAAGATTACTAAAATTCGTTTTAATATTTATGATCATGCTTTGGTTTTGATTAAATTAATTTGTGAATTCGAAAAATACATTTTTATTAAATCTATAGTTTAAACTCACACAATTTAATTTAATGAAATCAATATTTTTAACAAAAAAAACACATATGTTTTATCTTATTTAATCCCTTTGATTTTAATATGATTTTGAATGTCCATGATTTGTTGGAATCATTGAGATTAATATTCAATATTTAAGAATGTGGAACATAAAAGCGTTTGATTATGGATGACATTTTCTTTTAACAAGCTTGAATTGAAATATCTTTGACTCTCTTTTGCAAATTAAAAATGTTTTATTTATTATTGTGCAAAAAGAAATTCTATTTTTGGTTTTCTTTCCTAGAAAATGATTATGTTGGAAATCTACTTTTGGGACTTATTAAGTCTCCTATATTATTTAGAGATTATTTTCCTTGATTTTTCATTTTTTTTTAATTTTGATTTGTTTTTCTTTAATTAATTTTGGTTGTTATTCTTTTGGCAAAATAATTAGTGGGGGTCCCCGTTGTCTATTTCTCTTCTATGTTTTTCTATAAACTACTATATGTGGCAACTGCAATATAAAATTTTAAAAATTATTTTTCCCATTGCATGCGGGATAATTATTTTAACATGCAAATCAATGGTCACAATTCTCCCAACAATGAAATCAACCACTGCTAAGTCTCAACTTCCAGGAGCAATATCTTGAGTTTTAGAAGTCCAAATCGATCTCAGGATGGCTCGTTGGAAAGTTGGGAGGATGATGAATGATTTGGGAACATTCCTTTTCCAAATGGATATATTAACCACCCTGAAAATATGATTGAAATATCAATTTCATATTTGACTTAGATTTTCCTATTTTGGTTATGATTTGATTTGAAAATGGATTTTTATGGATTGGATTTGTTTCATTAGATTTAGAGTGTTGTTTATTGTTTCTAATTTAATTTTTTGAATTTTACAAGTGTGGATTCAAATTTAAAGAGATCAATTAACATCCTGGATCATGAATAATTAAAAAATGTCAAGCTAAAAGAAGTGATTTTCAGACGCGATTTATGGAGCGATGAAGATGAATCTAGAAAATACGAGAAATGGGTTTTGTGAATAATGACCCCAATTATCAAGGGGATGAGCATAATCCTTAAAAAGTACTTCATTTGGGATATTCGACTAGTTTTCTAAAATGGATTTTCCTAGATTTTTCTCATGGACAGATTTGTTAAATGAGACAACTCAACCAATTAGCTTAGGGATTGGGGGAAATTGATCTCGTCTTCTGAATGATTCATTTTGTATAAATACCTACCTTCTATGCAGAAAGAGGGGGATCTCCAGAGAAAAATATTTTCTTCTCTATGATATAAACTTGTCAAGCATTTTTATGTTGATGGTTTACTATTTGAATCTATAGATGACACTCTATGATTTGTCTGGGAGCTAGTTCATCCAATTCGTAGATATTATGTATTGTTGACACCAGTTTCATCAATAGATTGAATATTTTTTGCATTTATTAATTCTCATGTTCTTATTTAATTCTGCAATTGATTAATTGTTCTTATTTAATTCTTAATTTTGAGTTTGTTTTCCATAATGTATTGATTGTTATCATATGTTGATATTGTGTTGGCTATGTTTAGACTTCAGAATTTATAATCCATTCCATAATTACCTTTGTTTAGTTTGTGATAAGCAGGATCCTGAATGTCTTCCTGATCACTGGTTATTGCATAGCTTTTAGTTTTTCTAACTTCTTGATTGATGTTGATCTAATTTATTAGTTTGATAATCAATTGCACATTTCAAATACTAATTATTCCAATCTCTTTTTAGAACGATCAGTTTATAAAAGATCATTTTTTCTTTCATTTTGTTAATCTATCCAGACGAGCATTTTTGTCATTTATCATAGATTCACAGAATGATATGAACTGGTTACAACAAAGTTGGTTTCAATAGGATTTAATTGGCATCATAGATTAGAAGTTAGATTGCACTTAGGAATTAGTTTTAGTTCTGATCAAAAGTCTCCTCTTTGAGGAGAAACCCTTACTTAACGGCTAACGGAGACGTAAAGCCTGTTAGAGTTAGCCATACCAAACAACTTAGGGATAGGGTAATCCTTGAGTAGGGTTAACTAAAGCCTTCGATTGGGTTATCTCCTTTGCATTGACGTGTGGGTCAATCCCAGGCGTCAAGAGGAAGGAAAAAAGACAATAGTAGTATGTCAACTAATGTTCCATGATAATTGTTTAGAGAAAATACTAGTCAAAGGTGCACTAGTACAAAATGAGAAATTAGTGACTAAAAAAATGACCAAAATTCACATATAAATGAATTTCTTTTAGTCGATGACTAATAGTAGATAATATCCACTATATTATAGCTCGACTAACTTAGTCATATTTATTTTACTCATTAATAACTTTTCCTCATTTAGTCGTATATTTGGTCATTGATTTAGTCATTAATTGCCACAATTAGTGACTAAATCAATGACTAAATATACTACTAACTAAGGAAACTATTAATGACTAAAATAAATACGACTAAGTTAGTCGAGCTATAAGATAGTGGAAATTAGCTACTAATAGTCGTTTATATGCGAATTTTAGTCATTTTTTTAGTAACAAATTTATTATTTGTAGTAGTCATTTATTGTTAATTGGTCATTTATTTAGTAATTGATTGTGGTTAACTAACAATTACTTGTAGTTAAATGGTTGTTTTTGTAGTAATTGATCATTGTTAATTGTCTATTTATTTAGTCATTGATTGTTGTTAATTGGTCATTTAATTAGTCATTAATTTTTGTATATAGGGCACAGAGGAATCGAACCACCAACCTATTTCCTTTAAGGCAAGTACTCTTCCATTGAGATAGCACCCTTAAATATAAGAATCAAAGTTAATGGATTAAGAAGAAAAATCATGCGAGTTATTCAAACGCTATATAGAAAAAAATGGATAAATTTCTCCATGTTGAAATGCCACGACTCTTAAGAAAACTAAATAGTAAATACAATTGATTCTTAGTTGAACAGATATAGAGAAATAGAGAAACAAAAATACATAAACCAAGCATAGAAATACAATTCAATATTCCCTTATGGGTTTACTTTCCCATAAAATGAAATCACAAGCACAATTAAGTAATATGACATAACACTATTCAAGCATCCAAAGACCTGCTAGCAAGGAAAATATTTTAACTTGAATAATTCTAGTAGAATACATAGGGAAAAATAATGAAGTTTACCCAACCAACAATAATCAATTTTATCCAATTGATACCATTATCCCATCAATAGCATTCATGTATCAAAAATATTTTGCGTAGTTTCCATCAATCACTGTTGTTGATAGGAAAACTTGTAACCCTCAAACAAAACTAAGGGAAATGATTATTTTTGCAAAAAATAGTATAATTTAAGCCACCAATGGCAAGGTCTATGATAAAAATGATAATCCCATGATAGGAATGCAACGTCTATCTTCCTTTCACTCACCATTCACCTCATGGATGCGAAGAATTATTTATTTAATAGAAACCTACTCCACCTACTCTTTCTCAATTTTCATATTCTCAAACATAATGGAGCTATACTTGGAGTGCAAATCCTTGTCACTAACACGGGCAACAATTTTACAATACATAGATGTATCTTCTTATTTTTATTCATATATTTTTGAAATAGGTAACTAATTTACCTTCCTTTTGGCACACCCATCCGTGACTTTCTCTTAATGTAGCACACGCATTGAATGATCACCACTTCATTATTTAACATGCAGTTGTTCCTAAGCTTAGCAAATTGTAAACACTACACCTGTTGTCACCTCAACGTCAGTGCCTCTCGCTTGAGGTTGGTTCATTCCAACTCCAGGGGGTATTGCTAAATTTAACTTCAACTTGTTAGTTAATTGGACAAATTAGAGAGGGTTGCAGATAAGCAAATATTTAAATCAAACCTTATAACTAAGAGGGAAGAATTAGAGAAGACCAGTGTCTTTAATGGGATGATGGGGTCAAAGTTGGGCTAGAACGATCATTCGAAGGGAGGTGGAGAATAGGTGGGAGGCTTTCAAGATGGAAGAATCTCACCAAAAAACAGTGTGCAACTCCAATAGTTGGATTTGGGATGAAGATATCTTTGTCCTAGTCAATGTGGGGAAACCAAGGAGTTGTTTCCCACTCTATAGGTTGTGAGGAGCTTGGATAGATCATGGAAAACATGCAACATTTAGAACAAATTAGAGAAAGTAATCTTCCAATCTGCTAACTAGTCCTAACAACTTGTATGAGAAAGAAGCCAGGAATGCACTGTCCAAATACTAAACAAAAAGCAAAACAAGAAAACATGTAAATCAATGAATTAATTGTATTCAACTGTCAATATAGAATTACAATAGGTGATCTCTAGGATTCGACCCTTTACAATGAGTATTGCACATCATTTTATAGGCCATTTGACCTACGTCATTGTGCCTTTAGGTTTGAATGCATGTGTATAACAATTACTGTGGCGTGTAATTGCAACATATTGGCAGTTTTAATGTTGTTCCAATTTAATTCTTGAGATCTTAATCATCCTTCATAAGCCGGGTGTGCCTTTTCTTATATGAGTTTATCCACAAGTTTAGGCATACATCCTAGTCTTC
Source organism: Larix kaempferi (assembly GCA_027924585.1). NCBI lineage: Eukaryota > Viridiplantae > Streptophyta > Pinopsida > Pinales > Pinaceae > Larix > Larix kaempferi. Next base: position 8,139,205 of record BSBM01000010.1, on the reverse strand, counting down.
TCTCCAAAAAATTATGTAATCATCAGTTTGTTGTGGTCCAAGTGCTGGTCCATTTATATCATGCAATTGCACCCTATCTTGACCATCAATTGCTACAAATTAACTACTGTAATAAATCAATTTATGCATAAATAAAGGCATATTTCTAAGGAATTGCAATTGAACTCATTGTTTTGACTTCAAATTGTTGTCTTTTAGATGGAAACTATTGCTTGATTTTATACCCTCTTCCAGTAATGAACTAACACTTATTGACCAAGGCACACCTAATACACCTCGTTTAGATGTTTTCTGAGCATGCATATATCAAAAACTCCATGTAACTACCTTGAAGAAGAAGTTGCACGCATATGCACTTCAAGAATGCTAATTTAGAAATTGAAACTAGCACACGTGGCCACCATATATAGCAATTATAATTAATGTTTTGGTCTTGGTATAGGTAGTGCGTATGCCAACTCATCATTTAAACTGATGTCTGCATGCACATCATACCCACAAGCGGTACTTAAAGTCCATATATAAGTGGGGAAAATATATAGTTGGCTCCAATCATGGCCTCCATCTGTGCAATCAACTTCATGTTTAAACCCCAATAACTATTAGTTTGCATATTTATCTTGTTCTCATCACTTTTTTAAATGTGCCCCATTTACACAATTTCGCCACAACATTGTTTGAGGCACATGCCCACAAATTTATATGCCTGGTGCAATTTGAAATAATTCCGTATGACGTTGTTCTAACAGGTCAAACTGCTACTGTGTTTGCTGGGCCTGGATCAATCCCTTCTTTGCTATTTTGAACACATGGATTCTCTGCACCAATTGTGTTGAGGATAACAATTGTTATCCAAGATAATTACTTCTTCAACAAGAGTTTGTAGCCTTATGCATATCTCTACATGTTTGAGATGTTCTTTAACTGCAGATTCACATATGTGAGGATTCCCTATTGCATGTGTTATATTTTAAGTATGTACCATCTTTATCATAGATTACACTCCTATAAACCAATGTTCCCCCCTTCTTGAAGATCGATGGCGTAACTTCTATTTTTAACGTTGATTCAAGAATCTTGTATAAGTTGCATGCTTGTGGGTCTACTCGATGAGTAGAGGCTACATAGCTTGAAGACAACTCAGCTATCCTACTTCTATATTTATTATTTGATGGTGTGCTCCATTTTAGCTATGGTTTGTTATTTTAAATCTTGATATTTTCCTAATTTTCCTTTATATTTTCTTCAACCTCCCATGAGTCATGATGAAAATTTAGTAATAACTATCAAACTTTGTAAATAATGCTCAACATTATCCATCCTACACAGTGATTTGATAAAATCCATGGTGGTAGGGAAGTCCATTCTGAAGTATTTATCGTTTGTTTGGAGATCTTCTTGTGCTGAATTTATGGCTTGTGTTATTGCACTATAAATGGATGTTTTTTTAGAATCAATGGAGGTTCACCAGAAGCTTTTGAAATGACCCATGTTTATCTTCTTTTCATCATGCCTTGCACAACTATAAAAGAAACTTCAAAAACCGTCTTCTTTCGTCTCTGTAGTTCTAGGTTAATTATGGGAATTGATTCCCCAGGTAGCAGGGAACTTCTAATAACACACAAAATCAAAGAATAACACATTTCTCCTACATTTAAATAGAAACTTTAAAAGTTAAAATAGCTTATCTGAAAATTTCTCCAAGATACTCAACTGGGCAGGTCCATGTACCACCCAACCATAAGTGTTATGTAGGAAACCTTTAATTTTTCTACCTCAGAAGCCACCCGCACACTATTCCATGATACCACTAGGGATTTACAGATACTTTAGCAGTTACATTCTATAGACCTAGGATTTTATAGTGTATTTCTCCAGCCAGTATTTACTCACAATACCTTCCCACCTAACACCTCAAGGTGCTCTTCAAGGTGCGCATAGAGAGACTTCCACTTTGTCCTAAGTCTGTTAATGATATTTTACCAGTTATTAAGACTACAATCACTCCCAATACCTACCTCATACAACACCACGGGGTACTCTTCAATATGAAAATAGAGAGTTTGCCAGCACTTCAGTCTGACTGAATAATTTTCCACACAAAGTAGCTACCTTGATAGAAACACGTGGTTTCTTTTCTGATTGTTTTTATGCTTATTTCTAGACTGTCTTTCCTCTCCATTATATTCAATTATCTCCCTCCCTCTTTTTTTGTCACACTCCTCTTTTCATATTCCCCTTTTCTCCCATTAGAATCCCTATTTTATGAAAAAGGATCATCCTTTGGACTTCTTCCATTCTAACAAACAAAGTGACACCTTTCACTATATTTTTGGAATCTTGGCTATATTTCGGAGAGGAGTGTGAGTATTTTGATCACAGAAGATCGAGGAGCTATGGAGAACCTCACAAAATCGAATTAATTTGCAATTACAGTGGAAAAATTTGAAAAAAGAGATAAATTTACACACAATGTATGCTCAAATCTTTGATTAACTGACTGTCTAACATGTGAAAATGTTAGTAACAGTTTTTTATTACATCCATGAGAAAATCGAGAGCATTAGGTGGCTCAAGCTGAGTGTACAAGTCATCAATGCCAAATTGGCCTCAATCCCCCCTAGGTGGGTCCAACTCAATCCCAATCACCCCAAACAGCTACGAATTCTGGTGTGGAGGTGGCTGAAGCATGCTGAGTCATTAATTAGCTCAAGGCAGGCGTGGGTGAGCAAATAGAGGAGGTTTGGGGGCCCAAGGGAGCATTAAATGCTCCAAATCTAGCCAAAAGTGGGCAAAAATCCACCCTAGCGCCCTTGGTCAACTAAATTCCCCAAAACAAGGAGAGAGGGCGCACCAGCAATAAATGAGGGCGCACTTGTGGACAAAACTGGAGGCTGGGTGAACTGGTTTGCTCAGAAGTGGGTGTGAACACTCTCAAAGTGGGTTTTTGACCAACTATAGTCACTTAATCCAAAACATGGTTTAATTAAGCACATGGATAATTAAAATTTATGGATTATGGTACTAAGTGTGGTTACTGTTCTAACACCCCCCCTTAACCATAACTTTGTACATCTCATGAAAGATAAGTGGGAGGCCTTGGCAACAAAGGCTCAAGTCACCTCAATACAAACAGAAATTTTATTTGTCCATATGAACCGAGGAAAAGAAGTAAAACCTCATGGGATAAAAACTTCCCTCAAAAATGGACATGGGGATGAACCTGCAATTAAATTGCAGCAATCACCATCCATCACTCACTCCAAGCAAAGATCTCAAGTAAGTGAAGGTCTTCTCTGTAAAGCACTTGGTGAAAATATCAGCAGTTTGCTCGGTGGATGGGCAATACTGCAATGAAATCACCCTGTCATGCACCAAGCCCCGAATGTAATGCATGTGGATCTCAATGTGCTTTGTTCTTTGCCTCTGTACTGGATCAGTAGATATCTTGATGGCACTTTGATTATCCACCCAAATATTGGTTGGAGAATCAATAGCAACACCAAACTCCCGAAGAATGCCTTGCAACCAAACACACTGTGTGGCTGCGTTCACTGCTGCCCTGTACTCGGCCTCTGCTGATGAAAGAGAAATTGTATGTTGTTTCTTACTTGACCAGCAAATAGGACCTTCAGCAAACATAAACACAAAACCTGAAGTGGACTTTCTATCGATGGGATCTCCCGCCCAATCGGAATCAGAAAATCCAGCTAGTTGAAGTGAAGAACCAGCTGCATAGTGTACCCCGAAGCTCTTAGTTCCTTGGACATAATGAAGGATTCTTTTGGCTGCCTTCCAATGGATCTCATGTGGCTGCTGCATATACCTTGCTACAGCACTTACAGCATAAGACAAATCAGGTCTTGTATGTGTAAGGTACAGCAAACTTCCAACTAGTTGCCTATAGAGTGTGCAATCCACCACCGGAGAGTCTTCAAATTCACCTAGTTTTATGCCTGAAAGGAATGGGCACTTGGCTGCCTTACATTCAGCCATTTTGAACTTGAATAACAGGTCTGAAGCATACTTAGATTGACTCAGCAAAATACCTCTCTCAGATTGCTCAATTTCCAAACCCAAAAATTGCCTTAGCAATCCTAGGTCGCTCATGGCAAATTCACTGTGCAAAGAAGCTTTAATTGAGCCAATTTGTTTGGTGCAGCTCCCTGTAATTAAGAGATCATCAACATACAGTACAATGACCTGCAAATTACCATCACAATGCTGCAAATAAACATTTGGATCAGACTTGCATCGACAGAAACCAATTGAGAGCAAAAAAGCATCCATTTTGGCATACCAAGCCCTGGGGGCTTGCTTGAGTCCATAGAGTGACTTCTTCAACCTGCATACAAGTGTGGGATCCTCTTGGAATCCTTCAGGATGCTGCATATATATCTCTTCCTGTAGCTCACCATGCAAGAATGCACTTTTGACATCCATGTGGTGAACTTCCCAACCTTTACTAGCTGCCATGGCTAGAGCTAGTCTAATTGAGTCCATCTTTGCAACCGGTGCAAAGGTCTCTGTATAATCCACACCATGGATTTGTGAGTAGCCCTTAGCCACTAACCTAGCCTTATACTTCAGATCAGAACCATCAGCAACAGGTTTGGTTCGAAAAATCCACTTACATTGCACTAGTTTCCTCTTGGGAGGAAGAGGCACCAAATCCCATGTTTTGTTCTCTTGGAGAGATTGGAATTCTTCTTGCATTGCTGCCCTCCACCTTGGATCATGATGAGCTTCCTGATATGATGTTGGATCAGATCCAATCATCATATAACAGTGATCAGCAAGCTCACTCTCATTTGCAAATGAAGCATTGATTGTTTGGGATCTAGTCTTCCTAGGCTCTTGGGGATTGCCTGCCAATTCACCTGCAGCTTCTATGATTTTTTCAGCCCACTTGGGCCTTGATGGTGACTCATGTACAGCAATGTCATCTTCAGCTATGTCATCTTCAGCAATATCAGAAAAATCAGAGGAAGAATCATCACTAATCTCATTGAGGTGTGGAGGAGAGGAGCTTTCCCCCGGTGCAAGCTCAAAATCTGGAATTGGTTCTTCTTCGAATTGCACACTTCTCTCAATGAAAGTTTTAAGTGTGGATGTGTCAAAGAGCTTGTAGCCCTTTGTGTCCTCACCATATCCAACCATGATACATTCCCTACTCTGTGGCTCCAAAGCCTTCCTCTTTTCTGATGGAATTCGAGCCCATGCTCTAGACCCAAAAATCCTGAAATTTGACACATTTGGTTTTTGGCCAAACCATGCCTCATAGGGGGTTTTTCCTTTGACTGATTTGTGAAAGGCTCTGTTCTGAATATGAGCAGCACAATTGATGGCTTCATCCCATAGCTTAGGGCTTAGATCCCTAGCTTCAATCATGCAAGTAGCCATCTCCTTGAGAGATCTATTCTTCCTCTCTGCCACACCATTTTGCTGAGGTGTGTAGGGGATTGAATGTTGCATTTGGATGCCACATTCCTCACAAAGGTGCTGAATGTTGTTATTCACATATTCCTTTCCATTATCAGTCCTAAGGATCTTTATCTTATGACCACTATGGTTCTCCACTAGGGCTTTCCAAATCTTCAGTTTCTCAAACACTTCTGACTTCAATTTAAGGAAGTAAACCCAGCAGAATCGAGAGTAGTCATCTATGAATGTAAGTACATACCTTGATCCACCATATGATGGAGTGGGAAGAGGACCAATGAGGTCTGAATGTACCAATCCAAGTGGTTGAGTGGCTCTCCTTGCCATTCCCTTCTCATAGCTGCGCTCAGGATGCTTTCCAACTACACACCCAATGCATGCACCATTCGATGATCTGATTTCTGGAAGCCCTTCCACCATCTCGTCCCTGTGCAATTGCTGGAGATATTTGTAGTTCATGTGGCCAAATATTTCATGCCACAACTTGGAGGTCTCGTTGGCATGAGAGACAAGAGCATGGTCACTAGAATTTGGAATGAAATTTGAGAATTTGTACATTCTCTCATCATGATCTGCATACCCTACTGCCACAACTTGATTTGAGGAAATTTCTGAGATTTCTACCAAATCTGGAGTGAATGTCACTCTCTTGGCTTCTCCTGTATGAGTCATTTGATAGACTGATAGCAAATTTGCAGCCAATGAAGGTACATAGAGCACATCACTGAAATAGCCATGCTCCATGTCAATCCTTCCAATCCCCTTGGTTTGGAGTTCTGAATCATCTCCCATTCGAATGCAAAGAGGAGAAGAGCTCTCTGGATGAAACCATATGTCTGGAAGCTCCTGAATCAATGATGAAGGAAGAGGGATTCGAAGTACCTGCTACCAAAGCATGACACTTCTCCTTATTGTCAGGGTTTGAGGTGCTCTCTTTCTTCCTTGCGCCCTCAGGGACTGGGATGTTATTCTTCTCCAGCAGCTGCGCCATTGAGTCAATGGTTTTCTTCATACATGAGCTCTCTGGATGCCATCCCCTATGACAATAGGTGCATTTGGTCTTTTCCTTTCCCTTCTTGTCCTTCTCCTTTGACAGATTCGAACCCCCATCTGCAGACTTGGTCTTGTCAAACTTCCTCTTCTCTTGCTGCTTCGAATTCTTGGCTTTCTGCTTTCCTTTGCTTGCATTTGAAACACCCATTGCCAATGCTTGGTCCTTTGATTTTATGGTGCCCATCTGAACTAGTTTATCCTGCTCCTGAGTGAGACACTCCATGAAGGTAGCTAGTGATGGCATTTGCCAATTTCGAAGGGTCATTTTGGCTGAGTGAAATGTGCTAACAAATACTGAAAACTCTGGGCCTAGCTTCGAAAGGATGGACAGAATCAGTTGTTCCTCCTTCTTAACAATTCCACATTGTTGCAGTTGAAGCACCAGTGACTTGAATTTCGTGAAGAACTCCTGGATGGTTTCAAAATGCGCTGGGCTCAAGCTAATGAGCTCGTTTTCAAGCTGGTGGCCTCTCAGTTCATCAGTTTTCCCAAAGAGTGATTCTAGCTTCACCCATACTTCATTGGGAGTTGTCAAACTGTCTGTATGAAACAAGAGTTCCCTTGAAATGCTCAGGCATAGCAATCCATAAGCTTCATCAAGTCGATTGTAGTACTTTGCTTTCTCCACAGCAGAATTTGGCTCCACTTCTGTGCCCATGGTCACTCTATAGAGACCCTTAGATCTCAGCTTGATGACCATCTCAGCCTTCCAATCGAAAAAATTGAAGGGTGTGAGCAACATTTGGTTTGCTTCCATGACTGCTGCGTTGATGGTGAGAAAACTACTGAAACACCTGCAAAAAACACTCAATTTTTGTCTGGAAATCCTCTCTAGAATGCAGTTCAACGCTCAATGTTGGCCTGCAACTCACTAACTCCACGATGGCTCTAATACCATGTGATTATTTTGATCACAGAAGATCGAGGAGCTATGGAGAACCTCACAAAATCGAATTAATTTGCAATTACAGTGGAAAAATTTGAAAAAAGAGATAAATTTACACACAATGTATGCTCAAATCTTTGATTAACTGACTGTCTAACATGTGAAAATGTTAGTAACAGGTTTTTATTACATCCATGAGAAAATCGAGAGCATTAGGTGGCTCAAGCTGAGTGTACAAGTCATCAATGCCAAATTGGCCTCAATCCCCCCTAGGTGGGTCCAACTCAATCCCAATCACCCCAAACAGCTACGAATTCTGGTGTGGAGGTGGCTGAAGCATGCTGAGTCATTAATTAGCTCAAGGTAGGCGTGGGTGAGCAAATAGAGGAGGTTTGGGGGCCCAAGGGAGCATTAAATGCTCCAAATCTAGCCAAAAGTGGGCAAAAATCCACCCTAGCGCCCTTGGTCAACTAAATTCCCCAAAACAAGGAGAGAGGGCGCACCAGCAATAAATGAGGGCGCACTTGTGGACAAAACTGGAGGCTGGGTGAACTGGTTTGCTCAGAAGTGGGTGTGAACACTCTCAAAGTGGGTTTTTGACCAACTATAGTCACTTAATCCAAAACATGGTTTAATTAAGCACATGGATAATTAAAATTTATGGATTATGGTACTAAGTGTGGTTACTGTTCTAACAAGGAGGTTTCAACTAATTTAATGATGAGAAAAAAATAATTGCTTAACATCTCATACCTCTAGACTTACTTTCCTACTTGTAATATCATGGTCCTTCTTTTTTTGGAACCCTACCGAGTCAGCTTTGAGATTCTGATTTATTTATTGACCTAATTAAAAACTGTTTCCTACAACATCAACAACAATAATAGTAATATATCACGGCGATTCATAATCACGTCATAAAGTTAAATCACAACTAGCATGCTAATAATTAACTAGCACTTCATATTTTTAAGGGTAATACCCTGGGGTATTACACCATGGGAGATTATATTCAAAGGTCATCACAAGTCCAACCTAGAAAAGACAAGATCAAATGATAATAAATAACATATACTACATAAATTTCCACTCTTTGGGAATGAAAAAGGAATTGATATTGGTTACTAGATAGTGGAGAAAGCATATGATATTGGGTACTTGTTGGTGGTTTCTAGATAGCAGAGACAACATATGATATTGGGTATTTGTTGTTGGACAGAGCATGCAATATTACCTAATATCCTATTGGGTTCCTAATATGGATTTGTTTTCAAAAATATACTTATATAAACTTCAGTTGTCCCTTTAGCTAAGCTGCCATGCTATGAGGGGCACACCTATTCCATCAAAATCACCCACAACTTGCACCTGGCCTCAAACTTTGGAAAAAATGTCTTAATCACTCCCCTATTCTTACATTGAGCATATATGTATATCATATATATACTAATAATTCTCTAATTTTAATATTTGAAACCATACATGCTCACCTCTCATTCCTCAATTTATATGTAACTTGCCAAATAGTTCCTGTCTATTAACAAAATTTCAAGCAACATAATAGCCTCACAATTCACTACCAAGAATCTTGCACATGGAAAGAACTAAGGAAAATTTACATACCATTCAACATCTTCAATAGATATATGTGGCTGCTCCACAATCTCCAACCCATGAACCACTACAAAACGCATACGTTTTTCTTCTCTCATAGCCAGCTCTGGGAACTTTGTCCTTGCTTCTAGGGTGGATGCCATCTCTCTCCTTCTGAATGTATATGGACCTAGAATTGTGATAAAAATCTAAATTATGGTATCTAGATGAGCTTCCCTATAAATTCTACATAGCTTAGTAAGGTATAGCACTCATTCAACTACATGTACAACGAATTAAAGTAATATGCTAGTCTAAATCCATAACAAATAAGAAAAAGAAAGTTGATTTAAACATAGTAACCTTACAGAAAGAACACCCTACATAATCAACAATGAATACATTTCCTAGGGAAATTCTTTACAAGCCTTCTATACAAGCCACCAACTGCTTCAAGTGTCATTCACATCATCTTTTTCGGGATTCCATCCAGAGTGGCAAGCCGTATGGTCACCTCATTAACAAGAGTTTCATAAAAGTTTTCCACATAAGCAAGTGGCAAGACAAATCTTGCATCACCTTCATATTTTTCCTCTCTTGACTTTCTCTTTTTTTGCTTATCCTTTCCATTAGGACTGTTATAGGAAGATTCTAGTGAACTAGGAAATTCAATTACATGAGGTTGAAGAAAATAATCAAGAATGAGTTGCAAAAATCGTGCCCTTGCAGATTCAATTGGTATAACATTTGTTCCACATTCTACACAAAGGGAAAACTTTCAAATTTGAGTTATAAAAAGACCACATGCTCACAAGCAATCTGAAAACCCCGCATTCTTCAAGTCCCAATTATTTGCATACCTTTCCAACAACTTCAACATAGAAATTAAACAAAATAACACTTACCATTAATTGTCAGTACACCACACGGAGACCTTGGAGGTTCATTGTTTTCAAGCAATAAATAATGCTCTAGTTCTACACCACTGATGGCCTATAGCTACAAAGAATTTCCATAGGACTGGTGCACACAACCCTGAGATGCACCACTCAACATAGTTAACATCGGTGCAAAGAAAGTACTACTCTCAATTTAACTACACTAGTTAAAATTTCTTCAAAAAGAGATAAATGCAAAATTATAGCCATATTTGTGATGCTTAAATTTAGCAGTTGCATTACTTAAGATTGCTAGAATGGAAAAACGTACAAACAAGTAGGTGAGCCGAAAAAATTAAGCTTTATGTCACAGACAAAGTATAAAAGCTTCTAAACACTGCTGCCAAAATAAAATAAACACATAAAATTTCTTTTCAGATGTGCAAAGACACTAAGACCCCTGTTTATAAGGAAATAGGTAACACAGACGCTTTCTAAAACATAACCACAAGATACTGATAAGGAGTTTACAAAGTAGATGTATATTTGACATAATTTGCCATGGTTTAGAAAACATTTAAACTTGCCTTGTACAATTCTTTCCAAAAAATTTATCACTTGGTGGACTAATTGGTGAGGTGCACAGACCATTGAAAATTGCTCCAAGTCAAACTAACAGCTTCTATTTAAGTCCAAATTCCAATTAATCATTTTTTTTTATACTTAACATGGACAATAAACAAGTTTTTGACTCCATGTCAAATGCATCTTTGTGGTTGTATCCAACAAATTCAAATCAATTTTTACACATCACATGCTACAGTTGAAAAAGTCATCTACTCTACTGTCTACAGCAAAATATCAAAACTAAATCAGTTATCATCAAACTGCTCTCTCAAGTTTCAGAAAAGTAATCATAGTGTAAGCACAATCCATTCCATTTCTCTCAGCATAGGTAATTCCATAAGAAAACATGTTGTGGCACTGACCTTTAGAACCTTCAACATATTTACACATAGCATAGTCAGTAAACCAAGTCACACATACTCTCATGAGAAGATTCAACTCAAATAATCTTTACAGTCACTCTCTACTACTTTCTATATTATATTATCGATGTATTGTAAACATCTACCAATAACTGCCATAACTGTTCTTTTTATAAGAAAATAAACCACTTTTAATACTACAACAACAAAATTATAGGCCAAACCATACAACAACAATATTTTCAATCTAGCTCTAAGATCCCAGATGCAATAAGCAGTCTAAAATGTTCTAAAACCTATCAATAGTAAAACTATCATATACCCTTAGGCAATAATCCCAAAAAAACAAATCTTCCTTCACTTTGTTGAAACTTTAACTTAAATTTATCACTAAACATCCCAAAAATAGCCCAATTATAATGCGTGTTGTAACATAACCTACTGACAGATTTTTTTTTAAATAGAGACATGATCAAAATATAACCTTGATACTTGGTGGCTATGAGTCTAACTATATGAAGCTAGCATGTTTGGACAATCTTCCTGAAAGTAACAAACAAAAATAGAAACTGTAGTCTTCATATCTCAAGTGGCAGGGAAGAGGAACCAGGAGATTGTCACCTCTTATTCATCTCCTCTCTTGTTATTTGAGACCGAGGGAGGTTACCAAAGAAACCTCCGATGCTATGCTTATTTACTCAATCATATAGCAATTCCATTAGGTGGACATTAGTATTCGGCATAGCTCTCAACATAAATCATCTATGCTTTCATTTAGAGTTGTCTTAATAATGAAGTGTTTGAAGATGTTGTTATCATCATGCACAACTTTTAAATTAATCTATTAGTATCATGTACAATGCAACAGAAGTTGTAGCAATCATTATTTCAAACATATAAGATATTAGAAATGAATCCAATACTACTAGAAATTAAAGACATTGATCCAAACAAATAAAGCTAGCAGCAGAGATTTGACACTATGATCCTGAAAAGTTAAAGTTGACAAGCAAATAAGTTCAGTTGATGACAAGAGGATGGAAGCAACATCAAGTTAGTTCGAGGACAGACCTGGTTCATTGTGGTTTAGATGATGTCTCTAGTTGAAAAAAAATAAAGTGAAAGAAGGAAGGATGCATATGCCACGTGGACAATCAAATACCCCATGGGATTTCTGGAGGAATATATTGAAAGCATATACATTTGCATAAATTTGTGAAATGGAACTTATAAAACACGCCATAGTTGTTAATTCTGATGAATAAAATCCTTCCCTGTTAATTTAAGTATCACACTATGTTTATGTATATGCAACTTCGGAATGTATTTCATATATGTATATTGTATCCCTACAGAGATGTTATTATTCCTCTGTACGGAAGTGTCGTCATTTGTATTTACAAGTGTCGCAAGTTGTATTTCATGTACCACAACTTGTCTGTGATGGTTTATTAGACCACCAAGTGTGGGGTCGGCCCTAAGTTGAGTTACCATGGGTTATTAGACTCTCCTAGAGAAGTCGGCCCTGTTAGGTTATTAGGAAAGTCAAGTCAGTGTATAAATAGAGTGAGGGTGTAACTCTATTTGATCATTCACTTACTCATCTATTCTCTCACTTGAGTGATCCGCACTAGTGGAGGAGGAGAAGCTGCTAGGAGACTATCTCTTGTACTTGGGTTTGTATCATTGCTCTTTCTATCTCTGATAAAGTTGTGGGGATTTTCACCTTCTTGGTTTTCCCCGAGGAAACTCTGTGTCTATTGTCTCGTGTGCTTGTTTGTTGTGATTGATATGATGTACATGTTATTCTCTCAGATAATATCCTAGATCATTTTGAATTAATGCTCAAAATCTAACATGGTATCAGAGCTAACCTGAGAAGAAGACAATGTGCAGTTGCAGAAGCTAGGGATTCTTGATTTTTGGGTTTCTCTCCACATATATTCAAAGGAAAGAGGCTAGTTTGACTCTCCTAGCAAGGGCGCATCTTTCTGTCGAAACAGAATTCAATTTTGAGCATTTTCAGTTTTGACCTAATCTCTACTGCGGGAAATTAGGGTTTCAGAGAAAGTCAGAATTTCTGAAATTTGAGACCATGGCTGGAAGCTCCTCTAAAAAATCAAAGTTTAGAACTTTGGATCAAACTTTTTGGTTGGGTGAAGCTCCGGGAACATCAAACCCTAATTCAAGGTCCTGTCTAGTGAATCCGGAAGTTTCAAAAGCAATTTTGAGGGGTGAAATTGTACAGATTTCAAAATCTAAGTATACCATCTTGACCAGCTCAGCAAGGCACATCTTTCTATCCTTTCAGAAGTTTGAAATTTAAAATTCAAATTTTTAAGGTTTCTCTAACAAACCCTAATCCATCTCCAAATCCCGTTTTCAGCAAATTAAGTGGTAAGACCTAATAACTTTTCTATTTCCATTTGAAGTACTCTTTAAGATGTCTCACCACACCAAGCTTGAGTATAAGCTTGAAGGGGATGATAACTTCCAAGCATGGAAGTATACGATTGGGTTAATCCTGGAAGAAAATGAATTGGACACCTACATAAGTGAAGAGGTTCCAGTTCCAAAGGTAGAAGAGGCTAAGGCCTTACACAAGAGGAACTTGGTCAAGGCTAAGAGAATCATTGTTGATTCTATCAAAGACCATCTCATACCACATGTGTCATCTCTGAAGACATCTAAGGAGATGTTTGATTCTTTGACCAAGTTATTTGAAGGGAAGAACATAAATCGAAAGATGACCTTGAGGAATCAACTAACGAATACCACGATCCAGAATGCAGAGACCATGCAGTCTTATTTTTCAAGGTTCTCCCAGATAAAAGAACAACTTGAAGTTGTGGGAGAAGATATAGAGAATGGATAAATGGTAATGACGACTCTTAATGGCCTTCCTAAGTCATGGGATTCCTTCATCCAAGGAATTTGTGCCAGGAAGAAAATTATCACATTTAGTAGGCTGTGGGAAGAATGCTCACAAGAAGAAGCTATAATTATAGCTCAAGAAGAGAAGATGGGGAATGAATGCCAAGCTCTCATGGCACACTCCAAGAAGTATGATAATAAAAGGGGACATCACCATAGTAATAAAGAAAAGCATCACCATCAGAACCAGGGGGGTAATCTCAGATCTTGAAGAAACATATCCAATGACCGATGCTTTACATGTGATGAAAAGGAACACTATTCTAGGGATTGTCCCAGAAACAATAAAGATGGTCCCCACAAGAAGAATAACATCAAAAGAAGACATCATGCTCACACTGCAGAGGATGATGAACCTCCCAGGAAGAGGGCTAGGGAAGAAAGTGAAGATTCTTCAAGTGATGAAGAGTATGTTTGGATTTCTGCCCTCACTGGTACTATTTCTCATGGAAGAAATGATTGGCTTATAGATAGTGGGGCTTCCAAACATATGACAGGATTCAAGGGATCCTTTGTAAACCTATCTGAACATGAATCACCCCATAAGGTGAAACTTGGGGAGGACTACCAGTATCCCATAAAAGGAAGTGTTGAAGCCTCCTATAAGCTAGACTCTGGAAAGTCTATGAAGATGAAAGATGTACTATATGTTCCAGGTCTCAAGAAGAATCTTCTCTCCATATCTTCTTTGGATGCAAAAGGCATAAGGGTTGCATTTATAGATGGCCAAGTTCTTGGGTGAAAACGTGAAGGTGGGTAACACTTTCATGAGAAACCATTGCAAAATCGTCTTAGCGGCAGTTATTCGGCCGAATAATAAATATTATTCGGCCGAATAATAAATATTATTCGGCCGAATAATAAATATTATTCGGCCGAATAATTTATATTCTTCGGCCGAATAATGCAAAGGTTCTTCGGCCGAATAACCATAAATAGTTCTCCGTTTAGTTTAACGGGGATCCTTGAAATGTGTGCAAACAACTACCGGACGGGAAAAAATTTTCGAGCAACAGTTTATTCGGCCGAACAATTATTCGGCCGAACACTTTTTCGGCCGAACAATTATTCGGCCGAACACTTTTTCGGCCGAACAATTATTTGGCCGACAAAGTGTTCGGCCGAACTATATTTCTGCATAAAAACCCAGCATCGGTTGCCATTTGGCATTCCCTGCTGGAAATATTTGGACCCCGCATTGGGCCCGTTGTTGATTTGTCGCCACCCTGCTGCTGCTCCACGACCCGCTGCTACTCCACGCTCGGCTTCTGTTACTTTCTGTTGCTCATCGGCTCGTCGGCTGTTACTTTGTATAGTTCGTCGGCTCGTCGGCTGTTACTTTGTATAGTTCGTCGGCTCGTCGACTGTTCCTTTCCGTAGCTCGTCGGCTGTTACTTTCTGTTGCTCGTCGACTGTTGCTCGTCGGGTGTTGCTGCTGATAATTCCTGTTGCTCTTCCACTTTCATTGCGTGCTTGTCCGGTGTTGTAACTTCTTGTGGCAGCTGTTGAAGCTGTGTTAGTCAACGAGGGTGCCAGGCAAATGTGGTAGTTCGAAATTTTTATTTCGTTGCTGATTGGTGTTACGACGTGGATTTAACCGCTTGAGGGTAAGTAATGTTTATTAGTTGGTTTTGGTTTTCGAATTTTAAGGTTGATGTATATACAGTCCTTCGTGTTGTAATGGTCTGCTGAAATCTGTTTGGTTGGCAAGTGTGTTCGGTTGTTTTGCTGCGTCGACGGTGTTGCGGTTTTGTGTGCAGGGTTGAAAGGTTGTCATTGGAAGGTGCGTTTTTTCGTCAGTTGTGACGTTTTTATTCTGTTTGTGTATGTTATAGGTTTTAGTTGATAACATTATTTGTTGCTTGGTGAAGGAACTAGTTGGTGTTTGGAGAGTTGGTGGACCGAAGCGTCGCGGCGTCATGGATCGACGATCTCTTCACTGCTTGTTTGGATATAGGTATGTATAATTGCTAACTCCTGCTTTGATAAAAAAATGTAGTAATATGAATGAAATTAAAAAAATATTTGCCGAGGTTTAAGATTTGAATGTTTATCTTTTTATATTTATTTTTATGCTCTTGAGCAGAGGTCTGGAACTCTGCTCTTGAGCAGAGGTCTGGAACTCTGCTCTTGAGTTGTTGGCAATAGCAGAAAATTAAAAAAAATATCTGTTATGGGGGTTAAAATCAGAAGGTTCAATTTTTTTATATTAAATTTTAATTTAAGAGATGTCAGTTTTTATGCCCTTGAACAGAGTTCATGAACTCTATTCATGAACAAAACATGTCCATGAACACTGTTCATGAACACTGTCCATGAACTCTGTTCATGAACAGAGTTCATGAACTCTCTTCATGAACACTGTTCATGAACATAACTCTGTTCATGTTATATGCCCTCCAAATATAGTCGGTAGTGGTTACTCCTTTTTTTTATATAAAAATGGTAAAGAGCAAGTATAAAGCAAGTATGGCTCTCAAATATATAAAATGAAAATCAAACAACATAACATGTATTTGTCTTATTCTTATGAAATGCAACCCCATGGCTTCTTTATATAAATGGATAATTAAACCCTAATCCTGAATGAGTTTCATATTAAGTTTCCCTAATTCTTAATGAATGTCCATAAGCTTTGTAGGCAAGATGGAAGACTAAGTGATTGGCATTAATGGAAAAGGTGTTCAAAACATGTCCACATGTACCCACTACGTTGCCTTAATAAGCATGCACACATTTATGAGTCATGGACTATAACTTTTTTTAGTTTACAGAGGTAATGCAGTTCTCGAGGGATTTCAACCATGGGCCATGCAGATAATAAAGGGTATACTACACAACATTATAAATGGTCAACCGGTGGTTTTACTAGGTTAAGTGAGGTACAAGAATGTGAACTCTGTCCATGAACACTGTTCATGAACTCTGTTCATGAACATAACATGTTCATGAACAGAGTTCATGTAGAAAGTCACTTAAAAATTCGATGTTGTAAGTTCTTAGGTATTCTTTTTATAAAAATTAAGGAATGTTTGTTTATTGAGATATAGAATGAAAACATAAGTGATCATTGAAAAATTTGGAAGGTTATTATACTATTACAATTAAATGATTATGAGATGATTATTAATGTTATGTTTATGGTGCAATAGTGTTCTTAGAGTTAGGAGAGGAACTTACGAAAGAAAATAAGTTATACTATTTTAGGTGGCTCTACATTTTGTAAGCAGATCTTTAAGAGATATGTTTTTAAGTTTGTAGAATGAACATGTACAACTTCAATGTGTGTAAATTGTTTTATCATAAATATAAACTAGAAATCTCTTAATAAGGGTATATATATGTCATACTATTTTAGGCAGCTCTACATTTCGTATGCAGATCTTTAAGAGATGTTTTTAAGTTTGTAGAATTAACATGTACAACTTCAATGTGTGTAAATTGTATTATCATAAATATAAGCTAGAATTCTTTTAATAAGAGTATATATATATATTTAGTGAGATGTTTGTTCATTGACATATATAATTCAACCATATTTGTTGGACTAAAAGTTTTTAAGGTTACTATACTACTTCAATTAACCATGTTATAACTTATATTTGATAATGAAATGATTATTAAGTATATCTTTATGTTGCAATATTAGTGATGGTAAGGAATTTTAGTTAATTAATTAGAGTTAGGAGAGGGACTTACATTTTGTTGTAGTTTTTTATCAAATATGGCTTGATGCTTGTAGAATAGTCATGTACAATTTCAATATGTTAACGTTTGTGTAAATTTAGAAGTTATATCAAATGGAAAGAGAGTCTTCGAAGGGAAAGCATAGGAGGTCATCACATTCATCAGGAATTGGTGTTCCAATTGGTAGTCAAAGGTTGTCAAATTCACCGCGGGGTTCGAGTTTATTGTATGGGTCCCAGTCATTTGATCACCAACAAGTTCGAAGGGGTACAAATGATTCTCCTTCGTCTTCTGTGGGAGAGCGTCGATCTCAACCTTCTGTTGGTATGAACATTAATGTTTAATAATGTATAATTTATATTTTTTGTGTTTTGAATTTATGGACAAGGTTAAGTCTTGACTACGGCTATATTTGAAGCAGAGCGAGGTTCAGAAGATGTGCGTAATTCGACAGAGCGAGAGGAAGATCAAGATAGGATTGTAGATGATGGAATAGGTGTGGGTGGAGAGCAGGGTCCTGAAGATCCTCCTAGAGCTAGGATGACATATGTTCCACTAGCCGAGGGGTGTACACCCATATCAACTTATCCATCTGATTTACCTGATGAGCTTCCATGGGAAGGTGTTATGCAACAAACTATTCTTGAAAGTTGTAGATCCCACTATGACAAGTTGAACAATGATCTTTGTTCTTTGATTCTCCCTCCAGAGAGCCGAAAAAGTCTAGAGATTGTTTTGGGGTCTTTGCAAAAATTCATTGATGCATACGAGGAACTTGGACCAACTACAAATGGTTTTGTTCATTTGATGCGGATGCGAAGGGACCAAGTTATGGGTCCAGACAAGTGGGAGATTGTGAAGGAGAGAGTCACCAGAGAACAAGTCAATTCAATGTTCAATTTCAAAGAAGGCCTTAATCGAAAAATGTTGAAAGTACAATATTTCAAGCATCCTCAAATTGCACATTTAATATATGATCGATTTCTTGCAGCTTATGGTCGATTGCCCTGGAACGATGAGGTTCCTAATTATTTTTCTAGATTTTTTTATGCGGAGTTTTTTTTAGGTATGAAGCCTAACTATACTGATGTTCCTTCTGACTTTTATGGAGTTGGAAAGGGTAGAATATATAATCGAAAAGGTGCTCTCAGAGACCCTACCACTATACAACCTCCACCTGAGATACCTCGTCCACCGAGGGTTGTGGCTTTAAGATCAGAGATGGAGACCACATCCCAACTAGGGACAGTTGGAAGGGAATCGGTAGGTGATGGTTTAGCATCAGCTCTTGTTGGAGTAGAAGTTGGTTTGGGGCGAGAGAGGGCTCGTGCTATTGTTCGTCAAAGTTTTGTTTACAAGACGAATGACGAGGTAGATGCATTGAGCATCGATGATCTCAGGGCTTATGCTAAGTCTTGTCGAGATATAGCTTCAGATGTGTTATCCAATGACACATCGAGCATGGGAGAGGTTTGTTGATTATGCTATGACAATCTATTTGATTTTTTATTAATCATTTTGAATTGAATTTTTGATACATGGTAATAAATATATTAAGCAAATGTATTTTGTTTGCAGTTTTCGAGAATGTTAAATGCACATAATTTTCGAGTCTCCAGTAGTCAAAACCAAGAGCATCCTAGTCAAAATGAAGAGCGCTTAGGAGAGGTATTTTAATTATAATATTTATGATTGAACTTGATTTTTTGTTTGTTTGTTTGATTTTTAATAAATATCAATGTATCTTATTGTTAATTTGACTTATCTATGCAGGTTTCTTTAGATTCCAACTTTTTAGATGATTTACCATCTCTTGTGAGCTAATGATTTTAATTTTTTTATTTTGGTTTTAAGTTAATTGCTTAATTTATTATTTGCATCTATTATGTTTTATTCATTAACAAAATTTAAATTTTAGGGAAGAGACCATTTGGAAATTGGGGGCGAAGATGTGGGGTCTTTAATGAATGCAGATATTGGCACCGAGGTAATTTTGTTGAACTAGAAATGATCTTTGATATAAGTTTAATGTTTCATATTTTTTGGATTTATTTGAAAATTGTTTTTGTACATGTTGCAGCTTGGCTCTTTGAGATCCTTTGGAGCCAAAGGGAAGGCTCTAGTGGAAAAAAGTGGTGGACATGCATTCAAAGAATTTGATGTACGATTTTTTTAATAATTGAATTGTTTTGTAGATGAGTTTAATATCTTAATATCTTGAATTTAGTTTAAAATTGTTTAAATAATTTATGATCTAAATTTATAATTTGTTTTTTTGTGTATTGTAGGTTGAGTTGAGTCCCAGGGAAGGTCCTAGTGGAAAATAGTGGAAAGATATTGGTCTAGATGGATAGTGGTTCAGACTTTATTGTTTTTGTTGATATATATATATTGTAGTTGTTTTGAACATGGAGGGTATTTATTTTTTGATTATATATATATGTACATTGAATTCACATGTTCATCAACTTTTTTTTGGATTATATACATGAGTACATGTTAATTATTTCTCATTTGGTAAATGTTTAGAATATGTTTTGCATGAATGTTTAAAATATTTTGATAATATTTATAATATGTTTCGCATGAATGTTTAAAATGTTTTGATAATATTTATAATATGTTTCGCATGAATGTTTAAAATGGCTTGATAGGTGCAATCCAAGGTTAGGAAATGTTGAATGATGAGAATGAATGTTATGAAGTTAGGAAATGTTGAATGATGAGAATGAATGTTATGGAAGAATGAATGTTGGGAAAGAATGAATGGGAAGTGTTAGGAATGTTTAAAATGTTATTCTAAGTTAGGAAATGTTCAATGTTGAGAATGAATGTTATGGTAAGAATCAATGTTGGGAAAAAATGAATGGGAGGTGTTAGAGAAAAAGGAATGTTGGGAAAGAATGAATGGGAGGTGTTATGGAAGAATGAATGTTTTCAATTTGTTATGTTGAGAATAAATGTTATTATAATATGTTTTGCATGAATATTTAAAATGTCTTGATAGGTGCAACCCAAGGGTAGGAAATGTTGAATGATGAGAATGAATGTTATGGAAGAATGACTGTTGGGAAAGAATGAATGGGAGGTGTTGGGAATGTTTAAAATGTTAATCTAAGTTAGGAAATGTTCAATGTTGAAAATGAATGTTATGGTAAGAATCAATGTTGGGAAAAAATGAATGGGAGGTGTTAGAGAAAAAGGAATGTTGGGAAAGAATGAATGTTGAGAAAGTATTGAACCATAAGAATGAAGGTTTAATTCATATGTAAATTTTAAATTTTAATTAATGTTGTTTATATGTTTATTGTTCGATATGCATATGTAAATTTCAAAATTTAACTAATGTTTTTCATATGTTCATTGTTCAGGTACTTTGTAGTTCGTAAATTTCTAAATGTTGAAATCATGGCAAATGAGGATAATGATTTTTTGTTTTTTAATCACAAGTGAGGATTTCCGGATTGTGAAGCTTATGCTAAGTTAGAGCAATGAATTTTAGACGAAAATTCGATGAATTTTTATCGATTTGTTGTAAATAATCATTGCTCTAATTTAGCATAAGCTTCGCAATCCAGGAATTCTTGTTTGTGATTAAAAATCAAATGATTGTTATCTTCATTTGCCATGATTTTAGTTATGTGAACTTACATGTGAGAGATATATTATTTTTCTGCAACAATCATATATCTAAAAATTATATCTAGATAAACAACTTGTTTTAAAAAATTCATTCAGATCATAGTTATGGTGAAGTATATTAAAGAAACATGTTTGATGGATTAAAAGAATAAAAAATTCAATAGGTTTTTTTGTGATTTTTCGTTGGCATCAATCAATCAAAAGTAAAAATTCGGGGCGGAGTGGGGATAGCCACATCCGTTATCTCATCCCTTAGTGGTCTAATAGACATATGGGGACCCGAATAAAGTACTTTTGAATCCTCAAATTATATTTGAATTCATTTTTAAGCATGTTAAAGTACAACCATGTAAGCTCTTATATTCAAGAAAATATTCAAACTCAATGAAAAAATATACTGCGCACAACAATTTTGATACATGGACAAAAAATATATTGCACACGACAATTGACATGAACAAAAATATATTTGATCAATTTATTTTTGATATGTAGTTAAAAACATTGCAATGGAATGCCATATTCAACTATCCGTTCATGGTCACATATGGATAGTTTCCATTTTTTGGTTTTTAACTGTTTTTTTGATGGAACTTGTACCAACTTTATTCGAGATACACATACTAAATGACTATACTGACAACATATAACATCGGGCTCATAATCTTGGAAGTAGACATAATTTTTAGTCATATGTGTCTGCTGAAAAAAGTAGCCTTTTAAAATGATGGATCCTCTTTCGTATGTAAATTCGTTGTCGTTGTAATCCTCCAATAAATTCATTTTTCCTTCAGTGCATCGCATCAAATAATATTTGACATTTTCTTCGTTGTCTACAGGTGCAATCACAGCGAAAACATCTCCTGCGTGCAAGTTATAATTGGTGTTAGTGTATTTAAATGAATTAAATTGACTATACTTATGGCGATGGACTAGAATGAACAATTAACTTAAAAGTCAAGAACAAGTTTATTAACTTCTCTGACAAGATCTGAAATTCTATCGCCATCAGACGATATTGCTATTTCTTCTGATTCTAATTCTTCTACACTTGCCAGTGGCATTTTTCCTTTTGGATTAATCTCTGTGTGTCTCCAAGCTTTTACGTAGTTGTTTGTTATGTTTTCACAAACTTCTGTAGACTCAACATTTTCAATGCAAATATGACAAAAGCATGATTGCTTTCTACTGTCAAATGCAAACACGTTGTGAAATGATTTTGTTTGAATTGAGTGAATATCTCTAGTCCCATGTATGGTGCTAGCGTCATATGGTATTGATCTATTTATATCTTGGATTCCAACAAGCCAAAAAAACCTACACAGTAAATGATGAATCATTTTCAAAGAACAACTTTTAATGTTAGTGTACGTGTACTTAAATGTTAGTACATACATTTTTTTAAATTTCAAGAAATAATATAAATTAAAAAAATAGTGGACATACCTGTGCACATCTTTTGATTGTTGATTATAATCATGGCTTAGATTTAATTGACACCATTGGACAACCTCTGCAGCTGAATGAAATCGTGCAGAAGAATAGTTCATTTGCCATCTTCGAAGTGCTCTTTTCACGCATGCTCCTGCACCATCATGCTCACCTTTTCCATGCCCAGTTTCAAAGAAATTTCAGCGATGTTTAATGTTCAGCGCTTTGTGAAGTCGACATAACCAAAAAAATGATCGTGAAGATTTAAATTGACCCGCACATCCATCAGACCATATCCAATGCTCATTGAATTTGACTTCACGTTTTTTCAGTGAGTCATAGAAAATATTTTCTATACAATGTTGAACAAAATGTGTATCGTGTGTACGATCATCGCTGATATAGAAGTGATATTCTTTAATCACATCTCAATTGTCACATGTGCTTTCAATGCCATCAACATCCTGTTGCGAATGTCTATATACAACATGGACAAATATCGAAACTTGGTCAGAGTGATAGTATTCACTCTGTATCTCTTTTTGTGCAGCAAATGTATAGTTTTCAGCAAAATCAACCACCGACAAAATTGTTCCGGGTGGAAAAATTTCACGAGACTGTTTGAATTGAAGATCTTGCCATCGTGCTCTATGTGAATGCTGGGTGTATTTATAAATTTCGCTTTCAAATTTTTTGAGAAAATCTGTGACGCATATCTTGTCTTCTAACAAATCAATTCTTTTGGAATGTGAATCACTAGAACTTGTACTATAGTTGATGTATTCGTATCTCCTCCAATCAACATTTACATTTGACAACGATTGATCATTATCGATAGGATATTTATTCTGGAATAACACCAAATTTCCACAATGATGACAATGTTTTCCATTGACACATTTCTTTGAATAAAATACTTCATCGTGATTTCTCTCACATAAAATTTGAGATATGAATTCACGTATCGTTGACGGAGGTGGTGAATTTGTCCAAAACATTTTACCAAATTCAAGAAACGTGTCATAATATAACTGAAATTGCACATGATAACGGCAACAACATGTATCACGTATAGTTATAGGTCGAACATACCATGGTTTTTGTTGCACAAATGTAGTGATTGATATATTAATTCCACGATGATCTTCCTTGAATTTATTGAACAATTGTACTTGTGTCATGAACATTATATGTTTTGGTTGGCTTTCATATACATTTCGTGATATTCTTTTGCGTATCACATCTCTTGAATTTGGTGAAACTCGAGCATGTTCCAACCAATATTCTCGTACAATATCTTTAACACCTGCTCCTAATCTATCTTTGTAAGGTTGTCTACAAATAATTGCCCAACAAGCAAGTTCATTATTTTCATCTATTTGCATTCTGAATTTGCTATGTTTGTATAATGTCTTTCTTGATGTTCCAACGACTTTTGCTAGTTCTGTTGTCAAACGCTTTTGTTTAGTACTAGCTGAAAGAATTGCTGTATGAATTGCTTTATGTGCAGCACTGATATCTTTCTTCCTGGATTTTCCAAATTTTTTTATTGCATCGCCTATATTTTCCATCACATTTTGTTTCAATTTAGACTCTTTTGTCGTTTTGTGAATACCCAATAATGATATAGCACCTTCTAACTTCTTGGACACTAATAAACATCTCAAAATTTGTGCTTGTCCTGCTATTGAGTAATCCTTGAGAACTTCATCATAAACTTTTGTAGCACGATATCGTGCAACATGTATTGGTAGTTTTTCTCCATATTTGTCGCAATCAATGTCTTCTAACATTTCATCATCAATAGTAAAAGTACCTATACATCAAGTTAAATTTAATTTAATATATATCAAAAAATAAAATTCATTATAAAAAAATGAATTTGGAAAATATATGATATATACATACCAGGTCCAATTTCTGGATCTTGAACTTGATCTTCAATATTGACTTCATCGACATTAGCATGTAAATCACTATTTACATCTTCTACAATGTTTTCTTCAACTTCAATTTGTTCTTCTTGTACTCTATTTTCAATTTCCATCTCTTCAACATTATCATGTAAATCTGTATTTATATCTTCAATAGTTATCTCTTTTGTTTCGGCAACCCTTTGTTTTTTGGCAATATATCTGAATTTTTGTTTCTCTCTATTATCATCATCATCACGTTTACGATCAGCGTTTCTTTGACGTTTTCTCTTATTGCCCATGGTTGTTTAATCTATAGATGATAAATTAAAGAATCATGTTACTTTATAGTAAAAATAAATAAATTAAGATTAAAAAACATTTACGGAATTTATAAAAACATGAACTGAAATTTACTTTACCTTATAAAAATTTTGTAAAAGTCTTTTGAAGAAGATTTATTTGGAATTAACTTTCTTTTGAAAAAACTCTTTGAAGAAAAATCTTCTTTGAAAAAAACCTTCTTGAAAAGAAATAAGAAACTCCTCGACAATAAATTACCTACCCATTGAAAAATAATAAAAACACCTTGTAAATAAATCTTTGTTGTAAAAATCATTGCAAAAAAACCTCTTTGAAAAAATATCTACGAAAAAAATCACTAGAAAAAAGTACTTTGAATAAAAATTTATTTGTAAACATATCTGGGAAAAAACCATTGTAAAGAAATAATTCTTTGAAAAAACCCATTTCAAAGAAATAAGAAGTATAAAACTACCTTGCAAAAAATCCTTTGCAAAATACCTTAGCAACATAACTATTTGAAAAAACTCATTTCAAATAAATAAGAAGTGCAAAACTACTTTGGAAAAAATCCCTTTGCAAAATATCTTAGCAAAACAACTATTTGAAAAAACCTCTTTCAATTAAATAAGAAGTGCAAAACTACTTTGGAAAAAAATTATTTGTAAATTATCTTACCAAAACAACTTTTTGAAAAAATCTCTTTCAAAGAAATAAGAAGGAAAAATACATTTTTTTTTCAAAAATACTTGAACGTATACACACTTTTTAAATACAATCCTTGCAAAGAACCTCCTTGCAAACATGTCTAAGAAAAGAAATATTTTGAAAAACTCCTTGCAAATATGCCCTAAAAAAAAAACTTTCAATGTGTCTTTTGGAAAAAAAAAAAAGAAACATACTTTGTAAAAACCTCTTTTTACAAAAAATGTCTTCTTTGCAAATATGCAATAAGAAAAGAAATATTTTGGAAAAACTCCTTGCAATTATGCCTTAGAAAAAAATCACCTTCAATGTGCCTTTTGGAAAAAAGAAGAAGAAACATACCTTGTAAAAATCTCTTTTTGTAAAAAATGTCTTCTCTGCAAATATGCAATAAGAAAATAAATATTTTGGAAAAACTCCTTGCAACTATGCCTTAGAAAAAAAACTTCTTCAATGTGCCTTTTGTAAAAAAGAAGAAGAAACATACCTTGTAAAAACCTCATTTTGCAAAAAAATATCCTCCTTTCAAAATTAGTTTGACAAAAAAATGCGAAGTTAAAACATGCGAAAATAATGAATTAATTTTAGGTGTATTTATATGAGTATAAAAAACTTCTTCTTCTTCTTCTTCTTTTTTTTTTTTTTTTTTTTTTTTTTTTTTTTTTTTTTTTTTTTTTTTTTTTTTTTTTTTTTTTTTTTTTTTTCGGCCGACGTGATTTTTTTTCCGTTTCATTATTCGGCCGAATAACCTTTGCCATAATTCACGGCGCCGTTACGGAAAAAAGTTGTTCGGCCGAATAATTATTCGGCCGAACAATTATTCGGCCGAATAATTATTCGGCCGAACTTTTTTCCGTTTCATTATTCGGCCGAATAACCTTTGCCATAATTCACGGCGCCGTTACGGAAAAAAGTTGTTCGGCCGAATAATTATTCGGCCGAACAATTATTCGGCCGAATAATTATTTCGGTCGAATAATCTTTGAAACATGGAAGATTCAGATCTCTGCAGAATTTTCAAGTTTCTCCATTTTCGGAAGGGAATAACTACCTCTTACACAACAAAACGAATGTTGGACTTCATACCAGTAGATTCATCATTGAATCTACTTTACGAGGGTATAAATTTTGTTGTATATAGATAAGAACTGATATTTTTTAAGTTTTATTTTCGTAACATGTGTCGAGTTGTGATTCAACTCTTAAAAAAAACGACGAAAAGAAAAATCCATAATTTTAAAAATACAATACCAAAAAAATCGAAAAAAATGTGGGACTCTTCATTGGCGTGTCTACTTCAAAAGGGTATTCGTAGATTTTTTGTTTTTATAGCGGATTGAGAGAAAAGTGGTGCAACAAAAAAGTTGTTGAAAATCGACTGAGTTTCCCCATTGATCGACTTTAAAAAACTATAATAATTAGTATATAGATCCATTGGATGCAAACTTATAGTTAGGCACTAGTACATTGTGTGTAGATTGTCGTAACATTTTCTGTTTTTGCAAAACACAAGTCTAACAACGATTTTAGTGGTGCAACAAATCATAACTCTTTTGTAGTCTTTTCATTTTATAAGAACACACTGTCAGACATTTGCGAAATCCACATATCAAATCTTAGTAAAAAAAATTGAAAAAATTATGAGTAGAAAGCTAACATAATTCTACAAAAGTTTTCTTTTTATGGCAAATAGAAATTTTAAACAAAAATATCACTTTTGTTTGCCCGAAGTTGAAAAACATGAAAAAACCAGAATTATTTTCTCACTAGACCCCCCAAAATAGACACCCATCTTCATTTTTTCACCATCTTATGTGGCCAAAAGGTAAGACCATTGATGATGCAATAGTGATTGGAGAGCAAGAGGGAGGATTATACAAATTGAAGGGCCAACCAGAACAAGCATTGGCTCATGACTCAGTAGAACCAAGTGAACTTTGGCATAAAAGGCTTGCACATGTGCACTATAGGGAACTACCTATTGCAAGCAAAGAAGTTGAAGGTCTTACTGAAGTCTAGACAAAGTATGAAGGCATTTTCAAAGGTTGTGCAAAAGGAAAGAATACAAAGAAGACATTTCCAAGTAGTGAAAGCAAGGAAAAAGGAATATTGGATATTATCCACTCTGATGTATGCAGTCCGATGTCTTCCATCTCTCTGAGTGGGTATGTATATTATGTTTCCTTCATTGATGATTTCTCTAGGAATACTTGGGTTTATTTCTTGAAGAATAAATATGAAGTGTTTGATAAGTTCACGGAATTCAAAGCCTTATAGAAAATCAAACTGATAAGAAGATCAAGATCTTTAGATTCGACAATGGCGGAGAATTTACTTCAGGAGACTTCAAGAAGGTATGCAGTGATTTAGGGATTAAGAGGGAGTTGACTACTGTAAAATTAGTCACAGCAGATCTAATGAACAAGTAAATCAATCACAACAGATGAACATAGAAAATATGGTGCAAAACTGTGCAAAACATGCAGCAGTGCTCAATATCCCAGAAAGGGTGAATGAATTACAATACAAACTGTCACAATGAACAGAGCAATTCGAATTGCCTAAGGAGGTCATTCGAATCACTGAATGGAGTAGCTTGACTCTATCTAGGAGTCCTCATCAATCATCGGTGTTGCTCATCAATCACAACAACCAGTCATCCAGGTGTCAAGCTGAGTCTAACTGATCATAATAAATGTAACTGAAGTGTGTAGCACTGATATAGGATCTGGAGGCTCAGTGGGGGCGCATGGGAGGCTAACTGGAGTCAGAACAAGTCACCTAATCGAACTGGAGGTCAATCGGAGGTGAAACAGTCAGTCAGGAGTGAAATCAATCAGAATCGGAGCTAACTGAATGTAACTGGAGTGAATCTGCAGTGGTAGGTGAACAAGTGCACCCTTCTCTGTCAGTAGGTGAGAAGAGGGCGCCTTTCAGCTTGGGAGGGATAAAACTCTGTGGTAAGTGGCTCCTGGGTGCTAGAAGAAGGTGGATAAGGTGCTGGAGGCATCAAACTGGTGACTGGGCTGCATATCCTGAAATAGATCATGCAAGATCCTGAAGTAGATATGTATCCTGAAATAGATGATCCTGAAATAGATATGTATCCCGAAATAGATGATGGATATCTGAACACCCCCCCTCAAGCTAGACTATGATGTGCCAACTAAAATAATGTGGGGCCCTGGTAACTAAGACCAAAGGTCACCCCAATACAAAAATCCAAAAAATGCTGAAAATAAACTAAGTGAGGAAAGAGGGAAAACCCAGTGGGAAGAAAGCCCCCCCTCAAGCTAAAGCATAATAATGAATCAATCTGTCTCCACCATGATGGAACTCACCCCCAACAGTGAACGGAGGTAAGAGAACTTCTTCTCAGTGAAGCTCTTGGTGAAGATGTCTGCAATTTGCTCATCGGTAGGGCAATATTGCAGAATGATGGTGCGGTCATGCACCAACTGTCGAATGTAATGCATATGAATCTCAATGTGCTTGGTCCTCTGCCGCTGAACTGGATCTGTGGAGATCTTGATAGCACTTTGATTGTCACAAAATAGGACAGTCGAAGTAGTGCCACCAAAACCAAACTCGGAAAGAATACCCTGCAACCAAACTGCCTGAATGCAGGCATTGACTGCCCCTCGATACTCTGCCTCTGCTGAAGAAAGTGCAATGGCTGCTTGCTTTTTGCTGGACCAGCAAATAGCACCATGACCAATCATGAAAACATAACCGGAAGTGGACTTCCGATCAATGCTATCACCTGCCCAATCTGAATCAGTAAAACCAATGAAATCTAGCTCAGAATCTGCAGCATAATGTATGCCAAACTGTCTCGTACCTTGCACATACTGCAAGATCCGCTTGGCTGCTCGCCAATGAAGCTCATGTGGCTGCTGCATATATCTTGACACGGCACTCACGGCATATGAGATATCAGGCCGTGAATGTGTCAAATAAAGTAGTGAACCAATCAACTGTCGATACATACTGCAATCTGCAAGCGGTGTGGAATCTCCCTCCTCAAGACTGATTCCTGAGAGGAATGGGAACGGGGCTGCCTTACATTCAGCAATATTAAACTTCAATAACAGGTCGGAAGCATATTTTTGCTGAGATATAGTGATCCCATCGAAATTTTGAGCTATCTCCAAGCCCAAAAAGTGACTCAGCAAGCCCAAATCGCTCATGTCAAAAGCTAGATTTAAGGCAGATTTTAGCTTGTTTATTGAAGTAAGTGTGCTACCAGTAATAAGCAGATCATCAACATAAAGTACAATAACCAACAAATTACCTTTAACTCGCTGAAGATAGACATTCGGATCAGATTTGCATCTTTGGAAATTCTGAGAAAGAAGGAAGGAGTCCATCTTTGCGTACCAAGCTCTTGGGGCATGTTTTAACCCGTACAAAGATTTCTTCAATCTACAAACCAATGATGGATCTGATGTATAACCCTCTGGCTGCTGCATATAGACCTCTTCAGCAAGGTCTCCATGTAAAAATGCACTCTTCACATCCATGTGATGCACCTCCCAGTGCTTGGATGCGGCAATAGCTAAAACAAGGCGGATGGAATCCATCTTTGCAACCGGTGCAAAGGTCTCTGTGTAGTCCACTCCTTGGACTTGGGAAAAACCTTTTGCCACCAACCTTGCTTTATATTTGCTGATAGTGCCATCAGCAGCAACTTTAGTACGGTAGACCCATTTACACTTCACTAATTTTCTTCCAGGTGGAAGAGAAACTAGCTCCCATGTATTGTTCTTTTGAAGAGAACTGTACTCTTCATCCATGGCATCTTTCCATCTCGGATCTCGATGGGATGAATAGTATGATTGGGGATCTGAACCAGCCATCAAATAACAAATCTCAGGAAGAAATGGATCAGCAATAGAAAGAGCCATACCTGCCCTTTGAAAGTCTCCTCTTGTTCGTCTCGGATCAGCAGGATTTCCAAGACTAGAACCAGCAGATTGTAGAGTATTTTGGGCCCACTTTGGTAACTGAGGGGGATCCGAATGGTCGGATTCCGAACCTGATATGTCATAATCATCATATGCTGCTACAATATCAGAAATATCAGAACTCATACCTTCATTATCGCTGCTCGAATCTTCTTCTGGTGAAGGCGGTGAATCAACAGTTTTCTCCTCAACTAGTTGCAATTCTTGAAGCGGTTCTTCAAACTGCACACTGCGCTCTATGAATATCTTTTTAGATCTGATATCCATGAGTTTATATGCTTTTGATTCTTCCCCATATCCTATCAATATGCACTCGATACTTTGTGGATCCAAGGCTCGTCTCTTCTCAGAAGGAATTCTAGCCCATGCAGTAGAGCCAAAAACTCTCAAATTTGACACATCTGGTTTGTGACCAAAGAATGCTTCGAAAGGAGTCATACCTTTCACGGATGAATGTGGAACTCGGTTCTGTATATATGCAGCAACATTGATTGCTTCAGCCCAAATATTTGCAGCCAAACCTTTAGATTCAATCATGCATGTAGCCATCTCTTTCAGTGACCGGTTTTTCCTTTCCGCTACACCGTTCTGCTGGGGTGTGTAGGGAACTGTATGTTGGATCTTGATTCCGCTTTGGGCACAAAGTTGCAGCAACTCGGACTTGATATATTCCCCACCATTATCAGATCTAAGAGCTTTGATCTTGCTCTCAGTGGTGGTCTCAACAGAAGCCTTAAAATCCTTGAATTTTCCAAGCACTTCTGACTTGTTTTTGAGAAAGAATACCCATGTAAAGCGAGAATAATCATCAATAAATGTCAAAACATACCTTGAACCATTTAATGACATATGGGGCAGCGGACCACTGATATCAGAATGGATCAATCCCAAAATAGTAGAGGCTCTGCTAGCCTTGCCGCAGTCGAATCTGTGCTCGGGGTGCTTCCCAATAATGCAACCAGTGCATATTCCCTTCGAGGAACGGAGTTGTGGAAGCCCATCAACCATGGATTTATTTGATAGCAGCAGCAAATACTTATAATTTAGATGTCCAAATCTTTCATGCCAAAGCCTACTAACCTCATTACCATGTGTGCGAAGAGCAGTGGGCTTTGCAAGCGGAATAAAGTGCGAAAACTCATAACATTTTGCAGTGTGGTTTGCCTTTCCAACCGCAACTAGTCTTCCACTTTTGATATCAGAAATTTCAACTGTATTAGGGCTGAATGTGACTTTCTTTGGATCACCAGTATGTGTCATTTGATACACAGAAAGGAGATTCGAAGCTAAGGAAGGCACATAGAGAACATTATGAAAGCATCCATGATCTACATGAATCGTACCTTTGCCCTTTGAAGAAATTTTTGAGTCATCTCCCAAATGGATGGGGATGGAGCTGTTTGGATCGAATGAGGAAAAAGAATCAATATTTGCAGCCATATGATTTGATGCACCCGAATCTATCAAGAGAGTGGGCTTCGAAACCGTTGCCATGAGTGCTTGTCCTCTTTCATGATCGTCATTCCGATCCTTCTTCCTTGCACCGTCAGGAAGGGTTATGTTGTTCTTTTCCAAAAGGAGGGCCATTTGATCTATAGTCTTCTTCATACATGAACTTTCGGGATGAAAGCCACGGTTACAATAAGTACATTTAGATTTTTGGTTACCTTCTTTGCCCTTTTGCTTGGATTTCGAACTGGATGGTGCATCGGTTTGCTTGCCTTTGTCTTTTTGCTTGTGAGGCTCGAATTTGGGCTTCTCCTTCTTTAGCTTTCCTTTACCATTCGAGATCTTGGGTCCTTGAACAAATAGGGCTGAATCTTTGGAGCTTATGGACCCCATTTGAATCAACTTGTCATGCTCTTTCGTAACGGACTCAATGAAGGCATTCAAGGTAGGCATCTTCCAATTCGGGGTAGTTAGCCGACCGGAATTGAAAGTGGAGACAAATACCGAATAATCTTTCCCAAGCTTGCTTAGAATGGAGAGGATCAACTGTTTATCCTCTTTGATAACACCACTGTTCTTCAATTGCAAGTTCAAGTTCTTGTATTTTGTGAAGAATTCATTGATGGTCTCGAAATTCTCAGGATTAAGGCCAATCAATTCATTCTCTAATTGAAAAGCCCTAAGCTCATCCTGCTTGCCGAATAGTGTCTCAAGTTGCTCCCATATGGCTTTTGGAGTCTTCAATCCGCTGAGATGGAAGTGAAGATCCTTGGAGATGGAGAGACAAAGAAGACCATAAGCTTCATCAAGCTTGTTGTAGTGTTTAGTTCTTTCTGCTACATTGTTTGGCTCCAATTCAAGACCAAGAGTGACTCGGTAGTAACCTTTTGAACGTAATATGATCTCCATATCATCTTTCCAATCAAAATAATTGAATGGGGTGAGGATAGGCTTTGAAGAAGAGTATTCCATTGCAAGGATTGAGTCAACTGATGAAGAGGAAGCTTGCATGCAGACTAGAGCGAATGGAATTGCTGTAGAAAGGCTTGCATGCAGAAGGTAGCGAATGCAATTGGAGGAGACAATAAACCTGCAAATCACATAAAAACAACCACAATAATGTCGAACAATCCACCCTTTGAGAGTTGCATCACACCTGGGATTGGATTTCAAGCAATGTTGAATAGGTCCAATGTATCAGATCCAGGAATTATGTGGTAACTCAAGCTTCTGGAGTGGTATTGGAGTATTTTTCAAGCTTTGCATGCACAGGAGCGAATGCCCTTGAGATATCTCATGCCAAACTTTTTGCAATTTTTAGCAATTCAGTCAAATCTTCTTGTATAAACACCTGTAGAAAAGAGATCTTGTCCCTGCAATGGCTCTGATACCATGTAAAATTAGTCACAGCAGATCTAATGAACAAGTAAATCAATCACAACAGATGAACATAGAAAATATGGTGCAAAACTGTGCAAAACATGCAGCAGTGCTCAATATCCCAAAAAGGGTGAATGAATTACAATACAAACTGTCACAATGAACAGAGCAATTCGAATTGCCTAAGGAGGTCATTCGAATCACTGAATGGAGTAGCTTGACTCTATCTAGGAGTCCTCATCAATCATCGGTGTTGCTCATCAATCACAACAACCAGTCATCCAGGTGTCAAGCTGAGTCTAACTGATCATAATAAATGTAACTGAAGTGTGTAGCACTGATATAGGATCTGGAGGCTCAGTGGGGGCGCATGGGAGGCTAACTGGAGTCAGAACAAGTCACCTAATCGAACTGGAGGTCAATCGGAGGTGAAACAGTCAGTCAGGAGTGAAATCAATCAGAATCGGAGCTAACTGAATGTAACTGGAGTGAATCTGCAGTGGTAGGTGAACAAGTGCGCCCTTCTCTGTCAGTAGGTGAGAAGAGGGCGCCTTTCAACTTGGGAGGGCTAAAAATCTGTGGTAAGTGGCTCCTGGGTGCTAGAAGAAGGTGGATAAGGTGCTGGAGGCATCAAACTGGTGACTGGGCTGCATATCCTGAAATAGATCATGCAAGATCCTGAAGTAGATATGTATCCTGAAATAGATGATCCTGAAATAGATATGTATCCCGAAATAGATGATGGATATCCGAACAACTACTCCTTACAATCCACAACAAAATGGGGTTGTAGAAATAAAGAATAGAACTATCATGGAAGTAGCTAGGGAAATGCTTCATGATCAAGATATACCTATGCAAATTTGGGAAGAAGCAGCGAGGACAACTGTATATGTGCAAAACAGAACACCTCATAAGATACTTGAAAACAAAACACCAGAGGAAGTGTTCACTGGAAAGAAGCCAGAAGTTAGCCATCTCAGAATATTTGGATGTCCAGTGTACACACACATTCCAAAGGAAAAGAGGACAAAGCTAGATCCTTCAGGAAAGAAGGGCATCTTTGTGGGTTACAGTGAAAGCTCGAAAGCATACAGAATCTACTTTCTAGGGTTCAAGAAGATTGATATAAGTAGGGATGTAACTTTTGATGAAGACTCGGCATACATCAAATCAAGGAAGACATTTGTTGAAGACAATGAAGAACCAAGAATACCCAGAACACAAGACACCACCATGAATGAAGTTCTCTAGAAGAAGATTGTGAAATAGAAGATCCACAAGAACCTGTAGATCCACCCCGTGAGAAGAACTCTCACAAGAGGAAACCAACATGGGATAGAGAGGTCATCCAAGATGTAGAAAGGTATGGTATTCCATAGGAGGAACAAAGAGAAAGAAAAAGGACCAGGTCACATACCAGCTATGTTGCCTTACTCTATGATATTATGAACAAAGAACCTTCCAGTTATGAAGAAGCAGCGTAAAAGAAAGAATGGAACGATGCCATGGTCGAGGAATACCAGTCGATCATGAAGAATGATATTTGGGATGTAGTCCCAAGACCTGAAGGGAATTCTGTTGTGACTTCCAAGTGGATCTATAAGATAAAGCATGCTGCAGATGGTAGCATAGAGAAATACAAGGCAAGGTTTTTAGCTCGTGGCTTCTCCCAGAAAGAGGGGATAGATTATGAAGAGACTTTTGCTCATGTAGCTAGATACACTTCCATCAAAACAGTAATTGCTCTGGCTATAGTGATGAAATGGAAGATACATTAGATGGATGTCAAGATAACTTTGTTAAATGGTGTAGTCGAAGAGGAAGTGTATGTGGAGCAGCCACTTGGTTTTGAGACACATGACAGGGAGTCATATGTGTACAGGTTGAAGAAAGCCTTGTATGGCTTGAAGCAAGCTCCTAGGACTTGGTATGGTAGGATAGATAGCTTTCTATCCAACTTGGGATTTACCAATAATAAAGTAGATTCCAACCTTACTACAAGGTTGAGGAAGGAAATCCAGTGATACTCCTATTGTATGTGGGTGACCTGTTTGTGATAGGTGAGGATAGATTGATTGTCGCCTGAAAGAGGAAGCTTGCTGCCGAGTTCGAGATGAAGGAATTGGGGATGATGCACTACTTTCTAGGCATGGAGGTGTGGTAGAGTGCAGATGCAATCTTCCTTGGACAAGGGAAGTATGTAGTAGAGATCCTGAAGCAGTTTGGGATGATGGACTGCAAGGTGATGGACACACCTATGGCATCGAACCTAAAGCTTCTATGTGATGCTTTGTCTGAGCCAGTTGATGTCACGATGTATCATCAGATGATTGGGTCCTTGATGTACTTGATGAACATAAGACTAGATATTTGCTTTGCAGAGAACACATTGAGCCAGTTCCTGACGGATCTGAGAAGTGTTCACCTGGTTGCTATAAAGCATATTCTGAGGCACCTGAAGGGTACAGTTGACTATGGGCTCAAATATGACGCGAATCAAAATTTTAAACTACAGGTTTATGTTGATTCAGATTGGGTAGGTAGTTCCATTGATCGGAAGAGCACTTCGGGGTGCTACTTCAGTATGGGATCCGGTATGATCTCTTGGTTTAGTAGAAAGTAATCCTGTGTGGCATTGAGTATAGTCGAAGTAGAGTATTTTGTAGCTTGTTCAGCTAGTTGTGAGGTAGTATGGCATAGGAAGCTACTGTCTGATTTATTTGATCTCCAGTTGAGTGCTACTTGTATATATTGCGACAACCAGAGTTGTGTGAAGTTGTCAGAGAACCCGGTGTTCCATGACAAGTCAAAGCACGTTGAGATCAAGTATCACTATATCAGGGATATGGTGCAGAGAGGAGCAGTGAAGCTCCTGTATGTTGCGACGGACGAGTAGATAGCCGATGTGTTTACCAAGCCACTGGGGAGAGTGAAGTTTGAATACTTCAGAGATAGACTTGGTGTACTTCAGATTGAGATTCCCTCCAGAGGGAAGTGATGAGTCCGGAGGAATAGATGCACATGAGCCATTCTTACATAGTGGTAGGTCGGTCCTCCTATGGTGTAGATGTAAGTGTTGGAGCCATTCTCACATAGTGGTAGGTATGTCCTCCTATGGTGCATATATAAGGGCTGGGGCCATTCTCACATGGTGGCAGCTGTGTCCTCCCATGGTGCAGATGTAAGGGCTGGGCCATTCTCACATGGTGGTAGGTATGTCCTCCCATGGTGAGATGTAAGGGCTGGGCATGGCTTTTCTGACAAGGTGGCAGGTGTGTCCTCCCATGGTCGTTGATGTAATTACCGATCCTTTTCGACATGGTGGTAGGTGTGTCCTCCCATGGTCATTGATGTAAGTGTTGTGCCTTTCCAACATGGTGGTAGATGTGTCCTCCCATGGTCGTGATGTAAGTGTTGAGCCCTTCTCGGATGGTGGTAGGTAGGTCCTCCCATGCCAGTGTATGTAAGTGTTGCGTGATGTGCATCTGGGTTGTGCTCCATGGACTATGAGGTGATCTGAAGACGATGATGTGACAGTAGGGTACATAGGTTTTGCAGAGGCATATAATTAGTCTTGAGATGCTCTTGTAGGTTTTGTAGAGGCAGTATAATCAGTCCTGAGAGATCTTGCAGGTTTTGCAGAGGCAGTATAATCAGTCCTGAGGCGTACCCACTTGATGGATTGCTCACAGAGATGATGAAGACCTACATGGAGGCTAGGCCTACATCCAACATGAAAAAGGGTTGGCTCTGTAGAACTTCCTATGATGAGTAGATTGGAGATTGATGGAGATAGCAGCAACAGTGACGATGATGATGATTTGATGTCGATGATCCAGAGAAGAAGACTTGTACTAGAAGACCTGTGTCGAGAAATACCTTCCTAGTTAAGAGGGAGTGTTGATGTATATGTAACTTTAGAATGTATTTCATATATGTATATTGTATCCCTACAGAGATGCTATTATTCCTTTGTACGGAAGTGTTTTGATTTGTATTTACAAGTGTCGCAAGTTGTATTACATGTACCACAACTTGTATGTGATGGGTTATTAGACCACCAAGTGTGGGGTTGGCCCTGAGTTGAGTTATCATGGGTTATTAGACTCTCCTAGAGAATTTGGCCCTGTTAGGTTATTAGGAAAGTCAAGTCAGTGTATAAATAGAGTGAGGGTGTCACTCTATTTGATCATTCACTTACTCATCTATTCTCTCACTTGAGTGATGCACACTAGTGGAGGAGGAGAAGCTGCTAGGAGACTATCTCTTGTACTTGGATTTTGTATCATTGCTCTTTCTATCTCTGAGTAAGTTGCGGGGTTTTTCACCTTCTTGGTTTTCCCCGAGGTAAATCTGTGTCTATTGTCTCTTATGCTTGTCTCTTGTGATTGATATGTTGTACATGTTATTCTCTCAGATAAGATCCTAGATCATTTTGAATTAATGCTCAAAATCTAACACACTAAATGTGCATATGTGCTGGAAAACCTGCACAGAATGAGGAGCCAAATGATCTCCAGAGCATATACATACCCACAGGACTCTAACATAAGCAAAATCATTTCAAACAATCTATACTCACCTAAATAGGGAGACTGACGATACAAACTTTCCTAGATGTTGGCATCTATCAAGGAGAGGTGGGAAGAGAGATAAAAGCTTCTTTGCATGGTCAAGATTATTTACAAATTGAATTATTACACCTAGGAAATACCCTTTTATAGTTTTATTTGAGTGATTGTATTTATCCTTCTAGTTGGATTCCATCATAAATGCATCATTCACAATAAAGAGGTAAAGGTGATCTTTCATTTCTGTGCAATGAATGCAATTCGAAGCTAGCCCCTAACTCATTAGCCTAGGTCTTCATGACTTTGGGATCAAATTTCGATATCTCAACTGATCTTTAAAAGCAACGTGGAACCATTTGATGCTTGTTGTGTATGGATATGATTTTTACCTTGTTGATTACTCTGTCTTACGATAATGACTATGGCCACATCTTTGGTGACTTGGTCTATGACTTTAATGGAATTAATTTTGATTTAATTAATTTCTCAAAATTTTCATTTCAAAATTAATAAATTCTATGTTTAAAAAAAAGATAGATGTGTGTATAACCTTGGCTTAGTTCCTCTTTGGTGTTGTGTAACCTTGGAGGGAAAAGTAGACTCTAAGGGATATACACACACAAAGAGACTTGGG
Source organism: Larix kaempferi (assembly GCA_027924585.1). Classification (NCBI taxonomy): domain Eukaryota; kingdom Viridiplantae; phylum Streptophyta; class Pinopsida; order Pinales; family Pinaceae; genus Larix; species Larix kaempferi. The sequence goes on along the minus strand of BSBM01000010.1, from coordinate 8,100,745 downwards.
ACAAATCTGTGCACCTATTTCCAAGCTGGTTTCCACCACCTTTCTATTCACATGTATTATTAATGACAGTGGGAATGAATGAGCCCTATGTTTCCACATCGTATGGGTTTTCTAGGCTTGTAGGGCCTAAAGGCCCTGCAATAAATAACCACTGCAAACAAACAAGGGACAAAGATGAGCTCATTGATATGAAAACATATATATATATATATTATATATATATATTATATATATATATATTATATATATATATATATATATATATATATCATGTGAATAATTTGACACAGGTCCATACTAGTGTTAGCATGTATGTGTATGTTGATTTTCCGAGGTAGTGAATTTAGACCATGGATTCTATTTTATGCACTTGATGGCTGATTTTTATTGAACTTTTTAAATCTGGAGGAGATTGAAATCAAATATACATTGACTCTCCATCAACACTTGGGCATACCCTTACCTTAATTGGTAGTTAGGATGACAAAGCATCTTTTATTTGTTGTTCCGACAAATTGCCATCTTCTACTAGGGCCTGAACAAGAAAAATCCAATAATGAGACAAACAAATATCCAGCAGCACCTATTGGAAATATGATAGAAAAACTGATATCCAGTTAGCATACCTTCAATTTGGAGAACTCGGACTCAACGCATCGAACTGGATGAACATCAATTAAATATTGGGATAAGTTTAAAGGAACCTTTAATGATGTCCTATACTTTTCATTCATCCATGATTCAATTGTAGACAAACAGTCTTGCAAATCTTGAGACCACTTCTAAATTATTTCTAAATCCTTCTGCATTGATCGAACCTACAGACAAAAGTATTTAAAGCTTTGTAATAAAGAACATATCTTATGTTATTGTAATGCATAGATATGCACCTTTTTGCTAAGCAAAGATGAGAAAATACCGGATCCATCTCATGCCTTGCCCATAAAAACTACTCTAATTGCTTCAATATGTCATTCATATCATCTTGTGAGATTGGAATAGTGAGTGCACCTACAAACCATGTCTCTGCTAGCTCTTTATAGGTGACATTGCGGCCTTTGACCTGTTAATATCTAATCAGACTTCAATCTTGAATATATCATTCCAAAAAACATTAAAGTGCAAAATGATTGAAATACAACGAACCAACCCCAACAAACATCATCATGGAAAATGAACAACCATATCTCCCAATGCCAATGTAAAATAAAATCGCGGGGGATAGTGTCATCAGCTTTGTTATAATATGTATAAGGGGTATAATATTGTCTAGCAAACAGACCCTATTTTCTGGTGGGTTTTATTTAGAAATCCATCAGGATATTCGACATATTGTTGGAATTAAAAGTTTTGATTATTGAAATTGTAGTTTGGAGTTGTTCCATGGGGGCCTAGGAATCGCATCTACGATGTCAGAATTTGCAAGATTGCATAATTTCACTGTCAACATCAACAACTTTTCATCTCTAGATTCCATCAATTTCCTGGCTGGAGAGGACATTTGCTACAGGAATACACTGCTTCAGTTTATAACAATAACTCTGCCAATCTATATCTTTAGAATATCCAACACAATCATATTCTAAACTCACTGTAGATGGGGTTTTCACACCAACTAGTGCTAAAGAGAACCTACTAAGGATTCAGGAACCCTTAGTAGCAGTTCATAATAATGAGTAAAAAATAGATATTAAAAGAGTGACATGTGCAAGTGATAACATAAAAATAAATCTAACTACTACAGAAAAATAAAGCACCAAGAGGAACCCATGAATGGAATTGATATTTTTCGTATTAATCGGAAAACAAGGGTTTGCAATAATATTTACCTCAAATGGTGAGGTGGTTGGAATCCTTGCAGCCGTACGAAGTGTAGTGCACCAGATTTCCAGAGTTCCTAGCTCTTGTCCAAATGCCCAAGAGGTGGCCAAGACTCAATTGAATGGGGAACAGAAGCTCAAGGTGATAGGCTCAAGTTCAGTAGGAATTTCAGCATCATAAGCTTATGAAGAGTGATTATGGATGTGAAATGGGCGGCCTCCATCACCTTTTATAGTGATTTTGGGTGGTGGAGTATTGACCCATGGTTTTCGGAAACCAATAGTATTGGTTAATGGTATTAGGTTTTTTCCCTCTTCTTGAATTTATTTTTGACTTTTTTCACCTTTTTTCTTTTATTTTGGGGATTTTGGACCTTTTTGTGGGTTTTCGCCTTTTCTTGAAGGAATTTGATTAAATGAGGAGGGAAATCATGATTTTTTTCCCTTTTGGCTACCATTTAAGGGTTTTGGAGGCCAAAAATGTAGGAAAAGTGGACAAATGGGTTATGTGACTAGGGAGATGAGCTAGTGAACAATTTTTGGGTGTTAATAGATTTCCCCCTGATGTGTGAGGGAAGGAGTTCATCGTATGGCCAATAGACATCACAGGCTCTGTCATTTTCCAGGTGTATGAGCATTGTGATGGAGAAGACCAGAAACTGGTTGGAGACCGGAACACATGCTCCATACAAACTGCAAAGGTTACAACTGAAAATACATGACCTCAATAATGGATGAGGGATAATATCAAATAGATGGACGAGGCGGGAATACCCATGCTCGTCTCAAGATAAACAAATAATAATGAGGTCCAAAAGGGGACCTGAACAGTACATAGAGAACTGGTGTGTACATCATAATGGTCCAAAGGGGACACAAATATGAGACATATGCATGGTCCATCCATGACTGATATGAAGAAATGATACATGGAAACAATGGCATCCATAGTGATTATGGTACCATAACAACTGATTCTCTGCTAGATCTGAAGGTGGCCAACAACTGTATCGACTCAACGACTGAGAGTTGGAATATCAAAGGTACACTGGACTGTATCCGAACTCGATACTCGAGGAAGCATACAATTGGAGTTCTTCTGAATACTGTCGCCAACACATCCCAGATATCCACAGGAACATACAACATGGGGGTTCCAAATTGAATCACCAATGTGCTAGAGTGAGGGGACATCCGGGGGCTTCGACTAATAACTGAAGGGACCAATACCTTGTACGAATATCAACAGTGCGATGATGGAGTTGGAGTCAATCACGTGAGAAACAACCATTCCAAGAGGCACTAAGGAATCCTCTTAGATGGTCTGTAGGAACTCACCACTAATGGAGATGAGTCCAAGGTACTGGGGCCTATGGTTCTATCCTATGGAATATATGTGTTGGCGTCGACAGAGGGAGACCTGAAACTACCAAGGCAATGATGTTTCCTTGATATGATTGCGAGGTGTACAACCAGGAGGTGATAGTACTAGATGTGAGACTGACATACTATAGGGGGGGGGACTCAAACTTCCTTTGTTCAGAGAGTGACGGAAAGGCTTACCTGGAAGCATATGAAACTAACTTTAGGGAAGGGGATTATAGCTTAAGGGACCAGGTACTGTGAATGCAATGGGGGAGACTCGGGAGGGAATTGATGAGTGATATCAAGAGACTCTAAGGGTGACACATCGCAGAATACTCTAAACAAAGGCGACCATATTGGGGATGCTTCCATGATGTGGGGACAAGATATGATTTTTCATGGCACCGAGAGGCATTGTTTTGGCCTTCTTCATGGTTTAAGGGGCTAGAAGAACGGATAGAAGTGTGCTCAAAATGGTACTGTCATGTGGATTTGTACGATCCCAGGACAGTTCATGCTCGTGATTGCTTTTAATTTTAAGGAGTCTGAAATTGATAAGAAGACTCTGAAATAGTGAAAAGGTACCATCATGTGGATTTATACGAGCCTAGGATGGTGAATGCACGTGGTCACTTTCAATTTTAGAGAGTCTGAAAGGAATAAGAAGAATCTAAGGGGGTTCTTTTTCGTGTGTTAGTCTGCAAGGCCTGAAAAAGCATAAAAGTATGCAATGAAGAACTCTTCTAGATAATGTTACTAGAGTATTCCTTTTTCGTAATTATTCTACCAGGTCCAGAAAAGGGTTAAACTTATACTAGATAGATGCCCTTTCAGGTACTTTAATGAGCATGAAAGGAAGCAAGATTGCTTGGCGATATTTTCATTGTTTAAGGAGTCAGAAAAGATCTTAATGGAAACTCCCTAAGTGCCTTTTTTGTAAAGGATTTTCTCGGCCTGAAAAAGGGATAAAATTATACTGAACAAATTTAATGGCCAAGCAAGGAGGAAGTGTTCAATCAAGGGACAATTATGAGAACCAAGAACAAAGGCGAGGGGGGAACACTGATGGGGCCTCCTTGCAGGTTGATGAATATTGGAAAAATAATGCAATAACTACAGTATGGATGGAGCTGAGGGATCATGGATAGGCCATGATAGACAAAAATGGAAAAAAAACAATTGCGGTCTATATGGCACGTAAATCAAGGCAGCAAGGGGCATGGAAAAAATTCCCAAAAAATGTTTTAGTGAGAGAGAGAAATGATCTCAAACGATGCAAGAAACAGAGTTCCAATGACTCCGGATTGGTCAAAGGAAAAATTAGGTTAAAAGATGGCTATAAATAAAGGTGAGACCACCAAGCGAAGGATGCAGTGGTGGGGAGAAATGATGACCCGCGGGGGAATCATACTAGGTGTATGAAATCAAATCAAATATACAAGTGACACATGACCTAAAAAATGGTTGAGATCACGCATGTGAAAAAGTGAGCAGGGTTAATGACATGACCCCATGCTATGTGCATGGGGTTTGTGATTGTGGATCACATATGTGTTGGTTTGAATGATGGGATCATTACAATATTGAGATAGATGTGATGGGCCAGGTTCAAAATGATTGAGTAGGCCTCCTATCCCAGGGTCAAGGTAATCTATTATGCCCCCTAACTCAGAGGTTTCAATGCGGTGCAGATGTTGTCTCAGAGAGGGATCAACATGGCATCGACCAACTATTGGAAGGGGGGTGTACCATGAGGCTAATGGACATGATGGCACACTGAATTGATGATATGATGATGGGATATCCCCCTTGTGGGGTAGATTCTCCCAGTATCGCTGAAAAGAATGACGATGATGATGACATGTGACTTCCTCATCAATTTGAAAAGGTTGAACATGTGGGCCAGAGGGATCAGTCGAAGGGGCCGACGGGATAGAGGGGTCTCCAGTGGAAACCATGTAAATGGTGTTAATTTAAGACGATGAGGATTTTTGGGGAAGGATCTCCTCAATTATAGTGATTGAGGACTCTAAGGATGGCTGTCGCATTTCATGAAGCACCAACCGATACTCTGGTAATTCGAGACAATGGTGAGAGTAATGGCCGTAAACTCCACATATGGTGTAGGAGTGGTTGGTGTGCAGTGATTTGTTACACAGTCTAGTTCGACAACTGGAATATTGGGGTCATTGTCCAACATTTTCATGTGCTCTTGAAGGTTTGGCAATTGTGGAAAATTATGGGTGGCATGGCCCAAATCATCACACAAAGAACAATTAGGAGGTGCACAGGAATGGAGGGGGGCGTTTCATTGGTTTCATTTCTTATGGGGTAGTATAAGTTTGTGGGCCTTTTTTTACAGCATTCTTAGGTGGTGGAGGGGCATGGTTGGAGGAAGATGTTTCCGCTACACCGGGAGGTGGATGAGAGGCTATGGTGATTGGTTGGACTGGTTGAAGGATGTCTTGTGGTTTCATAGCGGGATTAGGAGAAGGAAGATACCATACGGGAAGTCCTAAAGTCATCCTAGGGAGATTCAACGTGGCCATGAGTAGCATACTTACTAATCCGAATGGTGGGAATAAGAACGGGATTGTATGGATTGGTGTGGCTCCAACGTGGCTAGCCACTGATGGTGGTTGAGGCAACAGTGGTGGTTGTTATTTAGGTACTAACTGATTTGAGGAAATAGTGCACAAATCATAAATTTCAACGATCGGCGAACGAGGTCGTAATGAAAGAAAAGAAGAGACCATTGGAGTCTTTGAATAAAGTCCAGGGCCAATGGTGGAAACCAAAGAGGTGGGTGCACCAAAAATGGGTTGTTCAACCATGCAGAGAACATTCTCAAGTGTAGCGGGCTCATTCAGGTCCTAATAAGTGACTTGGTTGATTTTAACAACTCGTCCCTCATGGGGGAACATCATAATGAGGAACACTGATGAAGTAATGGGATTCATGGCATACATGTAACTCCAATCTAGAAGCAGGTTGTAGTCGAGTTGTGCATTGATGAATTCTATGTCAATCAGGATAGTTTTTCTAGCTAATTTGACTGGGACATTGGCCAAGAGGCCTTGTGGTTGGGATGAATGGCCATCATAAGCTTGTAAAGCAGTCGTGGATGGTTGTAGGGTAGGGGATCCAAGATTCTTCCACACGAACATATACATAACACATGTAGAGGCACCCTCATCGATGATGCATCTTTGGATAACAAGATTCCGTACAAAAACAAAATTTTGGAATGCTAATGTGGAAGGCATGCGTGATTCAGATTGGTCTAAATTGAATGCCGTCATCTGTGAGTTGGAAGGGTCTATTGCACCTATGGGGGAAAACAGTGTTTTGCACTGCGTTTGGAAGTTCTTCAAAACTTCTAAGGCTGACATAGCAGCAGGGGACTGGACTAAGTCATCCACAATATTATAATTGGGGGTTTCGTGTGCTGGGATTATTATTGATTCAGCGTAGAGGAAAACGAGGAGCTTTGGGGGCTTCATCAAATGGTGTTGGTGGTATGCATCATGAATGATCTGCGGGAAGAGTGCTAGCAAACTTGTTTGCAGGGATGGTTTCTGTGGTGGAACCACACTGGCTACGGCGTTTTTGAAGGTTGACATCAACGGGAGACATCATTAAAAGGTGTTGGGTACCTAATTCAATGGGTTGACTATCAAGAGTAGTGTAAGTAACTTGTTTTTGTTGTGGTGGGGAACCTTGAGTTGGAGCCAAAGGTTGGGTGGCTACTACCCCTTGTGTAAGTAGGGGATTTTGCATTACCATGGGTTGTACATGAGGTTGCCGGGGGTTGGGTAGTGTCGGCTGTGAAGCATGTCCTTGGCATTGGGTATGATCATTCTAAAGTTGGCGAGCTTGATCTAAGTGGGGACAATTGTGCGTATAATGGCCATAGACCCCATAAATAGAACATGGGTGGTTCGTGCATACTTTAGGGTTTTTTCCTTGTCGAGGTGGTCGATCAGGATTTTGGTTAGCCGAGGTGACACCATTATTATTAGGAGGGTTTGGTGGTGGACCGCCTCTACCTGGAGGTTGGTTTTTTATGTTGTCCTTGTGGGTCCCATTGGGAAGGTTGGTTCTGCTATTGGTTTTCTTGATCATAAACTTTCCCTTGGTGAATGGGATGGTTTTTTGGTTGAACAGGTGTTGGGGTAAGCTGCAGTGGATAATATGCTGGAGTGGCTTGAGGTTGTGTAGGCGCAGGTGTTGTTGGTTGATGGTAGTAGGCAGGTGGTGTAGCAGGGGGAGCATACGCTAGCAAGGTATGTCCGTAACAATGTGTTGGGAAAGAAGGTCCATGTATATGGGGGGCTTGGGCCAGGGGATCATACGAAGATGTTGCTCCTGAATGGGTTGTGGCACACGAAAGTTCGGTGCCACACATGGAGGAATTAGGTGTAGGATTATAAGTTGGGGGGTTGTCCACAGGCATATGAGTAGAAGGATGGATATGAGATGAAACGTGTCCAATAATGTTTTCAGCGGTGTGGGATGCCCCCGACGCGTATTTACGGAAGGATTCGCCATAGGGAGCATCAGGTAAAATGGAGTAGAGGTAGCTCAACTGTGCATAAATAAGGTCAAATTGTTGGGCTTTGAGAATGGATTCTTCTTCAGTTTGGGGTTGTTCGGATGCCACATCCTTGGTGATAACTAGTATGAGGGATTTCAAGAACCAATCTATGAAGATATGGTTGTCTAAATTGGTCGTGCAAAAATTACGGTGTCTATGCCCCTCATGAATATGGTCAGTGATTTGGATAGTCGTGTTCTATCTGTAAGACAGTAGAATCTCAACACCAAGATCATAATGGACTGGTAACTGAAAGAACTGCAGGAAATTTGAAGCAAGAGACAAAAAAGTGGAGTGTGTCCCATGTGGTTGTTCAATATACCACTTAGTTGTAGAGCCAGTAAGTGTCCATTGTAAAAGGAGGAGGCAGATCGAGTCATCCACTATAGAGTTGGAGGAACACCATAAGTGGAAGGACATGATATGGTTTTGTGGGTCCTCACCACCCTTTCCTTTGAACTTTGGGATTTCTGAAGGGATTTTGGTAGGAATGAGAGGCCACGCGGGGTCATGTCCAATTGAATCGTTGGTCAATTGGGCTAGATCAGGGAGGTTAAGACTAGCCATGAATAGAAAAATAGCAGAAGGATGTGCCATAGTGGTAGTGACCTGTGTGCTAGCCATGGTGGCGGTCGTGGGGCCACCTCCACTAAGGGGAAGAGAAATGGTGTGAGTCTTAGCGACGATCGAGTAGGAAGGGCCAGTGCCTCCAAGTGTACTATTGGTGACCAATGGCATCGTAGTCAAAATAGATATGTTCCAGGTGTAGGTCTAGTGTATGGTATAGTAGAGATGGATGCTGAAATGGTAGTTGGGAGAGTGGCGGAACTACTACCGAGAATACCACTGGTAAAGGGGTTGTTATTCATGTCCGCCATGGGGCTAGACAGAGTGGTGTAGGTGGGTAACTCTGACTTAGAATCAGAGGTAAAATAAGGGGCATCAAGATAAAGATCCAATGACGAAATTGTGCATCTGTGATGGGTGGTGTCAAGTGGACCGTATTGTGGGGATTGTCCCCATAGGCGACGAGAGTGTCTCGGTGAATCAATGGTGATAGGTGTAATAGTGCTAAAGGATCTGTTGGATATAACACACTTAAAAATCCAAGTGCAACCGTGTGTGCAAAAGGACAGCTCTCAAAAAAGGGTGGCACTCAGGCCAACAAGAAGCTCAAAAACACTTCCTTCAACAACGTGCTACAACAAGCTGAGAGGCAATAAAATGGTCAGAATACCAACAAGCAACACTCCTAAAAAATAAAAAGGTAGACTCACTAACCAAATGGGGGTATAGGAGCATGCAAACACCTATCTAAAAGATATGAAAGATCACACAAATCGTATCCCCTGTAGGGTCATGAAATCTGCAGTCAGGAAATATGAAATGGAGAACCAAATGGCTAAGGATATCCCTTTACCAAGAGGGACTCCGAGTAAATAATTCCTTGAAGTATGGAAAATAAGATACCCCGTTCATGGCACATTTGGAAAGGTGTCCTGCAACATCAGTTCTTTGGTCAACATGCACTTGGTATGGGAGCCAGCATGCATGACGAGAACAACAAGTTGGTGTCCTACAATACAGAATGGAGTGCGGTATTCCACTCAGACTTTCGGAACCAATATTGCTACTTTCCCTCCTAAGGGAGAGGCCCTCCGACAAATCGGTGTTAACCATACCAATTAGTAATAGGGGATTTTGAATCCCTAATGGACAACAACTATGTCTCAAATGTAAATGACAAAGGGGGTGTTATTTGGATGCCTAAACCCAATGTCCTACGTAGCTACAAAGTTCTTTTTGTGTTCTCCAAGTGGGTTTAAAGTTGGTTGAGTTAAGTAGATTTTAGGTCTCACTTGGATTATGGTGATCGAGTTTGTGCACAAGTGGTGTGTACCCAAGATTTCCAAGCTAGAAAATAAATAACTAAAACTTTGAAATGAAAAGTATTAACTGCTATGTGAAATAAAAATAAATGAACTTGTTGAAATGTAATGCAAAGTAAAATATTTTAAATGCTACAGCAAGTAAATAGCAGAAAATTACAACTAGAAAAATGGATGCAAGCAAATAGATGGCTATTAGGACAAGAAAAATTGGGGAAAAATGGCTGCAGGGTGCGGTTGTGAGGCCAAAAATCATGCTTTGGGTGCGGCAAACTAGACAAAAATCGCGCTGGAAGCTGAAAGGAACACAAAACAAGGCGTGACTTCCGGGGCAATAGTCACACTAAAGCGCATGGTTTTCGGGGCAAAAAGTGTGCTAAAGTGCGGATTTCGAGGTGTAAAGCGTGCTAAGGGCATGACTTTCTGGCTAGAAGTTGCGCTAAAGTGTGACTATGTGGTTGAAAAGTGTGCTAAAGAGCACGCGTTCCGGGCCGAAACGTGCGCTAAAGCACCGGTTTCGAGCCGAAAGAACCTCACCTTGACATCTCCAATTAATGAAATGTAGGACAGACCTGCAACATTTTTTGAATATTTGACATATATAAAGCGTGTATGTATTCCTAGGTATTAGAGCACTGAGGATGGTGTTATTCTAAGGGGAGGGGAATGTCACGTCCCCATTTTGACCCTTATAATATTTTGAGCTATAATGTAAATATTGTATGCATATTATGTATGATTCCTAGCGTGGAGCTTGAGGCCAAGGCCCCACTAGTGAATGCTCTACCTTGAAGAGGCAAGTATTGGATATTATGCTACCCATGTACTAGTGAACCATGGGAATTGTAAATATGCATTTTAATATAAATGTCCACAACTAGCTATGCAATGTAACAAGAGATGGGGGCATGATGTTTACAAGGAAATTGGAAGGGAAATATTCAAACCCTTGAACCAATAAATTCAAGCCAAGTGTCAGTGAGAGAACCCATAAAATCTCAACTATCCATGTTGACTTTTGTACCCAATCATTCATTTCTCCCAAGAGTTGGTTGAACTAGTTAATGCCTTGGGGAATGGAGAGGTATGGCTATCCAAATTCGGGTATGAGGAAGCCACCCTTCATGGAAAATCATGTTTGGCTTCTTAGGCAAGAAAAGAGCCATGAATTGCTCCCAAAAATCCATTATTCACCCATCAGTTTTTCTCTCACGAGTTTGGAGCTACCTGGGCGTTTTCCTCCATGGTTTTGCTGTGTTTTCTTTCATTTTCCTAGTTGGGAAGGGAATTTTTGTGTTGTATAACAATGGGGAAGAAAGGGGAATCGATTTGGGGACCATACAGGTTGTTTTGGCTCACTGATTGCTTGAATATCTATGGGAGAAATCATTTTCTTCCCTATGGTCGATTTTCCCTCTCACAAATCCATTTTTGGGTGTGCCCACATTTGGGGAAAACTCATGTCCATCTAGTTTATAAGTCCCATTGCTTAAAGTGTGTTTCCAAGCGCATATCTGAGTTTTCTGTGTAAGTGAATGTTGGGGTTGGGATGACTATCCATTGCTTTGACTGAGTTGAGCTTGAGAGTCCCATTTTCCTTGTAGATATCATGCCCTGCTCGGGGGTGGTCTCTGAGTGCTAAAAGAATATAGGATGGGAAGAGACCTATGGTTGGGTGGAACGTTGCAGCGACATAGCTAGTTGCTTGGAACAACATTACATCAAGATGAGTATTCTATTGTGTTTTGCTTCTGCAATGTTTAATTTGATGGTTATTTTGATATGATGGATGAGTATGAAAGGTGTGTGGATGATGTTTTATTCCACTGTGCATATTCAATTCATTTGCATCTGCACACATATGCATTTTATTGTAATGCCATATCCTTTATTCATGATGAATTTGGCTAAGTTGTTCTAAAAGCCCAGATTTTAGTGCCATGTTCCCTTCCTTGCATTGGATAGATGGGGGGGAATGTGAAAGCATTACTCGAGAGTTCATGGTAATGGCCATTTTTAGGGCTAAAATACTCCCCATCCTTTGAAAATCTAGTGTCCTCCATCAAGTCTTCAAGATTTCTCAAGTCTTGTTGAAAGGTCCTTTTCAGCCTTCAGAAATTGACTAAGGCATGCTAGGAGAGACATTTGGGTCATGTGAAGGATAGGATTCGACATAGAGATGTTACCTCCACACTCCAAAGAAAGCATGGATAAAAGGATTAAAGAAATCAGTTAAGAAAAGTGTATGAAAATATTTGGTCATGGGGACTATCTCATGAATGGAACAAAGGTGTTACCTCTGCACACCGTCCTTTACACATGGGGAGGATAAACGAATTGAAATCAGCTAAAGCAAGGAAGGAACATGGATCTTTGGACATGTGAAGGTTTTGAAGAGGAAAAGCGAGGTGTTACATATGCACAAGCACTCTGCACAAAGGCTTCAGCCTATGTGGAGCAAGAACGCAAACAACATTAGAAGTATTGCCTCCATACTCCACATCTCATGCAGATCATTGGCAGTAAGGATCTTCCCTCTGCGTTACAATATAGAAGAAGACTTGAGATGAAGAACATCCAACCTTACCTTGTTAACTATGTGGTTACATAAACTAATGACATATGTGCCATGTGGCCAACATGGCAGCCTGAAATCATAATCTTCCACATGGAAAAATGGAAAAGGGCCTAAGAGGTTGTTTCTTGCACAGAAGCCCGACATCCAAGGAAGGTGTTGTGTACAAGCTCTCCAAGTAGAGGGTGAATACCCCATAACCAATTTTTTCCAATGCTTTGGCCTTTAGGTGACCAAGGAAAATTGAAGGCCAAGAGATCAAGCAAGAAGGTGTTCTTTAGTAATTTTGTCAGGTTTTTCATGGGTTTGACAATATCAAGCTAGCATCTTCATGCAGAGAAGAATACAGAGGGGCACCATGTTGTGAGAGGAAGAGGAGAGAAGCAATGATTATCTTCGTTCGCTCTTTACTGAAATCGTATAGCTCAGTGAACTACAATCCACAGAGGAGAGATCAATAAATTGTGAGTACAGACACCAACAATCAGACTGTTACAAAGTTTGATTTCTTGGCCATTGATTGTGGGGTCAGAGAGCATAAAAGTTAAACTGGGAAGTAGTCCATAGAAGTTGTTTGAAACAGGGAGGACAACCCTCCTCAGATAGAAGGTGATCCAGTTTCTAGGCATCGCGTGAGAAGAATATTTGCAAGAATGAATTTATTGCCAAGGCCCAAGTTATAGGGTAGAGGATAACTCGTTGCCACAACATCTAATCACCAGAGAAACAAGAGATGGAATTTATTGATTGCTTGGCCATAATCCAGAAGGAACAAAAATCTCAACTAGACACTAGTATTTCTCCTAGTTGTGTGTGTCAAGATAAAATTAAAGGTGACCCCTTCTCTTGTAGCCTTGATTTGTTAGCATAGGAATACTAGAGCTCTAGTTTAGCCTAATTTGTAATCTACTATTTTATTAGATTCTTTCGAGCCAAGCAAACCTCCCCCCCTTGATGCTTCCCATATGGGTTTCCATGGTAAATTATGTGTTCTATAGTGTGTGACTGTACAAATTTGCTGGATTGTATTCCTTGTTTTAATACTTAGTAAACACTGAAGATAGGATAGTACTGTCATAAGACAATTGCATGGAAACACTGGTTGATATTACACAACAGTAATTTATCAGAAACAAGGCTCAGTAAGGTGAAATAAACCAGCACAGTATAGAACATTTAATTCCAATTAAAAAAAAGAATAGTATTAGCACTGGTGAATCAAATTGGTCATAGGAAGAGTGATTACAGATCAATTAAAAATGGCACTTATAGCGCATAGTGCAAAAATAAAAAAATTAATCCGCTAAAATTTTAAAAAGAAGCGTGGAATAACCTTCATATAAGATGTTTTTGAGAAGATGTATACTGCTTTGTAGATATCCTTCTACTTTGGACTCTTCTATCCTTCATGACATTCTCTCGTTCAACAAAATTTCCTTCTTCCATACAAAGCAAGTCCTCCAACTCTTCCATAGTATAACGATACAGAAGACACTGCTGATCTGGATCACATTCACAGAGCCATTCTGCATGCTGCATAAATAATTATTTCACATAACATATAATTAGTCCAAGTGATCATTAGAAGGAAAAGTTCCAAATCCCATGTGGTATGTTTTCGTGGACAGAGTTGTAACCCAACTGAAACCCTTCAAGGAATTTATCCCTCAAATGGCAGAAGAAGGAACACGGCCACTCAACCCACTTATTTCCAAATTGATTTCTGTGACTGAACTGTTAGACTTGCAAGTGATTCCATTCCATTGGCTTGTAGAAGAATCATAGCTCTCCCAGTTGCTCAATGCATTTGTTGGGTCATGGAGATTTTCCTTGATGCTAAGCAAAAGTTGAATTTCACTGGCCTAGCAATTAATCTTTGACAAACATACCACAAATTCAATACACAAGGGCAAAAATATTTCTGTTAGTGGCCATTGAAAAGAAGCTGGGATTATTTCCATGAATGCATCATGGCACCGAAAATATGTTGATGGCGGAAAAAACTTTTCCCAACATGAAAATTTGTAAATTGAAAATACAGTTGGTTGTAAATTGGTTTTCAAAACTCCGTTCATGGAGGCAAAAACCTTTTCCCAACATGGAAATTTGTAAATTGAAAATACAATTGGTTGTAAATTGGGTTTTCATGTTGGTTATGATTTTAATTATAAATATATATAAATATATATATATATAAGAGTCACATAATAACATATCATTTCATCCAAGAAAAACATATCATTGTTTCTATGAATATATATATATATATATATATATATATATATATATATATATAACCTTCTAATAATCTTAATAAATAGTTAAATTTGTTGTTAGTTTTGATTGCTTGCTTTATATATATATATATATATATATATATATTTCTTTTGTTGATTTACTTTTATATATAACCTATATTAGTATTTACAAAGGGAATATAAGATGGAATCACTATACTATATATATATTTTTAAAGTTAATATAAATATAAAATAATTATATTGATATATATTAAAATAACTATATCATATATTAATGTCCATTGGGTTAGAAAAACTGAGATGAGAAGTTGTAAATGGAAGGTCATGAATTCAAATCCTCCATTGGTACTTATGGTATTGTAATTAATATATTAGTCTTGTGTAATGATGAATAAATACATGGTTACAAATGTATGGATATGGGGTGGATGGGTATGACGCTAGTTGACATATCATTAATTTGGTGTCTTAGCAAGACATCAACATTGGTGCTCCATTGATTCATGTAAACTTACAAGTGGCCAATGCATTATTATTCTAGAAGAAGGTGTGCCTTAGTTGATGATGATGTAGAGATTGCCCAATGGGGGGATGGTTATGACTGTGAGTTTTATCCTCTCAACTCAGGTTCAATTTCTGGAAGGGATATGTTGACCTACTAAATGAGTATGTTGTTGACAAATCCTTGAGCTTGTACATAATAGAGTTACCCTGGGTACCATCCCCATAATGAGTGTACCCAACAATTTCCCCGAAAATGTATTCTACAAATAAAAATTAAAAAAAAGATACACATTAATGAATTTCAAAATTAATTAAAGTTTTAGAATCAATTTTATTTCAATTCATCGCTCAAAAAGGAACATAGATGAAAAATGAATACTCATGATCTGGTATGAATGCAAGCCTGCAACCAAATATAGGTCAAGCAAACAAGCTTAAATGATGGTAAGCTAAAGGAAAATTCCCTAGGTGATATTAATGAGAGACACCAACTACATATCCATTTAAGTATGTTTAAAATGGGACGGGGAAAAAGAAAAGTCCCGACAGGACAACCCCCTTCTCGATGCAGACAAGTGAGGAATCGATGGTGGCCTGAATTTATTGGCATTTACAAAAAAGGGGATAATTGGATGAGTGAGAGATCCTCCTTGTCGAACATTAAAATCTACATTCACACACTTCCCAATGCGAGCACTAGATAAATATCTTTAATTTTTTCCTTTAAATTGGATCTTCAACTGAAACAATGAAAACATGCTCTGCAGCCGGATATGGAGCTAAAACTACTTCCTATGTTGTACCTTTCCATTGCAGTTGTATAAAAAGTGTTAGGGCCTCGATATGCCCTTGCTAAGCATATATATCAATCATCCTAGCCGACAAAATGACATCTCTTACAAACATTTTATCAAACACATTGAAGGCATCTTCAACACTTCCACATTTTGCATTATACATGTCAGCAAGGGCACTACTGACAATGACCTCTGAATCAAATTTAGTTTTGCTCAAAAGAAGATGGACTTGTCGTCCCTCCTCCAACATTTCTAGGTTGCTTCAGGAACTGTGGACACTAGCCAGAGTGTTGTGTTCAGGGACCACGTCGAACCCTAGAATTCGACAAAAGAGTTAAAAGCATTCTCTTCCATGCCCTTGTTGTCTATTGTGTTAAGTATGAATTAGTTTTCCCTCTTCCAATGCTTTTATTTTGGTGTAGCCGCACAAGAAAAGAGCATATGTATTGAAGTTTGCATTCAAACCAAATTTATTCAAAATACCCATTGCTTCCCTTAATCTCGCTTCATCAGATGCTCGTTGATTTCACAATTGAGTCCATTTCGGCATCTCTCTGTAACCATGTCAATAATGGGCTTTAGTTTTTTAAGTGGTTGGTGTATGAATTAGATGTTGTTTTGTTAACATGTTTTGTTTATTACATTATAATTGGTTGTACATATATATGTTTATATAATAGGTTTTTATATATATGTGTGTTTATATGTTTTGTTTTGTTTACATTATATATATATATATATATATATATATATATATATATATATGCTTATCTAATATAATAATACTTCCATATATGATATATTAATATATTATATATTGTTGAATTTCTATGTTTTGTATTATATCATTAATATATATTTTTTTAATATTATAATAGGTGTTGTATATTGTGTTAGTTAACAATGCCATGACACTTGTTAAGGATGGCATGTTGCTTGTCATAATTAGTTATGGTTTGCTTATTGCCTTGTTCTATTATTAAGGCCTAAGACATAAAATATTTGGTAGGTCAGTGTAGGTTTGTAGGTCTATCTACTTGAGATACTCCATACCCCTTCTGTGTGAGAACCCTGCAATGTCTAAAATTCAATGGATAAGTTTGACATCCATTTCTTCTGAGTAAGTGTTCTCTCATTAATTGACTCGAACCTTTTCCTAATACATATGGGGTCTCTCATGAATCCATCTACAGTGTTACAATTTACTAAATTTTAACACTACATATGGATTCAATGACCCATTAAGAGGTCTCTAAATCCATCTGCACTGCTAAAATTTAGTAAATTGTAACAATTCATTGTTAAAATTGAAATTTTCCATTGTTGAGTGACACAATTAACATCACTTAGGTACTACTCTCAAGTCTCTAAATCCATCTACAATATTACAATTTACTAAATTTTAACACTGTAGATGGATTCGGAGATGCCCTTAAAAATGGTGTCTCTAAATCCACCTACAGTGTTAAAATTTAGTAAATTGTACAAATTCATTGTCAAAATTGTAATTTTCCATTGTTGGGGTGACACAACTAAAAATTACTAACATAAACGACTAATTCATATTCTTAGTCATTATTATCTAGTCATATTTATATTCCTGTGACTAATTAGTCATTTACATTAGTCATTTTTATTTTAGTCACATGTTATTTAGTCATATATTTTATCCCGTGACTAAATTAGTCATTTATCTTAGTCGTTTTTAGTTCACTCACATACATTACTTAATTTTAGTCGTTTATCCTTTGAAAACACTATGGTGACTAAGTTTTTTAGTCGCCTAGTCACTTATCTCTCATTTTGTACTAGTGGTGTTTCTATCAAATAAGATCTCTTCAATGAAAAACATTCGCTCAATGTCATGTATGCTAAATCGACATCAAGCATGGGTTCGTGTTTTTGGATCCAGACTTTGTGTGATAAAAATTAGACATAGCTCATTGAGGGTTACCCCCTCTAGCCCAGGAGAGCCATCTTGAGGACTAAAATGGGTTCTAAGATGCCTTGGCATAGTTCCTATTAGCTAGGAACATCTCGAGTACCAAAAATATATTTTTCATACTTTTGGTGGGATGACGTTTCCACACTATTATTTTATTTATTCCTTCCTTAAGTAGGAATACCTTGAAGTTTACAGAGAGGGGATCACTCAGAGAAAGAGTGACCACTCCTTCTTTAGGGGGGTTTATTTTGGGGGTGTGTAAATTTTATCATTAGGATAAAGAGCCTCCACTCTTTCCCCAAACAAGCCTATTTTGGATTTATGGGAATTTAATTGATCATATAGGAGTTCGGTGAAGGGGGAAATTGTAGAAAGAGATTCTACCCGTTACATAAAGTAGACTTTGTTTGAATTGAGGAAAGAGGGGTATGGTGAGAGAAAGAGCACCCATACTTTTCTAATCCCTTCCAAGAGAATTCACAATTCACATATAGGCGAGATAGAGATGTTATTAATATATTACCATTATAAATGTTATAAGATTTCTAGTTCAAGTGACCCTTTTAGGAAGGAACAATCACTCCTTCCTCAAAGAGACCTATCTTGGGGTTGTGGACACATGTGACTTATATGATTAGGAATTGATCACTCTTTACACGGTCTAACCTTTTTCAATGAACATCCACATGGGACCCTTTGAGAAAGGATTCTTCGCTTGTTCTCATATTGATCACTTTCCACGGAAAAAAAACAAGGGACACTCTAATGAGCGAGAGGTACCTCCTCTAGTGGATTTATTTTGGGGAACCACCATATTTGACCCCTTCAAGAAAGAACAATTACTCTTTGTTCATTAATCCATTGTTAAAAAAAATAGCAAAGTACAGCTTCAAGAAGGAAAAATTATGTCTTCTCTAATGGAGATTGTTACATCTTCTTTTAGTGGTGGGGAAACTAAATCATTGGGGAAAAGGGGTTTTTCTCTTTCCCCAAAGAGTATTATTTTGGAATATAGGAAATTAGTGGATCATATAGGAGTTTCATGAATGGGTAAATCACAGAAAGAGTGCCAACCCCTTGCATAAAGTAGACTTTCTTAGAATTGAGAAAGAGGGGGCTAGTTTGAGAAAGAGTGCCTGCCATTTCCTGATCCCTTCCAAGAGAATTCATAATCCATAAATAGAAAGAAATTTATAGATAGATATGTTACTAATATATTATCATTGTATATTTTACTAATTTTTCTAGTCCAAGCAACCCTTTTAGGAAGGAACGATCGCTCCTTCCTCAAAGAGACCTATCTTGGGGTTGTGGACCATGTGTGACTTGTATGATTAGGAATTGATCACTCCTTATATGATCTAACATTTTTCAATGAAAATACATATTGGACCCTTTGAGAAATGATTCTTCTTTCATTCTCATATTGATTGCTTTCCACATAACAAAACAAAGGACACTCTTATGAGGGTGAGGTACCTCCCTCTTTGATCGATATATTTTGGGGTGAGGTACCTACCTCTTTGATTGATGGTCACTCCTTCCTAAAAGAAACCTATCATGGGGTTGTGGACCACTTGTGACTTATATGAATAGGAATTGCTCACTCCTTCTATGGTATCACCTTTTTCAATTAATTTCCATATGGGACCCTTTGAGAAAGGATTCTTTGCTCATTCTCATATTTATCATTTCCCACATAACAAAATAAAGGGCACTCTGATGAGGGACATGTACCTTCTTATCTGATAGATTTTTTTTGGGAACCACCATATTTGACCCCTTTAGGAAGGAACAATCACATTATCATCATTGATCAATTATAAAAAAAACGACATCAATGTACACCTTCAAGAAGTAATAGTTACGTCTTTTGTAATGGAGTGTAATGACCCTTATAGATATATTAAACACATTAGTTAAACATTAACATAACTAAGTACACTTAATTAAAAATAATATAGGGTTTGAGGATCAAATAAAAATGCACTAAAATTATATTATAATTATTTCAGAGCTCATTAGTCAATATTATTGAATGTTCAATATGTAAATAAAAATTATGTATATATATATAAATAAAAAATATGTATATCTATATATATATCTATATATATATATATATATATATATATATATATATATATATATATATATATATATATATATATAATGTGAACCGAGGACTACCCCACTAGTCATCCATGAGGCAAGAGGATATTTAAATGGGGGATATGGAAAGAGAAGGGAGATGGAGTTTTTGGAGGGAGAGAAATTACACAAGGGGGATTGAGAGCATAGGAGTTTGATAGTGGATCTTACCAAGGGAAGGTTTCTATTGGCATAGATTACAAGTTGAGGATCGGGGGCTCTTGAATTTAAGCTAAAGGGATTAGGTTGGGTGGATATTTGAACCCAAGTTTTCAGTAGGAGAAGGAACGACAAGGTCCTTCACTTTGGGAGCTCCAGGAATTATGCTACACGTAAGTTCAAGACCTATTTAGTTTTTTTTATATAATTTGTAATAACAAAAATTCTAATTGTTTTGTTTTAAATATTTACATATAACCTATCTGGTTGATATGTTTTTATTATTTTATTTTACCACCTGTAAATCCCTTAGGAATATCCCTTAGGGAATTTCATTCGGTATCAAAGCGAGTCGATTTTAGCATTAGGATATAGTGTTAAAAACATGTATTTAAAAGGAAGCATAAGAGTTATGAGGAAGTCTCTGTCATTTTCTTCTTGTCCAGATTGTAACTATTTAATTAGTATTTATTTTCATTTAATTCTATGTTAAATTTACAAGTTTTTCCTTCTTTGTAGTAATCTTTTTAATTTAGTTAAGTAAAGTTTATTGGTTAAAAACACCCTAGTGATGAAAATTCATCACAACCCCGACCTTGGTTCAATCTAAAAACATGCAATGAGACTCTTCATATTGTGGTCCTTCTATAGATGAATCTTTGTAGAGAAAATTTGGAGGGGATTGTTTTTTTTTAGGAAATTCTCCATGCAAAAGTAAAGGATTCGTTGAGTGGTGAGTTTCAGCGAGGGCTACTACGATTTGATAAAATATTTAAAATAATTTTAATTATTTCTTCACCAGCATACTCTCACCTTTGCAGGCATTTTTTTAAAGAGTCACAATGCAATGGGTTAAGTTAAAACCAAGCAAACTAACATTATGAGTTTTGCATTTTAAGGATATTTAGAGAGACATAAATTGAACCAATATTCCATCAAAAGTGTAATCTTTCACTCTCAATATTTTATCAGTTTTGTGAAGGAAAAATGTTTTAAAATTATAACTTAACTTATCATTTACCAGCGTTTCTTTTTAGATAGCTGAATCAACTTGTCTAGACTACAGAGATAGCCCTTTCTTGCTTCACATTTTACCATTTTTCTCATGTATTTATGCTTCATATAAGCAAGTCATCTTGGAGCTATATGGAATATACTAGTGGTTTGTTTGAAAGGAATATTACAAAGCCATTTATGTCATTTTAAAATGATAAAATGGAATAACTATTTATGTCAACCTGATAGTATTAGATAATTTAGGTTAATCTTACTTATAGCTAGAAAATCCCAACTTATTTAGGAGACTTTTTTTGAAATTACCCAATTTCATCCTTAAAATACATTTTGCAGTGGTGACTTATGTATCAATTTAATCACTTACTTTTTGTCATCCAATTAATTGTCATCATTTTTTTTTTCACCACTAAACCTTTACATAAATGCACAAATCAGTTTAAGTTGATGCTTTGCATATTAAAACAACAAATTGAAACTCTGCTGAACTGCTCTAAGTTAAAGATGAGAAAATATTTCTTAACGAAATAAACTTATAACATATATTCTCTCTCTAATAATATATTGGTAGAGATTACTGCCTTTACCCCATCTTGAAAATATTCATTTATAGAAAATAATTATATTTTATTTGCATATCACCTTTTGGTAAATTGATGAACTAACAAAATAGTCAGGCTTTTGGAATTTATCACTACATTAATAGGTGTGATTTTGAATTATCCTTAGCGTAAGAATAAAATATTTTATTCTCACGACTAAGCTTGAGAAGGTGTGGTATTAATAAGTTATTGAGCATTTTCAGTTATCGAGCAAACTGGATAGGTCGATAAGAGCATCTTGTACCTAGTATAGACTTAAGGTGGTGTTGCAGGTGCCACCGATCTCCATGTATCTATGATTGACATAAACAGGGTAGACATACGTATCAAATTTTTTAAGGGATTATCATTCATAACTAATATCGGACTAGTGAATTTCTAGCTTTGGCATGTGAATCACTAAGATGTTTTGATGATATTAAACTTACTACTTTTGCTATGCTCTCCAAAAAAAATTGTTTAAAATTATCTCACTAATGTACACTCACTAATTACACACACAATCAACACTAATCACCATACTAATGTACACCAATGTAATTTCCTTGAAAAGAATCTACCTAGTATCTTAAATTGTACCCCCAAAAAATATAGAAGTTAGCATAAATGAATCATAGATAGGCCATTAACTATAGGAGACCTTCATGCATAATCTCTAATATAAAAATAAATTCCTCGAATGAGGAATTAATCATCAAACAAGATTTAGATTTTAGGAAGGAAGGAAAAGGGGCAAGGTTAAAGAACTAACTTTCACCTTGGATACATTTTGGATGTAGAAATAGTCATGGCCCTAAAGCATAAGAGAAACCCTCAAGGAGCTTGTGACATTGAAAACCTTGGTGTATAGGTGATTTTGCGATCTCTTGGGGAGATGAATTTTGTAATAAAATATTGGATGACTAATCAAGGCCAAGCTCAAAATACAAGTCAAGGAGAGGGACAAGAACATGAGTTAGAGAGGAAGAAAAAGCAAGATCAGATCCCACATATAACACTGATGGGACAAGAGCACCCCTTGGAATCTTGAAAGAAAATAAAAAATCCAAACTTCCAAAATTCACAAGGAAAGAAGAAGGTAGCAAAGCATAGGCTTGGTTTCTTGGTGTAGAGAGAGAAATCTATTACAAATCCTATAGGACCATCGAGAAAGAACAAATAGAAATAATCCTACTCAAACATGATGCATTGATATGGTGGGTTAGTGAGGAAAATAAGTTTCACTTTACCCATATGTAGGTAAGTTGGGAAGTATTTGAGGAAAAATTCAAAATTCGGTACTTGTTGGAAGAGTATAGACATCAACAGATCGGTGCATTCCATGCAGTTAGGTGGAGTGGTAGATCTATTGAAGCCTATGAGGCTGAATTTATTTTACTCTTCCATCATGTACATTAGATGGCATAGTTGAATAAAAGACAAGCATAAAGGTTCCTTCACAGGATAGATGCAGAAATTCGAGCAGAGTTGGAAATGTGGAAACCAACTACCATGGAAGAAACATCAAGTTTGGATAGAAGGACCCAAAAGTGGATTAGTATGGCTAGAAAACCGTCAAAGAAGATATTTTTTCCTTTCAAGGGAAATTTATGAGGAGGGGATGGGAGAATTGGTGGACGAAGGTATAGATTCCAAGGAAGGAAAGATGGATTAGCCAAGGTTTCCTCGGTTGAAACTAGTGCACCATGCACAAGGTTGAGGAAGAGGTAGAGAAAAAGATCATAATGGGCCTGGTCATGGTTTGCAATCCTGTTAAAACAAAATAAAATTTTGGTAATGCAAGGCCCCCCACTATCGCAGAGATTTACCAGAGTACCAAGTCAATCCTGGTCAGCATAAAGGAAAGGCTAAACAAGATCAAGTTTGGGGAAGGAATTGGATCCATGCAACTGTGATAAACCTCCAAGACAAACATCGAGATACTATGGTGGAATATGCCAATATGATTAAAAATACCCCCCTTCCATTTTAATTGACCCTAGTAAAACTAATACTTTCATGTCTCCTTCTACCTTAGTTAGATGTGGGTTGGAAACCCAAAACCAACAAGATTTTAGTCAAGTAGAAATTGCTCTGGAATTAAGCAACCTGTAGGATCCCTGGTTAAGAATTGCATTTTCAAAATAACAGGTTGTATCACTAAGATGAAGTTGTATAGCACACCTCTAGAATCTTATGATGTCATATTAGGCATGGAATGGCTTGAATCCCATTGATCATTGGTAGATTGCTACCATAAGAAGGTTCACTGCCTCGATGATCTAGGGAATCCTAGAGTGATTGAGGGGATCAAGAATGAAGTTTCTTTACACTTCATATCGGGTAATAAGGTTACGAAATGTATGAGAAAAGGGTGAAAAATTTATGTCGTGGAAGCGACCAATGCAGATAACAATGCTTCTTTATACCTACATCCAATATTAGATGAGTTTAAGGATGCATTTCCTAGGGAATTTCCAAGCATGATGCTAGTTCAGGAATTCAATTTATCCATTCCCTTGAAACCAGGGAAAGAACCAATATAAAATCACACTACTATAAGATCATTCCAGAACTTAATGAGTTGAGTTTGAAACTCACCAAGCTTATTAACCCATGACTCATGATACTTTGTGTGTCTCCTTGAGGAGCACAAGTGATCTTCATAAAAAGGAAATATGGGTCCCTCAATCTCTACATCAATTATAGGGATCTAATTAAATCAACTATTAGAAATACGTATCATATTCCTCGCATTGATGATGTGTTTGATCAACTAAAGGGTGCTTCTATATTCTCCAATATAGACCTAAGATCGGGGTACCATCAACTAAGCGTTAAGGAGGAAGATATACCAAAAATTTCCTTTAGGACAAGGCTCGTTCATTATGAATTTTTTGTGGTACCATTTTGGATAACAAATTTTCCTGTAGCATTCATGAATTTGATGAACAATGTATTCTGAAAATATTTAGACCGCTCTGTTTAGGTATTTTTTTATGACATCCTCATTTAATCCAGGAACGAAAGGGAGCATCAAGAGCACCTAAGATTGGTGCTTCGGTGCCTTAGGGAACACAAATTGTTTGGGAAGTTGTCTAAGTGTCCCTTCTTCCAAAAATAAATTCAATATCTTGGTCATATAATCATTGGGGATGGTATAGATGTTGATCCTAGTAAGGTTGAGTCTATAATGAATTGGCCAACCCCTAGGAATTCTAAGGAAATGCATAGATTTTTGGGGATGGCTAGGTATTATAGATTTTTTTTGGAAGGTTTCTCCCATATCTCCCACACTATTACTCTCTCTATAAGAAAGGAGTTAAATTTGAATGGAAATTGGAGTGCGAAGAGGAATTTATCGAATTAAAGTGATGATTAACAAGTGCCTCTATATTGAGGGTGCTCGACATGGAGAAGGACTTATGTTTCTGTCTCAATGCTTTGGGAAAAGGATTTGGGGTAATTCTAATGACAGGTGTGTGTTAGTTCATATTTGGACATGTTCTTGTTCATCATGGAAGTATCTATCCAATCATGCTTGTAGTTTTCTTTACGGTGATCACATGAGGAAGAAATCAATCTGCCAAAGTGAAGAAAAAGTGTTTTACATATTAAAGACAAAAATTTGTCTAAGTGTCAAACTCACATGGATCAAAGGCAATTTGGAAATGCTCACAAGGAGGTGCTCATGAGCTGATAAAACTAATCAGGTGAGATAGGCTTATTCTCTGGTGAATTTGCTATCTAACCATGGGTTCAGATTCTTCTCTGGAGTTCACACGTGTGAAATAGAAGTCCGCCAAAATAAGAAAAAGGTTGTTTATTTGTTCAATTATAGGTTGATAAAGTAGTTGGAAATTCCCAAAAGGAGGTGTTCTTTTGATGATAAAATTCAACAATTAGCATGGTCTTGTTCCTTGGTGAACTAGCTATCCATCCATGAAGTCAGATTCCTATTTGGTGCTCTCATGTGTAAGTTATTGGTCTCCCAAAAATAGAGAAAAACATGATTATTTATAAAGAGGCTTAAGGGTTAAAAACTCCCAAAGGCTTAAATATGCCCATAGGAGCTGAGGTTAAGCCTGCAGGGGCTCAGGGATGCCCACAGAGGGTTAGGTTAATCCCACATCGGTTTATGGAATCCTGCAAGGGCTTAATATGCCCTCAAAGGGGGCTAAGGATGCCCACAAGGGCTTGCGAAAATCCAGCAGAAGATTAAATGCTTACAAGGGGTTAAGCCATGCTCACAAAGGTGCTAGGATATGCCCGCAGAAGGCGCTTGATGGAAGAATGCCCACAAGGCCTTAGGTTATTCCCGCAAAGGAACTTAAGGCATAATCCCACACAAAATCAAGGATATGCCCATAGGTAAAGGGGGTTAAGTCTGTGAGTGGCTGGAGTATGCATGCAATTGAAGGATGGAGTATGCTTGCTGACGGAGGAAAGGAAGCCCGCAGGCATGAGATAGAGGAAGCCCACCATTTGAGAAAGAAGAAGCTCGCAAGATTAAGATGGAAGAATCCCACGGAACTGAGATGATCACAAAATTTTTAATTCATTAATTAATTAAAAATCAGTAATATACGGAGTTATAAATTAAAGATTAAATAACAGGGATTTGAAGAGACACGAGTGTAAAAAGAGACATCTTTAGATTGAAGAGATACACTATTTCAAAGATGAAATAGATAATATATAAACAAGCACTTGAAGTAGAAAGAAGATGTCTCAGCAGTTCACATTGAAGGTTTAGGTAGAACAAGAACTGAAGTGTATGCTAGATTTTGGGATGTACATTTGAAGCAGCATTGACATCAGAGGAAGAGACCAAAAGGTTTGCACATTTAGGATGAAGAATGGCATAATAGAAGTCATAAAATAGATGGGAAGAATAGAAGCTGTATGCAGCCCAGATCTATGTAGAATCAAGAGAAGAAGAAGATGCAAGAATTATATATGACATAATTGAAGAAAGAAAGATCTGGAAGCTATAGAAATATATCAGGGAGGTAGGGTGGCACTAGGATACGCTACATGCCTGAAAAGGGGTTGTATCCCGCTTCTAGTAGTGGATGGTAAATAGGGTGTTAGTGCATCCTGTCAGTTGTAACTGACAAAATAGGGTGTTGGTGCATCTAGCAAGTTGGTGCTTGCAAACTATTGTAAATATAATTTTGTTGTATAGAAAGAGCTTGTGGTTTTCCCAATTGGGCTTCCACGATAAAATTTGTGTTCTGTGTATCTTGTTGATTCCATGTTTTAATTATGTTTAATAAGTGGTTTAAAATGATAAAAAGTTAACAATACTGATTCACGCCCCCCCCCCCTCTCAGTTTTGGCCAATATTCCAACAATTGGTATCAGAGCAGGATCCTTCACTATAGTCTAAACCACTGGAAGGAATATCCTATTAAAAACCAGTATGGATCAACAAGAAGGGATTGCACCCTACATAGCTATAGTAATTGATAAAGAAGAATATGCATAATGGATCATGAGGATGAGTGTATACTTAAAATCACTAGGATGGAGTGTATGGAATTCAATAATATTCGATGATATCCCACCAAAGAGAATAAGGACTACATCCCAGAAAGAGTCCAAGAAAAATAACTCAATAGAAATGGAGGCCATACTTGATGGACTATCTCAACCCATCAAAGACAAGATAGGACAATGTAGCTCAGCTAAGGAAGTTTGGGTCAAACTGGAGAAGCTTTATTCAGTCAAAGAAATACTAAAAGCAAAGCTTTATATTTTCAAGAATGATAGTGAAGAAACTTGCAGTCATAAGGAAGATCAAAAAAATAAAATCATATGCAAGAAAAAGTTTAATGACAGGAATAAATTCTTCTATTCAATGGAAGGTAGTAAAGATGAAGAGATTAGTGAAGATGAAGAAAATATATTCATGGAGACAGTAACTTCAGAAGATAATTTAGATATGGAAGGAAAGGTGGACCTAAAAGCATATTTCATAAGTACCCTTGAAGAATTGAGAAAGAGCAGATCGGAAAATAATTCTTTGAAAGAAAATTTGTCAAAATACCAAGAAGAGAATAAAACAAAAGTAGAGGAAGTCATGAAGACCCTCCAAGAGGAGCTGCATAAGTCAAAACAACAAACAATGGCTAGCATGAAAGAGGTCGAGAGATTAAGATAGGAAGTTCCTAACTTCAAGAAGAAGTAAGGAAGTTAGAAGACCACATGAAAGAAGCTGAGAGCTTAAAACATGAAGTTTCTAACTTCAAGAAAGAAGTAAAGAAACTATAATACCACATGAACGAGGTTGATAGCTTAAGACAAGAATGTATTCTGCTTAGAAAGAAGCTTGATGAAGAAACTATTAAATCAAAATTTGAGAACAACTCAAAGGTTTTAGATGAAATAATAAGCAGCCAAAGACCATAAGTGATAAAACTGGATTAAGTTATGACAAAGAAAAAGAATACTTGTCTCCTACACTCCAAGATAGAAATAAAATTAGCTATGCTGCTACACTAAAAAGACCAATTAAGAAGGATAGTCAGAAGTCTACTCCATCATCTCATAATAAAGACAGAACTTATGTGATACCTAAAAGACCAATGACAAGCAGAGTCCAGCAGATTTTTTTTGCCATTGCTACTCATGTAATAATTTTGGACATATGGCTAGAGAATGTAAGATGAGGAAGAATGCTTCAATAAAAATTCAAGAACAAAGGAAGGGAAGGAAGAAGATGGAAGTTGTGAATCAGGAAGATCAAAGACTCCTCAAATATAAAGGAAGGTTCTATCGATATTTTCACTGCTATCACAAGTTTGGTGACCAGGTTGTTAATTGTTGTTAGTATATTGTTGTTGGACGCATATGCTTTGTAAGTCTTCCGTAGTATTTGTTGATCCATAGTTTGTGTTATTGTTGTTTGGTGCATATGCTTTGCAAGTCACCCGTAGTATTGTTGATCCATAGTTTGTATTGGCCCATGGTTTTGACCCATAGTATTGGCGCCTAGACTTAGTATATAAGTGTGCGTTGAGGCCTATGAAGGCACCATGAAGTTATTTGTATTGAGCTTGCTCAAAAGAGGTTTCCCCTCGAAGTGGCCTGTGATCAATAAAAGTGATTTTGAGTTCTGTTATTTATGATATCTCGTGTATTTTCATTAATTAATTGTTGCAGGTTCTTCACATCCGGTATCAAAGCACTTTCTTGGGCTCGTTGGGTGGAATTTCTGCCAAATTTTTTTTGCATATGTTGCAACTTCAGATCTGGGAATAATCCCTATCCACTTAATTGTGGGAAGTACTTGGGAATAATCCCTAAAACTCATTGCGAGGAGTACCACAGGAACCCAAAAGTAGCTGGCCCATTGAGAGGATTTGCCAGCGAAAAGGGCAACGACGCCTACCTGATTGACTAGTTCCCACCCGTGAGGTAAACCAAGACTTGCCATTTGTGGCAAAGCGGTTATCAATTTTACCTGAGTCTTGGAGTGAGGGATATTGCCCCAATACACAAGCTGTCAGACAACATTGGTGGCTGAGTGAAACCCGTGAGCTGTTAGGAAGCTGCACATACCTGGGGTCCATATCTATCTTCAGCTGAACTGTTGCCGATCACTTCCGCGTCGTTTCAGATCCAGCCATTTCAGATCCATTTTGAAAGCCGTTCTAGATCCAGCAATTTTAGATCCAGTCGTTTTAGATCTATTTCAGATCCAGGAGTTTTCGATCCATTCGACGTCATTTCAGATCCATCTGTTTTCGATCACTTCCATGCCATTTTTGGTCTATCTGTTTCAGATCCCTTCTGCACCGTTGAGTATAAAATTCTATTTTTTGGCCATATCTCCCTTTTTTTCACTCTGTTTCCATTGAAACTTTCCTGACACCGCTGTCATCCCATTCTGCATATTTTATTCTTAAGGACCCTATCCCAAATTCCACTTCCCAAAGCCCGAAATCCCACATTTGTCTATTTTTAGGGTTTGCCATAACTTCTTTGGATTTCACCCAATCACCTTCAAATTTTACCACAGAGTTCCTTTCCTAATTCTACTTCTTTGTCCCTCTCTACCAAATTTTCTCATTATTTCACCTTGCATCTAAAATCCTCATTTTAGGCTTCCCTATCCATTTGACAGTTTCCAAAACATAGTCAAACCCAAATTACCCTTCCAATTTTTTCCCAAATCCAGATTTTCCTTTACTGAAACAGTTTCTGTTTTTGTTTTTCTATCCACTCAAAAAAAGAAAAAAAACTCCTGGTTATGGTTGTCACCCACGCAGGAGAAAAAACCATGGAAGAAGCACTTGCAGCCATCCAAGCCAAACTCCAGGATCTGGATGAAAAAATTCCCAGCCTCCATCTTGAGCATTTAGCCATGAGCAACAAACGACAGTTCAAGTCTTCATCACAAAATGGGTTCTCTTCTTCCAACAATTTCCCGAAGCTTGATTTTCCTCGCTTCAATGGTACTAATCCAACCGGATGGATCTATCGTGCAGAACAATATTTCAGTCTGCATAATACTTTTGATGTCAACAAAGTTCCACTTGCATCCTTTCATTTGGAACAAGAATCTCTTTAATGGTACCGTTGGTACATCAAGGCTCATGAAGAGCCAAAATGGATAGATTTTTGCGAACTGCTTTTGCAATGATTTGGTCCTAGTGCTTTTGATGACTTCACAGGAGCCCTCACTACACTTCACCAAATTGGCACTGCGAGAGAGTACCAAACCGCATTTGAGAAACTAGCCAACCACACCGAAGGATTGCCTGATGACTTCTACCGGAGTTGTTTTATCAGTGGTCTAAAGGATGCAATCCACTCTAAAGTCAACATGTTTTGTCCCAACACAATGATTGAAGCCCCGGGGTTGGCTAAGTTGGTAGAAGACAAGATTGCAACCCAATAGCGCTCCAAACCCACTTTTGTTCCCTTCTGAAATATGGGTTCTCAAGGACCTCCCATCCCACCAGCTCCTCGACCTACTCCTATCAAGCATTTGTCTAAAGCTGAGATGCAGGCATGCAGAGAAAAAGGGCTTTGTTATAATTGTGATGAGAAATTCACTTGGGGACATAGATGTGTTCAACAAAAGATCTATCTATTGGATATGGATTCTCTGCCTGCCTCTGAAATTGGTGAGGAAGCTCCCGATACAATGGATGCTTAGGTTGACATTCCAGAGCTTCCTATTGACCCTCCGTCTCAGGATGAACAGCCAGAGATATCTCTCCATGCTTTATCTAGAATCACCACCCCCCAAACCATGCAGGTTAGGGGTTACTTCAAGAAGCTCCCTCTTACAATACTCATTGATTTTGGTGGCACTCATAATTTCATTGACCCTCGGATCCCCAAATAGGTTGATTGTTTTATCCATCCTTACTCCAACTTTGAATTCATGGTTGCTAATGGGGGCACCTTACCTTGCAAAGGGAAGTGTCGTAATGTGCGTATCTATATGGGAGATTATAACCTGCACTCTGACATGTTTGCCTTGACCTTAGGATGATGTGATGTGGTTTTGGGCACTCAATGGCTACGTACACTTGGCCCCATCTTATGATATTTTGCTGAACTTTGGATGCATTTTTCCCCCAATGGAAAAAAACACACATTGACAGGATTACAATGAGGGTCTCTCAGCATCCTCAGTTCACATCGCATGGAAAAACCCCTTAAGAAGAATTCAGATGGTGTCATCGTCCAGATCCATTCCATTCAGATGCAACCATCAACGGTCTCCACTACTCCTTTGGATCTACAACAAATTCTGGATCGATATACAGGTGTCTTTGTTGAACTAGTGGGATTGACACCTTCAAGGCTAGAGGACCATCATATTCAGATCCTTCCTGGAAGCGTTTCTCGCAACATCAGGCCCTATTGCTACCCATTTCACCAAAAAAAAGAGATTGAAATGCTCGCTCGGGACTTACTGAAGCAAAGTATTATTCGCCCAAGCATTAGTTCCTTTTCTTCACTAGTTCTTCTTGTCCGCAAAAAATATGGGTCAGGGCGCCTCTACATTGACTTCCAAGCACTTAATCACCTCACTATCAAGGATAAGTTTCCAATTTCTGTTGTTGATGAGCTTCATGGTGCTCAATTTTTCTCCAAGTTGGATCTTCGTTCTGGGTATCATCAAATTCGGGTTCATGAGGATGATATCCCTAAAACAAATTTCCGCACACATGATGGCCACTACGATTTTTTTGTCATGCCCTTTGGCCTCACTAATGCTCCTTCCACATTCGAGGCCTTGATGAATAAAATATTCCATCCCTACTTGCGGAAATTCATTCTAGTATTCTTTGATGATATCGTCATCTACAGTAAAACATGGGTTAAACATCTCCAACATCTGGATCTTGTAATGAAACTCTTCTTTGACCATCATCTCCATGCCAAACAGTCTAAATGTGTTTTTGGACAGAAGGAAGTCAAGTATCTCGGGTAGATTATCTCAGCACAAGGGGTTTGCATGGATCCTGCCAAAATCGCTGCCATGAACAATTGGCCGCATCCTAAGACACTCAAGAGCTTTCGTGGTTTTTTGGGGTTGACTGGATACTACTGCAAGTTTGTCAAGGATTATGGGAAGATTGCAAATCCATTAACTGCTCTATTGAAAAAGGATGCTTTTACATGGACACATGCTACTGAGTGTGCATTTTCCAAACTAAAACAAGCTATGTGTACTACACCTGTTCTAGCTATGCTTGATTTTTCCAAGCCCTTCACTATTGAGAGTGATGCTTGCGGAAATGGACTTGGTGTTGTTCTCCTTCAAGATAAACACCCCATTGCATTCACCAGCAAAGCCCTTTCAAGTAAGAATTTAGCTGCCTCTACATATGAGAAGGAAATGATGGCTATTTTGCATGCAGTACATAAGTGGTGACCATACCTAATAGGGAATGATTTCCGCATCAAGACTGATCACCAGAGTCTGAAATATTTCCTGGAACAACATGTATCCTCCCCAACACAACAGAAATGGGTTAGCAAACTCATGGGTTATGACTATGAGATCACTTACAGGAAGGGTAAGGACAATATTGTGGTGGATGCTCTTTCTCACACATTTGATGACCAATGTTCTCTTTCATCTATTTCTATGCATGTTCCAAATTGGTTGCAATCTATTCAACAGGGCTATGTCAATGCTTGGCCAACAACCCTTCTGCTGTACCACATTACTCTTGGGATGGTGCTTCCCTGAGATACAAGGGTCGTCTCTTGCTTCCCCAGAGAACAGATCTTCAACAGTCTGTCTTCTATGAACTCCATGCTTCTCCATCGGCAGGGCACTTTGGGTTCCTCAAAACGTATGACTGGGCACGGTGTAAATTCTTTTGGCAGTGCATGAAAAGGACAATTCAATAGATGGTGGTTGAATGTGATACCTTCCAGCGCAATAAGGGTGACACGACACTCCTTCCGGGATTGCTCGAACCCTTTCCCATACCTACATGGATTTGGATAGATATTTCTATGGATTTCATTGAAGGGCTCCCTAAATATGGAGGGAAGATGATGATTTTGGTTTTGGTTGATCGCCTCTCCAAATATAGTCATTTTTGTGCTCTCTGCCATCCCCATACAGCCTCCTCGGTCGCTCAAATTTTACTAGACCAAATATTTCATCTTCATGGCATCCCTTCTCCCATTGTCTCGCATCGTGATGCGACTTTCACCAGTCATTTTTGGACAGAACTATTTCGCCACACTGGCACCAAACTGAAGATGAGTTCAGGGTATCACCCACAAACAGATGGTCAGACTGAAATTATCAATAAATTCTTGGAAATGTATCTTTGTTGCTTCACCTCTGAACAACAACATCAGTGGGAAAATTGGATCCCTATCGTTGAATGGTGGTACAATACCTCTTACCACACTGCCTCTAAAATGACCCCATATGAAGCAGTCTATGGTCACACACTGCCATTTCTTCTTCCATACACCCCCAATAGTTCACCAGTTCAGGTAATTGACACAGTCCTTCGAAACCACAATCAGATTCTTCACATTTTGCGGGACAATCTTCACATGGCAAGAAATCGCATGAAGCAACAAGCCGATCAACACCGTTCTGAGCACACTTTTCAAGCAGGTGATATGGTTTTTATTCCTCTCCAGTCGTACAAGCAATCCTCCCTGAAAATCAAAGGGCATCATAAGCTCGCTCCAAAGCTCTATGGGCCATATCAGATTCTTCAGAAGATTGGGTCTGTTGCTTATAAATTGGAACTTCCTCTTTTTTCTCGCATTCATCCAGTATTTCATGTCTCTTGTCTAAAGAAATTTTTTGGCACCAACATCAGAGGACAAACTATTTTACCCTTATTGGATAATGAAGGATACATACTTTTGGAGCCAGAGGCTGCCCTCAATAAGCGCACTCGTCATCTTTGCTCTTTCTCTATCATAGAGGTCTTAATTCAGTGGCACGGCATGCAACCAGAGGATGCTACATGGGAACCACTCCTTCAGATTCAACAACAATTTACACATCTAAAGCCTTGAGTACAAAGATTTTTCTAAGGGGGAGAGGATGTTAGGAACCCATGTCTTTCATTTGTTAGTATATTGTTGTTGGATGCATATGCTTTGTAAGTCATCCCATAGTATTTGTTGATCCATAGTTTGTATTCTTGTTGTTTGGCGCATGTGCTTTGTAAGTCGCCCATAGTATTGTTGATCCATAGTTTGTATTGGCCCATGGTTTTGACCCATAGTATTGGTTCCTAGACTTAGTATATAAGTGTGTGTTGAGGCCTACGAAGGCATCGTGAAGTTATTTGTATTGATCTTTCTCAAAGGAGGTTTCCCCCTCGAAGTGGCCTGCGATCAATAAAAGTGATTCCGAGTTCTTTTATTTCGGCTATCTCGTGTATTTTCATTAATTAATTGTTGCAGTTTCTTCACACAAGAAGGTCAGTAAGTAGTGTACCTCATGGAAAGATGTGGAGAAGAAAGGAAGACTAAAATCATTCAAGGAAATATAGATTCCAAGCATCAATGAAGTTTCCAAAGATGATGTTCAACATAATAGTGTTGTAGATCAGAATGACATCCATTATGATAGAAATCACGATGAAGATGAAGAATACACTGATGGAGAGAAGGATTATGAAATCCTCTTCTAAAAAGTCTCTCATGACCTAAAAGAGAACCTTAAAACTAGCATTAGAAGGGATCATATACTCAGGGGAGTACAATATCAGAAAATTGGAATTGGAAGTAATTAAGATAATTTGGTAAAAACAAAAGGATATCTTCATCAAGGACATAAGAAGTGAGTGGCTTTGACAGGAATTGTCAATATAATCTAAACACAATAAGGAAGGATTGTTGAAAGAAACAATTGGGATTCAGACACATATGTATATGAAAGCATAGCAAAGCCTATTGTTCAAAGTGTACTAGAAATTTCTTACCATCAAAAGAAAATGTTTGATGAGTAACAAAGATGACATTGTGAGACTCTCGGTGAGATGATCTGAAAAGTAGTGTATAGAAATCCAACACTACTCACACATAGAAATATTTCCTAGGATAGTCATCACATTGATTTGGCGTAACTATGAAATACTCATTAATAGAGAA
Organism: Larix kaempferi; assembly: GCA_027924585.1. Classification (NCBI taxonomy): domain Eukaryota; kingdom Viridiplantae; phylum Streptophyta; class Pinopsida; order Pinales; family Pinaceae; genus Larix; species Larix kaempferi. The sequence goes on along the minus strand of BSBM01000010.1, from coordinate 8,065,473 downwards.
GAAGGAAGCACTATGATAGGGGGAGTCTATGAACTCATCATCCAGGTCCTCATTCAAAGACTAGATACAAGATGATCACCAAGTTACCCTAACAAAGTGGTTAGTACCAAGTGAAAAAATAACAGGAGGAAAAGAAGAAAAAGAAGGGCAGTTGTCAAAATGAAGAAGGATAAGAAATTCTCTATCAAGATGGTTACAGCAAAAGGCATAACATGTTATCCTTTGTCATTGTTGTCAAAAGGGGAGAATGCATAGATGTTTCCATCAATGCCAAAGGAGGATAATGTTGAATATGATTGTCATTAATGCCAAAGGAGTTCAATAATGACAAGGAATAACCAAGGACATAATGTAAGGGTGAACTCAGTGGAAGACAAAGGAATGACAAAGAAAGTGATGACATGGCATGATGATATAGCATGTAAGTGATTAGATGGCATGTATGATTATATGACATGTGTGATGAGGATGGAAAGTCACATGATAGTGTTCAGGTGCTATCATCAAGTCAGTGTTGCAATCTGACATCATTCTAAAAAGTATGACAAGTCTGTGAAAATTTGGAAATTGACTAAGTATGGAAAAAGTAGTAAAAATTGCTCTAAGAAAATGCCCGCCATAATTCATGGTTTGAGAAAAATGCATGCACCATCATACCAGGCTGTATCTTATTGAAGTGGCTATATATTCATGGTCTCAATTGGCTTTAATCATTTCCGAGGAGAAAGTTATAGGTCTGCCAAAACAGGGTTTCAGACCAGAGGAAGTGAAACTGACTAAGTAGCCTCAGGAAAATGCCCGCTATAAATAATAGGTTAAAGTAAATGCCCGCACCATATGGTTAGGCTGTAGTTTGTTGATTTGTCTACCTGACCATGGTCTCATTTTTCCTTAAGCATGTTTTAGGAGAAAGTTATAAGTCTGCCAAAATAGGGTTTCAGGATAAACTTTGGAGAAATTCCTAAAAATGACGTGTTGGAAAATTGGCTCAAGTGGCCTTAGGGAAATGCCCGCCATAGTTTTTGGGTTGAAGAAAATGCCCACACCATATGGTCATCTTGTATGTTGGTGTTTTTCCTACCTGGCCATGTCCTCATCTTGACTTGAAAATGCCTGAGGGAGAAGTTATGAATCTACCAAAACATTGCTTTAGGCAGATTGGACCAAGTCTATGAAAGTGCAAAAATAGTCGAAGTGTAAAATCACTAAAACTGCCTAAGTCACCTTAGTAAAATTCCCTCCATCTCTTGTGGTTTATGTCTTAAAATATTTTGGGAGTATGGATCTCTAGAATGTTGTATGGTGCATCCAACCATATCATTGGCTTGACCAAGGATTCTTTGAGGAAGAAGATACTGATCTACCAAAAGTGCCTCCCAGCTTGATTTGCACTACTTTAGTAAAATGCTTGTTGAGGAGAGAGAAAGAGGTTTCAAGGGGTGAAATTGGTTTGGATAGAATCCCCTAAATGGCCCATATCTAGTGGATGTCTCACACTTCAAATTGATGAAAAGAAAAATCTCATTATATTAACCTAGGGTTTGATAATTTTTCCCAAGTGGCATATCAACAGTTTGGAAGGCCACTTTCAAATGCCCTACAGATGATGGGTGTGAATTACTTAGTTCATATTTTGACATGGTCTTGTTCAACATTGAAGTAGCTATCCATTCATGCTTGTAGTTTTCTTTATGGTGATCACATGAGGAAGAATTCAATCTGCCAAAGTGAAGAAAAAGTGTTTTACATATTAAAGACAAAAATTTGTCTAAGTGTCAAACTCACATGGCTCAGACGTCATTTGGAAATTCCCGCAAGGAGGTGTTCATGAACTAATAAAACTAATTAGGTGAGATAGGCTTATTCTTTGGTGAATTGGCTATCTAACCATGGGTTCATATTCTGCTCTGGAGTTCACACATGTGAAATAGAAGTCTGTCTGCCAAAATAAGAAAAAGGTTGTTTATTTGTTCAATTATAGGTTGATAAAGCATTTGGAAACACCTGCAAGGAGGTGTTATTTTGATGATAAAATTCATCAATTAGCATGGTATTGTTCCTTGGTGAACTGACTATCCAAACATGTAGTCAGATTCCTATTTGTTGCTCTCACGTGTGAGTTAATTGTCTCCCAAAAACAAAGAAAGACATGATTATTTATAAACAAGCTTAAGGGTTAAAAGCTCCCAAAGGCTTAAATATGCCCGTAGGAGCTAAGGTTAAGCCTGTAGGGGCTTAGGTATCCCCACATAGGGTTAGCTTAATCCCACAGGGGTTTAAGGAAGCCCGCAAGGGATTAATATGCCCTCAAAGGGGGCTAAGGATGCATGCAAGAGCTAAAGATGCCCACAAGAGCTTGTTAAAAGCCCGCAAAAGCTTAAATGCTCATAAGGGGTTAAGCCATGCCCGCAAAGGTGTTAGGATATGCCCGCATGGGCTTAATTGTGCCCGCAGAAAGGGATTAATGGATTCATTCCCACAAGGCCTTAGGTTATGCCCGCAATGGAACTTAAGGTATAAGCCCACACAGAAGCAAGGCTATGCCCACAGGTAAAGGGGTTTAAGCCCTTGAGTGGATGGAGTATGCACGCAAGTGAAGGATGTAGTATGCTCATTGATGGAGGAAAGGAATCCTGCATGCATGAGATAAAGAAAGCCCATAGTTTGAGAAAGAGGAAGCTTGCAAGATTAAGATGGAAGAATCCCACAGACCTGAGATGATCACAAAAGTTTCAATTAATTAATTTATTAATAAAAAGTCAGTAATATACAGATTTATAAATTAAATATTAAATAACAGGGACTTGAAGAGACATGAGTGTGAAAAGCCACATATTCAGATGAAGAGAATCATTGTTTCAAAGATGAAATAGATAATATATAAACAATCACTTCAAGTAGAAAGAAGATGTCTCAGCAGTTCACATTGAAGGTTCAGGTAGAATAAGAACTGAAGTGTATGTTGGATTTTGGGATGTATATCTGAAGTAGTATTGAGATCAGAGGAAGAGACTAGAAGGTTTGCACATTCAAGATGAAGAATGGCATAACAAAAGTCATAAAATAGATGGGAAGAATAGAAGCTCTCTATAGCCCAGATCTATGTAGTAGCAAGAGAAGAAGAAGAAGCAAGAATTATATATGACAAAATGGAAGAAAGAAAGATCTAGAAGCTATAGAAACATATTAGGGATGTAGGGTGGTGCTAGGGCGGGCTACAGTTTGAAAGGGGGATGTATCCTACTTCCAGTAGTGGTTGGTAAATAGGGTGTTGGTGCATCCTAACAATTGTAACTGAAAAAACAAGGTGTTGGTGCATCCTTCAGTTGTAGCTGGGAATTTGGGTGTTGGTGCATCCAGCAAGTTGGTGCTTGCAAACTATTGTAAATATAATTCTGTAGTATAGAAAGAGTTTGTGTTTTTCCCAATTGGGATTCCACGATAAAATTTGTGTTCTGTGTATCTTGTTGATTCCATGTTTTAATTAAGTTTAATAAGTGGTTTAAAATGGAAAAAATTTAACAATACTGATTCACCCCCCCTCTCAGTATTGACCAATATTCCAACAAGTGGCAGATGCTTTAAGCAAAAGACCCCATATTCACTCGGTAATATCCTTAAAAGTAGACTTGAGGGTTCATATCGTAAGTGACCTTTCCCAATATGACTAGTATGGGCAAGTGAAGTCCCATGTGCAAGAAGGAGGACCCATAAGTTCTATGTTTGAAAGATACTCCTTGGAATGAGATGGAATTCTAAGGTCAAGAGGGCATATCTACATCCCTAAAAATGAAGGTCTTAGGAGGTTGTATTTGTAGAATACCATAGATCCCCTTACTCTATACACATAGGGGTTAAGAAAATGTATGTTGATCCTAAAAAGGTTTTCTTCTGGGCAGGGATGAAAAGAGATATTGTACAATTTGTGGAATGATGTTTGGAATGTCAATGGGTTAAGGCCGAACACCATCACCCTGCAGGCCTTCTTCAACCAAATTATATACCAGAAACTAAATGGGAGGTTATTTCAATGCATTTTATTGAAGGTCGATTACCAATGGCACCTCTGAGGCATTGATTGTATCATGGTAATTGTTGACTAGATAACTCAAACACACACTTTATTCCTACTAGGAACACCTTTGATGCCTTGGCCATTGCTCAAATATTTCTTCGAGAGGTAATATGCTTGCATGGGGTACCTCAAAAAATTATATCTAACAGAGATTCTTGGTTTGCTGGCATGTTTTGGAAAAGTATTCAAGCATCTATGTGTACCCAACTTAACTTCAACACTTCTTATCATTTCAAAATAAATGGTCAAATTGAGAGAGTTAACTAAGTATTAGAAGATTTGTTGAGGATGTACATCATGGATCAATAGAGCCAATGTGAAATGTACCTTCCCTTAGTAGAGTTTCCATGCAACAATAGTTACTATAGCTATATTTGTGTAGCTCCATATGATATCCTATATAGGAGACCTCGTAGGACCCCATTGTGTTGGGATCGGTTAGAAGATCGAACTACGTTGGGACTATACATGCTCCAAAAAATGGAGGAGAAAATGGTTATAATTAAACAAAGGCTTAAAGAAGCTAGAGACCAACTACAGAGTTATGTAGATGCAAAAAGAACATATAGAAGCTATAAGGAGGGTAGTGAAGTTTTTGTAAGAGTGAGACCCACTAAAAGTACCTTTCAATTTGAGAAAGCAACTAAACTATCCCCCATATTTGTTGGACCTTTCAAGATCCTTAAAAGGATTGGACCTATTTCGTACAAGCTTGAGCTACCATCCCATCTTAGCAATATGCATCCTATATTTCATGTTTCAGGGCTTAAGAATTATGTTCTTGATCCTTCTCATGTGTTGAAATTGGAAGGATTGTAGGTTTCCGAGTAGGGTTCAATTAAGGTCAAACCATATTGTGTACTAGATCGCAAGGTTTTCCAGCTCAAGAACCAAACTCTTGATCAAGTGAAGGTCTAATTGGATCATTATAGCACAAGAACTACCACCTGAGAGGACGCAGAAGCAATGCATTGATATTTTCCATATATTTTTTAGTAGATTAGCATATTATTAGTAGATTCATATGGTATAGTGGTCTAATGATTTTGTAGATGATATATATAATGCTTGGATACTCACATACATACTTGGCTAGTAATTTTGATTGTGAAAATACTACGTATGAAATGAATCGATCATAATATGAGTGTGAATGTTGGTTTTCATGTGATGTGAGAGAAGTGCATGTTAACAATGGATTGCAAAAATCTAGGTCAAATATTGTTGCAATAGTAGCTAGTATTAATAAAATTGTAGAGGAAATTTCAAAAAAATATCCACATCTTATACAATTAATTTGTGAGGAGAGAAAAAGGAAACAGATGAAATTATTTCGATCTAATATGTCCCATGGATTGCTACGAAAAATGGAAAATGAAGAAATTGAACATATTGGTTTGCATCTAGTATCATAGTCCTCTTTTAGCAAAGTAGTGAGAGATCAATTTACATATGTCGAAATTTTGAAAAAAAAATTCTTTACAAGGTGTAATGAGTGAATTACAATACATGATAAGCTAAAGGTGACCACTAATCCATCTAAGGTTGAATGGTTGTGAAGACTTCAATCCACCCATAATAAATATATTGCATGTTGTCGCCAAGTGTATTATTCTCACATATTAGATTCACATACAAATCCAAATTCTCATGTGAGCATTGTTCATGACAAAATGGATAAGTCAAAGACTTCTATTGCAATAGTGGGTAAGCATGCAAAGCATTTTAATAATGTTATGAATATTCCCATATCATTGATTGATATGTTGACACATGGGAACAAGAATGGGGGATTTGGCCATTCCCGTCTCTCAATTTTAGATATGAGATCGAATTTCACTATGAAATCCTTGGATAAATGCTTAAGGAGTCTTGAAGAACCAATGGTAAATCTATATGGATATTCTCTTTACAAAACTGGAACATGTAAGCACCCATTGCATGATTCTCTATTGCAATTAGAGTCATATGAAAAGTATGTGATTTACAAACAAGATTTTATGCAACATGATATATGTGTTGATGATACTATTATTTGCATGCCAAGTAAAAAAATACCACCCATATTAATGATTGAAAAGGATAATTGTTCATTCAATAAAAAAATCCGCTTTGTCTTTACATTTTTATCTCTTTTAACAACAAGGAGAGTGTTCGAGATTGTTGGAGTTATATTCCTCCATGTTGGACACACCCATGAAGACATAGATGGAACTTATGGGAGGTTATTAGCAAAGCTAATGTGCAAGGCTATATTTTCACTAAGAGATTATGGATACTTATAGCACATGGGAAGATCACAATTTCTTTGTCCCTTATCTAACTGATGAATCTTTATTTTAAGGATTTTGCAAAACCCGACCTTTTAGAGGAAATGGAAAGATCATCAGCATAAAAAAGTGACATTTTTTAATATTTCAGCTCATAGATAACATTCCATTCATGCAATGCAAGGCATCACTTCAGGATAAAAAGTGGTGAAATGCTATTCATCTGTGGTGTTCATTGTTGTATGGTAGTGCAAACATACCAGTGGGATACGCTAGGTTATTAAATATGAAAATTAAAAGACCTTCAAACATGGATGAAATAAAAAAGGGAATAGAAACATATATTCCATTCTAGATGCGAGGGATTGAGAAGGGAGGTGAACAATTTTGGCGTCCCATGTTAATTTATTGGGAGGCTATATATAAAGCTTTGGCCAATCCCTTCCATAGTGTTTATCTATCAACAATTAAATTTTTTCAATTGACAAGGAAAGATATAAAAAATAGTGTGCCTATAAAATCCTCACATGAAATTATGGATTTCTACTTGAAGGAAATTGTTCCTGCAATTGAGGATTTCTATGTTGGACCTGCATGAAACAAGCCTAGAGTTGAATTGCTTTCAAGAGTAGATGTTATAAAGGGGAAAATGGTCATTGTGCAATCACCATATCCATATTGTGCAATATGGTTGGTTAGGGTGATTAGTGATATTTATCAAGATTTAGATGCTACCCGTGAGTCTTACAAAGTGGAGGTGCAATGTTGGAATCCAACGGGAGCATCAAAGGACTTCAAGGTGTTGTATAGAAACAATTTAAATAAAAACCAAAAATAGGTTGTCAGTACAGAAAACATATTATCATTGATGTAAATAACATCATATGGGCATCGTCACCAAGGGTAGGCTAGATATAAGAGAGAATAAAAATAAACGAGAAGCGCCTTGAAACATTTAAGGGGCAACAAGAGAAAATGGGGCATAATATTGAGAGTGGGATTGATGTTCATATGGATAGAAGTTGAATGGTTCTTATCCCAACAAAATATTTCAGCTATCTTATTAATGTATAAATAATTATGTTAATGTTCAGAATAAAGGAATTGTTGAGGTTTATTGTATACATTGTTTCTTCTTATTGAAACTACATATTTTATTGTTTTCCTATATATTATTAATGTAGGGTTTGACAATACAAGTTCTTTCATAAATGGGAACATGCTACTGAAGAATCCATGACAAAATGGTCTAGGAGGATTACTATTATAGACATTGTTGAGTATAATATTGATATTGAATATTATTTGTAAGAAAATAATTTAAAACAAGTCATGATGACAATTGGTGCATTATAGTGTCGTACTTTTTCAAAGCAAATCAAGGCAATGTACAAAAGGGATCCATATAAATAAAATAAAAATATCATATACACAGAAGACAAAGTAAAACTATTACTTAGATAATGTCATATTTTACAACCGCACCTTTCTAAATGAAAAATGCACTTTTAAAATCGAAATTCACATTTTTTTATTTGAAATCCACACTTTCCTAATAAAAAATGGCACTTTTGTAATAAAAAAGTGCATATTTAGGGTTCAAAATTAGTCAAAAAACAGAGTTTTATAATTAAAAGAAAACTTTTGAAACCCAATACTACCACTTTCAAAACCCAATTTTTCACTTTAGAAAGGTTGATATTAACGCTTTGAAAGGCTAAATTCACACTTTTTTAGTCCATATTTTTCCTAAAACCTCCAAATTTAATGAAATAGTCATTGATGATGTTCCCATCGATGGGTATCCAATGGAAGGATCGACTAATATTTCCTTGGTATTGAGTATATTGGTTGCATGATACTTCATCCTCCATAATCATACTCACTTCAAAGGGGTTCCCGAGGAAGGATCAATTGATCTTTCCTACATGATAGAATTCCTTTAGTTTTTTTTCCAACACATCCTCCAAAATAGTATTATCAAAGGGAGATTTAACCCAAAAGGATCGATTGATGCTTTCTCAGTGATGGATTCAACATCATAAAGTATCTAGTGGAAAGGCCATTCCAACATTCCTTAAGAATTGTATTCCCATTAAGTAGGTCCTAGTGGAAGGGTTGGAATCCTTCCCTTGGTATCTAGTAGATTTGTTTCCCAAGACTTCATCCTTGAGAAGTGTATTCTCATAGATGGGGGTATCGACAAAGGGCTAATTGATCCTTTCTCCATCATAGAATTCTTGTAGAAGTATCAACTAACACTTCCTCCACTATAGTGGTCGCTTGGAGATAGAATATAGAGAAAGGGTTGGTTGACACTTCCTCGATGATGGCATTGCCATCTTGAGGTATCTAGTGGAAAGGTTAGTATACCTTTCCCAAATGATTATATTCCGATCAAGTGTTGTCTAGTGTAATTTTCAATCGATTATTCCTTTAGTATCCACTATATGGGTCACCCAACACTTCCTCTATAATTTTTTTCTCCTCGAAGTGCTTGCAGAAGGATCTACCTATCCTTCTTCCATCATATAATTTTCCAAGAGGGGTCGGCTTACACTTTCTCAAGAATAGTGTTCTCATTGATGGAGTCAATATCAGTCAACACTTTCTCATTTTTGGTGTCAATGTATTGAGCTATCTAGTTGACAGGTCAGATGAGCCCTTCCTAAGGATCATATTCATGTCAAGGGTTTGGAAATGTATGGGTTGAATGACCCTTCCTCCTTCACAATTTTATTCTCATAGAAGGGGATCCCACTTAACTTTTGACCAATCCTTCCTCCATCATAAATTTCTCATACAAGGGTTAGTAGATACTTACACTAGCACAGTGTTCTGGATGACCCTTATAAAACGATTTTATTCACATCAAGCTATATCTGGGAAAAAGGTTCATTGATCCTTCTCTTGGTTCTAGTAGATGGCTTTCTCCATGCTTCTTCCTCCATAATTGTATTATCTTTGAAGGGGGGACTGGCACTTTGAACCACTTCAATACATTTATTCATAAGATACTACTAATCTAGACTTAGAGAAAACCACCATTCCACCCCAATAAGAAACTCCTAGAGCCTCCTTGTGAGGAACCCAAAATTTCCCTACGGTCTTTATTATAATGGAGAAGCATCATGGTGGAATTTTGAACGAACCTTTTTTTTCATAAGGCTATTGAAGTTATAAATGAGATGTTATGTTTATCTCATAACTATTTTTATATCAATTTATTGTATTTTAAAGATTATGGTAAATTTTAATTAAGGTTATTTCAATTATACATTAGATGGTATGTTTATGTTGAAAATTATTTTATGATAGCTTATTTCATTTTAATATTTATAACGATATTATTTCTTTGAAGTTATAAGGTATGTTTATGTTGAAAATTCCTTTATGGTAGCTTATTTCATTTTAAGATTTATAATGGTATTATGTTTGAGAAGTTATAAGGTATGTTTATGTTAGAAATTATTTTAAATGAATTTATTACATTTTTATTTGGTCTTTATACCACTTGTATATTCTCCCATTCTTGAGGAGATAATGTTCTTTTAAAGAGAAATAATATAAATTTATCCATGGAGGAGATGCTCCTTGTTCAAGTGATAGAGGACCGCAACATTAGAGAATATTTAAAAGTTCAAGATGGTGATTTGTATATATAAAATCTATGATTTGGTAGTTGGTTGAAAGGAATAATGAAACCATTTGGGAAATATTTTAGAGTCCATGATACTTCGATGCAGTGTCATAAGTGTGGACAGAAGTGTGAAATATGTGGACAGTTACATGTTTGAGTATACAGTTGGGGTAACTTGGAGTTTATAAAAAAACAATTGTGCTCGTCCATTCCTAGTTCCATGTGCACCAAATCCACTTGATCCAAGACCCATTTCGTTTCGTTGGATCAACTACTTATATATAAAATCTACATAAGTTTACATCTATGGATGGTTTCAAGTTCAACTATAGGGTTGTGGGCATTTTTAGTTTATATAAAATTAATTTCACTCATCCATTCCTAGTTCCACATGCACCAAAGCCACCTCTAAGATCCATTTCTTTTCAATTACTTATATATAAAATTTATCTCCCTCATCGAGTAGACAATGGCTTGTTGGCACAAGGATATAAAATTTATCCTTGGAGGAGTCTCTATTGTTCAAGTCATAGAGAACCAGAACATTGGAGAATATTTAAGGTTCAAGTAGATGATTTTTAAATAAAATTTCTGATTGGTAGTGGATTAAAAGTAATAAGAACACTAGTACAAAATGAGAAATTAATGACTACAAAAATGACTAAAATTCACATATAAACGACTATTTTTTAGTTGGCGACTAATAGTAGCTAAGTTCCACTATCTTATAGCTTGACTAACTTAGTCGTATTTATTTTAGTCATTAATAGTTTCCTTATTTAGTCATATATTTAGTCATTGATTTAGTCATTAGTTGCCACAATTAATGAATAAATCAATGACTAAATATACTACTAAGGAAACAATTAATGACTAAAATAAATATGACTAATTAGTCGAGCTATAAGATAGGGGAAATTAGCTACTAATAGTCGTTTATATGCGAATTTTAGTCATTTTCTTATTCACAAATTTATCATTTGTAGTAGTCATTTATTGTTATTAATTGGTCATTTATTTAGTAATTGATTGTGGTTAAGTAGTCGTTAACTGTAGTTGACTCGTCATTTTTGTAGTCATCAATTGTTGTTAACTGGCTATTTATTTAGTCATTGATTGTTGTTAACTGGTCATTTAACTAGTTATTAATTTTTGTATATAGGGCACAGAGGAATCGAACCACCAACCTCTTACCTTTAAGGAAAATGCTCTTCCATTGAGCTAGCACCCTTAAATAGAAGAGTCAAAGTTAATGGAGTAAGAAGAAAAATCATGCGAGCTATTGAAACGTTATAGTGCTTGAAGCTAATTATGTTGCATAAGTATTGACATGACCAGGTTTCCCATTAGTCGCCTTGATGGAAGACACAATTGAATCCCACCAAGGCTTTGTATTTGGGGTGTTAAATACTTCTTTTCTATGCAAAGGGGACCTTTTTGTACATTTTCAAAAAGGACTTTGGGTCTTATTTTGAAAAATTATACATCTCTAGGTAAACCAAATAGCTAGCAAATCAAATATTCTCATAGTCACCTCAAATTCTGAAGTTCCATGCAAATCCTTCAATGTTTCTCATACACATAAGATATGATTTGTTGGTCATAAGGTAAGTCCACATTGGCATGTAAAATACCCTTCAAAAGTATGAACTTGAAGGTGTTATCAGTTTAATAGTAAAATATGAGTTTAATAGTGCACATATATTATTGAACTATCATGGAAAATTTTAAGTTTGGATGTTATTAGCTGTGCCATTCCAGCATGGTGGTAGGAAATTTTTGTTAACCTGTGTTAAGATTCAATATGCTAAAATAGATAACATCAGTATTCAATTCAATTTCACAACATTAGCATATACATGATCACTAAAAGAAACACAATCACAAGATAGACACAGATTTATCCTGAGAAACCCTCTAGGGGAAGAAAAACCAACAAAACTTCCACAATGTAGATGATCAAAAGTACAAAGACAAAACCCCAAACAAGTGATCCTTTTCCTTGTAGATCTCTCTCTCTCTCTCTCTCTCTCTCTCTCTCTCTCTCTCTCCTATGCAAATTACACAAGTAAGTGTGTGTCCAAATGAGGAGCACATCACTCCTTATAATTTATCTTTCACTTGACCTTTTCACTTAACATGTCATCCCCAACTAGACTTGACTGGGATGAATCCTTTGGGAGGCTCAATAGGGCTTAATACAAATGACTCTAGGGGGATCTAATGCCCCGACTTAAAAAAGAGGATTGACCTCAATGAATAAAACATCTTCGAATAAATTACAATAATAAAATACAATAGAATATTCTTCAAAGTTACAATATTTCAACAATGGAAACATTAAAAGGATCTTCTTCCAGTTCATTTTCATCATGATTAAGTAATTGCATGAGATGAAATTCCTTGGCTCTATGAATCCATGCAGCAATCATTTGCTCCCATACCATAAGAAACTCCCATGCCCTTTCAATTGCATATTATGTACCCATGAAATTTCCTAAATACATTGTTGGGACTCCAAAAGTGGAACATTCAGTTTTCAAGGCAAGGTAAATGCAAATCCAAAATTACCCTCAGTAAACAAAGAAGTGTAAATGGGAAAATGATCTAAAGCACTTAAGCATCTTTTTACTGAAACAACCAACTGATACTAAAGGGTAAAGGTGCCCTTGTACAAGTTCATGTAAACTATATCTAAGTGTGCATGAACCCTAGATAGACATTTTGCCAATTGGATGAAGTACAAAGTCCACCAATATCTAGAGATTTCTTTTTTCGTATTATTGTTTGGTATGTCGTAGAACAAGTTAGTCTTCCTTTATCTTTTAGCAAAAGCATAATTAACAAAGAAAAAAAATTCTGCACAAGATCATACTAAGTACACCATCCACCTATCCCCAGATATTTTTTTTTTTGTATTATTGTTTGGTATTCCATAGAACAAGCTATTATTGCTTTATATTTTAGAAAAAGCATAATTAATCAAGAACAAATTTCCACACACCAACAGTTTTCAAGTTTGGGAATGACCCTCTTATTCCCTGTATAATTTCCCTTGTGTAAACAGAAAATAATCTTCTAAATGTCTTCACCCTTCAAGTTCTCATGAGGACATTTGGGAAATACGTAAGATTTCATAATGATTCAATGAAGGATTGCAAGGGTGGAGGGTTGCAGGATTGGGTGGAGTATGGATACACCATTTTGAGTATATATAAAATTTATTGCGCTCATCCATTCTTAGTTCCACCTACAATAAAACCAGTTGCAAGACCCTTTTCTTCTTATTGGATCAACTAATTAAATATAAAATTTATCTCCCTCATCTATCTAGAGGAGGGAACTCTGTTCTAGTTCAAGATATTGATTGTGATATAAAGTTTATTTTCATAGGTGTGCTGGATGTAATAACTAGACCATTTGGAGAATATTTGAGAGTCCATAATGCTTGGCTAAAGTGTTTCTTTCTTGACAGTTGCAATGCTTGGCCAAAGTGCTTCTTTTTGGTTAGTTGTATGTTTGGGTGGAGGATGCATGGACCATTTTGAGTTTATATAAAATTTATTGCACTCATCTATTTCTAGTTCCACATGCACTAAGGCCTTTACTATTCGTAATCTCCTCAAAAAAGGAGATAAATTTGTTTTTAGATTGTTAGAAGAGTTATAGCACATTTGTAGCTCCATGTTGTTAAGCATGGTCTCCATGATGGTTGTGAATGTAATCAAAATAAAATAAATGTAACAAGTTGGCGGTGGATTGAAAAGCAATAATAAGACTATTTGGGTAAATTTTAAGAGTTCATAATTCCTCAAAAAATAAATTTAACAAGTTGGTAGACTGTAGTGGATTGCAAGTAATAATCAAACAATTTTTGGAAACATTTAAGAGTTCATGATGCTTCATTGGAGGGTTAAATGGGTGGAGCATTGCAGGCTTGGGTGGAGGGCTGCACAGGTGGAGTGTTGCAGGCTTGGGTGTAGGGTTTATTTGGTGGAGTATGGATGCACCATTTGTTAGGATAATTAATATTCCATCCTTGTCCTACTTAGCATTATTTTATTTTTCCTAGTAGTTGATTGTGTCATTTCCCCCCTAATGGTGTGCAGATGTGATCTAGGACCCATTAGCCACCTAATGCGCCCTGAATGCATGATTTTAGGACCACTAGAGTCAGTTCCCAACATTTTAGGACCCACCTCAGTGATCTAGTTCAGTCCACTTAAGTTAGTTGACTCGTGTGAGATGTTTTTGCTCTGATTGCCACTATTTGTGATCTAATGCACCCTTTTCTGAGGGATTTGCATGAAAAAATCACTAATGTTCACTCCTTGGTCAGTTAACTAATAGTAGCTTCAATTAGGGAGTTTTGGTTGAGTTGAGTTGAGTTTGGGTCTTTCGGAGCACTCCAGTGGTCACAATTCCTATGATAGATATAATGAGACTTGAATTCTCCTGGGATATTTGAATTCTATATATTGTAACATATTTTTGGACTATACTGATTAATGGATAATGTTACACATTTATGCTTCCATCTTAGTTCCAATGCATGATTAATTTTACTACTTTGTTCACTGCAATTTTCACTGTAATTCACCTTTTTTGCTCATTCATTCACTGTGAGGTATTCTCATCTCTATGATCTGTTGTGATTTATAATTTCACATGGTATTATATCTTAGAGAGCGTAGATTGAGAAACTGCTTTCAGTAGTGCACCATAAGCCTCTGGATTTCCACATCAAATCTTGGTGCCATTGCATTGAATTCATTGAAGAAATCCTTTGAGGTCTAGCCAGGTGTGAAGGATCTAGATAAAAGTTCCTATTGTCCTAAAGTAGTGCTCAGTAATCGTTTATCTCCAAAAATTAAGATTTTTTTTGCAGGATATTGAAGGTTTTTCAGTGTAGCAGTAGCGGTAGTCTTAGTTTGTATTTGCTCCAACAGTTTCTCATGGAGAATTTGAGTGTTCCTTTGTATCCAAGGATCCTGACACCCTTAAATTATCTTGATTGGAGGGATGATATTCAAATGGTATTATGCAACAAGAGTCTGTACAGGGTCACAATGGGAAAGAAGGTCGACGTCAGGATGTTGTTGAGAAGGACAAGTATCTAAACAAATTAGATGAAGCTTTGGTTTCATTTGTATTCATATTTCCAGATATTTTCTCTTCAACCCAACATTTTTGAAACCATACAACAATTATTCTCTAAATTCAAGTCTTTGTTCATGCAATGCAAACCATGTGGCATTGAGAAGAAGGATGAGCATTTGTTGCTATCCATTCTAAGCAATACTTGTCCACATTTTTCAATTTTTGTTTCTATCTTCCATTCAGGGAGATTGTCAATCCCTAATTTGAAAATGCCCTCCTTAGATACATTCATTGAATCTCTCATCCAATAACAAGAAAAATTCATTTAGATGGGAACCTTGAAGGCCTCCAAAAAATGAGCTCTTATGGATGGAGAGTAAAAAAGTGCAAATGCTAAAGGGAAGAACAAAAGTAAAGAGAAGAAGAAATTTGAAACCAAGCAGAATGAAAAGTCCAATCCATTGAAAGGAGCCTCCAACTCCAAGGAGGATAAGAAAAATAAATTTGAGAAATCCAAGTGTACATGCTGGAAGAAAGGTAACCATCCTGAAAGCTCTTGTATGAAGAAGACCATAGATCAAATGGAAAAAATACTTGAACAACACAACATTGCGCTCCAAGAAGGCACAAGGAAGATTGATCTAGGAAGCAAGTCAGAAGATCATGAGAGATGACATTCATTTAAGGATAGATTCTCACAATCCCAAGCCTTACTTATTGATTCTGGATCCTCCAACCACATGGCTTCCTCCAGAGAGCCATTTTCTTCTCTAGATCTCACTGATGGCCCTAGCATTCACATGGGAGATGATTCTCAAATATTTGCAGAAGGGAAGGGAACAATACAACTTGATCATGGAAATTTCAATAATGTTGTTGATGTATATGTAACTTCGGAATGTATTTCACCTATGTATATCGTACTCCTATAGAGATGTTATTATTCCTCTATATAGAAGTGTCGTCATTTGTATTGACAAGTGTCGCAAGTGTCGCAACTTGCATGTGATGGGTTATTAGACCACCAAGTGTGGGGCCGGCCCTGATTAGTATAATCATGGGTTATTAGACTGAGTTAGACAAGTCCGACCTGCTAGGTTATTAGGTAGGTTAGGTCATGTATAAATAGAGTGCGGGAGGCACTCTCTTTGATCATCTCAGTATTCACTTCTACACTACTCAGAAAGTGGCGCACTAGTGAAGGAGGAGGTTCAACTACTAAGAGGACTATCTCTATGTACTTGGGTTGTGTCATTGCTCTTTCTATCTCTGAGGAAGTTGTGGTGTTTTTCACCTTTATGGTTTTCCCCAGTGAAACTCTGTGTGTCTATTGTCTCATGTGATTGCTTGGTGTGATTGATATGCATTGCTATACTTGATATGATGTACATGTTATTCTCTCAGTAAAGATCCTAGAGTATGTTGAATTAATGCTCAAAAGTTAACATGGTATAAGAGCTAACCTGAGAAGAAGACACTGTGTAGTTGCAGAAACTAGGGTTTCCGGTTTATTTGGTTTCTCTCCATAGATATTGAAAGGTAGTAGGGTATTTTGACTCTCCTCAACAAGGTGCATCTTTCTGTCCAATTAGAATTCAATTTTGGGCACTTTCATTTTGGCCCTAAAACTTAGGGTTTCTACAAAAATATGAATTTTTGAATTCTGAGACCATAGCTTGAAGCTCCCTGGAAAAATCGAAGTTTAGAGCTTTGGATCGAACTTTTTGGTTGGGTGAAGCTCCGGGAAACTCAAACCCTAATTCAGGGTCCTTCCTAGTAAATCCAGGAATACTAAAAGGCATTTCTGAAGGGTTAAACTTTGCAGATTTCAAATTCTGAATATACCAGGATGATCAGCTCATCAAGGCACATCTTTCTATCCTTTTAGAAGTTTGAAATTCACATTTTAAATTTTTAGGGTTTCTATGACAAACCCTAATCCACCACCAGATCCAGATTTCTGCAAATCAAGTGGTAAGACCTAAATCTTTTCTATTTCCATTTGAAGTACTCTTTAAGATGTCTCGCCACACCAAACTTGAGGATAAGCTTGAAGGGGCTGATAACTTCCGAGCATGGAAGTATAGGATTGGGTTGATCCTGGAAGTAAATGAATTGGATACTTACATAAATGAAGAGGTCCCTGTCCCAGAGGGAGAAGAGGCTAAGGCCTTGCATAAGAAGAACTTGGTCAAGGAAAAGAGGATCAGTGCTGATTCTATCAAAGACCATGTCGTACCACATGTGTCATGTCTAAAGACACCCAAGGAGATGTTTGATTCCCTGACCAAGTTATTTGAAAGAAAGAACATAAATCAAAAGATGACTCTGTGGAATCAATTGAAAGGGGTAAAGCTTTAGAATGGAGAGACCATTCAATCCTATTTCTCTAAGGTCTCTCAAATCAAGGAACAAATTGAAGCTGCGGATGAAGTAGTGGACAATGGTGAAGTTGTCATGACCACATTGAATGGCCTACCTTGGTCATGGGACTCCTTCATCCAAGGAATCTGTGCAAGAAGAAAACTGATCTCCTTCAGTAGGCTGTGGGAAGAATGCTCTCAAGAAGAAGCTAGGATTGTGGCTCGAGCGGAAAATATGGGAATGGAGATGAAGCTCTCACAACACATGCCAAAAAAGAAAAATTCAAGAAGGAGAAATCTCATAGAAAATCTTCTCACCATACACATGCGGAGAACTCTAAGAATACCTCCCATGGTAGATGTTTCACATGTAATGAGAAGGGACACTCTTCCTGAGATTGTCCAAAGAACAAAAGAGATTCCAACATCAACAAGAAGAAGGGAAACAAGAAAATATATCATGCTCATTCTATTGAGGCCGATGAACCTCCCAAGAAGAAGGCTAGAGCAGAAAGTGATGACTCATCAAGTGAGGATGAATATGTTCTAATCTATGCTCTCACAGGCACTATCTCTCATGGATGTAATGATTGGCTTATTGATAGTGGGGCTTCCAAACACATGACTGGGTTTAAAGAATCTTTTGCAAATTGTATCTGAAAATGAGTCACCCCATAAGGTGAAACTTAGGGATGACTATCAATATCCTATCAAAGGAAGTGGTGAAGCCTCCTACAACCTAGACTCTGGGAAGTCTTTGAAGATGAAAGATGTTCTATATGTACCTGAGCTCAAGAAGAACCTACTCTCCATATCTGCATTGGATGCAAAAGGCATGAGGATTGCATTTGTAGATGGCCAAGTCCTAATGTGGCCAAAGGGTAAAACTATAGATGATGCAATAGTGATTGGAGAGTAAGAGGGAGGATTGTACAAATTGAACAGACAATCTGAACATGCCATGGTACATGAATCCATGGAGCCAAGTGAACTTTGTTGATGTATATGTAACTTCGGAATGTATTTTACCCATGTATATTGTATTCCTATAGAGATGTTATTATTCCTCTATACAGAAGTGTTTGTATTCCTATAGAGATGCTATTATTCCTCTATACAGAAGTGTCGTCATTTATATTGTAAGTGTTGTAACTTATACTTGATGGGTTATTAGACCACCTTGATGGGGTCGGCCCTGTATGAGTCATGTGGGTAAATGGGTTATTAGACCACCAAGTGTGGGGTCAGCCAGGATTAATATAACCAAGGTTTATTAGGCTAAGCTAGACAAGTCGTCCCCACTGGTTTTTTGGGCTAGACAGGACAAGTATAAATAGAGATCGGGAGATCTCTATTTGATCATCTCATTTACTCACTCTTCCATCACTCGAAAAGTGGTGCACATGTGAGGAGGAGGATCAACTACTAGGAGAAGACTATCTCTTGTACTTTGGTTGTATCATTGCTCTTTCTATCTCTGAGGAAGTTGCGGGGTTTTTCACCTTCTTGGTTTTCCCCGGTGAAACTTTGTGTCTCTTGTGTGCTTGCATTATTGTGTCCATGATTGATATGCTGTAGATATGCTATAGATATGCTGTACATGTTATTCTCTCAGTTAAGATCTTAGATCAGATTGAAAATTCTAAAAAACTAACAGGGTATCAGAGCTAGCCTAAAAGAAGGCATGGTATGGCATTTATGACACTTGTTGCACTTGCGAAGCTAGGGCTTGATATAGAAAAAACCAATCATCGTATAACTTTCTCTATAAATCCAATTTTGCGAAGTTTCAGGATCTGAAACTTTTACAGGTCGAAGGTAAGATCCCAATGTACCTTGTTTCTGAAGCACAACTTCTAATTCCTTGTAATTTGTGTTTTATGATCTGTACAAGCTAGGGTTTCGACCTCTTCCGGAACTCAGTCATAAATAGGTGACCTAGAAAAAAAGCTCACAATGTGGGCTAGGAAGCTCAAAATGAAATTTAGTAAAAAGTGACAGGTAGGGCATGGACTGTAATTTCATAGGCCAAAGGTTCAGAGGACAAAAGTGAACCAGTGACACGTGGCACTCCGTACAAGTGCGCTCTCCTATTTTATCCCATAAACAGGTCATGTTGCAACACTTGGCATAACTCTCTCTCAGAGAATCCAATTAAGGTTAGACCTATGGGGTTAGAAAGATAATAGGTTAGGCTACTACAAGAAGAATGTTCAGACCTTGTAGATATGAAATTACGGAGTTACACCAGAAACAATCAGGTCCATATTTATGTCAAAACAGAATTGGATTTTGAACACCTTCATTCTTGGCTCCGAGAATTTAGGGTTTCGGAGAATGTTGGAATGTTTTGTATCAGAGACAACGGCTGGATGCTCCTCATCAAAAGAAAAATTTAGAGACCAAGATCGAATTTTTTGGTTGGGCAGAAGGCCGGGCTTGATCAAACCCTAGTTTGGGATTTTGATCGGAAAGGTGGAAAATTAGGGCTTCTGCAAAAGTTGGAATTTCTGAAGTCTATGACCACGGCTGGAAGCTCCTTAGAAAAATTGAATTTTAGAGCTTTGGATCAAACCTTTTGGTTGGGAATAAGGGTGGGATTTATCAAACCTTAGTTTGGGATCCTATCCAAAAGATCCAGAAGTTTCAAAGGCAATTTTGAGGGGTGAAACTTTGCAGTTTTCAAACTTTGAGTATACCAGCTTGATCAGCTCATCAAGGTGCATATTCCTATCCTTTCAGAAGTTTGAATTTTTAGGGTTTCTTTGACAAACCCTAATCCAATTCCAGATCTAGTTTCTACAAATCAAGTGGATTGGGTTAATCCTAGAAGAGAATGGATTGGTCACCTGCATAAGTGAAGAAGTTTCTGTTTCAGAGGGAGATGAGTCTAAGGCCTTACATAAGAAGATTACAAGCAATCTCGACAATTATGACTTATCTAGGTATGTTTTGAGATCTGTTCATGATCAAGTTTATGGTATGTTTGTCTTCATTAAGTTTAGTACAATCTTGATTAACTTTAGACTTGTCGTGTCACCTTAATAAAATTATGTATGCAGATATTCATTAATTAGGGTTTTTACACTTATGATTGTACTAATGCATTGTGGTGTTGTATGAAGTTGATGTTGTCCGCTAACATGAAAGGTACATCAAGAAAGACAAATCATGTTCTAGTTCAAGAACATATGACCATTTTGACATGAAGACAAAGATTCATCCATTGTCATGGATCACATAGAAGATCTACTTAAGAGGTATGTATAACTTGGTTCTACAATGCTTAACCTATGAGATATGCAGCTTACTAGCACAAGTCATTGAAGAGAACAAGAATACATTGCTAGACATAACTACCAAATATGATAACCAGGTATGTTTTTCCTATATCAAGTTAGAATCCTACCTTGTGTTAGGATCTTATACTGTTGTATGGTTGATAATGATTATTCATGAAGTTAGAAATGTAAGTAATCAAGGGTTTATGCATATTATGTCTCTTACCTTGATTGATGATATGACTAACTAGAAAAGTCCTTTGGTAAAATAAAGAGTATGCATGAGTAAAAGAAGTGTTCCCTGAAACCTTGAATACTAATGTTTATTATCTGTGTTTGAAATGATCTTGACCATACATGTTTAAGATTACTTATAATCATAATGTTTTTGATAGCATTAAGATTATAGTAATGAATGTATGTATGAGACCTCGAGGATAACACAATGATGATACTAGTAAGTATGGATAGTGATCGAGGATGGATATAAGTTCAAAGACAGGTAATCCAGGAAGCAAAGATCAAGAGGGAGCACACTCCAGTAGTTCTTGCAAGGAAGCAAATATTGAGAGGGAGTCCACCCTACAAACCAAACAAAGATAAGTATTTGAATTGTCATTTCTTGCATATTTGTTTGTTTAAATAGTATTGTTCAATGATGTATATGCTTTTGTTCCTAGACTTACGGTGTGTATTATGCATATTAGAATAATTACATTAATGAACAATATACTACTAATATGCATGTGATGGGTAAGTGGCCTATGGCACTGTACAACATTCCATTGCTACTTATCTAGAATGAAACCTCTTTGCTGACATGTTGGGAGTTGTGCACACTCTTAACAATGTTCTGGTAGAGATTGGAAGGCATCTAGAAAGTTACGGGATATGGATAAATGTTGTATTGAAGCATTGGCTAAGATATTTGCATGACTGTATGACATATTTCTTTATGTGTAAGAATTTGTTCAGAAAACTATGAGATGTTTCTAATCATGCAATTTAACTTGTTTTGTAGGAAAGATCGTATACCACCTACAAAAGAAGGACTACAACATTTGTTCAGCAACAAAGTTATCTATTGAAGATATTGAAGTTCCCAGGATTCGAGAAGAATGCCATGATCGAGGAGTACCATTCGATCATGAAGAATGATGTTTGGGATGTAGTCCCAAGACCTGAAGAGAAGTTTGTTGTGACTTCCAAGTGGATCTATAAGATCAAGCATGTTGCAGATGGTAGCATAGAAAAATACAAAGTGAGGTTTGTAGCTCGTGGCTTCTCTCAAAAAAAGGGAATAGACTATGAAGAGACTTTTGCACCTGTAGCCAGATACACTTCCACTGGATCAGTACTTGCTTTGGCTGCAGTGATGAAATGGAAGATACACCAGATGGATGTCAAGACAGCTTTCTTGAATGGTGTAGTCGAAGAGGAAGTGTATGTGGAGCAGCCACTCGGTTTTGAGACACATGACAGGGAGTCATATCCATGCAGACTGAATAAAGCCTTGTATGGCTTGAAGCAAGCTCCTAGGACTTGGTATGGTAGGATGGACAGCTTTCTATCTAGTTTGGGATTTACTAAGAGTAAAGCAGATTCCAACCTTTACTACAAGGTTGAGGAAGGAAATCCTGTGATACTACTCTTGTATGTCAATGACCTGTTTGTAACAGGAGAGGATGGATTGATTGCCAATACCAAGAGGAAGCTTGTTGCCAAGTTCAAGATGAAGTACTTGGGTAAGATGCACTACTTTCTAGGCATGGAGGTGTAGTACAGTGCAGATGGAATCTTCCTTGGACAAGGGAAGTATGCAGTGGAGATCCTGAAGAGGTTCGGAATGATGGACTGCAAGGCCATGGCAATACCTATGGCATCGAACCTGAAGCTTTTGTGTGATGCTTTATCTGATCCAGTTGATGTCATGATGTATTGTCAGATGATTGGGTCCTTGATGTACTTGATGAATATTAGACTAGATATTTGCTTTGCGGTGAACACATTGAGCCAATTCCTGACTGATCCCAGAGGTGTTCACCTGGTTGCTGTAAAGAATATTATGAGGTACCTGAAGGGTACAAGTGATTATGGGATCAAGTATGATGCGAATCAAAAGTTTAACCTGCAGGGTTATGTTGATTTAGATTGGGTAGGTAGTGCTGCAGATAGGAAGAGCACATCTAGGTGTTGCTTCAGAATGGGATCAGGTGTGATCTCTTGGTTTAGAAGGAAGCAGTCCCATGTAGCACTGAGTACAGTCGAAGCAGAGTATGTTGCAGCTTGTTCAGCTAGTTGTGAGGCAGTATGGCTTCAGAAGCTATTGTCAGAGTTATTTGATCTCTCGCTGGAGGCTGCTGGTATCTTTTGTGACAACCAGAGTTGTGTGAAGCTATCTGAGAACCCGGTGTTCCATGATAGGTCGAAGCACATAGAGATCAAATATCACTATATCAGGGATATGCGTAGAGAGGAGCAGTGAAGCTCCTATATGTTGCGACAGATGAGCCGGTTTGAAGATGTGCTGACGAAGCCATTAGCCATAGTGAAGTTCGAGTACTTCAGAGAGAGGCTTGGTGTTCTTCAGATTGATGACACTTCAAGGAAGAAGTGATGGACACATTTGCAGGAGCCATTTCCAGCATGGTGAGAGGAGGATCCTTCCATGGCTGCGGATGTAAGCACTGGATGATGAGCATTAGGATGATGATCCTGTTACTGCTCTGTATATGCATCATGTTGGATGCTTGTTATTATCAGTTGGATCATGTATATGTATATGCATCATGTTGGATGCTTGTTATGATCAATTGGATCATGTAAATGTATATGCATCATGTTGGATGCTTGGACCATGTATCTATATATGTATCAGGTGGATACTTTGTATGATCAGGTAGATCATATATGTTGATATATATCAGGTGGATACATTGTATGATCATATGGATCATGTATTTGTGTATGTATTAGGTGGATACATTGTATGATCAGGTGGATCATGTATGATGATATGTATCAGGTATATACTTGGTATGCATCAGGTGGATGCACTATCTGATCAGGTTGATCATGGATGATGAGCTTTAGGATGTTGCTCCAGATGACATGCATCAGGATGAGGCAGTGATGATGATCAGGTTGACCATGTGATGATGTACATCAGGATGATGTATGGTGAGTATCAGGTTGATACTCTGTGGCCATGGACAGGTTGTGCATATGAGCATATAAGTAGACCCGGGAGATCCAACAGGTAGAGCTGTGTGCTCGTAACAGCCTGGGATGCTCTTTCGAGGCATTACTCTCGGAGGACATATAAGTAGACTTGGGAGATCCGACAGGTAGAGCTGTGTGCTCATAACAACCTGGGATGCTCTTTTGAGGCATTGTCCTATGGCATGTAAGTAGACCTGGGAGATCTGATAGGTTGGGCTATGTGTTCATAATAAGTCTTGGGATTCTCTTTCGAGGGATTGCCATGACCACATGTAAGTAGACCTGGGAGATCCGATAGGTTGGGCTGTGTGCCCATAATAAGTCCTGGATGCTCTTTCGAGGCATTGTGGTGAGGGGTCACATGTAATACATCCTGGAGATCCAGACAGGTTGTGCTAGTCACGTAAAAGGCCTCGGATGCTCTTTAGGGTTCTTGCTAGTCAAGACACTCTTTTAAGGTTTTGTGATAGTCACATGTAAGTGGACCTGGGAGATCTTGTCGGTCGTGCTTTGGTACATAAATGGTCCTGGGATACTCTTTCGAGTCATTGTGATGCACGCAATAAGTCCTGAGGATTCCACAGTATGGCCAGTGATGATGAAGATTTGCAGACGGTGGGCCTACATCCAGTATGAAAAAGGATTGGCTCTGTAGAACTTCCTATGACGAGTAGATCGGAGATTGATTGAGATAGAAACAGTAGTGACAATGACAATGATTCAAGGACGATGATTTGCTGATGATGATCCAGAGAAGAAGACTTGTGCTAGCATATCTGTGTCGAGAAATACCTTCTTAGTTAAGAGGGAGTGTTGATGTATATGTAACTTTGGAATGTATTTTACCCATGTATATTGTTTTCCTATCGAGATGTTATTATTCTTCTATACGAAAGTGTTTGTATTCCTATAGATATGTTATTATTCCTCTATACAGAAGTGTCATCATTTATATTGTAAGTGTCATAACTTATACTTGATGGGTTATTAGACCACCTTGATGGGGTCGGCTCTATATGTGTCATGTGGGTAAATGGGTTATTAGACCACCAAGTGTGGGGTCGGCCCGGATTAATGTAACCAAGGGTTATTAGGCTAAGCTAGACAAGTCATCCCCACTACTTTATTGGGCAGGACAGGACAAGTATAAATAGAGATCGGGAGATCTCTATTTGATCATCTCATTTACTTACTCTTCCATCACTCAGAAAGTAACACACATGTGAGGAGGAGGATCGGCTGCTAGGAGAAGACTATCTCTTGTACTTTGGTTGTATCATTGCTCTTTCTATCTCTGAGGAAGTTGTGGGGGTTTTCACCTTCTTGGTTTTCCTCGGTGAAACTCTGTGTCTCTTGTGTGCTTGCATTATTGTGTCCATGATTGATATGCTGTATATATGTTGTACATGTTATTCTCTCAGTTAAGATCTTAGATCAGATTGAAAATTCTGAAAAACTAGCAAACTTTGGCATCGAGGCTTGCACATGTGCACTAAAGAGCATTACCAATTGCAAGTAAAGCTGTAGAGGGTCTTCCTGAAATCAAGACAAAGCATGAAGGTGTTTGCAAAGGATGTGCAAAAGCAAAGAACATTAAGAAGGCATTTCCAAGCAATGAAAGCAAAGCAAAAGGAATCTTGGAAATCACCCACTCCGATGTATGCGGTCCGATGTCATCCAGTTCTCTAAGTGGGTATGTATACTATGTCTCCTTCATTGATGATTTCTCTAGGAAGACTTGGGTTTATTTCTTAAAGAACAAAGATGAAGTGTTTGATAAGTTCAAGGAATTCAAAGCCTTGATGGAAAATCAAAATGATAAAAAGATCAAGACATTCAGATCCGACAATGGCGGAGAATTCACTTCAGGTGATTTCAAGAAGTTATGCAGTGATTCAGGGATTAAGAGGGAGTTGACTGCTCCCTACAATCCACAATAGAATGGGGTTGTAGAAAGAAAGAATAGAACAATCATGGAAGCAGCACGGGAAATGCTACATGACCAAGATCTACCTATGCATCTATGGGCAGAAGCACCTAGGAAAGCTATGTATGTGCAGAACAAAACACCTCACAAGATATTGGACAACAAGACACCAGAAGAATTATTCTCTGGTAAGAAACCTGAAGTCATCTATCGTAGAATATTTTGTTTTCCAGTATATACACATGTTCCAAAAGAAAAGAGGACTAAGATAGATCCTTCAGGAAAGAAGGGTATCTTTGTGGGGTACAGTGAAAGCTCGAAGGCTTACAGAATGTACTTTCTAGGGTTCAAGAAGATTGATGTCAGCAGGGATGTAACATTTGATGAAAACTCAGCCTTCATTAAGTCAAGGAAGACACCTGTTGAAAATCATGAAGAACCAAAGGAAACCAGATTTCAAGACACTACCATGACTGAAACAATTCCAGATGCAGATTGTGAATTGGAAGATCCGCAAGAACCTGTAGATCCACCCCGTGAGAAGAACTCTCACAAGAGAAAACCTGCATGGGCTAGAGAGCTCATTCAAGATGCAGAAAGGTATGGCATTCCAGAAGAAGAACACAGAGCAAGGAAGAGAACTAGATCTCATACCAGCTATGTTGCCTTACTCTATGACATTATGAACAAAGAACCTTCCAGTTATGAATAAGCAGCGAAAAAGAAAGAATGGAAGGATGCCATGGTCGAGGAATACCAGTCTATCATGAAGAATGATGTTTGGGATGTAGTCCCAAGACCTGAAGGGAAGTCTGTTGTGACTTCCAAGTGGATCTACAAGATCAAGCATGTTGTAGATGGCAGCATAGAGAAATACAAAGCGAGATCTGTAGCTCATGGCTTCTCCCAAAAAGAGGGGATAGACTATGAAGAGACTTTTGCTCCTGTAGCTAGGTACACTTCCATCAGATCAGTACTTGTCCTAGCTGTAGTGATGAAATGGAAGATACACCAGATGGATGTCAAGACAACTTTCTTGAGTGGTGTAGTCAAGGAGGAAGTGTACGTGGAGCAGCCACTTGGTTTTGAGACACATGACAGGGAGTCATATGTGTGCAGGTTGAAGAAAGCCCTGTATGGCTTGAAGTAAGCTCCTAGGACTTGGTATGGTAGGATAGACAACTTTCTATCTAGTTTGGGCTTTACCAAGAGTAAAGCAGATTCCAACCTTTACTACAAGGTTGAGGAAGGAAATACTGTGATACTACTCTTGTATGTGGATGACCTGTTTGTTACAGGTGAGGATGGTTTGATTGCCGATACCAAGAGAAAGCTTGCTGCCGAGTTCGAGATGAAGGACTTGGGGATGATGCACTATTTTCTAGGCATGGAGGTGTGATAGAGTATAGATGGGATCTTCCTTGGACAAGGGAAGTATGTAGTAGAGATTCTGAAGAGGTTCGGGATGATGGACTGCAAGGCCATGGCCACACCTATGGCATCGAACCTGAAGCTTCTGTGTGATGCTTCATCTGAGCTGGCTGATGTCATTGTGTTCCGTCAAATGATTGGGTCCTTGATGTACTTGATGAACACTAGACCAAATATTTGCTTTGCAGTGAACACATTGAGCCAGTTCCTGACGGATCCCAAAGGTGTTCACCTGGTTGTTGTAAAGCATATTCTGAGGTACCTGAAAGGTACAATTGATTATGGGCTCAAGTATGATGCGAATCAAAAGTTTAACCTACAGGGTTATGTTGATTTAGACTGGGCAGGCAGTGCTGCAGATAGGAAGAGCACATCTGGGTGCTGCTTCAGTATGGGATCAGGTGTGATCTCTTGGTTTAGAAGGAAGCAGTCCTGCATAGCACTGAGTACAACCGAAGTAGAGTATGTTGCAGCTTGTTCAGCTAGTTGGAGGCAATATGGATTCGAAATATATTGTCTAAGTTATTTGATCTCCTATTGGATGCTACTGGTATCTTTTGTGATAACTAGAGTTGTGTGAAGCTATATGAGAATCCAGTGTTCCATGACAGGTCAAAGCACATTGAGATCAAATATCACTATATCAGGGATATGGTGCAGAGAGGAGTAGTGAAGCTCCTGTATGTTGTGATGGATGAGCAGATTGCGGATGTGTTGATGAAACCACTAGCCAGAGTGAAGTTTGAATACTTCAAAGAGAGGCTTGTTGTTCTTCAGATTGATGACACTTCGAGGAAGAAGTGATGGACACATTTGCTAGATCCATTCAAAGCATGGTGAGAGGAGGATCCTTCCCATGGCTGTGGATGTAAGCAATGGATGATGAGCATCAGGACAATGCTCCATTTACTACTTTGTATATGCATCATGTTGGATGCTGGATATGATCAGTTGGATCATGTATATATATATACATCATGTTGGATGCTGGATATGATCAGTTGGATCATGTATATGTATATGCATCATGTTGGATGCTGGATATGATCAGTTGGATCATGTATATGTACATGCATCATGTTGGATGCTTGTGATGATCAGTTGGATCATATATTTGTAGATGTATCAGGCGGATACATTGTATGATCAGGTAGATCATGGATGATGATATGTATCAGATATGCATCAGGTGGATGCATTATATGATCAGGATGATCATGGTTGATGAGCTCTAGGATGTTTCTCCAGATGATATGTATCAGATATGCATCAGGAGGATGCATTATATGATCAGGGCGATCATGGATGATGGGCTTCAAGATGTTGCTCCAGATGATATGCATCAGGACGATACTATGATGATATGATAAGGATGATCATGTGATGTACATCAGGATGATGTATGATAAGTATCAGGTTGATACTCCGTGGTTGTGGATAGGTTGTGCAGATAAGCATATAATAGTGCCCTGGGAGATTTGCAGACACTCTTGCTAGTTTTGGTTGATGGCATATAATAGCTCCTTGGGAGGTCTGGCAAATGATCTTGCTAGGTTTTGCTTGCAAGGACTTATAATAGCGCCCTGGGAGATTTACAGATACTCTTGCTATGTTTTTCCTATGACATATAATAGCTCCCTGGGAGATCTGGTAAATGTTCTTGCTAGGTTTTGTCCGTGGCATATAATTTCTCCCTGGGAGATCTTGCAGGTTGTGCTGGGCACGTAATCAGTCCTGGGATGCTCTTGCTAGGTTTTGCCGGTTGCATATAATTTATCCCTGGGATATTTGCAGATGCTCTTGCTAGGTTCTTCCTATGGCATATAATAGCTCCCTGGGAGATCTAGCAAATGATCTTGCTAGTTTTTGCTTGGTCACATGTAATAGCTCTGTGGGAGATCTTGTAGGTTTTGCTGGGCACGTAATCAGTCCTGAGATGCTCTTGCTAGGTTTTGTTGATGCACGTAATAAGTCCTGAGGATCCATGGTATGACTAGTAATGATGAATACCTACAGGTGGTGGGCCTACATCCATCATGGAAAAGGCCTGGCTCGGTAGATGTGATACATCCAGCATGAAAATGGGCTAGCTTTATAGATGATGAAGACCTACAGGTGGAAGGCCTACATCCAGTATGAAAAAGGACTGGCTCTGTAGAACTTCCTATGACGAGTAGATCGGAGATTGATTGAGATAGCAACAGCAGTGACGATGACGATGATTTGATGACGATGATCCAGTGACGATGATCCAGAGAAGAAGACTTGTGCTAGCAGATCTATGTCAAGAAATACCTTCCTAGTTAAGAGGGAGTGTTGATGTATATGTAACTTCAGAATGTATTTCACCTATGCATATTGTACTCCTATATACATGTTATTATTCCTCTATACGAAAGTGTCGTCATTTGTATTGACAAGTGTAGCAAGTGTTGCAACTTGCATGTGATGGGTTATTAGACAACAAGGTGTGGGGTCGGCCCTGACTAGTATAACCATGGGTTATTAGACTGAGTTGGACAAGTCGGCCTTGCTAGGTTATTAGGAAGGTTAGGTCATGTATAAATAGAGTGTGGGAGGCACTCTATTTGATCATCTAATTATTCACTTCTACACTACTCGGAAAGTGGTGCACTAGTGAAGGAGGAGGTTCAGCTGCTAGGAGGACTATCTCTATGTACTTGGGTTGTATCATTGCTCTTTCTATCTTTGAGGAAGTTGTGGGGTTTTTCACCTTTATGGTTTTCCCTAGTGAAACTCTGTGTGTCTATTGTCTCATGTTATTGCTTGGTGTAATTGATATGCATTATTATACTTGATATGCTGTAAATGTTATTCTCTCAGTAAAGATCCTAGAGTATGTTGAATTAATGCTAAAAAATTAACAAATGTTCTATATGTGCCTTCTCTAGCAGCAAACTACTGGCTATTTATCAGATGACTCACACATGTTCACCAAAGAAAATAGTATTTGGACTTGACATAGTTGAGGTTGCAGAGATATCATCTGGGAAGATGATAGCCAAAGGTGTGCAGACTATGCCTCCAGGGAATATGAGTTCTCTTTTTTTTCCATATTCACATCAAAGTGCTCTCTTGACTCATGCAAATGAGACAAGAAGACTCTGTCATGAAATATTCAGACACCTAAACTTCAAGTACTTGCAGCAGTTGCACAAGGAAGAGATGGTTTAAGGTTTTCCTAACATAAAGTTCTATCAAGGGAACTGCAAAGGTTTCTTGTTAGGGAACCATCCAGAGTGAAAGTATGATGTTGGGAAGGAAAATAGAGCTGCCTCCACACTTGGTTTGATACACAGTGATGTTTTAGGACCGATTCCCATAGCTTCAATGAATGTATCTAGATATCGTAGAACTTCATTGATGACTACTCTAGGTTCTATTGGATCTTCTTTATCAAATAGAAATATGAGGTATTTGAAACCTTCAAAGCTGTCAAGGCCTTAGTTGAGAACATTCTAGGGAATAAGATCAAAGCACTCATATCTGATAATGGAGGGGAGTACATAGAAAAGGAGTTGCAACAGTTATGTGCTTCTGAAGGAATCCAAATGCATCATTTTGTCCCATACACACACCACAACAAAATGGTGTAGCTGAGAAGAAGAATAGGTCATTTAAATATATGGCTACCTTCTTGATTGAAGCAAGGGATCTTCCATCAAATCTCTAGGAAGAAGCAGTGAAGTGTGCCACATACATTAAGAATAGGGTACCCCACAAATCTGTTGATGGGGTCACTCCATTTGAAGCATTGAAGGGACACACAGCTAATGTTTCTCACTTGATGGTTTTTGGATCCAAGGCATGGGCTAGAATCTCCTCTCACAAAAGAAAAGCACTTCAACCCAAAAGTAGCAAATGCATTCTGTTGGGATATGCAGAATATGTAAAATATTACAAGCTAATGGAGATTGAAACCAAAAGATGCTTCATTGAAAGAAGTGTCAAGTTCGATGAAGATCCATTGTAATATCTATAGCCAGTTGAAGATCAAGGTATAACTAATTTACATTTTACATTTTCTCCTAATGATTTTTTTTCAGATGATCCACATTCAGATTCCAAAGAAGAGAAACAAAGCGAATTATATATAGATATTGAGTATGAAGATCAAGCAGATCTAGATCCAGATCCAACACGTACTACTAGTCCAAGGCCTAAATGGGCTTAAAAGCTTCTTGGGGATTCTAGGAATACTGTTGGATATCCATATGACTATATAAGAACCAGATCTTAGTACCAAGATGCAAATATTGCACTATGTCATACAGATCCACTTCTTTCTAAGAGGTGCTACATGATGGTGGGGTTTGATCCACAGTCTTTTAGAGAGGCTTTCCATGATCCGATATGGAAGGCATCAATGGATGAAGAATATTAGTCACTGTAGAACAATGAGACATGGGATATTTTCTCTCTTACCTCAGGGAGAAAGCTAGTTCAATGAAAATGGATGTACAAAATAAAGATTGCATCTGATGTATATGCAACCAAGTACAAGGCTCGTTTGGTTTCAAAGGGGTACTCACAAGTTCAAGGATTGGACTGCAATGATACACTCACTCCTGTAGCAAGAATGTATTTAGTGAGACTTGTTTTGGCTATTGTAGCATTGAATGCATGGGAGGTACATCGGATGGATGTAAATACTTCCTTCCTACATGGTGACTTAGAAGAAGAGATCTATATGAAACAACCTGAGGGGTACACTGATGATCCATCCTTAGTATGCACAATGAGGAGATAATTTTATGGGATCAAGTAAGCCCCAAGGGCATGGTATGCAAATTTGGATTCTTTCTTACTATCATAGTCATTCGAGAGGTGAAAATATGATTGCAATGTATACATGCAATAGAATGGAGGTTTCCTACTATTGATTGTTTTGTATATTGATGACTTGATCATCACCAGTGGTTCATCTACTGGGTTGAGGAACATCAAGTTTTCTTTGAGTAAATCCTTCTCCATGACAGATCTAGGACTATTGAAACAGTTTATTGGCCTTCAAGTAACTCAAAATGATTTAGGAATCATGATTTCACAGTCTATGTATGCATTTTCTTTGCTAAAAAAGTTTCACATGACTAATTGCAAAGCTGCAACCATTCCTTTCCTATCTGGCATCAGATGGGAAGAAGCTGGTTCTACTCCTTTGGTTGATAGTGATCTTTACAAACAACCGATTGGTATCTTTTTGTACTTGACACATTCGAGACAAGATCTATCATATGTTGTTGGTGTTGTGGCTAGGTACATGCAAGAGCCACATGAGCTACATTGGAAGGCAGCAAATAGGATCTTGCACTATGCGCATGGTACGAGAGAGTTTGGTATACATTATTTTGTTGGTGCTCAGTTAGATCTGGTTGGTTTTATTGAATTAGATTGGGTTGGAGACAACAGTGACATAAAATATACTCCAGGGTATGTATTCATGTTCGGATTAGGGCCAATCTATTGGTCAAGCAAGAAGTAAGCAACACTTGCACTCTCTTCAGAAAAAGCAGAGTACCGAGGTGTTGTGAATGTAGTTATCCAGGAAGTTTGGTTTTATGGGATATTGACAAACTTTGACATTTGCACTTATCCTTCAGTCGACATTTTCTGTGATAATCAAAGTGCCATCAGGATCTCCAGTGATTCAATTCATAAGAAAAGGACCAAACATATTGAGGTTCACATCACTACATTAGGGAGCTAGTGCATAATATGACCATATCACTATATTATTGTCCTACAGAGGAGATGATTGCATACATATTCACAAAGTTCTTCAATCATAATAAATTTGCTTATCTCAGATATCTACTTGGTGTGAAAGTTGTTTGAGCTCCCTGTGGTCCTATTTTTGAGGGGGGGTTTTCCCATGAGGTTTTCCCCATTTACTTGTTTCATGGACAGTTATTCTTTTTATCATTTATTTGATTGTATGGGTGATATTTGGTCTCAGTAACCAGGTCCCAGGATGTCCAAGTTTGGATTAAGGGGGGTGTTAGGATCATTAATACTCCATCCTTGTCCTACTTAGCATTATTTTCTTTTTCCTAGTAGTTGATGATGTCATTTTTCCCCTAGTGACGTGAAGATGTCATCTAGGACCCATTATCCACCTAATGCACCCTGCATACATAATTGTAGGACAACGAGATTTAGTTCCCTACATTTTGGGACCAACTTAGTGATCTGGTTCATTCCACCTGAGTTAGCTGACTCTTGTGGGGGGTTTGTGCTCTTATTGCCACTGTTTTTTATCTAATGCACCCTTTTCTGAGTGATTTGCATGAAAAACTCACTAATGCACCATTATTAGTCAGTTAACTGATAGTAGATTCAGTTAATTGACAGTAGATTTAGTTAACTGATTTTTGGTTGAGTTGAGTTGAGTTTGGGTCTTCCGGAGCACTCTAGTGGTGACAATTCCTATGCTAGACAGACCAAGACTCGAATTTTCCTATGATATTTGAATTCTCTCTATTGTAACATATTTGTGGACTATATTTATTAATGGATAATGTTACACATTTCTACTTCCATATGAGTTCCAATGCATGATTAATTTTACTGCTCTTTTCACTGCAATTTTCACTGTAATTCACCTTTTCTGCTCATTCTTTCACTATGAGGTATTCTTAGCTCTGTGATTTGATGTGATTTAGAATTTCACACCATTTTGATTTTATATAAATTTTATTTCACTCATCCACTCCCAATTCCATTGACATGAAAACCATTTCCAAAACCCATTTCTTTTCATTAGATCAACTACTTAAATATAAAATTTATCTTCCTCGACTATCTAAAGGAGATAACTTGTTCTTCTATTTCAAGATGGTGATTTTTATATAAAATTTATGTTGGGAGGTGGGTTACACGTTATAGCAATACCATTTGGATAATATTTTAGAGACCATAATTCTTGGGTAGAGTGTTGCATTTCTAGACAATTGTAGGTATTGGTGGAGGATGGATGGACAATTTACAGTTTATATAAAATTTACTACACTCGTCTATTTCTTGTTCCACATGCACCAAGGCCTTTTCTATTAGTATCCACCTTAAAAAATGAGACAAATGTGTTTTTAAAATTTTAGAAGATTTATAGCACATTTTTGAGGTGCATATCATTAAGCATGGTCTCCATGATGATGATTCTTGTAAAAAAAATAAAATAAATGTAACAAGTGGACATGCTTTGGTCTAGCATGAGAAGATGAAGACATCTCCTTCAAAAAGGAGATAAATGTGTTTTCAATTTGTTAAAAGAGTTATAGCACATTTTTGAGGTCCATATGATTAAGCGCGGACTCCGTGATGATGGTGCATGTAAACAAAAGAAAAGAAATGTAACAAGTGCACATGCTTTGGTCTCTTATGATAAGATGAAGACAACCAAAATCATGTTTATACCATGTTTATAGAGATGTTGTTTGAACCATGTTTATACCCCCATTTTTATCTGACGTGCAGGTGTACTGTACACTCATCCCAGCGGGAGGGGGGGTGGCATCCCCCCCCACAGGGGTTCGTGGGCCAGCTCGAGTTCAGGGGAAATGCCCCCGAAAGAAATTTTTTGGGTTGTTTGTTGGCCAACAGTTTAAAAGCCCATGGTATTGGGTAGCCGTGGTATTTTCGCATGCTAATTCCCCTTTAAAAGGAAGACATTGTAATACGGTTGTGTAATGTATTGTAGGATTGTAAATATCTCTATGATTGTGTAAGAGAGACGGTGAGAGAGTGAAGAGGAAATTGCAACAGATGTGTTGCAGGTTGTATCCGTTCATTTTGTCGGATGGTATAATAATAAAAGGACTAGAAACTTCTCCGTGGATGTATCCCAGATTGGGTGAACCACGTTTAACCACGTTTATTGGTGTCTCTCTTGTATTGTGTTTATGTGATTTAGATTTGCATGTTGTTTATTGTTATTGCCCTGCAACCCCATTTTTTATAACATTAGATATTATAATTTTGATATTTTTATCATTGAGTGTCATACTGTTATTATGCATGTGCATGGAATAATAATAATAATGGTAAAAAAAGAAACTAACACGAGCCACACATGGTTTACAGTGTGTAAAAGATGGGGATTTATTAAACCATTTATTTGTATTTATCAAATGCAAAAGAGCTATGGGATGAAGCAATAAAAATGACACTTTTGGAATTGTAATTTACAATTGTGAAATTTAAATTGACATCCTTTTGAATTGAAATTCAAACTTTTGGAATAAAAAAACACACTTTTGAAATATCCAGTTTAAGGCAAACATGGGACATGGTACAAACATTTACAGGGAATTCATGGATCCAAAATTTATCTTGTAGGTCATGCTAGATAAAGGAATACCAAAACTATAGGTCTTTGGGGACTCACTTCTAGTTATTAATTGGATGAAAATCCTATTGCAATTTTTGAATATTACACTGCTTCCATTTGAAGAACAACTCAAGGATACGTGTTTGCATCTCAATATAGAAAATTTTTAAATATTTTAACACTTCTAGTGATGTTGTGTCTAATCTAGGTCTTTCACTTCCTATGGACCAACTACTTGTGGAGGTGTTTGTTATACCCTTATTTTCCACCCTTGAGGTATATAGGAGACTCACAATGCTTGTTATGCCTTGATACTACCTTGCTAACCCTTGACCCTAAGCATCATTGTCAATTGCAGCCATATTGCTCCCTATACACTATGTAGGGTGTGATAAACCCTCACTATCTCTCCTTGCACTAAATATAGAGAGTGACCCTATCACTCCTTACACTACATATAGAGAGTGACCCTATCACTCCTTGCACTACTGACAGGAATTGATAGCCTCAGAACCTTCATATTTTCTTAGTTTTCAAGGAGATGATTGTGATGAGTTGGATCCACGTGTCATGAGCTTGGGAACGCACAATCCCAGCTTGAATGTGGCAAGCCCTAGTAGTCTAGATTCATTCCATTTACCTCTTACATACATATATATAATGAAGGAAATTCAAGGGAGAAAGGGAGACTAAAGGGAGTATTGTTATGTTGTTGAATACCAGAGTGAATTCCCGAAGCTCTCATTGAGATCATTATGTGTGTATGATATCAAGAAAGGATTGGAACAATGAGATTGGAGAAGACTTTCATCATGACTCGAGGTATGCGAATGATGTGTATTTCTCATTGATTCTATATAGATATATGCATCCCCCCCCCCTCCATTTCATGTATGGATTATTATTTGCATTATGCTTATGATTATATATGTTATATGCAGAGGATCTGATTCGTCCTTGAGTAGATAAGATCAGATATATTTTGTATCTTGTTTGTCTTGATATAATTTATATCTTGAATGTATTAATGCTTGAGAGGTTTGAGATGGGTATTCTAGTTTGATTGTGTGTAGGAAGAAGGTGTAAAGGAGCTAGGGAAAATTCCACCAGATCTACACTAACGAGGGATA
Organism: Larix kaempferi; assembly: GCA_027924585.1. Taxonomy (NCBI): domain Eukaryota; kingdom Viridiplantae; phylum Streptophyta; class Pinopsida; order Pinales; family Pinaceae; genus Larix; species Larix kaempferi. Next base: position 8,028,687 of record BSBM01000010.1, on the reverse strand, counting down.
TACAGCAATGGACATCATTAGTGACTATGTGAATTATATTTATACCTTCTCTTTCTATATGCTATCAAAATTGGATATAGAGAGGAAATCATATAGGTATACCTCCCATTTGTCTTGGATCAAGGGAAAGAGATCCAAGGGAGATCATTTCCATCCACAAAAGGGAAATCTCTGCAAACATTGCCACTGAAGGGAACTATTTTAGAAACTAGATTCGACATCTCATAGTGATAGTTTATATGTTCTTTATATCAATGTACAACCTCATAGTATATTTCCAACACTGGATAATTGTAACATGTTTGTAAGTAAGCATTTGTATGCATTGTGGAAATAATTTATGATGATACATACTTTATATTTTATGTGTAAAAACATAATCTACACTATCAATGAATTTGTAAAGTTGTTATGTTGAGGGAAAACATTTCCTATATTTTGTAATGCATCTAATGCACCTTAAGATATTTTTTTCATTATCTCTAAAATAAAGAATATATATTTTTTCCTATGAAAAACTATATAGGAAGAATATCTTTCTTTATATATTTGTTCTTATATTTATTTGTAAATATGGTATCCTTCTCATTTTATAAAATAGTTTTAATATTGTGAATAAATTTACAAATGTGTTTCCTCGTAGGAGGTCATAGTTTCAACTATGGGGGGGGTAGGGTATGTGCACCTATGTAAACTTTAACAGATAAATCATTGGGTAGATGTGGTCATTTTCCCACAAACAAGGGGGTCTCATACAACAATTTGGTGTTTATCTGTTAGGATATTCCTATACTCCATCCTAGTCCCACCAGTATTTTGATCATTTACATTTTCAGTCATGCATGCACCTTTAGGGTTTGCATGCATTCTAGGGTTTACATACATTTTGCATGCATCCCAGTCATTAGTCCAACACCTAGCCCTCAGGGGATTCTCACTATTCAGTTTTAGCCCTCCAGTTGCTTAATGCGCCCTTCTTCCTTGATTTTAAGGAGCAACTCGCCCTTCTTCACCTACTAGTCCAGTTGTCTTTAGTTTACACTCAGTTACACATAGTTACAGTCAGTTACAGTCAGTTACACCTACCAGAGTTAGTTTGACTAATGGTTGACAGTTACTTGAGAATTGATGACTCCACTGACGATGATGAAGACTTCCAGTTGTGCTACGATGATCATGAGGACACCTAGTTTTGCTCCGATGACACTCTATTGATCTTATGATCACTCTGAGAGGCTAATTCAAATTGCCACCTTAGGCATTCGAATCCTCTCTACCATTGTACTATTTATTTGTCCATATTGTGATTAATTAATTAGTGTGTGTGAAGTATTATTGATTCTATGTGAGTTCTACTATACTATATTATTATGTTGCTCATTATACTATATTGTTCACTCTTGTTCTATTTTCCTGCTTAATCATAATTACTCTTGTGAGGTATACATCATCTCTTAGATCTGCTGTGAGGATTTTCACATTATCTTGGTTACGACCTTAAAATTATATTATTATTATTATTATATAGGAATTTATATTTATATTATTGTATATATTATTATTATATGTTATACGTATTACAAAAAATTCAAATTTAAAAAAATGATATAAGTGTTTTTCAACATAATAGAAATTATTGAATATATTATTTTTTATATATACAAGTTTTATTTTATAACAAGTCAACCAAAATAGTCCTTGGATGGGGTGCTTGGGAGACAACATGGCATCCACCAGCTGCCACATCTAACCCCTAACATGAAACCTATCTAATTTCTAGTTCTTACCTCTTAGAGCAAAAGGACTTATGTCGACCAAGTAAGGTTGGGAACTGCCCCTTCTCTTGGTTGTTTGAACAACACTCCATTGAATGTTCATCACCATTATTTAATCAAGGGATCCTACAATATAGATGAGTACAATCATGGTTTATCTGAGTTTCATATTCAAGGTGGTGGTAGATCATTATGCTGGAAGGAACATCATGATCCATCAAGCCTCTCTAGAAACTTCCCTTTGGTTATACCATTTCACCATCCCTTCTTCATCATTTGTGTAAGTTAGTTTTGGAAGCTCTCTATTTCCTTCTCTATGTGATGATCTCAATTATTCCTTTTTCATTTACAATGGTAGGTTAAAGTATGGGGATGACTTGATTTCCCCCTCAACTTGGGCAGTATGTCTCTCCATTCACTACATAAACCACCTTGATCCATCTACTTCAACTCTAGTTCTCTCACTTGACCACTGCATTCCCATATCCATTCCTTGCAATCGCATTCTTGATGGGGCTCTAGTCTCGACTCCCCCAAATCCCTACAATGGTCTCTCTCCTACCATCACCCCTATTCATAGTGATAAAATCCATGTTCAGCTAATTATTCATCCCCAATTTAGTCTTCGTACCACTCCTTCAAACATGCATCAATTTCTTATCTACACTTTAGTATATCCAATGGAAGTTGGGGCTCAATGTTGTCACCTGAAAAGGGACCAAAAAACTTATTCTCAACCCATAGTTTTAGTGAAATCGAAGGAGAGAAAACTTGCATATCTCTACCAAACCCCAACTCGCATCGAAAGAGAAATTGCACAGGAAGAAGGATGGCTAAAAATAAAGAAGGAATGCACCCAAGATGAAGATATCAAAATAAATATGGGTCCTTGCATCCCTGACCCAGGAACCTTTCAAAATTGTGACATAAAATATTATAGGACCATCTCCCTCCATTGGCAAATTAAAGCTCTTCTTAGTAAGGTACTCTTGGTACAAAAGAAGAGAGAAATGAGTTGGAACCAGAAATGGAACAAATCCATAATCAAAACTGGGAGATTAAACAACATAATAGAAAAATGAAATCAAAGCTCAGCATATTTCTCAAGGCCACCACTGGATTAGATTTTGCATCTATAGATCCTCAACTGTTGGGTGAGAGGAACGTTCCTATACTCCATATTTCTTATGATGACAATACTTCTTAGTTTACTAATGTTTCTAAAAAATCCTACTCATATACATGACATAGTAAGTCATCTCTATAGATTTTACAATATTAACTTGATAATTAAAATTGTGAATAATAATTTACTATTTTATATATGGTCTAATTTCTCTTCAAGCATGAAACTTTGAAACTTTGTAATATTGTTTTGGTGATTAATATAATTCCTACACAATGTAAAAACCAAATAATCCAAAACATAATATTGATTTCTAAAATGTAGTCATGCGATTTTGAAATCATGGATAATATGATAAAACAATTGCTTTAATTTTAATTTAGAAAAATGCATACATATAAAGAAATTAAAGTATTTAGATGGATGACAAATGTTTTGAGTAATCAATTTACATGATTCGGAAAAAATATTTTAATGCGTGGTGAATGCTTTTCTCAACTAATTTGTATATTTTTTTTAAATTGATGATTATATTATTTATTTTTTATTTCATCAACTATTTGAATTTTTAATCGATTTTAAAAAAATATATAATTTTGTTGATAAAAAAAAATAAAATTATGATTTTATTTTTATAAATTTTATTAAAAACTAAAAAATATAATATTACAAATGTTATTTTAATAAAAAAATATTATTTAAAACATGTATTAATAATATATATATATTTATAAGTTATTAATATTTTTATATTACTATATCAAATTAAAAGATATCCACCACTTCACCAAACTAATTGGAGGTTTTAGCACAATTGTAGGGTATCCAATCCACCACTTCACCATAGCCTAGGGTAGAGTATTAACAAGATTAATTTGGATTTTATAGATTCATACTTATTGTAATGTTTAAGTTATATAATATTTAGATAAAAATTTAGTTTAAAATTTAAATTATAATATAAGATTTAAAAAATAAAAATAAAAATATTTGAAATATTTATAATTTTGAATATTTAAAAAAAATAATGTGAATGTTACATGATTAGGAGTTTTTAATTATTATTATTAAAATGGATTTAATATTGGAAATACTCAATATTCTTATTGCAAAGATAATATATAATATAATGGTAATCATTAATATATAAAATTTATAATAATATATTTAGACACATTGAAATTAAATGAATCTCACCCAATATTCAACCCTATAACTTCTACACCCCATCATTCAAAACAATTTCTATTTTACTAGAAGTAAAATATTTTGTATTTTTATTATTTTTCGAGTTATTAAAACTCATATTTATGTGAGTGATATGTACTAAAACTATTTTTATTATTATGTTAAATAAAAGGAAAAATATTGGAAAGGATGAATTGAATGAGGGGACACCACCTACAACTATGGACAAGAGATAACACAAGTATTAAGAAAAAAACCAATCAATTCAAGTGGAGACCTCAACACTCTAACAAGATCCATAAAGATAGGATCTTAGGATTTACTTGACATTGGGTTGGTGATGGCATAAGACCTAGGAAAATACTATAAAGAGGGGCACGCATCATGGATGTTGTGCAAAAGGAGAACCATTATGGTGAAGCATTTTTGTTGAGACCTCTTATTTAATAAGTCCATCGAGTTTAGCTGTTACAGACTCCAAGAGAGGAGTGCTGCATTGCAGTAGTGCTGGTCCAGTAGTTAGGATGGTGATCCAGCTCGTAGGTGAGATCTGGTGATTTCCAGATTCTCTATGGTTGAGAGGAATTGATATCTCTGCATTGCATTTTCCGGTTCAACCTAAGTCTACATAAATCTCGAGTTATTCTGTTGGGTTATTTTATTATAAGTTAAAACTTGTATCATAAAATCTATGCTAGAGTTGTATGCTCCGTATCGATGACCCGTGTGGAGAGGAAGCTAACGCTGACCGTATTTCAAATGTCTTGTAAGTTTAAGCCATGACTGCGATCTGCGTGAATCCCAGTGTATGTTCAATGATATATAAATGTAAACCATGAATGTGATATGCGTGAAATCCCACCGTATTTCAAATGTCTGGTAAGTTTCAGCCATGACTGCGATCTGCGTGAATATCCACTTCGATCCAATGATCGACTGTGTGTTGGGTTGTGTGACCGATCAGTGTATGTTTAAAAAAATCGCGTTACATATCTTACGTGTAATATATAATAGCATAACGATTAGGTTACATATCTTATGTTTAATAAATAGCATAGCATTATGATATATATCTCTTGTGTAATATAAAATAGTTTATGATTATATTATGAACCCTTTATTTTTTGGAAATATCTTATGGTTACAATGAATGGTTTATAATATCGTTAAAATCGGATAAATACCATTACACATATGAATGTTGGATGTTTTCTATGATTGAAATAAATGGATTATAATATTGTCATTCGTCTTATAAGAAAAGGGTTGTTGTGGGTGTAGTTTGTCTTAAAATAGAATGAATGTAGTTGTCCTATGAAAAATATGGAGTAGAGTAAAGCGAATATTTCCAAGTTATAGATTGAGATTTTAAAATTTAAATGGAATATGACTAGCTAGGATTTTGTTTTACAACGCATCAAGTTATGTATAATGAACCATGGAGTTAATTAAAATATAAAGAATGGGAGTTGTATCTTAACCTTGGTAACATGTGTAGTTTATATGATTCCATTGCAAAATAGTAGCTACATAGAGGTTCATATTACTAAATCTCCAGGGACAAATGTTTGGAATTTTTAAACTTTAGATAATGGACAGTTGCTTTGAAAAAGTCACCTTTTATTCACGTATAATTTATCATTGATTTACCAAACTGAATGAGTAATATTTCATTATCGATAATCTGCGGGTATAGTGGGAGTATATGGGAGTATATGATAGTATGGTATAAGAGCCCTAGGTTCCTACACTAGGACCTAATGAGCTCATTGTTAGTGTTTATTTATGTTATATAAATTTCTTGCCAAATGTGTGTTGTTTCTACAACCTAATCCCCAATGTTTTGAAAATAATGGGGCCCCTCCTTTTACCTTAAGAAAGTTTTGTTTTAGAAGGTAAGTCTTTTTAGTCTTTTCCTACCTTTTTTTTTTTCCAAAAGATTGAGCAAGAGAAGTTTGTTTTTCAGTAAGTAAAACTTGATTTTTTCAGCCGAAACAATTGGCGTAACTCGCTGAGTCGAGTCGAAATGGTCAGTTTTATTTTTTAAGTTTCGAAGCTTTCTCACTTTTGGCGTGATTCACTGAGTCGAGCTGAAATAGTCGGCACAACTTGGTCACATCCATCGAAATGCCACGCTTTTGACTTGTCTTAATTGAGCCATCGCATTTCGGCGGAAATCGTTGAGTCGAGCCGAAACGGTCGGCAGTTACCTTTGAGGTCTTGGTTTTCTTTTGTGTCGTTTGAACTTGCCGAGATTGGACGAAACTATCGGCATCTCTCCTTTTAAATTGGTTGAACTTGGGTGATTTTGCGTTTTGGCGGAACTCGCGAAGTCGAGCCGAAACCTTCAGCAGATCTCAGCCAGTTCAACCGAAACACCGGATTGTGACCCTTTCGATTGCAGAACATCGACAGATCTCGGAAATACCCGTCGACACAGTCGTGGGAAAGAAACTTATCTCACGAAGACCCGCCAAGGAGCCGAAATCGACAGAGAAAATTTTTCTTCGTCAGTGTTGTTCACAGTGACTCGCCCAGTCTTTCCAATACATATCGCGTTGACTCGACAAGTTCGTCTCAAACCGTTGGCAGCATATTTTCTTTGGTGGTGAGGATTTATTTCATTTATGGTGCAAAAGGACACTAGGCCCCATCGCTTTAAAACAACGTTTATTGCCACCACCAACCACGTCTAATCAGTAGTTATTGCTCTGCTTAGTGGGCGGTTATATATAGTCCAGGGGTTTTGTTGGGTTTTTTATTGTTCTTTAAACTTGGAGAAGAACGTCGTTTCTGTCACCTCTACCACTCACCAAGCTCCAGTGATCCATTGTCATTGGGGCTTTGCGGCCAGTTATAAATTGACAGGTAGGCTCCATTTCCCTCTCGTTCTCTCTTTCTAGTTGGTTGTTAGTTTTGTTTTTGTTTTGTTTAGGATCATTCACGGCTGGGGGCTTAAATTTTCCCACTTATAGCTTCCCTACACCCGTTATCACTCACTTCGAACTTGTTGATGGCCTTACCAATTCCTTTCTGTTGTTTTGGACATGAGTGGGGTGACTTGCGAGTCGCTAGTCACGTAAACTAAACCCTGGGAGCTATGATTTAAGGTGGTTGTGCTGTCATTTCGCAATCCTGAGCCTCCGTCAACTCTCAACGAGCACCCGACCTGCACTCTTGAAAACACTCTCTGCACACCCCTGCCTCATAGCTTGGAGCTTACTTTCCACTACCCATGATGTTTTGTTTTTGTCTTAGTCTCAGAAGCCTTTTGATTTCAGTTTTAAAACAAATAATAGGGCTAGTTAGTTGTTTATGTTTTATACTCACCTGCACAGCATGTTCTTTTTGGTTTTCTCAATTTATCCTATCAGTAGCTAATTATCTTATTGAGTGGTAGGAATAATAATTTTTTATGATTATGAATACATTCTATTGTTGGCTTGTGTATTGGTGAAACAAAGCATAAAATTTGTCAAGCATAACAATGGTTCTGTTTGACCCTGCATACCTCTTAATGTGAATTTTCTTAAAAAATTGTTGTTTGATTTCTGCTTATACACGGCTTTCTCTTATCAGATTTTAAACAATGCCTAAGAAAGGAGTTAAGAAGGGAAAGTCCAATGTAACTGAGCCCGAGTCATATTTCGAAGTCGTATTGGAAACCAGGGTAGAGACCACATATGAGGATACAAAGCCAGTTATGGGAGTTACCCCTGAATTCAAGTGGGGTGAAATATATTAGATGATCCGGGACCAAAATGTCCCTGGTGCAGTTCTGAAGGAAATGGTACTCTATCAGAACATCAGAAGATCTGGTATCGCAAAGGAAGCCACATGCCCAGATATTTTTCCTTGCTCAGAGGTCATTGGCTGGATTTTGTCGCAAGTTGACTCCACATCAAGGATTTTTTATGATGGCAAAGGAGAAGCTCTTGCCTCATTCCACCCAACACACATATCAACAGCTTACAAGTTACCACACACTCAGGTCCACCTGATCTTGGCTTGGTTTGAAATCCTTAACATGGACACCTTCAAATTCTCTAAGAAGTTATTAATACCAGGAAGGAAGTTGAGGTAGAAGGAAAGTGGGGAATATGAAACCCAAATGCTAAGGCCCCATTTCAAAATCATCACCTTAATCCCGAGCAGGATTTTCGGTAAAGAAGATGGAACCATCTACAAACTAAATTAGATACCTCTGATTCACCATGTGGCCTTCAATGGTATAATCTTCAACTGGGTAGACATCATCTCAGATAGTTTGTCGTCAGCCATAGAAGCTTCCAAAGGAGGACTAACCCAGAAAAGGGAAGAATTCTACATGTCCTCATACCTTTTAGATTGCATCTTATCAAGGCATCCTTTCCCTAAGTTGGGATGGATATGGAACAAGAACGATGTCCCAATCTATGTTTCCTACAAGATGTTATGGGCCGATACATACAATCGATATTACAAGTCCATATGTGAAGACCTTATCATGCCTCTGTATGAGCTGATCTTCATCAAAGAACCAAACTGTTTGTCGGATAATGCCATGGTGGTCGTAGAGCAATATGGAGATTACTATTTTTCATAAGAAGGCATGTACCTCAGGATGTGTGGAGGATCCAAACTACCATCTCTCCTGCCTAAATATGTCACAGATTATGTAGTCCACAAGGAAGTAGTGAGGAAAGTCTTCATAGATGGGGTTGGTGACTTTTTGCATGAGAAAAAGAAGGTTTCATTCCCGCCATTTCCCTTCTACATTGGGGCATATAAATTCTCCTAGGTTAAAACAACCGAAAATTTTGTTCGGGAAGTGGAGACTTTGCATTTTGGAGAGAAGAGTTTTCACCGAAATGAAAACTATGACAAAGTTGCAGAACATTTTGGAGCCATCAAAGTATATTTTGAATATGCTAATTACTTTGACAAGGATGAGGAAGTATTCAGGAGATCTATCAATATGACTGAGCTCAACAAACTATTTCGTCGCAAGACCGGATCTAGTTCCAACATTGTTTCCCAAGGTGCTAAATAGGCCGAATTACAGAGGAAGAGGGATGAAGCCGAAGCTCTGATGAAGGAAGAGCAAAGGCTGAAAGAAGAGGCTAAAAATTTCAGAGAGAAGTAGCGGAAAGAATCTAGAAGGAATAGGCCGACAAGCTGCAAGAAGAAGAAGCTGAAAGGATCATAAAAGAAGAAGTTGAAAGGATCAGAAAAGAAGAATCTGAAAGGATCATAAAAGAAGAAGCTGAGAAGCTACAAGAAATGAGAGAGAGGGCAGAGAAGGAGGCAGTTGTGCAGTAGAAGAAAGCCGAAGAAGAGGAGAAGTCCAGGAAGGCCGTGGAAGAAAGAAGTCCAAGCAAGAAGGCCATGGACATAGACCCCCCCCAACTGTCTCAAGAAATAACCACGGGAGGCCACTTCTCTGTAGGAGAGCTCCCGCTCATACCTTTTACCCCATCAAAGGAGCACACTATGGCCCAGCTGGAAAAAATCATCTTCAACCGCAAAAGGAAAGCTATTGTAAGGAAGACGGAGGAAAGAGTGAAAATGGTCTCCCAACTGGATATCATCATTAGACCGGAAAGCATCGTCGTAGAAGGTACACACAGGGACCCCGGATTCGTGGCATCCATCAATGTAGCTTCTTCCCAAGCAAGTGAAGAAAATGTTCACAAGCTAATAAATGATGTTGAGGTGGGAAAATAGAAGGTGCGCAAGTTAAAACTTTATTTGATAAAGGAGCAAGTAGATGGAGAAATCTGGAGGAAAAAATATGATGCCCTCTTATCATAACAAGGAAGAATAACAAGCGAGTACCAAAATCTAGATAAAGAGAAGGAAGCATTAACAATACAACTAATGATTCTAGAAGGTGAGAAGAATGACATTGAATCCCAAGCCACTTAGTTAGAATCTGACCAGGCAGCTGCCAACCAACAGGTTGAGGAACTTAAGGCTGGAATGGAGGAGTTAAATAAGGAAAAGGAGCATATGTCAGGACCACTGGAGCTTGCAAAAAGAAAGAAACATGACTTAACCCCTTTCCACGAGTAGGCTTGTGACATTCAAAAGAAAATCTATCTGTCACAGGAACTTATTACAGAGGTAATCAGCAAGATGAAGGAAATGGTTTCAAGGATGAAAGAAATTGATGCTAAATCTTTGAGAATCAGGAAAAAGTGCATGGGCACTATGGAATAAATCAAGAAACAAATTGAATGGAGAGAAGGTAAATCATGATTCCTGGGGAACCTACCTCTCAAATCCTTGGCCAACTTTAAGCTAGATTCGGGCGTCATCGAGTTCTATAGAGGCTACGGTGTAAAAGTAAAATATGGAATCCTTAAAACCATTGGATGATGTGACAGCTTGTACTAGAAAATATGGGAAACCATGGCGAAGTGCCAGATTGTTTTTCCTCAGGCCATGGAATATTTCCTGGTCCAAGCCCAGTGCTTGGAAAAACTGAAGAGCGAGCTGGACACAGACATAGCCTACATAAAGAATATAGATGTCCTGACGACGGAGGACCTCCATTGATTCATTGGGAAATCTTTCATTCACGCCTACTTTTTCGAAGATATCTCTCAGGAAACAGCAGTGGGAGTCACAGGTATTGCAACAGAGTTATATAAACATGAAATATCCCTAAAGATGATGACTCCTATATGAAACAACATTATTGTGAGAGAAACAGGCATGTGGGCTAGTTACATTACTGAGGTGGAAAAACTAGCTGGGACAGAAAATCCATTTGGAAGTTAATTTTGTTTTCTATTGTAAATATTAAAGACAACTAGAAGCTGATTTATTGTATAAATATTAAAAAATAGCTGGAATTTATTTTTGTATTATATAGGCACTAGAAGAATTTTTTTTGAGATTACCTAGGGTTAGGTTATGTGAAGAGACATTTTTGTAAAGGTTATAAATAGGAGAAGAGAATAGAATTGAAGGACTTTTGGTAGGTGAAAGGAATTGATTGTTTTGTATGTGAACTACTTTGATGCATTAATAAAGAATGATCCATTTTCCTGGGAAAAGCTAGCACTACGTTTTTGCTTGGGGATGTGTCGAATGTCTATTGAATTATTTTTGCACCATTCGTGCATATGCTGTGAGATAGTTCCTAATTGTTCTGAATTAATTCTTGGTTGTAAATGCTCTCATTTACCTTTGATATCTTTTATATTCTGATGCATTTGTGCTTATAGCATTGAAACGACTATCTGTAAGATTCTTAAGTGCATTTTCAGTATATTACTCATCTTTCATATTTGCTCCCTGCAGGGATAGATTAGATAGATTAAATAGTTTCAGATCAGATTTGTTTTGATTACATGCATTTAGATAGAGCACTTGCATATCATCTTTAAATATAAAATACATAAACAGTGGATCAAGCCGCAACCGGTGAAATCTAGTATTTAAATCACATATGGTAGTCGGTCCGTTATCTAGACATATTCCCCACACCAAACGGTGAGCGATCTAATTGGGCTTTCTTACCGGGGAGAATCCCTTGTTGATTGGTGCTGCAAATTTAGGGGCATCAACAGTGTGGTAATTGTGTTTTCTTTTGATTAGATTGTGATTAATTTCTTATTACTAAGAAATGGCTGAATAATGATCTTCCACTCCCATTTATGTCGAATTAACTGAAGAAGAACAACATAATAAAATGATGAATAATAATCAAGAGGAAATTCTACAAACTGTAAGAGAAATTCAAAATGACTTGCAAACATTTAAACTGGAACATGAACGGGTGATGTGGACACAAGAAGATGTAAATGAAGCTCTATTACAAAAATTAATTGAATTTTCTAAAGACATGGGTCATGCGGGGATAAAAAGAAAATAAAAAAAATGGATTCTTCATCTGAAACGTTTTCCGATGATAGCTTCGCTGGCAGTGAGTTGGATGACTCTAGTAGCGATGATGAGCATAGATGAGGAAGGAAAAAGAGATATAGGGATGAGATATCTGGTGAATTTAAAAAGATTAAACCTTTGATCTTTTATTGGGAAATCAAGAAAGGAGAGGAAGCCGAAGCATAGCTATTGGGTATGAAAAAGTATTTCTCCATGTATAACTAATCTAATTCAATGAAAGCAAAAATGGCTATCTTTAACCTGGTTGGGAAAACTGAAATTTAGTAGAAAGACCTAAAGAAAGCGGAGGGGATTAATGACCGCAAAGTTACTTGGTGTTGGTTTAAAAAGATGTTTAAAAAAAGATTATCTGTCTGAATATTATTATGAGGGTAAGTCTAAATAATTTTATGAACTAAGGTTAGGGAAAATGTCAATGCACGATTTATGCATTAAATTCCTGTCCTTATTACGATATGTATCCTACCTCACTGAGGAAAAGCCTAAAATACAGAGGTTCCTAGGTTTTTTGCCTAACTTCTATAAAGACAGACTAGAATTTAATAACCCTAAAACACTTTATGAAGCAATGAGAAAAGATAAGCGAGCTTATGATCAAGATAAGCATAGAAAAGATAACCCAAAAACATTTAAGAAGAGGGAGGGACAAGATTTTAAAAGAAGAGAATTCAAACCCTTCAATAAGAATAGAAACTTACCCAAAAATAATTTTAACATAAGTCAACCAACAAAACCTGAATTTAAAGATAACACTGGGTATAAGAAAAATGAAGAAATAAAAAGAGAACCTTTAAAGTGTTGGGGATGTGGAGAAAGCCATTTCTACTTGGACTGTCCACATAAGAAGGACAACCAGGTATTCATGCAGTTAGAGAAGCTGCCATGGTGGGAGAAGTTGCGAGGAGCATTCCAGAGATAAGAGGAACGTTGGATAATCACCAAGGAGAATTTCATCCCTCCATGATAGATGTAGAAGGTAAAATATCTTAAAGATCTATTTCAATTTTAATTGATTCTGGTTCAACGTTAAGTTATATATCTCCTAGTTTGGTAGATGCTTGTAGAATGAAGAAACATGAATTTCAAAAATATTGGTTAGTTCAGTTAGCCACAGGCACAAAAAGAAAAGTAACAACTTGTATTTCCACATGTGAATTTATGATGAATGATTATGTTACAAAGGCTGATTTAAACATACTACCCTTAGGATCCTATGATATATTGATTGGTATGGATTGGCTTGAATTTCACAGAGTAATTTTAAATTGTTATGACAAAAGTTTTACTTGCATTGATGAATCTGGTAATCATAGAGTTGTTAGAGGCATTCCAAAGAAAGGTACAATTAGAAAAGTATATGCATTACAACTTAAAAAGTGTGCTAGAAAATGTTGTAAATTTTTTTACTGTGCATGTAACAAAAACCTCTAATGAAAAGAATAAACCTAATCTAGAAGATCATTCTATCCTACAAGAGTTTAAACATGTATTCTCTGACGAAGTTCTTGGTTTACCCCCTAGGAGGGATATCAATTTCACTATCATATTGGTACCTAGTGTTGGCAGGAGGTTCGATGGGGAAATGTTGCGGTACTGCCAACACTGCGACACATCGAATGAGGGCACGAAAGGAGTATTTTGTGTTAAAGGATACCACAGTTGGCGGTTTTTGGGTCACTTGGACCATATGTTATGTAATAGTGAGTCAATTGTAGCGCGGTATGCGGGTTTTTGGGTCATTTGGACCGAGTCAGTTAGATATTGGGTCAATTGTCCATAGTGTCAGTTAGGAAGTCATTTGTAAGTGGACAAATATTTTAATGGTAGAAGCCTATAAATAGATGAGAAGTTGTAAGTGTTAAGGGGGGGAAGAGACAGAGATAGAGAGAAGACAGAAAGAATAGCAGGCGGGAGAATAAGGAGATCTATGTTTTGCTTCTGCTATATGACTGTGACAGTAATATAATGATGATGTTTTGGTAGGATCTTTATGCAATATTTCGGTATATGAATGTTGTTATATTTTCTTGATGCAATGTCTGCTTACTATTGCTATGATGATAAATGCTGCGATTAAGTAATATGTTATAACTCCTTGCCGAATGTTTAAAGTTTTGGTTTAAGTACCGCAATAGAGTTAGTCCGTGCAACCACAACTCTCCTCCTCCATTGGAGGAAACATGGTTTCGTCTGCTCTTCCTGGACACCTCGTGTGAGACCTCATCCACTCTATGGGTGTTGCTGGGTGGGCTCAAACATGCCCGAGCCAGTGCCCAGGGAGACTGCGGTATGTGTCGACAATGAGGCGAACCCCTATCAATCGAGGTCATCTTGGTAAACAAATAGTTCCGTTGCTAGGACGTGAACCCAGGTCTCTCGGGTGAGAGCCAAGTATCCTAACCAACTAGACTATAATGGATACTCGGCTATGATGCAATGTCTGCTTACTGTTGCTATGATGATAAATGTTGTGATTAAGTAATATGTTATAACTCCTTTACAAATGTTTAAAGTTTCTGTTTAACTACCGCAATAGAGTTAGTCCGTGCAGCCACAACTCTCCTCCTCCCTCGGCGGAAACATGGTTTCGTTTTCTCTTCCTGGATGCCTCGAGTGAGACCTCATCCACTCTGCGGGTGTTGATGGGTGGGTTCAAACCTGCCCAGGCCGGTGCCCAAGGAGACTGTGGTATGTGTCGACAGTGAGGCGAACCCCTGTTGACCGAGGTCGTGTTGGTCAACAAATGGTTCCGTTGCCAAGACATGAACCTGGGTCTCTCGGGTGAGAGCCAAGTATCTAACCAATTGCGCTCATTTTGGGGTTGCAACCGCCAACCACCGTTAAGCAGTTGCGCGCGACCTTGGGTCACACGGGATATTATCGCAAGTTTATTAGGGGTTATGCTGTGATTACTGCCCCTATGGAAAAGTTGTTGAAGAAGGACACGGCATTCCAGTGGAGCCCGGAATGTCAGGATAGCTTTGAAATGCTCAAGGCGAAGATGGCATCGACACTAATCTTGGTCTTTCCGAATTGGAGTAAGGAATTCCATGTCCATGTTGATGCTTCATCGATTGCATTAGGTGTTGTGTTGGCTCAACCTGGTGAAGGCGACCTTGACCATCCCATTGCTTTTTCCAGTCGAAAGCTGTCCTCTGTGGAACGCAATTACACTACCACAGAACAAAAATATCATTTGTCACTGATTGACACAGGGGAGGAACTGACTAATATTGAAGACGGGTTGTCCAATTCCCAACTATTTCAAGTTGCTGCCGCTGATCAATATTTTGATGACATCCTTCAGTTTCTGGTGACCAGCACTATGCCCACTAACTTTACCACGACTCAGAAGAAGCAGTTGGTTGTCAAGGCTACTGACTTTCAGCTAATCGCGGGAGAGTTGTATAAATTGGGCACTGATGAGATATTGCGCCGATGTGTCTTTCTGCATGAGAAAGCACAGATATTGGCTGAGGCACATGTGGAGTAGCGGGAGGACACTATGGCGGTCGGGCGACTACCCGGAAGGTACTACGTGCAGGGCTTTGGTGGCCCACATTACATAATGATGCGATAGACTATGCACGGTCTTGCGATGTTTGTCAGCGAACTAGCAGGTTGTCCAGACGTGACGAGATGTCGCTGCTACCTCAAGTGACATTGCAACCATTCAAAAAATGGGATGTGGATTTTGTCAGGCCGATCACTCCATGAGGGAAATGCACAGGTGCGCGGTATATTGTCACGGCGATAGAGTACTTGACCCGATGGGCTGAGGCGGCACCTATAGTTGATTGCTCCGCCGCAATGGCTGCTCAATTTTTGTTTGATCACATTATCAGTCGCTTAGGCTGCCCCAAGATATTACTGAGTGATCAAGGCAGCCACTTTCTTAATCGCACTATCAGCACATTGATGGAGGAGTTGCAGATACAGCATAAGAAGAGTACACCCTATCACCCACAGACAAATGGAATGGTGGAGGCATTTAACAAGGTATTGGAGCATGCGCTGACAAAGGTGTGCAATGTGAACCGCGACAACTGGGATTTGAAAATCCCAGTAGTGTTGTGGGCCTATTGCACCACATGTAAAAGGTTGACAGGTTAGACACCTTTTAAGCTGGTATATGGGAAGGAAGCAATTATGCCAATGGAGTACATTGTTACAAGTCTACGAATTGCAACTGTTACGGGAATGGATGATGTTGCAGCATTAGATGAACGTCTAGCACAATTGGTGTAGCTGGAATAGGATCGATTTATTGCTATCTTTCACCAAGGGGTGGAGAAGGATCGCCAGAAGGCATGGCATGATCGCCACATCAAAAGTAAATAGTTTCAGCAAGGTGACTTGGTGTTATTATACGACAACAAATTTATGAAACATCTAGGAAAATTGCAGATGCATTGGCTGGGTCCATACTGCATCAATAGTATTACTTCAGGTGGAGTGATTCAACTGCAACGGTTGGTTGGGGTGATGCTCCCCAAGATGGTAAATGGTCACAGGTTGAATCCCTATCGATCGGGCCTGGAACAGTGCGATGTCTGAGTCACATCGAAAAAAAAATAAAATTGTGTTACAGGTTTCTTGGTGGCAGATAGCACACCAATAGAAGAAGGTATGCGCAAGTAGGGAGGCTTGTGCCGCAAGTTTAGAGCCGTCTGAGACTCGTGGGAGCATTGTGAACAGGATCGACAGCGAATTCTGTTGAGTTAATAAAGGATTTTGTGATGATTACGGAGGATTTGGGGGGAACGGGGCAGTGTTGTGACTATTGTCGCGCTAACAACTTGCGACCACTTCCCACCACTCCTATACATGATTGCACCTAACAGATTCGGTCAGGTTACCACATGACGATGACATGTTTTGTACATAGCATGCTGGGCCGATACGATCAACAAGATATGAGGAGATTGCTCACACGTCGGCACATGGGATCTTCGGTGGCAGCATGATCTCCCCCCTGCTATGTCAGTTGATGGGTTCATACATGCAGATGAGAGGTAGTGGGGCATCATTCCCACCGTCATGACCCGAGAATGGTCCGACTATAAGTAGTCGAGGCAGCTGGTAGTTTGCTACAACGAAGTTGTTCTGAAATAGAGTGGTTATGCTGGTTGATCAGTTTGCAAGTTGAGTTGTGAGGAATTCCAAGGAGGTTGTGGAAATGCTTCACTTCATTTCCTGTGGCAGCACCCCAGGGGCCCTGCGAGCCTGAACGATGAGTGTCCTTGAGCGCCTTGATACGGTGAGTGCACTTACACTGTGTTTTGACCCAGCCAAGGGCCGGTCCAACATGTTTAAGTATGTAGTAGTTGTTCAAAGGATTGTGCTCTTCTTGACCAATGCGATGGTTGGGACGGTAACTCCCCGACCATAGTAGGAGCTGATTACCGGTGCGAAACAAATGTGCTAGATTCATCTACTAATTTTTCACCTTGGTATTGTTCGTCCTCTTTTCCTTCCCATCAATACCATCCACAGAGACTGGAGGATGAGTTTGAGAAGTACATGACAACAAGTTGGGTGATGACCATTGTTGGGTTCAAAGTACATGGCAATGAGTCGACGATCAGTGTAGCTGAAGAAGTAGGACAACACCGCGTGATCCAGACAGCAAGAACAGTTACTAGAACATAGTCCAGTTTGAATGCACGATGTCCAGTAGTTGACATGGCTCGAGGGCAAGCCACACGATTGTGTTGGGGGCCTGTTGCCAGGCGGTTCGATGGGGAAATGTTGCGGTACTGCCGACGCTATGACACATCGGATGAGGGCACGAAAGGAGTATTTTGTGTTAAAGGATACTGTAGTTGGCGGGTTTTGGGTCACTTGGACCATATGTTATGTAATAGTGAGTCAATTGTAGTGCGGTATGCAGGTTTTTGGGTCATTTGGACCGAGTCAGTTAGATATTGGGTCAGTTGTCCATAGTGTGAGTTAGGAAGTAATTTGTAAGTTGACAAATATTGTAATGGCAGAAGCCTATAAATAGATGAGAAGTTGTAAGTGTTAAGGGGGGGAAGAGATAGAAATAGAAAGAAGACAAAAAGAATAGCAGGCGAGAGAACAAGGAGATCTATGTTTTGCTTCTAGTATATGACTGCGACAGTAATATAATGATGATGTTTTGGTACGATCTTTGTGCAATATTGCAGTATATGAATGTTGTTATATTTTCTTGATGCAATGTCTGCTTACTGTTGCTATGATGATAAATGTTGTGATTAAGTAATATGTTATAACTCCTTGCCAAATGTTTAAAGTTTCTATTTAAGTACCGCAAAAGAGTTAGTCCATGCAGCCACAACTCTCCTCCTCCCTCGGTGGAAACATGGTTCCATCTGCTCTTCTTGGACGCCTTAGGTGAGACCTCATCCGCTCTGCGGGTGTTGCTGGGTAGGCTCAAACCTGCCCAGGCCAGTGCCCAGGGAGACATGGTATGTGTCGACAGTGAGGCGAACCCCTATCGACCGAGTTCGTGTTGGTCAACACCTAGTGCAGTACCTGCCTCTAAGACCCCTTACCGAACAAATCATCCTGAACTAATAGAACTAAAAATGCAATTACAAGAGTTAATTGATAAACACTAGATTAGACCAAGTGTGTCCCCATGGGGAACATCGATTATTTTTGTGAAAAAGAAAGATGGCACATTGAGGTTGTGTAATGACTATAGTCAATTAAACAAGATCCCTCTCATAGATGATCTATTCGATCAAGTACGAGGAGTAACATTGTTCTCTAAAATTGATCTAAGAACTAGATACCATCAAATAAGAATAAAGGACGAGGATGTTTATAAAACTGCTTTCAGAACACGTTATGGGCACTATGAGTTCATGGTCATACCATTTGGTTTGACCAATGCCTTGGCAACATTCATGTATCAAATGAACAGTGTGTTACACAAATTTTTGGATAAATTTTTCGTCGTCTTTATAGATGACATCTTAATTTACTCTAAAAACACTAGTACAAAATGAGAGATAAGTGACTAGGCGACTAAAAACGTTAGTCACCATAGTTGTTTCAAGGGATAAATTACTAAAATTGAACAATTTTAAAGAATCCAACAAAAAATGACTAATATAAATGACTAATTTAGTCACGGGATGAAATATATGACTATATAACAAGTGACTAAAATAAAAATGACTAATTTAGTCACGGGAATATAAATATGACTAGTTAACAACGATGAATGTGAATTAGTCGTTTATGTTAGTCATTTTTAGTTGTGTCACACTGACAATGGAAAAATACAATTTTGATAATGAATTTGTACAATATTTTACTAAATTTTAACAATGCAGATGGATTTAGAGACCCCGACTATCACATCCACAATTTTTTGCTAGTCTTCAGTGTCAAGCTACGGTGTGCGGCACTTCCCAGGAACGACTTGAGGGCTTGGCCAACTCAACCATTGCAACGACAGACTACGCCTAGCCTACATAACTCTTTTAACTTAACACTTGCGACATGTTTACTTGTTTAACTTGTTAACATGTTCCTACTAGCATCACGATGATAACTACTTCTATGCACTTCTAGTTCACTAGTACAAAATGAGAGATAAATGACCAAGCGACAAAAAAATTTGGTCACCACAGTTTTTTCAAGGGATAAATGACCAAACTTGAGTGAGCCGACTAAAAACGACCAAGATAAATGACCAATTTGGTCACAGCCTAAAATATATGACTAGATAACAAGTAACTAAACTAAAAATGACCACATAATAATAACATTAAGAATATTAATTGGTCATTTGTTTGGTCATTTTCAGTCGTGCCACTCTGACAATGGAAAATTATAATTTTGGCAATGAATTTGTAACACTATAGATGGATTCCGAGACCCCCCTAATAGGTCTTCGAATCCATCTGCAGTGTTAAAATTTAGTAAATTGTGGATCCCCTCATGGATTCAATGGGATATTCCCTCATTGTTTCATTAACTGGATTGAACATTGTTTTCACAACATATCATTTGTTATTCTCATCAATGGTTCTACATCTCCATTTTTTACCCCAAGCTGTGGCCTCTGCTAGAGTTGTCTGTTATCCCTTCTATGACATCATAGTGAGACACAAAATTGATCATAATTTTTTGACTAGCATCATTATATGTCCCATCTAAGCACCATAATTTTGTAACCTGCATGTATATAAATTAGGGAAGTCACACCCTATCTCCCCACAACACCTCCATAGAATGACACAGTTTATATATATTTCATCGTGTGTATATATATATGTGTGTGTGTGTGTGTGTCTGTATTGCAATATATGTCTTTATATATATTATAATATATTTCATCATATATATATATATATATAAGCAACATAATATAGAAGAAAAAACAAAATATCGATAAACACAAAACCTATGTAATTAAAACAAGTTTATAATATAATTTGTAATTAAAAAAACCCAAAATGTGTTAACATGGCCGAATGCATTCAACATGGCAGAGTACATTGGTACCTTTGGAAACAAAACATTTGGAAACCCAGTATTTGGTCGCCTGGTGAGATTCGAAAGAGATGTGCAACCACCAGAAGGATTCTATGAAAATGATTTTATGTAGATCTGAATAGTTTTGTTGAATGTTTACGCTATAAATATTGAAGATTTGATTTGTAATAGTGATAGAGGAATTTATTTTCTTGTTCTTAGGGTACCACTATTGAGAATAACCTTTCTCTTCACTATTGGGTGAATTGATCAGTTGAACAACTTGTGAAGAGAGTCAATTTGTTTCAAGAAGGGTCGTGGCATTGTTAGAGGCCCCAACCCATGTTATAATGAGGCGATTTTCCACTTGTGAGATTGTACACTTAATTTTTTCGCAATAAATTACTGATGGGCAGTGGTATTACCTTGAGGGATTGACTTACAGTCTAATAGAGGGGTCATGTGAGCTAGATAAGCTCGTAAACCTTTTTCCTAGGTCAAATGTGTATGGTATCAACTTCGAGCTAGGAGTTGGGGCTATGTTTCATAACTAGAACGCATACCTTTGAAGATATAACCCATTACTTCATTGTTGGGATGACATATTGGTTTGTTGGGTGAGCTCTAGCATCAAAGGGGTTAAATCTTCTATCCTGGTTTGTCACCTTGCTTGCCGGGTGTTTGTTGCATTGTAAAAACAAGTTCGGGCTTGCCTGCAAGGCAGGGTATTGGATATCGTGTTAAGATTCAATATGCTAAGACAGAAAATATCAGCATTACTTTCCATTTCACACCAATAGCATATATAGGATCACTGAAAGAACAACAAACACAACATAAACAGAAGAGACATAGATTTATCCTGGGAAACCCTCATGGGGAAGAAAACCCACCAAAGCTTCCTCAATATAGATGACCAACAAATACAAAGATGTAATCCACAACCATGAGCTCCTTCTCCTCCACGGAAGATCTCTCTCATACTTATGCGCTATTCACAAGTGAGTGCAATGTGTGTTAAATGAGGAACACACCTCCTATATTTATACACAACTCCAACTTGTATTTTATATTAACTAGGTCGGCCCCAACTTAACCATTGGGTTAAACACCCATTACAACTGATTGGGACGACCCCTCCAGGGTGGTCTAATAACCCTTTGAACCACATAACACATACGGGGCCGACCCCCACTAGGGAAGTCTACTAACCCAAGTTACCACATTCCGACGGAGGAATAAACATCTCCAGATACACAATAAGGTCTTCATGGAGGAATGAAACATCTCTGGAATAATAAAGTACAAATATAACATTCTTTGAAGTTACAATATTTCAACACTCCCCCTTAACGAGAAGGATATTATAACAACATCTGTAGGATCAAGGAGTCATCGACTACATGATACATGATACATGATACATCTATAAATCATTGGAAGCTTTCTCAACATCATCAGTAACTCAAGTAGTTACTGGAACATCTTCAATACTGAGTCTTCATCTTCTACAACACTCAAACAGCTACACTAACATCAACATCTGGATCCTCACGATCATCAGCATCATCATCATATGATCGTCATCACACGATCATCAGCATCGTCATCACACGATCATCATCATCGTCATCACATGATCATCAGCACACGATCATCAACATCATAGTAGCATACCCTGCAACACACGATCCATTTAGGACACCATATCATGTCTAGGGACGATGCAACCCACTCGTCAACTTAGACAACGTCTAAGGACCACTTCTCGGAGACATACGTCTATGGATCAATTCAGGGAGCAAAGTCCGGGGATGATACAATCCCCTCACTCTCGGAGACATTAGTCTGCGGATCATTTTGGAACTAAAGTCCAAGGATGATACAATCCCCACTCTCAGTGACATATAGTCTGCGACTCATTTTAGGACTGAAGTCCAAGGATGATACAATCCCCACTCTCGGTGACATATAGTCTGCAGCTCATTTTAGGACTGAAGTCCAAGGATGATACAATCCCCACTCTCGGTGACATATAGTCTGCGGCTCATTTTAGGACTGAAGTCCAAGGATGATACAATCCCCACTCTCGGTGACATATAGTTTGTGGCTCATTTTAGGACTAAAGTCCAAGGCTGATACAATCCCCACTCTCGGTGACATTTGTCTGCGGTTCGTTTTAGGACTGAAGTCCAAGGATGATATAATCCCCACTCTCGGTGACATATAGTTTTGTGGCTCAGTTTAGGACTAAAGTCCAAGGATGATACAATCCTCTTACTCTCGGAGACATATGTCTGCAGATCACTTTAGGACTAAAGTCCATGAATGATACAATCCTCTTACTCTCGGAGACATCTATCTGCAGATCACTTTAGGACTGAAGTCCATGGATGATACAATCCTTTTACACTTGGAGACATCTATCTGTGGATCACTTTAGGACTGAAGTCCACGGATGATACAATCCTCTTACTCTTGGAGACATCTGTCTACAGATCACTTTAGGATTGAAGTCCACGGATGAGACAATCCTCTTATCAACTACTTAGACAAAGTCTAAGGACCATTTCATCGACCTCATCATCAGAACAGGCAACTTCATAATCAACCTCATCGTTGGAATAGGCAGCCTCATCATCGATACAGTATCCTCATCAATACAGGTATCCATATAAGTATACATATAAGTATCCTCATCAATACAAGTATACATATTGTCAGTACAAGTATACACAGGTATCCTTATCATTGACCTTACCATCAATATAGGCAATCTCATCATCGATACAGGTATCCACATTGATACCAGTATCCAAAGATATTTTTATCGACCATATCACTCCCCCTTTCGAGGAGGGTCATTTTGAACTACACCACGCTTGTCTCGGAAATAATCAAACTTTACTCGAGACAGAGGTTTGGTCAACACATCAACAACTTGTTCATTAGTTCCTACATACTCGAGCTTGATAGCTCCTTTCTACACCATATCCTGTATATAAGAATATCATATCTCTATGTGCTTTGACTTATCATGGAACACTGGATTCTCTATCATCTTGATACAACTCTGGTTTTCACACAGGATCACAATGGATTCCATCTCTAAGTCAAACAATCCTGATAACAACTACCAAAGCCATAGCGCTTCACAACTAGCAGATCAAGCAACTATATATTCCACTTCAGCTATTACACTGAGAGACACACTATACTGCTTCCTGCTAATCCATGAGATCATGGAAGATCCCATAAAATAACATCCACCCGATGTACACTTCCTACCCAATCAACATCTGTGTACTCATACAATCTGAAGTCATGATCTCCAAGATAACATAGATCAAAGTCTATCGTACCCTTTAGGTACCTCATCACATGTTTCGTAGCTATTAAGTGAACATGTCTAGGTTCCACTAGATACTGAATCAAGGTGTTCAAAGCAAAGCATAAATCTGGCCTAGTGTTCGTTAGATACATCAGTGACCCAATATTTTGTATGTACAGGGTTACATCCACTAACTCTGATGAGTCATCCATTAACAGCTTCAAGTTGGAATCCATGAGAGTGGCCATTCCAACACATTAAATTTTTTCAAGATTTCTCATCATGTTTTCCTTGGTTGAGAAATATTCCTTCTTATCCTTTTCATGCTTCCAGTCCCAGGAGGTAATGCATCAATCCGAGATCATCCATCTCGAACTCTGTAGTTAGATTCTTCTTGCTTTCCATGATCTATTTCTCATTCCTTGTCAGAAGTAGATCATCCACATACAATAATAGTATCATCCATAACCTTAAGGTAAAGGTTAGGATCAACTTTACTTTTGGTAAAGCCCGAGCTTGTCAAGAAGCTATCAATTCTTCCTCCGTGACTGAACATCATTCACACTCTGGATTGAGTGATCTTTTGCATATATATCCGTGCCATCTCTCGTCAGATGGGTCTACTGATATGTGCCTCAAGATCATTCAAAATCTGTGGTGAGTTCCTTCTGTATATAGATACCATCTTCAACCTTGTAGCAAAGTTTGAAATCTTCATCACCCATGGTAATCATTAAGCTCATCAAATGATTATCGATCCTGGGTACCTGTACAGAGCTTTCCTCAATTGAATCCTGGGAGTTTTCTCGATTCACACTTCTTCTTCAATCACACCATTGAGAGAACAGTATTTATCTAGCTACTTGGAACAACAATATCATCATGATCCTCTTCCTCTTTCTAAGAGAATCTTGTAGCCACGAGCCTTCTATAGTATGTTTGATTTGTAAATCTTCTTGTTTGAACATCTATCACTTGTTCTGTATTCATCATTCTTCATGATCTTTCCTCTAAAACAAAGTCAATTGCATGATTAGTAATACTTCATAATCATCAAATCATGTTGGCATGATAACCTATTATGCATACAGATATGATTTACATAGTTATGCAACTATCTTAACCAAATCTTTGGCACAACACTTTTCCATATCCTGTATGCATACAGTGGCTATCTAGATGCCTTCCATCTCTACCAGAACATACTTTCAAGAGTGTGCATAGCTCTTAGCATGTCAGCAAAGAGGTTTCATTCTAGACAATCAACAATGGAATGTTTGTCAAACTTACCAATCATATGCATATTAGTAGTATACTGTTCAATGATATATGAATGCTTACACTTAACATGATATATTCTAGGAATACAAATATGCATACAACTATTATGAGCAATATCATAGACTATTCAGTAATTCAAATACTTATCTTTTTATGTCTTGTGAGGTTGCATCCGTCTTGGTCTTGACTTCCCTTCCATGTCATGAGCTTCTATCCATCCTTGACCACTATGCATGCTTAAGTCTGCACTAGTGTCATCATCATGATCTCATACATAATCATACATTCATTAGTATAAACTCAATATTATCACAACATTATGATTCTAAGAATATGTATGGTCATAATCATTCAATACATGGGTATACTAAGATCCTAGCACAAAGTAGGATTCTAACTTGACATAAAAAAACATACCTGGATTAGTATACATGCTTAGTTATGTCTAACATACCCAAACAATATCTTTATTCTCTTCAATGATTTAGAGACCTTGTGCTAGTAACCTGCATACCTAATAAGTTAAGCATAGTAGAAATAAATCATACATACCTCAGAAGTTGAGCTTCTAAAGACTATGGATAAGTCTTTTGTCTTTATGTCATCATGGTCATAGAACTTGATTTGTCTTTCTTGATGTACCTGTCTTTTGTTAGCAGACAACATCATCCTCATACAACACCATAGGTGCATTAGTACAATCATATAACTTTGATCAAAGAATGTCTTCTATCATTCACATGCATTCATACTTTTACTAGGGTGATAAGACAATTCTAAGATTAATCAAGATGGTACTAATCTCAATATGAAGACAAGCATATCATAAACTTAATCATGAACAGATTTCAACACATAACTGTATCTCCTCAAGTCATACCTGTCAGGGAATTCTTGTAGTCTTCTTATGTATGGCCTTAGCCTCATCTCCCCTTGAAACTGGGTCTAGATCTCAATTAGGGTTTGTCAGAGAAACCCTAAAAATTCAAACTTTGACTTTCACACTTCTGAATGGATGGAAAGATGTGCCTTTCTGAGCTAATCAAGCTAGCATACTTCAATTTTGAAATCTCCAAAAATTTGACCCCTCAAAATTGCCTTCGAAACTTCTGAATCTTCTGGACAGGATCCCGAACTAGGGTTTGATGAAGCACACCCTTCTTCCCAATCAAAAGGTTTGATCCAAAACTCTAAACTCTTATTTTGCTGAGGAGCTTCTAGCCGTGGTCACGGACTTCAAAAATTCCAACTTTTGCTGAAGCCCTAATTTTCCACATTTCCGATCAAAATCCCGAACTGGGTTTTGATCAAGCCCGGTCTTCTACCCAACCAAAAAATTCGATCTTGGTCTCTAAATTTCAATTTTGATGAGTAGCATTCAGCCGTGGACTCCGCTTCCAAAAATTCCAACTTTCTCTGAGACCGTAACATTCCACAGCAGTGATGATTCAAGAATGAAGGTGCTCAAAATCCAAATCTGTTTTGATAGAAATATGCACCTGATTGTTTCTGTTGTAACTCTGAAATTACGAATTTGCAGTGTCTAAAACTTCTCCCTATGGTATCCCGACCTATCGTCCTTCCAACCCCACAGGTCTGACCTCAATTGGATTATCTAAGAGAGTGTTATGCCAAGTGTCACAACGTGATCTGTTTATGGGATAAAACAGGAGAGAAAACTTGTACGGTGTTCCACATGTCACCGGTTAAACTTCGGCATCTGAAAAATTTACCTGAGCTAGTACAGTCCGTGTACTACCTGTCACTTTTTACTAAATTTCATTTAGAGATTCCTAGCCTAATTTATGGCCTTTTTTCCTAGGTCACCTGATTATGACTGAGATCTGGAAGAGGTCGAAACCCTAACTTGTACTGATCATAACTCACAAAGTACAATGAATCAGAGGGTGTTCTTTGGACACAAGGTACCTGGGGACGTTATATACGACTTGTAAAGGTTTCATATCCAAAAACTTCTCCAAAATGGATTTATAGCGAAAGTTCCACGATGACTGGTTTTTTCTATACAAAACCCTAACCTTCAAATTGTCGCAAGTGAAGCAAGTGTCGTAAGTGCCATACATTGCCTTCCTTCAGGTTAGCTTTGATACCATGTTAAGATTAAATATGATAAGATAGAAAATATCATCATTACATTCCATTTCACACCAATATCATATATAGGATCACTGAAAGAACAATAAGCACAGCGTAAATACAAGAGACACAGATTTATCCTGGGAAACCCTCATGGGGAAGAAAAACCAGCAAAGCTTCCTCAGTATAGATGACCAAAAAATACAAAGATGTAATCCACAACCATGATCTCCTTCTCCTCCATAGCATATCTCTCTCACACTTATGCGCTATTCACAAGTGAGTGCAAAGTGTGTTAAATGAGGAACACACCTCCGCTATTTATACACAACTCCGACTTGTATTTTATATTAACTAGGTCGACCCCAACTTAGCCATTGGGTTAAACACTCCATTACAACTAACTGGGCCGACCCATCTAGGGTGGTCTAATAAACTTTTGACCCACATAACACATACAGGGCCGACCCCCACTCGGGAAGTCTAATAACCCAAGTTACCACATTCCGACGGAGGAATAAACATCTCTGAATATACAATAAGGTCTTCATGGAGGAATGAAACATCTCCGGAATAATAAAGTACAAATATAATATTCTTTGAAGTTACAATATTTCAATATATTGTTGGGGAACACCCCCAAAAAGAACCAAGTGGGAAAAACATACCAAACAATGGTCAGATGAGTAACCTCCAAAACATGGAAGGTAGGATGAGTAACGTCATAGGAAGTGGCTCTGAACAACAAAAGGTAGCAGACAAGATAAGAAAGCAACTCACTAGTTCATTGGGAAAGCCCAAGCCAATTATTAGTTACCTTAGTTAAAGAATATTTGCAAGGGATTCAAATCCGACATAGTGGGGAAAATCTTCATTTATGCTTCAAGGGAGACACCACCACTCAAATTTGCAAGGAGAAATTGATTCCAGGCAAGTATTGAAATGATTAAACAATAAATATATCAGTATGGGTATTAATGTTCATGTATTTTAATTCCTCTATTATACTTGTTTATATGCCACATATTTACTCATGAATATTAAACATTTTTTGAATTATTTATGCTATTAAAATTGAACCACTATCCATTATAAACCCAAGCAAACACATTCATAACAATTAATATAGTCACCAAGTCCGAGAGACCCTTATTAGCTTCAATGATTAGTGATCTGTCAGAGATTTTAAAGGGCCTAGATGCTTCAGGTAATATGAGAAAACTAGGCTCATAAAATGGGAGTAGAGAGTTGGTTTCCTTTGATCAAGATAAGTTTAAGAATTTGACTCTTCCCACAAACATGGAAAATAATCGCATTATATAGACTCGTCAAGTTTAGACTCTACCTTTATCCAAAAAACCTAATTCCCTTCCTCGGTTTCTCCCCTAGATTATTCATCTAGTGAGGAATCATTTCATTCGACTTGTGTAATGCATTCATCAGTGCCCAAAATAATGCTTCCTTAGGCTCATCCTCAACAAGAATCTTGGCAATCACCATCACCGCCTTCTTCCCCTGCCTCATCATCATCATCATCGCCGCTAAGACCACCACTTTTTCCTCTTGAACTTTCTCCATATCCTCTTACCACAAGTGTTAACTCTATTCCCATCAATTTAATTACAAAACATCATCTGTTAGGATCTCTATGTCCTCCTCCTCCTTCATGCTCTGCATCCAGATATCCACTTGCCCAACCATCACTAACATTAATATCTATGCCTTATCCTAGGAACAACACTTTGAGTATACCTAATTCACAAGAAACACCTCTTCCCATTTCATCTGCAAGAGACTCTCAGTCCTCAATTCCACCTTTTCCACCTTGGTCTCCACCACTTTTCTGTAGTTCCTCAAGAGGAGCTCAATATCCAAACCATCCAAGTTCTGGAAAATATTTGGAGCAATCCAACACTGTTAAGAGAGATGGGGATTCTCTACCCAGGTTGAAGCCCTTCTATAAGGATAAATTCCATGCTCCTCCTGATAGTGCAATGGTGTGGAGCAAGCTGAGATCAGGCTTATTTGAGTAAGAATTATGTTATATTTCTTTGCACTAAGTTTGGTGATGCAGAGGATTATTTTTTTTTTCGAGATGAAATGCATTCTCATTTGTTAAACTTTTCCTGATTTACAAACTGCATTATTTATATGATGTAGCATGTATTACTTTATCTAGTGAATTGGGATGAACACATTAGATGAATACATGATTGAGTCTCTATTTGGCTACACTACTTCCAATACGGTGAAAAGTGAAGCAGCCAAATGTTCAGTTAACCCCCCACCTAAACAACAACAATACATTCTTGACCCTAGAGAATCACATACGATATCTATATTGTTAAGGGCATTGGTTGTTACAAAAGAGGAAATCCATGATGCACTACTAGAAGGTGAGTTTTTCAACCATCCTTGTTACATTATTAAAAATATATGAATGACATATTGATCAAGCAATGATTGTTTTTCCATTCACTGCTTGTAAATTGGAAAACAATATGAATGCACTTTGGCATCCCCATTGTAGACCTTGGCATATTTGCATAAAATTAAAACCATGCTCATCTAAAAAAGGCGAGGCCCATATGTCTATCTCATTTGGATTCTTTGGTGTAGATAGAAATGGAATTTGGAGGTATCAAGCTACCTAAATGCTTGGGTGCTGATTTAATCAGGTTGTCAATTTCAAAATGTCTCAAGTGCTCAATTTTTCATACTTCAAACCTATAAGAAAAAGTGGGCAACAACAAAATACTATTTTAGATTGAGTGTCTGACAAGACGATTTGAATCTATTTGTTTTATGGAGAGATAAGCCCATTATCTGGTTTAATTGACCTTAAACAATAATCACCTACCTTGTGGATATATATTATGAATAGATATCCCTCTCAGTATTGTGTCATTGAACTTGGTGAGCCATATTGTTCCTCCCTAATCCATTTCACAATGAGGTAGTACACAATCAAATAGGAAAGTATAAAGGAATTTGAAGCAATGAAATATATATGTATCTGTTGAGGTAATTGAGATATTTTCTAATGCAAACCTTGTCCCCAAAGAGTGTGTCATTGTTGTAGGGTGCACCCCTTGCATCACCTAAATTTCTTTTGGAAACAAAGGTAGGCATGGTCTCACCTGAAGATCTTTTGTTCCCATGCTCATATCCTATCCTCCTGGCATATTTTTTACCTCTAGCAAGTTTGTTCTTGACTCTCACCTTTAAAATATCTGGCATGCACACACTTGGCCTTATGCACCACTTTAATCGATCATGTTATTCAGTTTATATTTCCTCTATATTGTCAAGTCATGCATTTACTTAATGGTATATCTACCAAATGAGCCTACTGCATCCTCATTTAGATGTCCCTTAGGATTCTTTAGGTTGCCTATCTTGTATCGAGTCTTTTCCCATTGATTAGCTTACAAGTTACATGTATAAATCCTTGGATTTGATTAATATTCATACCTATCCTTCATACACATTATTTCACTCATTAGGGTCTATGAATATCCTTCCTTCTAGTTTTTACTATCACAAACCATGCCCGGTCATATCTTTTCCCACCTAATTTGGTCGATTAGGGAGCCCATATCACTTGAATTAGAAAACATTCCAAGTTTTCTTGAGAATTTCCACATCACATGTCAAAAAGAAGGTTCTCCCACAATATACTTTGGTGTGGGAACTGTCAAGGAATTAGCTGAGTTGGCACCCAACCAATTTAAGTATGTGTTGCATGGTCTATATCACACAAGCACGCTAATGTTCTGTGGTTGGAATAGTGTACCTACCCTTCAAAGGGACAATTTTGCCACACTAGTCATTTCCATCATGTTCATGTGTGTTTTGGTTTTCTCATGTGCCTTCCAACAAAACCCATATAAAATCAAAAGCCCAAAATCTTTGAAAATAGAACTGGATGACTACACAATTTACCACTCGCTATAGGTTGCACATTTCTGATGCAGGTCCATTCTTATGAAGGATTGAAAAGGTTAGTTTTGAATGCTCATTATTATGAGTCCCTTGATAGGAGAAGGCCATTCATTTTTTAACAACATAAATGGATCCTAATTTCATTGTACCTACAATCTCAACTTTCTAGCCGATTTGTTTTCCATTTTCTTTGTCGACCCACACATGGAAGAGTTTAGGCCTTACCGATTGGAGAAGCACCATTTGGACAGATTGATTCAGTAAGGATACTTGGTTGGAGACTTAAACACCCACTTGGATATTTGAGGATATCAAATTAGTTCTGTTAAATTTTCTTAAACCATGGTAAATAGATTCTGCACTCTAAAAGAATTCCTACATGAAATTAAACAGTGGAAAAGTTAAAGCTACTCAAGACTACACTTTGTAATTAATGATAGAATCTATAAACACATACTATAGAAAAAATATAATGGAAACATGGCAAATTCACTACTAAAACCTATTACTTCTTTTCATTACTCATGAAAATGAAAATCTGCTACAAGAAAATAAGGCACCACTAATTGTTGAACTGAAAATTGAATGAATAAACCTATACCTCTACCTTCTCTTTTGTATACTAAGAAGGAGAGTAGGTACAATGAATCTAGACACATGTACAATAGTGCCTCACCTAGATATTATCTGAGGCATATGAGCTAGGCTGCATGTGCCTTACTTAACTGAGGTATGAAAACATAAATTAGAGACTTAATGCATGCACATTGCATGCATCTTCACATGCAACTTGTTTAACATATGCACATGCAAACTATCTAATACATGTAACTTGTGTGAAAAATATTGAGGATAACATTATCCCTTCATATCAATGGTTGGTGCATGCATGCATGTACCCTCACTATTGGAATTTTAAAAATTGTGACACACTCCCTCCTAGTATATTCCATTGTTTAACATATGCACATGCAAACTATCCATTGCATGTACATGAAAGTCAATGTTGTGTGAATATGTTGATCCTACTACATGTGCTTGTATGGATATGCAAAACCTATTGTACTTTATGTTGTAGTACAGACTTGTTCCAACATCTCGTTTGTTGAATTGTTCTTTTTCCATACCTGCAACTATACCTTATTCTGCCACACATGAACCCAGGACTTGGACACACTATCCAAGGTACTAAACACTAACAACTTCATCATTTCAAGTGTACTCACTCTGTGTTTCCTTGCCATCATTTCTCCTTGCATTTTCGTGGATTTATTATATTTATTTTAGGAATGTTTTCTTCTTTATGGTTACTATTACTAACTCATAATTGTTCATCCTATGGCTAAGTCAATTAACAAACATAGGCCTCTGTTAATTATGTAGAAAATAATTGATTTTGTTGTGTTTATTTCATTGTCCAATAATAGTGACTGTATATTTTATTTGCAATAAAGTGTTGGAAATAACAATCATATAGTTATACCCAATAACAACACAAAGATTTTACTTGGAGAACCCAGTTTGGGAAAACTCCAACAAGAAATGGCTTGTTTGGCTCTATATTCATTCTCATGGAAATGTTACAATCAAGAGAAATACACTCTCTAGTAGACATTTTTTATATGTTTACTCTTCTACTGCAATTGCAGATTGATGCCTTGCGTAAAACAATTTGGGCTCCAATACAATGTTCATATCCCCCTTGGACAACCTTGTATTCTGCCTCTTCATCCTCTATGTTTGGAACAGTCCTTATGAATCTTTCCCATGTTCACAATATTGGAACCAACTAGCTTTAGCAAATAGGACATCAAACTAACTACCTTCCAAAAGAACCAAACTTGCCAAGCCCACGTAAACTTGCCAGCCCTATTCTTGTCTTTGGTTGGCTTCTTTACTACCTTCCTTCTTGGCATTAATCAATTCTTTGAGATCCCATGGAATTAAGATTATTGATGATTCTGGCCTTTAGTATCTTCCGTTTGCTAATTTGATACCCATCGTATATTTTTCCATCAATTAGTTTAGATACCTGCAGGGAAAACTTTGAGGGATTCCTTGGGAATGTTTGTTGCATAAATGAATGTTGAAGCAAAACAAATCTTTAGCCATTAATTATAGAGAATTCAGTTGAAGAATCTGTCTGGAAAATATCAATCATTTAGGCCAGCATTTCAGAGAAATTTGCTTATTCATGAATTTCATTTTAATTATTTTTGTGAAAGTATGAAACTGGTGAAAATATCCACTGAAGTTTATATCATCACTGGAAAGGGGCATGTGGTCAGTTGGCAAGTTATTCAAACTCTCTTTCAAACCCAAAATTCCGTACTTGCCCCAAATTCCTTGTAGATGCACATTGCAAACAATATCATAAGATATACTTGCACAAACCGTCCAGCCAAGGTCTATGCACGTGATTTAGCAGGTTTATTGCTGTGTACATAGGAGTTTTGTTCAAAATGTGACTAAGAATGACACAAATGTGACTAGGGGTTGCAAATTTGAGTGAGAATGGCCTAAGTGATATAGTAGCTAGTCTTGATAATTCCTTAACTTCAATACAACAATTGACTAAAATAGATCCATCACCATTACTGGTTGTTCATATAGTTGATGTGCTATACAATTATATCGTTAGTCTTCATTTCTTTAATGGAGACTAGAAAAGTGATCCCCTTGATGCAATACTAGTTTGTTTAAGATTGTTTGCAGTATTACATCAAGTAGATTTGCCAGAAACAGTTAGTGAAGCTTTTCCAAAGTGTTCGGACACATCATGTTTTGCAACATTCAAACGTGCTAGTGGATTGAGATTTGGAGATATTTTGCAACTTCCCTTTTTGTATTGTGTAATAGGTTGTCATTGCCTTGGACATTTCCATGATGTGGTTTGCAAGATGGTCTCCTGTGCATTTCCATGATTTGCTTTGCATGATGGTCTCCAGCCCCATATGCTCTACATCTATTCTGGGATGGAGAAATTTGTAGTCTACTGTCTGTATTTTTTTTTTGTTCTTCAGTTTTACTATATTGTTACCTAACACCTGATGTGCTTCTCTCATTAACCTACTTATTGTGGCCATTCGTTGGATATTAATAAAATAATCTCATCTATAACTTGTGACCTTTCCTTTCAAAATGATACGCAGAAGGGAAACCATCATAGCAAATCAAATTCCCATCCATTCCACATAGGTATTAGGCAACATTCACTGCTATTAAAATCCTCTCCATCGTGCACCTGAGAATTTGTAAACTCGGTCTATCCATTTTTACACTAACTACACTTGTATTATGAGATGGAATTCTCTAAATGAAAATTTGTGTTTTCAAGTGTCACTTGACCTGGATTGAGCATCCTCTTCCCGTATGATTTGGTACAAGAAATTGTCTTTCTTTTCGAATAGAAGGGATTTCTTCCAATCAATCCAGATGCACCAGAAGAAAAGTTCACTTTCGCATCTACATTTGTATCTTGTTCAAAGTTTACCCGCATGTTGATTTTTGTTCGAACTTCCTCGGCCTCCATGTTTTCATCACAAATAAACTGAAAATTATTAGCTTTGTGGAAGGAAATATGGTGTATTACTTGACATTCCAAATATTTAAATGAGAAATTTTCTATCCCAGTTGACTACTGAAACCTTGAGTTGAAATATATTCTACAAGATAAACTGGCCATGTTAATACCTCTAGGAAATCCAATCAAGTTTCCTAAAACATTTTGATGCCTTATCATTTCCCTCAGTTGAAAGTGTTAACACCCAAAAATCTGTTAACACCCAAAAAGTGCTCACTAAATCATTCCCTTATTCACATGACCCATTTGTCCACTTTTCCACCATTTGAGCCTCTAAAGCCATCAAAAGGTCACCAAAAAGACCATAATACACCTTTTTTCCCCTCCAAATATATATTTTTCCTCAAAAAACCCTAAAAAAGGGTCCAGAATCCCCCAAAAATATTAAAAGAGAATAAAAATATTAAAAATATTAAAAAAAGGAAAAAAGAGGAAAAAGAGACCTAAACCATGTTGGCCAATACCATTGGTTTCCTTAAAACCATAATGGTATTCCCCATCACCAAAAACTATAAAAAGGTGATAGGGGCTCCTCACTTTCCATCCATCCATCATCCTATCCTCATGCTGTCAAAATATCTCTTGAGTTCTTTGACCATTGTAGCAATCTTGGAGAAGAGACCATTGGAGCCTGGAGCATCTCAACCTTGGAGCTGCTCAACACCAAACATCCTCACCATTTGAGGTATTATAATACAAAAGTCATTTTTTATTTCGTTTCTTGTTCTTATTATTAAATCTTTTCAAGTTTACTGTTATATGCACATGTTAGTTTAGATTTAATTCATAATCATTTTTACTTTCTATATTGAAATTGCTATCAGATTGTTGATAGGTGCATCCTTGCACATGCTTGGTTGTAAAACCAAGCAACAGTTTTTTGGCGACTCCACTGGATTTCGAGCTTTAAAAATTTTAGGTTAGCTTTAAATTTTTTCTTTAGATCTTAGTTTCTTACTTGTTTTTACCATTCCAATTAGCAGATCTGCCATACTAGATAGCATATTCATTGTTGCCCTAGCTATTGGCCCTTTCTGTAGACTTTAACAGACCGAAATTTCACTTTTCAGTTTCGTTTTCGGCGACCTTTTTTCCTTTTTTTGCATCGCGAATTTTCGCCCAACAGTCATGCGGCTCATCGCGACCTTGCAACCTTTTTCTGTGCAGTTCATCACGACTTCACGGCCTTTTTCCGCACTGTACATCGCAGCTTTGCGGCCTTTTTCCGAGCTGCACATCGCGGCTTCACGGCCTTTTCCGCACTACACATCGCGGTTTCGCGCCTTTTTTCCACGCTGCACATCGCGGCTTCACGGCTATTTTCCGTGCTGCACATCGTGACTTCGCGGCTCAAACCCGTGATGCCCATTGCGACTTTTAGCCTGAAACCTGCGATGAAATTTTATGGTAGCGCGACTCAATTTTCAAACGGCCATATCTCCCTCTCTAGAACTCCGTTTGAGATTATTTGTTTTTTCAAATTGGGTGTTTTCGATCAAGAAATCCAAATATCCTATTAGATTTAAGAAATTTTTCATAGAAATTTCTCTAATCTTTTATTTTAGTGTTATTTATCACTTCAGTTCACCCATTTTGGTCCAAATTTTCCAGCCATCTTCCCTGCACTTTTGAACATCCTACTGTTTCATTTTGTAGCATTACATATTGATATTTCTTACTATTATTTTGCTTTACTTCATCATTTTTAAAAAATTTCAGTTTAGTGAAAGAAAAATTGTGAAGCAATTTCATTTTTGCAAAATTAAAACCAAATTTTTAATTTGCTATATAGTTTTGCCCAAGCAAGCACTTAGAAATCCATTTATTTCTTACAATTTTTACGATATTTGCTTTCCTTTAAATATTATTTCAAAAGTCCATAGTTTTTGAATTATTTTTGTTAAATCATTTACATTTCAGAAAAAAGCTTTTTATTTTTTGCAAATTGGAATTGTCTTGTTTTTCATTTGTAATCAATCGCCCAAGCGAGGCAAATTCATTTTCAATTAAATAATCACACTTGCACCCAATCTACCACATTTTTAATTAACTGAGCCTTAAAATCTACCTAAACTCAACAAACACTTTAACCCCACTTGGGGAACACTTAAAGAATCTTGTAGCCAGGTAGGATTGGGGGGATAGGTGTTCCAATAACACCCCTCAATTATTTACATCTGAGACATAGTGGTTGACTTTTAGGGTCCCAAAAATATCTTATTATTTGTTGACACGGTTATACACCAATTTATCGGGAAAGCCTCTCCCTTAGGAGGGTTGAAGTAGCCAGACTGGTTCCGGAAGTCTGAGTGGAATACTGCTATCCATTCAATAACCGAAGGATACCTTTCGTAGTTCTCGATGTGCCACCCGTATGGGAGTACAATGGAGATAGAACCAAACTGCAGATTCACCCAACCAAACGTGTCATGAACGGGGTATCCTAGTGACCAATTTTTAGGATTGTCTACCCGGTGTCCCTCTCGGTAGGGGGATATCTAGCCTTTGATTCCACTACCCATATTTTCTGACTTGGATTTCATCACCTTGCAGAGCATATGTTTAGTTGAGTCATAATACCACTTTTAGTTAGGCGTTTGCATGCTCTACTACCCCCCTTGGTCTAATAAGCACCACTTTTTTCTAGGAATTGTTTGATTTTTGGTATTCTAACCATTTTTCTTGATTCCTCCACTTATTATAGCACAGCTGTTATAATAAGTGCTTTTGAGGTTGGTTGTTGGCCCGAGAGCCATTATTTTTTCACACTCCCCTCCTGCACACATTATTGCACTAGGGTCTTGAGTTTTTTATTTCACCACCATCCGTTGGCATTTATAGACATTTCTCACCATTGAGAACTTAAGACAATCCCGTTGTTTTCAGGGTGAAACCCCTCAGTTCGGTACACTTGAATCTACACGTCATAGATGTAGAGCATTGTCCCTTGACTCCACACATCATTGGCATAGAACCCAGTCATCCGATTCTGATGCACCTCATTTCACATCTGATTCTGAGGCTGAATCTGAACAACCTATCGAGACATCACCAACTATCCCCATGGCTGGATCACAATATGATCCGCTTTTAACCAGTGCTCTTGGAGCTACATCAACAAACCCCACTACTACTATGCCAACCACGGTAGTCACAACCCCCTTAGGCATGCCTAATATAGGGGCCACCCCACCTTTAGGAATGCCCGACATAGGACCTCCATTACCACTACCCAGATCCCAGGGATTACAGGAACCATCCCTAACCCATCTGCAACCCATGTTGGACTTGGGAGCGCAGGCCCCTCCCACACCACATCGGCTGGAGGAAACATCCCTTTAACACCTAGCATACCCTTAGGGGGCACTGGACCTCTCCATAATGCTACCCTTAACAGATATGCCCCAGTGACCATGCCACACCCATATGCCAGTCTGTCATACATGGCTAGTCTAAAGTTACCATACCTGGCAAGGTTAACCAACGACCCTATCAGACACAACTCTATGTTGCCACCCATGCCCAGAAAGCTCCCCTCAGATATCCAAAAATTTGAAGGAAAAGCTGGGGAAGATCCCCAAAACCACATCATGTCATTTCACCTATGGTGTTCCTCTAACTCCATAGTAGATGATTCCATTAAACTGAGACTTTTACAAATAAATTTCACTGGCTCTGCAGCCAAGTGGTACATTCAGCAGCCACATGGGACCCACAACACATTTACGTCCCTCGCCTCAACTTTCCTCCACTTCTTTCAACTACCTATACGCTATGATGTAGGAGTGGAAATACTTTTGTCTTGTAGACAGAACACCACTGCACACATCACTGATCATATCCATGAGTGGCGTAAGCGTCATAGCCTCTGCAAGATAAAGCTTGATGACCGAATCTTTTTGGACTGGTTCCTCAAATCACTCCTCTCCCTCATAGCCAAAGATATAGCTTCGAACGACCCCAGTCAGAAAAAGAAGCTATCTTAAGAGCTCAACAATTCGACCTCATATATGCCCAATCATGATATCTATACACTATTTTACCTGATGCCCCACGTGGTGATCCATCCCTCCATGACGCACCAGGGGCATCCCATGCCATCGACGGTATTATCGACCAGGTTACGACGCAAAAAAAACATTTTACCATGATGAGTACAAACAATGCCCCAAACCTTTCTAAGGATTCATCTCCTTCTGGAGCTACAACTCCGTATGCTCCAGTTACGCACACCCACGACACTTATGGACCCTCATGTCCACCACAGTGTTATGGGAAAGCACCATCAGCTTATGCACCACCTTCATACTATAACCAACAGGCCCACCAGACTCCGGTCCAGCCACAAGCCCAAGTGGTGTATTATACTCAACAGGTAGCACCTCTTGCTCCAACACTTCCAGCAGCTCAAGGTTACCCACAACCATAACAACAAACAGGTCCACCTCATCATGCACCTTCAGCCTATCCACCCCTGGTTTCACCCCCTACGTATTACCATCAATAGGACACACATTCTCATGTTAACTCACAAGCCCCAATGGCTTATTACCCACCACAGGAAACGCTTGCTGCACCACAACCTCCAGTTGCTCAGACTTATCCTCCAAACAACAACAATGCTACCCTCGCCAACTAAAACCCTAATCGACCACCGAAACAAGGTAAGAACCCCAATTTACAAACAAACCACCTGTGTTCCATATGCGGAGTATACAGACATCGCACACACACTTGCCCCCATTTGGAGCGAGCGCGCCAACTGTGGAATGATGACGCCCAACTCCAAGGGCACGTGGCACAACCAGCGCCGCCTACTCAACCACAACCCATGGTGCTGCAGAATCCTTTGCCCACACAAGGAGTGGCGAACACTCATCCGTTCATTAGAGGAAATTTCAACTTAAAATGGGCCTTCCAAAAATAATACAAATTCCATGTCATCATGTATTAGCCAATCAAAATGCTTTAAAATTAAAAAAGGGAGCACCTAAAAAAATTAGAGGGAAAAAATAAAAACTACTTTTTTGGATTGTATTTTCAACTTATCTCCTTGTAGGTTTACTCAAATTTCAAGTGGGAGGACTCGTTGGATGCATAATTAAATTATGCATCCAACGAGTACCCATGTTTCATACTTTTAACAACATCCACACCATGAAAAATAAAAAATACATTAAAAAATGTGTTTTCTCTCACTAGAAATACATTTTTTAATGTATTTTCAATTTTTCATGGTGTGGATGTTGTTAAAGTATGTAACATGGGTACTCATTGGATGCATAGTTTAATTATGCATCCAATGAGTCCTCTTGCTTGAAATTTGAGTAAACCTACAAGGAGATAAGTTGAAAATACGATCCAAAAAAGTAGTTTTTTACTCTCTCTCTACTAGTATTTTATTATTTTCTTATTATTTTCCTTAGGAGGCCCATTTTTTACTCAAATTTCCTCTAATGGGATCCTCCTCAAGGAACCACAGCACCACAATAGCAAATCACATTTGCTACACACACAAACCAACTGATGGATTCAAATACTCATCATCTCCTTATGATGTCATCGTCCGACATGAATCTCCAAACGCGTCGAAACCAATACGCTCCCACTGCACCTAAAAATGTTCTCCCTATGATTGAACAACTAGTTCAGAATGCACCAACATCATTCATATCATCAGTTGGCCCCAGGATATATTCGGATACTCCCATGACCAACACTTTCCCATCAATCCCACCTCCTCTCCAGGTAACTAAAGTATCTGATTTGTGCACCTTATTGCACAATGAACAACAAAATCCTCAACAACCTCAACCATCGCCACAAACACCCATGGTGCCTAGTCATATCGGAACAACACCGATTCACACAATCCCGTTCTTGTTCCCATTTTCACGAGTTGTCAGCACGCCATTAATGACTACACTTAACCTTCCAGGTTTAACGTTAGGAATACCTGTATGGTACTTACTTGCACCAACTCCCCCACCGATTCCAACCATTTTCCTACAATCGGTGCAACCTATGAATATGTTGAACCATCCACCACCTGTCATACCAAACCCCCAAAGGCGCACACTACCTGGTGGTTCGAACCCCCAAAACCAATCAATTCCAACAGGGGGCACTACATCGACATCTAGTTATGTCCCCCCTCAATCCCGCAACACTGGGGGAAGAGGTCCACCAACCTACAACACTGCACCCACAACTCGCAGCCCCCTAGTGACGCCCAAATTAGCCATGAATCCCTCAACCCGTGTGCTCCCTAAGTGCTCCTTGTGTGACGATATAGGCCATGCTACCCATCTATGTCCACAACTACCGACACTTGAAGAACACATGAATATGTTGGATGACAACACCAATGTTCCAGTAGTCAAACTAGAACTCCCCCCTCAACCTCATGATAAATCATTGTGCACAAACCATCCTTGTGCAATATGCGGAATCTACGACCATTATTCACTTCACTGCCCCGATCTCCCAGATTACAGAGCAACATTATATGAATTGAATAATTCTGACCTAGAGATATCCCCTCCTCTCATTGAGGAAATTCATCACCCACCATCTTCCTCCTCATAAGATATTAATACAATTTACATGGTTTCCAATGGAGACCCCTTTGTCCGGTCGACCCCTTCCATTGATCCCTCTGAACCACATATTCAACCTTTTCAAATCAAAGAGGAAACCACATGTCCACAGCATGGGGGAAGGCCCAAAACCTTGCCTATTCATCATCATCGTGATTCTCGTCAGAGATACTGGGGGCATGCACCCCACAAGGGGAATCCCCCATCATCATATCATCACTTCAATATGCCACCACGGCGCATAGCCTCATGGTATACCCCCCCCCCCCCCAACAGTTGCTCAATGCCCTATTGATCCCTCTCTGAGACAACATCTGCACCACATTGACACCTCTGAGTTAGGGGGCATAATAGATTACCTCAACCTTGGGATAGGGGGCATGATCAATCATTTTGAACCTTCCCCATCACATCTATCTCATTATTTCAATGACCCCATTGTTCAAACCAACACATATGTAATCCACAATCATAAACCCCATGCACATAGCATGGGGGCAAGTCATTAACCCTGCTCACTTTTTCACATGCGTGATCTCAACCATTTTTGAGGTCACATATCACTTGTATATTTGATTTGATTTGGTACACCTAGTATTCTTCCCCTGCAGGCCGTCATTTCTCCCCACCACTGCATCCTTGGCTTGGTGGGCTCACTTTTACTTGTAGCCATTTTTTAACCTAGTTATTTCCTTTGACCATTCCGGAGTCCTTATGACCTCCATTTTTTGCACCATTTACACCTCAGATTCATATTTCCATGCCCGTGATGATGCTTGAGATCATTTCTCGCTCTCACCAAAAACTTTTGGGCATTCTTTCCATGCCCCACGACACCTCAATTTGCATGCCACATCGACTGCTGTCATTTTATTACCGATTTTTATACCATTAGATTTAGTTTTCCGCGCTCGTGACGATGCTTGACATCATTTCTTGCTCTCACACCCATATTTTTTGGCCATTTTTTACATGCCCCCTTGTTTCCTTGGTTTACGTGCCACATTGGGCATCGTCCATTTTTTACGAGTCTTATATCGCTGGATTCAGTTTTCCGCGCTCGTGATGATGCTTGAGACCATTTCTCGCTTTCACCCCCATCATTTTCGGGCATTTTTTCAAAATGCCACTCATCACCTCGGTTCGCATGCCACATCGACCGTTGCCCATTTTTTATGATCT
This sequence comes from Larix kaempferi, assembly GCA_027924585.1. Lineage (NCBI taxonomy): Eukaryota > Viridiplantae > Streptophyta > Pinopsida > Pinales > Pinaceae > Larix > Larix kaempferi. Next base: position 7,986,209 of record BSBM01000010.1, on the reverse strand, counting down.
TCATGTCGCCGGATTTAGTTTTCCGTGCTCCTAACGATGCTCGAGATCATTCCTCTCTCTCACCAATACCTTTTTGTTCGGTATAATTTTATCCCTTTTTCAGGCCAAGCAATTCCTTTACGAAAAAGGCACTTAGGGAGTTTCTGTTAAGCTCTTTTCTAACTCCTGAAACAATGAAAAGATCGCCGAGCAACCTTGCTTCCTTTCATGCTCGCTAAAAGTATTTGAAAGGGCGTCTAGCTGGTATAAGTTTACCCCTTTTCCAGACCTTGTAGACTAATTATGAAAAAGGAATACTCTAGTCACATCGGCTAGAAGAGTTCTCCATTTGCATCATTTTATGCTTTTTCGGGCCTTGGAGATTAACTTACAAAAAAGAACACCAATGGAGTCTACTTACTGCTTTCAGACTCCCAAAAAATGAAAGCAACCACGAGCAATCACCGTCTTGGGCTCGTATAAATCCACAGGACGGTACTCCACCACCACTGCAGAGTCTTCTTATCATTTTCAGACTCCCTAAAAATGAAAACACTCACGAGCACAGAGAGTCTTGGGCTCACAAAATCCACAGGACAGTACCATTTCATAGCACACGTTTATCCCTTCTTGGAACTCATTAAAACTACAAAGAAAGACCCAATGGTGCTTCTCGGTGCCACAACAGATCACGTCTACTCATATAGAAGCTTCCCCATTTTGGTCACCTTTGTTCAGAGCATTCTACAATATGTCACCATGAGAGTCCCTCTACAACATCCATCAGCTTGTCCCCCCAAAGTCACTCCAATCTACAATACATACCCTTCAATCCTTAAAGCTATGATCCCCGCACCTACAAGTCAGTTTCCTATGCTGCCAGGTCAACCATGTCATCATGCTCTGAACAAAGGAAGTTTGAGTCCACCCACTCTATGAGCCAAGTTATTTCCCATCCCCACAATATGTCAGTCCTACCATCAGTACTATCCTACTTCGGTTGTACACCTCACACTCCTATCAAGGAAACATCATCGCCTTGATAGTTGTCAATCTCCCTCTGTCGACGCCAACCAAATTTATTCTAGAGGATAGACCTAGAGGTCCCTGTGCTTTGGACTCATCACCATTTCTGATGAGTGCCTACGAATCATTTCGAGAGGAGTCCTCAGTGCCTCTCCAAATGGTTGTTTCTCACATGATCGAATTCAAACACCTTGATCGCATCGTTAAGACTCGCACAGGGTATTGGTCCTTTCAGTTATTTGTTGAAGACCTCGGATATCATCTGAGTCTACCACATATGAGAGTCTAATTAAGGATACAACAAGTTACATTTTCCTATGGATATTCGGGTTGCGTTTACCGATAGTTTTCAGATGTACCCCGCTTTTTTACTCCCTTGAGTATATAGTTACATATAACTCATCAAAGTTGAATCACAGTTATTGAGTACCTACAGATGTTGGACACCTTTAGTTTCAGTAGTTCATCAACCCTTCTGATACCTTATTTAGAACGGTTGTTACCCTTTTTTCCAGTATATTAGTTATTCAGATCAGTCTGGACCATTATGATGTACCAGCAGATTTTTATGTATTTCTTCAGGCCCCCCTTCATGGGTCTAATTGTTATGTATATGTCTTGATAGGAGCATGGGTATGCCCGCCTCGTCCATAATCAAAGATTATTCCTCATTCATTTTGAGGTCATATATTTTTTCAGTTTTTGTAGCTTCCAAGGGGCCGTTGTTCCAGTCTTCAATTGGTCTCTCCTCTACTCCAAACCCCAGGAAAAACATAAAAGAACTATGATGTCTATCGGCCATACGATGAGCTCCTGCCCTCACACATCAGGGGGCAATCTGTTAACACCCAAAAAGTGCTCACTAGCTCATTCCCTTATTTACATGACCCATTTGTCCACTTTTCCACCATTTGAGCCTCTAAAGCCATCAAAAGGTCACCAAAAAGACCATAATACAACTTTTTTCCCCTCCAAATATATATTTTTCCTCAAAAAACACAAAAAACCCTCAAAAAGGGTCTAGAATTCCCAAAAAATATTAAAAGGGAATAAAAATATTCAAAATATTCAAAAAAAGAAAAAAGAGGGAAAAGATACCTAAACCGTGTTGGCCAATACCATTGGTTTCCTTAAAACCACAATGGTATTCCCCATCACCAAAAACTATAAAAAGGTGATAGGGGCTCATCACTTTCCATCCATCCATCATCATATCCTGATGCTGTCAAAATATCTCTTGAGTTCTTTGACCATTGTAGCAATCTTGGAGAAGAGACCATTGGAACCTAGAGCATCTCAACCTTGGAGCTGCTCAACACCAAACATCCTCACCATTTGAGGTATTATAATACAAAAGTCATTTTTTATTTCGTTTCTTGTTCTTGTTATTAAATCTTTTCAAGTTTATTGTTATATGCACATGTTAGTTTAGATTTAATTCATCATCATTTTTACTTTCTATATTGAAACTACTATCACATTGTTGATAGGTGCATCCTTGCACATGCTTGGTTGAAAACCAAGCAACAGAGAGTGTTTCTAGATGACACCTCACAGCCTTTAGAATACAAATGTGCACATTGTCTAGAACTGTATTTGCATACTTATAGTTTAAATCTCCCACAAAATGATGAAGAGTGAAGGGACTGAAAAATAACAAATTGTTGAATCTTGTGAGATAGCTATACATAGAAAATAGGCCAAGAACTCAACTCTCTGGTATAGAGAGATCTCCCGAAGACTGAGGAAAGGTTTCATGATGAAGAGAGGATATAAATTGTCCCAAAGGATCCCTCTAATATAACAGAAGCATGGACTTTTTTAAGCAGAACCCAAATGTTGCTTAAAATTCTTTTTGCTGGGATCATTTATGTACTAGTGAATATGAAATTCTGTGAATGTAAGCTGTAAGGAGTTGATAAATCTAATTAGAGTGTAGGTTTAGCATCTTTTGCCTAAATATCACTGTGAAGTTGTGTTCAACAAGTCTTTTCCATAAATATGTATGGCCGGAAGAGGAAGCCATCTGGTTGATGTGCTTTGTACTTGGGTGTGACCTTAGAGTTCTAAAGGTTTAAAATTGGAGGAGAAAACCACACTAGGTGGATTCTCATGAGAAAGTTGTACTTTAACAGTGTGTTTTGATTTGTACTTTGAAAGTTCAAGGTGGCTTTATTTCCATGTGGCATCAGGCCCGCATGGGAGTGTTCCATTACACTCGTGATTTCCTTATAGACTGCCTTGAGTTCTTCCTATTAAACTCGTGATTTTCATCACAACATTTGTGATTTTTACCACATGATAGGGGTTTGCAGGATGACAGCTATGGAGCATACTCCATTGGATGGACTAGGGGTACTCACTTTCATTGATATTGTTTCCATTATGAAAGTTATGCTTGCACCCATGTGCTTAGCTTGGAGATGGTACTATCACTTGATTGATTTGGTGCTTTGGGTTGGAGGAGACTCACTTCCCCCTTTTTAGATTGTCATGTTTTGATGGCTCATCTATTGGTGCTCTCTTCTTATTGCATACCTTTTCTTGTTGGATCAACATTCAAGTAGATTATTTACGATGACTTTCATGAGATGTTTGCTCGGGTAATGAAGCGTCTTACTTGACATGGTTTTCCTTAGCATTATGGTGTTGAACTAGGTATACTTGCTCATTATTTCTAAAGAGCACTCCATTATGCACAATGTTGTACGATGATCTAACTCTCACATTGGTTATAATATGGTGGTATGAGGTGATACATGGTTCTTGTGGAGGAATGACCTAGCACTTTTGTGCTTTGGCATGAGGATGATACCTTGGCATGATTGACATCCTTGTTTTAGGATATCGCTCTTCTTTTACACTCTTTTCTAGATGGTTATAGCCCTCTCAACAATATTAAATTCCAAGTGATATGTCTTACCTATGCAAGCCTCTTCAAGCAATTGATTTCACGTACATGTGATAACTAATCTTTCAGCTTTTATTAAAGGATATAACTAGCAACCAGCTATGAAGTCTCATCTAAACCATCCTAGATCCATCTAATTTATCTGATTTTGAAGGTTTAAAAACTATAAGTTTGCACATCACATTTCCCCCATCTCCCCAACAATGAGCTGAATGCACATCTCAACACAATGATGAGAAAAACAGGGCTCATAGGTGTGGTTGTTGGTTAAATTAAAAATATGAATGATAAAAAGTAGCATAGTTCACATGAATATGTATCTAGAAAGAAAACCCATGGCATGTTGTCCAATATTAAACACATCATAAGGATAAAATTTCACTAGGACAGAGTACCAACACCCATTAATTTTCCCTAACCATATAGGCTACAAAATTTAGTCTTTCAACCCTAACCACTCTGATTTGCATGCCAAATGTTGAATTTGAAGCTGGAAACTGTCATCATAATATTAGGCTAGCAAGTGGACAGATGGGGAAGAAATCCAAACTCTTGCTATATAACACATGAGGAAATGGTTGTTTTACTTCTTACACACTAGAACTTTGGTACCAAACCACTGGAACCAATTGTATTCAAACAATGTTAAGTTTAAATTTCAAATTTAATGGCACAAGTCATGACTTACATAGTTAAGAGATCCTTTTAATAAATTCACAAGATGAGAAAACAAAAACAAAAAATGAGGTTGACTGACAATCAAATAAATGTCTAAATCTTGTAGCATAGTGTCCATTGCATCTGATTTCATAACAGGATTTTGTTGCAGCCAATGAAAATAGTTTTTGTCTCTTGCACGAATCTTTTGGTGTAGTACGCATAGCAAGATCCTTTGCAGAGGAAGGACTCAAAAAATTACGTTATGCAGAGAAAAGTAGATGAGACTTTGAAGCTTGGACTTAAACAAGCTGTAAGTTTCCAAATATTCTAGGAAAATTATGGGTTTGTGTATGCTCCTTTACCAGGAATGGAAATAATTTTGTAGAACATGTTGTGAAATATTAGTTAAGTCCTAATGGTACAGGCTGGTTTATTTTTATCCTTTCTATGAGTAGAAGGTTGTTGGGCTATTTTATGGAGGCATGAATGGAGCATCCACATTGTATGTAGTTATTGTGGTTATCTATGGTACTTTATTGACCATTTATGGGTCCATGATGACTGGAAATATCACTTCTTTTATTATTTATAGCTTCATAGGTCCATTGTATATAACCTCCCACATTTTGCTTCTCCATTTGTAAATACTAAATATAGATCTATAAATATATGATGTGTTTTTCAAAACAAAATAAATGGTGCATGGTAGTTACTAGTATCGATCTAAAGAAAAATTGATATTTTCAGGCTTATTTTGTCTAAACAATTTGTTCTTCCTTGCAAGTGGTAAAAAGCTAGGTATGACATATAGTTCAGTTCAAATTAATAGATTTGTTAACATTTATCTTATGCTTTATTTAGTCAGTTCATCTGTATATTCCCTACCAGGATTGTATACAACAACCATGAAGACTGCTGGAGCAAGTCGATGATTTTTCTAGATTTTAGATAGTACTTCAACCATGCCAAAATAAGGAGATAAACGTCCTCTACTGTAAGAGTCAGAAATAGAGATATTTTTGCACTCTGATGTTCTTCATGCACTGGGAGCGATATTATTGTTTAAATTTTTTGTCAACAATAAGAGTATATACAAATTCAGAGTAACTAATCACACCTGCTATAAGTTAGAAACTATGGATGGAGTAGCAAAATACACATAACTAGGCAGATCTACTAGGTTCTTAAGTAATTATAACAAGATAATATGGATATTGGATGTGATGGAGACCAAGATGATGGAGAGGTTGAATTGGATGATGTGTGGCTTTCTTATCCTTCACAGCCTAATAATATGGTTATGCAGGTACTAAAAAGATTCGTTATGTATGGATTTGTATTATTTGCTTGCATTGACATTTCATATTTTCAATTTAATAAAATTGGTTATGAAAGATCAATTATGAAACACAATTGCTATTGGTTTTCCATATTCAATTTTGTACGAAATTAGATGTTACATAGTGAGAAATATAGTTAAATACATGATAAGTATCCAGCCTAGTTGATGCAATTTATGCCAAGCCACCAACTGTCCATTCATTGACTCATTAGTTGGATTAGAGTCAATGTTTGCTGATATTTTTTAATTAAACTACCATAGAGGTAGATGTTGATTTGTAGTCCAACATGTGAATCTAGTCAACATCTAGATTGAAATGAATGTTAATTATCATATTCCAAGCCTTTGGGGCTTTCCTTAACTCATAAAGAGTCATATAAACAAGATGTTTTTCATCTGCAACCTTGAAACCTTGTGGTTGATGCACACAAATGACACTCTTTATGTACATCTTGCCAATCCTCCAGAGATCATATTTCCTTGGATGGAACCAACTTGAATGTCTTGTACTTTGTTGGTGGAACGAACTTTTTTCATTCTTCATGAATACATTCTTCCACTTTGTGTTTTTCCTTCTTGCCAAACCACAATTCAAAAGAACTTTGAAAATATACAACAAAGTATAATAAACCTACTGTACACACTACTTACCTATCTTTTTTGGAATTATGTAATCTGATTTTTGTCCACCCCAGTGATCCTTTCCTTGTCGTATTCTTTAGCCATAACAGATCTGAAGACTGATATCTTAATAACATAACTTGGAGTTTCTATCCTAGAATTGCATGTGCATAATCCTATTCTAAAAGGTGGACAGAGCGTCTGTAGTGAAGAAGCTAAAAAAACCTCTTCACTACTCCTAGAACAAGAGCGATTGAAACAGATGGTTCATGGCTTCGAACAAGCGAAATCAGAAATGGAAAATACCTTGGAGGACTTGAGAGCTCAGCTGCAAAGCAAAACACTGAAAACTACATAGCAGAATCTTCATGAATCTATTGAACAGAAAGATGTGCTTGTAGTTGCCAGTGATATAGCGACAAAATCAACTCACATGGAAGACTTGGAAAAAGAAAGTGGTTTGTTGGAAGAGAAGCTTCAAATATCCCAAACAGAGGGGGAATATTTGACAAACAGCAGGAATCAGTGTACACTTGATTTTAACACTCTGCAACATAAATTTGATGAGGATCTTAAAGAAATGAGCCCGGATAAAGGAAAAATCAGAACTGATCTTGAGCAGACATAAAACAAATTGTCATCCATTAGAGAAAAGCTTAGTGTGGCCATCGCTAAAGGGAAAGGATTGGTTCAGGAACAAAATACACTAAGGAAATCATTAGTGGACAAGTCCAATGATCTAGAAAAATGTTTGAAGGAATTGTAGAAGAAGAATGATATATTGTATGAAACTGAAATGAAAGATTATGAGCATGTTAAAGCATTGGAATTAGAGCTAGAAGATATTCAAAATTCTACAAGTGCTTTTCGAGAATAAATTTCTAACAAGGACTCACTTCTTCATAAAATTGAAAATTTTATTGGGGAGATGAATTTTCTAGAGGTAATCCACTCCAAAGAACTAATAGACAAAGTTGAATGGCTTGCAAAATAATCTCTTGAAGCAAATACCACTACATTCTCAAGCAACAGAGATTTGAAAATGACTAAATGGAATGACGCTAATGTTACAATTAGAAAGTTGTCTGAAACAAGCGTGGATGATGACAAAATTGAGAAGAGTCATCTTGAATATCTAAAAGAAGAGTATGAGGAACTACAAAATAAATACTGTAGTGTAGTTGAAAATTCAAATACACTGGAGAAATCTTAGTTGGAAAGGAACCATCTTATTCAAGGATGGAACAAATCCTTGATAATGTTGATATTCCAACATCAATGCGATCAACCGATCCATAATTTTAGATTGAATGGCTCAGCAGAGCACTAACTCAGGCCCAACAAGATGCAACTCGTTTCAAGCATGAAATTGATAATGCTCAAAGAATTGTTGATTTATCTGCATTTGAACTGGAGGATTCAAAGAGGAGAATAGAAATCCTAAAGGAGAATCTTTTTAAAGTAAACCATGAAAAACAGTAATATATGAAAAGCCTCGAGGAGCTTAATTCTAAATTTGAATCTCTAACCAAGCAAGCAGTTCAAGATACATCTCAGGAAGAGAGTTTATGTGATGATCAAAGTATGAGTGGGTCTCCTTTAGAATTTACATATTATGATTTAGGACAACAATCCCCTAATCAAATTGTAAATATCTTAGGAATTCAGGAGGTGGTATAATTCCCTGACATTCTCCTAGGACAACAATTTATTCTTGGCAATTTGGGACAACTTTATTCTTTTGCAAGGCTGATGTTCTTCCCTCTGTTTTATGCCTGTATTCACAGACCACATTTCTTCCATACAAATATTTTGGTTGTGTTCTTCCATAATTGAATTTTTTTTTGACTTGCTTACTTGCAACTCCTACACCAACATGAATTTCTTCTCAAACGAAGGAAAATTCCCCCAATATTCCATCCTCTTTAGAGAACATGTGCATGGAGCTTCCTTTCCCTCTACAATAACCAATAGTCTTCTAAAATGACTCCCATATATCACAGCTCGAGAAAGGACTCCCCTGCAAAGTGTGTGTACATAATCTTTGTGAGTACTACAAACATAACCATGAGCCGTTAGCCTCTTAATAAACCCTGTTGAAACAAATTCCCGCCCATTGTAGAGTTGCACAAACCCAAACATTACCCCCTGTAATACATCTAGGCACAGGTCTTCGAATGATCTTCCCAACACCATATCTTGCTTTTAAGGAGATTATATTTTCTATTTTCTATGAAATACTATTGAATTAACTCCATTTATTTTGTATTGCAGGATGGCAAGTCCGCCTGCCATGAATAGCAGTAGACCTGCTACTGTACAAATGAAAGGGCAGCTTGTTGTTCAAAAATGTGGCTATTGGTCATAAGACAATTCCTAGAATAATTTTTGCTGCAACTGGTTTTGAAGAAGTGAAGTTGAAGATAATTGTATGTATTTTGGATCTCAAATAGGCAAACGTCTCTAGATGTCGAGAGATCAACAATTGATAGACAATTAAAACAAATTTATTGCAAGTTGGATCTTGTATTCTTTTCTGTCTGTGAAGGGCAGCAACTTGCTTTTGTTCCTGATAATTTGTACAGCCATGGATTATTGTACTCATGCGTAGTTTGTAAGATCATTCTTCTTTGAATTTTCATCATTGTCACAGTTGAACTACTATATCTTAGAATTTGTTTAGTACTGAAGCATTATTCTTGAATATGTTTGAGATTCATTTTGTTCCCATATAAAATTTGTTTGAATATAATCATTGTCAAGAAATAACAACTTCTTAAAGGGTGCTAGCTCAATGGTAGAGAACCTACCTAATTATAGGCAAGAGATTGGTGGTTCGATTCCTCCGTACCCTATCATAAATTAGTGACTAAGAAAATGACTAAATTCGCATATATATGACTATTCGTAGCTAATTTCCAATATCTTATAGCGCGACTAACATTTAGTCGTATTTAGCTTAGTCCTTAATATGTTATTTTCTAGTAGTTTATTTAGTCGTATATTTGGTCATTAATTGTGACAATCAATGTCCAAATCAATGACTAAATTAGTGAGTATCAATGACTAAATCAATGAGTATCAATGATTAAATCAATAACTAAATCAGTGACTAAATCAATGAGTATCAATGACTAAATCATTGACTTAATCAGTGACTATGAATGACTAAATCAATGACTAATAAGTCAACCAATTCATGACTAGTGAAATAAGACTAGAGATAAGATAATGGAAATTGGATACTATTAGTCATCGATTGAAAAATAGTCGTTTATAGTCGAATTTTAGTCATTTTTTTAGTCATTAATTTCTCATTTTGTAATAGTGAAATGAAGAAGAACATGAAGAACACCTAAGAATGGTCCAACAAACTTTAAGGGAACACAAACTCTATGCGAACTTTAGTAAATGTGATTTTTACCAAGATAATGTACAATATCTAGGACATGTAATTTCGAAAGATGGAATTGCGGTAGACCCAAAAAAAATCAAAGAAATCATAAATTGTTCAGTCCCAAGGGATGTGACAGGCATTAGATCCTTCATGCGGATCATGAGTTACTACCATAGATTTATCGAGGGATTTTCAAAAATTGCATATCTTATAACCTCACTCCAAATAAAAGGGATAAAATTTAATTGGACAACTAAGTGTCAAGAAAGCTTTGAAAAGGTAAAACACTTACTTACCACTGCACCCATTCTAAAAATAGCTGATCCCTACAAAGAATTTGTGGTTTTCACAGATGCATGTTTAGAAGGGTTAGGTGGGGTATTATTACCAGAAGATCATGTAATAAGCTATGAATCCAAAAAACTTAAGCAACACGAAAAGAAATATGCGACTCATGACATAGAGTTGGAAGCCATAACTCACGCTTTGAGAATGTGGCAGCATTATCTAATCAGGAAAAGATTCATTTTAAAGACAAATAACATAAGATTAAAATATTTTTTCGACCAACAAAATCTCAATGCTCGAAAAGTGAGGTGGTTGGCCTTCTTGAGCGAGTACGACTTTTAAATTAAACACATTAAGGGGAAAGAAAATAAAATTTCCCATGCTTTGAGTAGGAATGTAAATTTCCATATTTCTACTGCGATGAGCAGTTATAAAACAGACTTGGAGAACATAATAAATAATGTTTCCGAAAATGATGAAGAGTATTTGAAAACTAAAGAAAAATGGAAAAGAAGTGTTACTGAGAACGAGCCAACTGAATTTAGTGTCAGGACCGATAAGTTGCTTAAATATAAGAACCAAATATATATATACCCAATTCGGACGAAGTAAAGAAATTAATCTTAAATGAAACTCATAAGAAACCTTACTCTGGCCATCCCGGGTACTAGAAAATGTTAACAAATTTAAAGAAGGAATATTATTGGCCTAACATGAAGAAAGAAGTTGCCGACTATCTAGCCATATTTCTAGAATGTCAACAGGTAAAAACTGAATATAAACATCCAGCTGGGTTGTTGCAACCCTTTCCCATTCCGGAATGGAAGTGGGAAGTAATAAGTATGGACTTCATAACCGGATTACCTATGAATAACATACAACATGATTCAATTATGGTAGTAGTTGATAAACTAAGTAAAGCTACACATTTCATTATGGTTAAGTCTATTTTTAAAGTTGTTAATATTGTTGACATTTTTACGAAGGAAATATTTAGATTGCATGGCATTCCAAAAGTGGTAATATCAGATAGAGATTCAAAATTTACTAGCAATTTTTGGAAAGTATTATTTCAAGGATTAGAAACAAAGTTAAATTTTAGTAGCGCATACCATCCGCAAATAGATGGGAAGACGAAAAGAACTAACCAAATACTTGAAGATATGTTAAGAATGTACATGATGAACAAACCGGGTAAGTGGGAAGAATATCTGCATTTAGTCGAGTTTGCATATAACAATGTTTATCAAACATAAACAAAAATGACACCCTTTGAGATATTATATGGAAGAAGGTTCCGCACACCTATAACATGGGATAGGCCCATGGATAGGATTGTGCTCGGAGCCAACTTGTTAAGAGACATGGAACAAATTGTTAAACAGGTACTACACAATCTAAAATGTGCACAGGATTGTAAAAAAAACTATGCGGATCTCAAAAGAACACAAAGAGAGTTCAATGTCGGAGACCATGTCCACTTAAAGGTAAAATAAAAAATAAGTTCCTTAAGGTTGGGTAAGTGTTCAAAGCTGGCTCCCAGGTATTGTGGACCATTCGAGGTACTGGAAAAGGTAGGGTCGGTAGACTATGAACTTGCACTTCCTCCTATTAAAGTTCAAGATGTCTTTCATGTATCTTTGTTGAAAAAGTATGTTCATGATCCCACTCACATACTTTACTGGGATATGATTCAGGTAGAGCCCAATGGAGTGTTCCAAACCGGGCCTATGTGTATCCTTGAGAGGAAGTAGCTAACGCTACAGAACTGAGCTATTGCTCGAATTAAAGTGCAATGGAAGCACTTTAGCCCAGAAGAGGCTACCTGGGAATTGGAGGATAAAATGTGGGAGGCATACCCTTCTTTTTTCCAGCAAGAGCAAGAAGGATTTGTTTAAAAATAAACAAAAAGTAACACCGAGGAGGGTGTTGAGAATAAGGGGAGGAGGAATGTGACACTCACTCATTTAAAACAATTTCTATTTTACTAGAAGTAAACGATTTAGTATTTTTATTATTCTTTGAGTTATTAAAACTCACAAAAATTGTAACTCACATTTATGTGAGAGTGATATGCACTGAAACTATTTTTATTATTATTTTATATAAAAGGAAAAACATAGGAGAGGATGAATTGAATGAGGGGACACCACCTACACCTATGGACAAGAGATAGCACAAGCATTAAGAAAAAAACCAATCAATCCAAGTGGAGACCTCAACACTCCAACAAGATCCACAAAGATAGGATCTGAGGATTTACTTGAGATTGGGTTGGTGATGGCACAAGAACTAGGAAAATATTATAAAGAGGGGCACTGAGAAAACATCAGGGATGTTGTTCAAAAGGAGAACCATTATGCTGAAGCATTTTTGTTGAGACTTCTTATTTGATAATTCAATCGATTTTAACTGTTATAGACTCCAAGGGAGGAGTGTTGCATTGCAGTAGTGTTGGTCTAGTAGTTGGGGTGGTGATCCATCTCGGGGGTGAGATCTGGTGATTTACAGATTCTATATGGTTCGGAGGAATTGATACCTCTCCATTGCATTTTCCGGTTCAACATAAGTCTCCAGTTCAAGTAAGTAAATTTTATATTTGTTGGGTTATTTTATTATAAGTTAAAACCTGTATCATAAAATCTTTGCTAGAGTTGTATGATGTGTATCGATGACCTGTGGGGAGAGGAAGCTAACACTGACCCTATTTATGGATTTCAATGATATATAAATGTAAACCATGAATGTGATCTACGAGAAATCCCACCATATTTCAAATTTATTGTAAGTTTAAGACATGACTGCGATCTGCGTGAATCCCACTGTATGTTCAATGATATATAAATGTAAACCATGAATGTGATCTGTGTGAAATCCCACCGTATTTCAAATGTCTTGTAATTTTAATCCATGACTGCAATCTGCATGAATCCCACTGTATGTTCAATGGTATATAAATGTAAACCATGAATGTGATCTGCATGAAATCCCACCGTATTTCAAATGTCTTGTAATTTTAAGCCATGATTGCAATCTGCATGAATTCCCCTATATGTTTTTTGGCACGGGATTAGACCACATAAAGTGTGGAAGCCAACAACCGCAAAGAGGGACAATCCACAGAAGAAAGGACCATTCTCGGAGAACAAGGAGCCAACGAAAGCGCAAAATTAGTTTAGTTAGTTAGAATAGGTCATGTGGACCATTTTGTAACCAAATAGTTTGATATAAATAGGAGTATGATTGTAAGCCTAAGGGAAACATTGTTGAATCGAAGAATGAGATGTTTTGAATTATTTTGTATCTGCGATAAGATGTTGTGAACTGTTTCTGCGAAGGTTATACCGCAGGTTTTGATGAATGCATGGAGTTCGGTTATGGCTATATCTTTTGTCTCTGTTTCTGTTAAATGATGAATGCAAGTGTTTGCGAAATGTTTAAAACTCTGTAGTTTGGTAATTTATTTTAATGCGAATGATTAGTTTAACCATGTTAATGGGAATGTTAACTATACTTTGAATATGCGAAGGAATGAATGGATGTATGAACTGTTAGTATGATGCGATGACATGATCTCTGGTTTTTGTAGTTCTAAAGTGAGATTTGATGCATGTCTCCCCCCATTGCATAAATCTGGTTCCTGCAGCCCCCTTATTCATCTAGGGTGAGACTTCACTCACTCTGTGAGTGTCGTTGGAAAGGGTAAAACCTTTCTGGGACGGTGTTTAAGGGAGTTTGGTTGATGTTTGTTGACAGCAATGCGAAGTGAACCCCTGTCGAGAGTCGCTTTGTCAACAAATGGTTCTGTTGCCGGGACCCTAAAGATGAAAAGAAGAGGACATGTTGTGGTACCCAACAAAACTGGAGATTCATGAGTGGTTTTATAAGAAGGACGAACAATTCACAGAAGGAGAAACTCGGAACCCTGGACAGAAAATAAGCAGTTGATTGCAAAAGCATATTTATTCGGATATCCATGAAGTGTTTTTCTGCGACTTCCTGGTATTGTTGTATGAGTGGTTGGTGTAGTTGACGTTTCAGAAGAACTAGTTGCAAAAGACTGATCTTGACCATTGGACCCCAGAAATGATTCAATAGCTAAAGTGAGTCGACAATAAGGTAACAAGGGATGTCAAATTCTGGGTGGATAGTATCCTAGAGGGATACATTACTGAGTTCGCAGTTGACACAATCAAATCATACAGCGACGCGGAAAGAAAATTTTTTGAAGGACCTAGGGGGAGATTCCTACTATTGCTAAAGTTGTGGATTAAGATGCTTGTCTGCGAAAAGGGAATATTGAGGATGACTTCAGATGAGTAGAAGATTAGTGTGTGGAGGTTGTGGGTATCACGTGAATGGGGATCCGATAGAAATATGTGGGGTAGATGGACATGAGAGGCGACGAATTTCTAAGGGAGGCTAAGGAATATTGTGGTACCTTGAGGAGTGGGGCGATATTCCAGCGACCAAAGAAGAGGAGGAGGACTGAGAGAGAGTCTCCTGAAGGGACTGGAATGGATTATTGCAACACGAGACCACAAGGGACAAAGCCAGCTTAGTACGATGAAGGATACGATGAACAACCTACCCCAGAAGGAGAAGAGGGACGGTGATCGACATCGCAGTTGGAATTTGTTGTCAGATGCTAACATCGACTATGACCAGTCATCGATGTCAATACAACTTTGACAAGTTTCGAAACAATGTAACTTTGACAACCTCGACAACTTCGACAGGTTCCGAATTTGACACAACTCCGACAAGTCTCGACTTCGACATACTGTGACACATTCCGCACCTTTGACATGTTCAACAACCTCAAAGTTCACGACATCGACATGCAGTGTTGATATCCGACTAACGACTGTCGAACATTGACAGACTATCTCTCTGTCTTCTAGTTGACTGTAACGGTTGAACTGTTGAAATTGTTCTAACTTCTTCTTTGTAACTGAACATATTGGGCAGGCACCCAAGCATCTCAGAACTCTATATAAATAGGTATACTATTGTAACATACAACAAGTCTATCTGTTTACATCTAATAGAAGAATAGTCTGCATTCTTGCATATTGTCTAGCGCATTTGTGTTTATCTGTATTGTGTAATGTTGCTTTTGCTCATTCTGTTTATTAACCATTCGACATAACAGAGCCGACTCATTCAGTCGAACTGTTGTCCCACTCGTCCTTCCTGGACATGACACAGATCATTGGTATCAAAGCACTTAGTTTTGTTCGTACTTAAGTTATGTGTATACTCTTCTCTCCAAGTTACTTGACTTATTCCGGTTCAAACTCGCTCGCAATCTTAGTAATCCAAGCAGACACGATCTCTGGAATTGATAGAAGAAGCAGATGATAGACATGCAGCTGACGAGACAACACAGCTTATTGAGCAAGCTCTGGCTCGACAACAGACTGAAATGTTCACCTAGTTCAACGTGATTCTCATGCGATTCGCTTCGACACCTGGAGGATCCTCGACGAGAACTCACTCCGATAAAATCAGCCCCTTCAAAGTGCAAATGAATTTGGACATACCGAATCTTGAAGGTAAGATTGACACGAAATACGTCGACAATTGGGTGCAACAATTGGAATCCTATTACATTGTAAATCAACTCTCTGAAGCTGAAAAAGTCACCATTGGATCCTTAAAGATGTCAACCTCTGTGCACTGCTAGTGGGAGAACCTCTCAACAAAGATGGAGAAAAGCAGAGACCCCACTGACACATGGGATAAATTTATCGAACACATCCGGAAGGAATTTTACCCGCCTAAATACCTCGAGCAGTAATATAAGAAGTGGCAGCAGCTAAGGAAATGGAAAGACCAATCAGTACAGAGTTACACCGACGAATTCTACCAACTCATGGCAAGACTTGGTGTCCAAGAAGAAGAGAAATTGCTTGTTCTGATGTATACCAACAGATTGTCCTAGTACATCTGGCATGAGATGTAATTTCTGACTATCAATACACTTGCGGATGCATTCCACTATGACAACAAACTGGAAACCAAGAAAAAAGGGAAAGCACACTTCGCGATAAAGCCGACATCAGGACGACCACCCAACAAGAAGGCATCGACCGACATCAACAAGTCAAAATCTTTTGAGCCGACACCACCAAAGCCAGAGCACGGTAAAAGGGAAAATGGTGGGATTACCACCACTCATCTTGGCATGACACGTCTGAATGCAAAGCTTAGAAGGCATTTTTGAAAAAAGTGTCGACGTCCAACGTGTTCGACAAGACAGTGGAAGAATTTGATCCAGACGCAACGACCCTTTTGATCCAGACGCAACGACCCTTTTGACTATCGTTGATGAGGAGGAATGAGAACGCATGTTCCATACACAGATATGGGTCCAGAGCAACCCATTACATCTGATTGTGGACAACAGTAGCCAGAAGAACTTCATTTCAGAAGATCCCGTAAAGAAACTAGGTCTTGTTACCACTTCGCATCCTCAGCCTTAGAACATCAGTTGGATGAAGGATGGACAAGAATTATGGATCACTCGACAATGCAAGCTTTCTTATCTCATAAATCCTTTTAAAGATGAAGTACTATGTGGCGTGGCACCACTCTCCGTAGCCGACGCCCTGTTAGGGAAACCTTACCTCTGGGATAGACATGGAATTTATTAGTCACAGCCTTAGAAGGTGATTGTTAGAGTCCAAAATCAATGGTTCAGCATACCAGAGCATCAACCAACACCAACAGTTGCACTGAAATATGCAAAACAAACAAAGAAGCTCATCAATCATGCTCAGAATTTCGCATTAATCATGATCAAGCCGCAACATTCTAAGAAGACTGCAACAATGAGTCGAGTCATCGGCCAATGCAGCTCCCGACAGAAGCAGCAAGTCGATCATATTCTCAATGAGTACTAGAACCTCTTTCAATCTCCCGATGGAGCACCTCAACATTGTCAGGTAAAACACTCCATTGACCGTGTTCCTGGTTCTTCTTTTCCTAACGCATATGTTTACAGAATATCCATTCTCAAAAATGAAAAAATTCGTAGACAAATCCAAGAATTAATCACCAAAGGTCATATTCGCCCCATCTCCTCTCCTTGTGGAAGTCCAGTCATCCTAGTTCTGAAGAAAAACGGGACTTGGCGCATGTGCATCGACTACAGAGATCTCAACAAAATTTAGGTAAAGAATCGCTACCCTTTTCCGTGAATAGATGAGCTCATCGATTGTCTCAAAGGTGCTAAATTCTTTACTAAGCTCGACCTCAAGTCATGATACCATCGGATTCCAATTGAGCCCTCAGATATGTGGAAAAATGCTTTCAAGACCAAGGAAGGATTGTTCAAATGGTTAGTCATGCCTTTTGTCTTAACCAACGCACCTGTGACCTTCATGCGACATATGGATAACATTCTTCGACCTTTCATCGAAAAATGGGTCATTGTCTATCTCGACGACATATTTATATTCAGTCCATCATGGGAAGAACATGTCAGACATCTTCGATAAGTCCTCGACACTCACCAGCAACATCGACTCTATCTTAACATGGATAAGTGCTCTTTTGCGATGACCAACATCAAATATTTGGGGTATGTAATTGACTTTGTAGGAAGTCACGTCAATCCAGAAAAAGTACAGATCCTCAAAGATTGGCCCATTTCTAGAAGCATTCAAGAACTGAGAATTTTTCTTGGTTTGGTGAATTTCTATCGACGATTCATACTCAGCTTCAGTCACATAGGATGGCCCTTGAATCAGTTGATGAAGGGAAATGGGAAAAATGTCTTCCAATGGGAAACAACACATCAATCATCTTTGAACAACTCAAACACAGGCTATGCACTACACCAGTATTTGTGTTACCTGATTTGCATCAACCTTTTGAGATTGAGACGGATGCATCGGACTATGCCTTAGGCGTAGTGATCTCTCAGTCTGGTCACCCAGTCCCTTTTCATTTCGAGAATTTTAACGACATAGTTAGAAGATACTTGACGTACAAAAAAAGAACCGTACGCCATTGTGTAAGCTCTCAAGCAATGGAGGCATTACATCCTTGGAAAGGAAACGGTCATTCTCACTGATCACAAGCCTATACAGTTCGTTCCGACACAATCAAAGTTGCATACAAACCGACAACTCAAGTGGATTAATTACTTACAGTGATTCCAGTTGGAGATTAAGTATCGGAAAGGAAAAGCTAACATCATTGTCGATTGCCTCAGTCAACTACCCATTACTCTCCTTTTGACAGTGATGAGTATGCAGGGATATGACATGACCACTTGGCCACAGTTATATGAGGACGACAATGGCTTCTCAGTAGTCTACTGACAGTTATAGACTAACAAGTTGTCAACCTCTAACTACTTCCTAAAAGATACCCTGCTATACAAGCTTGGGCAGCTTTGTGTACAGACCAGTAAGCATCGACAACAACTTATTTGGGACGCACACTACAACAAGAATGCAGGACACTTTGGAGTAGCAAAGACACTTGCTATTCTGTAGAAGTACTTATTTTGTCCTACACTTAAATCTGACGTCAATAAGTACATTCGATCATGCATGGTTTGTGCCATTACTAAGCTTCCTAATCGATGACAGGGATTGTACAAACCTCTGCGAGTTCCTAGTCGACCATGGGAATCTATTTCTATGGAGTACTTGATGGGTTATCCTACTACCAGACATCAGCATGACGCGATATTAGTACTAGTCGATCGATTTTCCAAGATGTCCATTCTTATACCATGTAAGAAGACCATGATGGCGCAACAGACCGCTCAGCTCTTATTTACACATGTTTGGAAACACTTTGGTTTACCCACAACCATTATTTCTGACCAATATGCCAAATTCGTCAGCATCTTTTGGAAGACCCTCTTGTAGCACCTGGACACACGAATCTCATTGTCGACTGCTTTCCATCCTCAGACTGACGGACAGATGGAAGTTGTGAATCGCCTTGTAGTACAAGTGCTTCGCATTTAAAATCACAAGCATTGATGCACATGGAATGATAGTCTTCCATACATACAACACAACTACAATCATGCTCAGCACAACTCTACCAGAAAGAGTCCATTTGATATCTGTTACGGATTTCAACCCTCAACGCCTATCGACTTGATCAGCTCCTCGACATAGCCGAACTCTGACTCTGACTATAGCCAACGAGAAGTTGATAAAGCATTCAAGTTTCGAGAACAGATTTGCGACAACTAGCGATAAGCACAAGATATGTTGCATAGAGAAAACAAGAAAGCTAAGGCCTGACACGACAAGCATCATATTCCTCATACATTCCGAGCTGAGGATAAGGTCTGGTTACATATTAAGAAGGAGCGCTTCACTAGTCCATTCAAGAAGTTAAAAACTTTACGATATGGTCCATACAGTATTCTTCGACAGATTAGCGAAAATGCTTTCCAGCTCGACATTCCTGCTTTCCTGGGTCTTCATCTAGTATTCAACATGGACCTACTTCGACCATACCTTTCACCTTTGTTGGAACAAAATGACTTATTGACAGCAGAATCCGAGGACATCCATATAGATGTTCAGGAGACTCTTCCTTGCGACACCATTGTGGGATGACGAGTACGCCTTACAAGGACGAACACAACTCTTTTGTTTTAGGTTTCCAAAGCTGGCAAGCTCCCATCTCAAGGAATGTGGTATTCTATTACTGAAATAATTGACAAGTTTCCTCACCTTCGCGAGAAAACAATGGAGACCTTTATTTCTTAAGGAAGGAGGTCTGGTCCACATTGTAGTTGGCATTTCTTATCGGATGCTAACATCAATTGTGACCAATCATCAATTTCGATACAACTTTGACAAGTTTCGACACGACGTGACTTTGACAACCTCGACAACCTTGACAGGTTCTGAATTCGACAAAACTCCGACGAGTCTCAACTTCGACATACTGCGACACATTCCGCACCTTTGACATGTTCAACAACCTCACAGTTTGTGACATCGACATGCAGCATCGATATGCGACCAGCAACTATCAAACTTTGATAGACTATCTCTCTATCTTCCAGTCGACTCTAATGGTTGAACTGTTGAAACCGTTCTAACTTCTTCTTTGTAACTGAACGTAACGGGAAGGAACCCAAGTGTCTCATAACTCTATATAAACATGTATACTATTGTAATATACAACAAGTCTATATGTTTACATCTAGTAGAAGAACAGTTCGCATTCTTGCATATTGTCTGTGTGCATTTATGTTTATCTGTATTGCATAATCCTGCTTTTGCTCATTCTGTTTATTAAGCTTCTGCCATAATAGAGTCGACTCATTCAGTCAAAATGTTGTCCCCCTCGTGCTTCCTACACACGACATGGATCAGACGGATCGTAAGTATAACATACCTTCAACCCCGTGGACTACTCAGAATTTCATAGGAAGAAACACAAGTCATTCGCAAAGTTGTCCTCCGTGCAGTGGTAGGAGTAGCGCATAAGTAAACAATAACAGTAGGAACGTAAGAATGGCGGACGACGCAGAAATTCCCACTTTCCATGGGAACGAGACTAAAGATACCGAGTAGTATTGGTTCCTGTGCGAAGCAGTATGGAATGTGAAGCAGGTCCAAGATGAAGATATTAATAAGGGACAGCTAGCGACGACCCTCAGGGGTCGTGCGCTAGACTGGTTTATGAAGTTTACTAAGGTACCGACAAGGACTCCAGGAAAAAAGTTGGCATAGATCAAAGCAGGAATGATTGATGAGTTTAGAAAACTAAAATCAGAGTCACAATATGTCACCAAGCTCAAAGAAATCAAGCAATACCCGAATGAGCAGGTGTGAGAATTTGATCAAAGCTATAAAACATAAATTACGAAAGTGAGTTTCAGAATGAATGATATTCAGTAGGAGTGATTTATCGCAGGATTGGTGCAACACATCCACAAACCACCAATGCAATAGAAGGTAGCGACCCAAGCCAGAGCACTGGAGATTGCGATGAAGCTGGAGGCTTCACCAATTGGAGAAGCTGGTATATGAATGGATAGGATACAAGCGCAATTGGAAAATTTGAGACTCCAACTGCAAGATATGAAGAAGGGGAAAGAAACCTGCAAAGATATATGGTGCAGTAGATGCAAGAATGAAGGACACCGTAAGGATAATTTCCCATAATTTTGATAATATTTATAGTCAAATGCACCGAACCCCCTCAGTCAGGGAGGGTTTCCTTGGTGTCGCGTCTGTCAGACCAGAGGGCATCGACCGGAAGAATGTGCATACCTACAGAAGATGGTGTCGAAGCCAATAAATTTATACTGCAAATTTTTCCTGATTGGTTGGCCACAAAGAAAAAGAGTGTAGGGCCTATGACCTACTCCAAGAACGGACTGTCGATACATATTTTATGAAAGGAGAAGAGCAACTGGTGGTATAGAAGCAACCATAGTATACCCAACAACAGCCTCATTATAACTAGCCACAACAGTACGATCAAGGGCAGTATGGGAAACCGAAGTATGGCCAACCACAATATCAACCACCGCAGTATCAATCACGACAGTATGGGAAACCGCCATATTAGCAACCGCAGTATGGACAACTGTAGTACCCGCCGTATAGGCCACCGCATGGAGGTTTTAGAGGAGGATTCCACGGAGGTCGAGGTGCTGACACAGGATGAGGAGGAGCTGTTGGATAGGGATGAGGACTGATTATATGCTCCAATTGTGGGAAGAAGGGGTATTACTAGAGGGATTTCCTGAATCCAACACCACAATGCACTTATTTCAGCAATGTAAACCATGGCATCGAAGACTATCCACAACTCATCATAAAATTGCAAACCCAGAATATGCCCCCACCTCCACACAATTAGAATCAGAATAAGCCGCCGGCGGTGCAGAAGATATCAGCGGAGGTCAGAAGTCATACTGTGATTGTTGGAGTAGTTACACGAGGAGGATCTGTGACAGGATTCGACAGGTCACAGCCTACTGTCCGACCAACAGCACAGAAGTGCGTCGCATTCGTTATGTAAGTCAAAAGGGATGTTTTCTTGAAAGTGCAGGAAGCAATGAGACAGAGGAGGTGGTCACCTCTTTAGGAAGAAGTTACCTATGATATGCCACCGACGTTGGACACGACGAAGTTGCAGAGAAAGGATAACCCTTAAGATCCTTCTAGAAAGTTTCCTGGAGTTGGGAAAAGATCAGAATGTGTTGGAAGAAATATCCAGTTCGTTGCATCGACGAGAGGATGCATGCCAAAAACATATAGTCAATCGCATACATAAGACGAATATGGGACAAGAGATGCGGATGTCTGCACAAATCGGAGCATTTGATGTCGACTCAATCATCTTAGACCTGAGGTTAGACATCAACATTCTGACCAAGCAGACCTAGGAAACAATGGGAAAATTGCAGTTTCCAGTTACTCCAGCTGCGATTAGCCAACCAAAGTAAGGTTACTCCACTTGGTCGGGTGTGCTAGGTTCCAGTTGAAATTGAGGGACTCAAAACCTATGCATATTTTGATGTAATAGAGATTGTTGACAACACAAGCCCCTATCCAGTGTTGCTAGGGATAGATTGGGAGATGGAGAACCAAGCCATCATTAACTTCAAGAAACGAACTATGTTGTTTGAAAACTGCGAGTTGAGGATAGTCACACCTCTTAATCCTGTAGAAGGGCAGTGATATATTGAACTGACAAGAGATGAATTTACTGAGGGATGGGACAGTTTATACAACATATCTAAGGATTACATTAATCCTACCGCAAACAGAGAGTTGGAATGGCATAGTGTTAGTTCGGCATCATCAGATTCGGACGAGGCACTCAAAAATTGGCAGAATCGGCTACATGAAGTGTCATTCAGGAGATGTGCACGGATAATACAGTTGCTACGATGGGTATCCCCAGAAGAGTGCACACTGCCAACATATGAGGGGTTTCCCAACTTGGCTATGTTTCTTATCGAATTTGAGAAAAAAGTAGCAGAACCACAACGTCTATTGGACTTGGAGGAAGCCTTGAAGGCTACTCCCGCATGATGGTGGGCGACGCACAAGTTTAGTATCACAAACTGGCCACTATGTCGACACCTCATGGAGGATAGGTTTGGCAACACTGAAGGATATAGCGAAAGGAAGTATGATGGCAGAAGAGATCCTAAGGAACATTTGAATGCATGTTAAAGCCAATGGGGCTCATGGGCGAAACAAGAATGGGTTCACACATTTGTTCACACACTGGATGAAGTACCACAGAGTTGGTATGTCATAGCAGAACTGCAACATGGGACAACCTGTTGGGAACAACTAACAATGGTTTACCCAAATGTTCAGTTTCTCCGATGAGAACCCCTTCATCCACGGTGCATTAAAGGCGATCCGCAAGAAGGTATTTGAAGTAGTCCTGATAGAGAAACCATTGGAACTTTGGTTGACTTCGACACCGAAAATGCTGATGGAGTGCTACAATATCACAGGAGAACTGGATGATGAGGATGATCCAAGGGCTACGTATGTCCCGGATTCAGAAGGCAGTCGCAGTGTCGAGGCACCAGAAATGCCTTCCGACAAGTTTCAGCAACCACTGAAAATCAAGAAAGTGAACATTGGGTCTGAGGAGAATCTGAAGTTTGCGAGTATTGGAGATTATTGGGATGACTCCAACATTGCCAAAATGACGGATCTCTTGCATGAGTTTCAGGATTTGTTCCCAACTAATTTCGCGGAGATGAAAGGAATTTCCGGGGACTTAGGCAAAATTAAAATCCCCCTAAAACCCTATGCGAAGCTAGTCAAGAAGCAGCCTTACCAGTTGAATCCAAGATACAAGGAGTGGGTGCAAGATGAACTCAAGAGAATGTTGGACGCAGGAAGTCTAGAATCAGTGACAGATGAGTTCGAGAAGTACACAATAGCGACCAAGAGAAATCAGAAGGGATCAGTGACAGAAGACCACTACAAGAAGCCAGAAAAAGAAAACATAGTGCAAAGCATCAATGCAGCAAAGTTGGCCGCGTCGCTAATCAGATAGCGCAGTATATGAAAAAAAAAACTAAGGTTACCACAGATTACAACAGGTACGAGGACTATCAGCATCTATTGACAGGAAAGCATCGGTCGACAAAGGAATCACATAATGGCTGGACTCATCGGGAACATGTCAAATCGAGTCATAAATGCAGCAGTTAAGCCACAACAGACAGCCAAAAAAATGAAAAAATGACAATTAATACCTGATGCATGCAGCGGATTTGGAGAATCACCACTAGATTTGGTAATCATGGTCCAAAATCGGTTGGATGCGGCCAACCAATACTATAAATACAAGGCAAAGGGCACTTGAATTCATCCTGTGATTAAGCAAGAGCTTGCAGATTTGCATGGAAGTTTACATTTCGAGCACTAGCACCAAACGGCCATAGCCCATGCCAGTTTTGCAGGAGCAACCACAAGTCAAGTTGAGAGTTCCTCGGAGGAAACGAGGCACCAATCGACTAGCAGACATTGACTGAGTGTCGAAAAAAGGGACTAGGAACTTAGGACGCCGAGTGGACGAAGGAGCCGACACTTTGGGGGATGCCCAGAAGACACCAGCATCACGAAGAAGGAAACAAGACCCAATTCTACCTGGGTATGTGCCACCAAGAAAGGCAAGAACACCAACTATTTGTATCCCCAAGAACCACATGTAACATTCAAAAAATCCCAAAATTTAAAAAAAAATCTAAGTAGCATTAAGTGCTATATTTACTATGCAAAAGTATAATAAATGTTTATTTGTTTATCTAGATGACACGCTGTAATAACATGTTACGTCGATTATGTGTGTAAGTTGTATTACAAAAAACGTGAAAAGTGTTTTTGTCTATATTATGATATTGTTGGATGTTTTTACCTGAATCATGCCTCCTAGACCAGTTATGGTTACTCATGTAGATGTTGATACTTTATAGATTTGAATTGATACTTAATTCATTATATAAGTGCTAACTATTTACTTTCTTATTGATGATGAAGGGTTCCTATGGGTACCCTGAGGCTTACTTAGCTATTTAGCTAAATCATTCGAATTTCTATCGTCAATCGCAGGTAAGAGCGATACTTCTTTCGAAGTGTAAAAAGAGGCCCTATTTAATTTCAGTTAGCCTTCAATGTTTAAAAAGGGAAATAGAGTAACTTGAAAATATTCCAGGGTGAGATCTATTCTAGTTTTGTTCTTCAGCTATAATCTGTATAAAGTTGCTTATATAATTTCATAACTATTATATTCCATTCTCAACATTTATGTTATTTTTATTACACTTGTATTGTATAACGTTGAAAGTTTTGAGCGTCAATTTCAATACTAAGGTGTTTTAAATCCTACACCTAGGAATTACACCATGTATTCGAATATATATAATAATAGGATCATATCCTAGGCTCAAATGCTATTATTGTAATTTTATGCCTATCTTTAGATATCTATAAACTATGGTACAACTCTATGTACTAGTTCTTAATATGCCAACTTTGAAATGTCGATACTTACAAACTAAATTGTATATATCATTATCCTCTACATAGTTAAATATACATTGAGAGTTTACCAGCTTAGATCCAAACCCTAGGCTCTATCAAGCGCTGAGAGGCATCAAATCTCTCAAGGTGCAAACCTCTCCTTGAATAGCTCCTTGAGTGCAATACCTGAGCCACCTAATCCTAAGCTCTAAAGTCTCTAGTTTAAGTCTCATATTTACTTTTTACTTTGTATTATTCTTTTTTCTTTATGCCCGACATAATATTTATTACTTTTTACTTTGTATTATTATTTTTTGTTTACTTTGTATTATTTTGTTACTAGACAAACACTAGACAAACACTCTAAAGTCTCATATTTACTTTTTACTTTGTATTAAAAGTAAAAAGTAAAGTCTCTAGTTTAAGTGTCATATTTACTTTTTACTTTGTATTATTCTTTTTTGTTTATGGCCGAGATAATATTTACCACCTAATCCTAAGCTCTAAAGTCTCTAGTTTAAGTCTCATATTTACTTTTTACTTTGTATTATTCTTTTTTGTGTATGGCCGACATAATAAGTATTACTTTTTACTTTGTATTATTCTTTCTTTGTTTACTTTGTACTATTTTGTTACTTGGAAAACTCAACAAACACTCGACTCACAAGATATCCCCCATACTGGGCTATAGAGCGCCTCTCGGTGCAATGACCTAGGAGCATTGTATCATTAGCTAAGCATAATGTTGATGCGTGCTCTAAGGTCCTTAGACTATATACAAGGGTTTGATTAAAAGAGCTCCACGTCCTACTCCATATGTTATTGGATAGTGGAGAAAGAAAGGTTTGACCTTTGATATGTGACCAAACCATATCAAAGTTGTAAGGTTTATCCATGTAGTCGACCGAAACATTAACCTTGATGCATGATTTCGATGGCAGGCTTACGTAAGGTGGTAGCTATGGAAATTAAAGTGAAATAGTGGCATTCTAGGTGGAATGCCTAATGGCATACACCATGGCAGATCTTCACATGGTTTTCCTAGTTGTGGTGCTAACCCTAACTATCTTTGGACTTACCTCGACAAAAGTATAATCCTGGGCAATCATTTTGCAGTGAGTGGGGTTTTGGAGAGGCCGACAGGCCTGCGAGTTCTTAGGGTTTGTTAGCAGTGTTTGAAGGCACCTCCTAGGTTTCGATACCTCGACCTGTGGCTATGTAAACTGTCTCTCAGAGTTCTAAGAGCCGAACCACTCATGAGCTATGGATTGCTGCGTTTGTCTAGTAGTTTGAGTGACTCCAATGTTCAGGATGGTTATGAGAATGTTCAGAGAAGAAGCATGGTTTTTCTTTCAAAAGGTAAATTGTAGTTCTTTCTTTCGTTTCCATGAGATCGATAATGTACAGTTGTGTGTGTTTAAGTTTTAAGCTGCGTTTTCTGAGATTTAACAACTGTATGTTGTATTGACAGGTAACTCTTCGGCTTTGGCTTTCTATGTTTGAAGCAAAGGGAAATGAGTCTAAAACATGTAAGCCTCGGTGACTTCCCATAAGGTGCATCCTGGCAAGTTTTCCTGTCATTGTTTGGTATAGCCGAGTATTTGGTTTTGTGGTCTAACTGTGGATTTTGCCGCCATTGTAATGTTGTAAGCTGTATGGCATAATTTTAGTGTAGGGAGGATTGAATCCTCAACCTACTTCTACATTGGCTCTGCAACATTTTTCTTGTGTAACAATTTAATTTATAAAAGTTTACAGTTGTTGAAGGGTCTAACCCTCGACGTTTTGATGAAATGAACTTGTAACTATTGTATGGTATTTAAAACTTTATTTTGTTTATAAAACTGTAGTTGGGGTTTCGAGTATGAAACCTTGCGTTGTTTCTTTTTGAACTAGATGTGTTTTCAAAGGTTGTTGCTATAGGTTAAGTAATTAGAAATGATAAAATGTTAAGTTGAAAGGGAAAAGTAGGGTTCATCATGTAGCTCGTATAGTTATGAGTTTTAGACTGTGTAAAAACCCTCTTTGGTTGCTGAACTCTGTCTTCGCAGATTTTACATGTTTTTAAAAGAAGCAGAATGTTGAAAACGTAATTGTGTTAACATTGTTTGTTATCAAAGGAAATGTGCCTTGGTTTGAAACCCTGTCTAAAAGATTTATGTGTTTTTAATGTTTAAGGATTACGGCCGTAAGGATGGGTTGTGAAACCCTACCTAAAACTAAATACTATTTTGATTTCTTAACTGTGCAAGTAAATAAAGGTTTCGAAACTCTGAATTCATTATGTAAGGTTTAAGCTAGATTGTATGGAACAATCTTCATGTACGATTCTCTTTTGTTTTTGCTATAAGATGAATGATAATATTGTACAGTTTGTTCCATCGTACAGTTTGTTCAGCTAGAGTTAGGTTGAGACTTGGAATATACGACAGTTTACTTGTTGCTAATCATTTATCTTAGTTAGTTAAATGTATAACTATTGTAGTAGGGTAATAGCATATTCTATTACCAGTAGTATATGAAAGATATTTAAATAACTAAACTCTTTTATGAAATGTTGAGACTTGGTTTTTAATTTAAAGAGACATGTACAGAGATTTTTGATCTATTTACAGTAATTATAATCATAGTTAGTTTATGAAGACTTAAACTATATGTTTGACCTTAATAGGGTCTTGTGTAAAAATAGTTCGATACTGAAATAAATTGTATTGACAACTAAGAACTGAGTTGTTCATTTTTATTAATTCCCTATGTTTATTTATGATGTTTATAAAAAGATGAAATCTTTGTTTGAGGTCTTTCAACCCTAAAACAATCTTTTATATATTTACTATTGTGAAATGAAACTATCTAAGAGATATTACAAAACTTTGTCCTGTTTATGTTGTTTATAGAGTAGATACTTGTCACGTCCCCTTCCATCAATCCAATGCAAGGAAGGGAACATGATTGTAACATGGGGTGTCTAATTCTTCCCCAAAGCCATAATGGTAACATTTTTGCCATTTAAATAAAATGCACAATTAAATTACACAGTGGAATTAGAATACATAATTGCACACACACAACAGACATACACCAGCATATTAATCTCAAGCAAATGATGCATCAACAGACAAAGAATCCATCCCATTCTCATGCTATGCACAGACTTCATACCAATTCCATTAATCATGAATAAATATAATTTTGAATTAGCACAATGCAAAACACATAATGCATATAATTTACAACAAAGAGAACACTTATCTTTGAGATGAAGTTGTCCAACAACTAGCTATGAGAGAGAAATGTTCCACCCAACCATAGATCTCTGTCCAGCCTGTATTCTTTCAGCTGAGAGATCACCCCCAAGCTGGGTTGTGTATCCACTAAGGAGTAACTAACTGGGCTCACTCACAGCCATGGTTTCACTCAACAACTATGCTAAGCCAACACATAGTTGGGTTTATCAAGCATACAAGAAGATAGAGGAGGGAAATGCTAAGCCAGTGAGCTCAACCACAGAGCTACATGCATCTCAAGTTAATTCAACAGTCAAGGCACCCACAATACCTACCACACCCAACACAAGGAAGGTCCCCTTCTCTGCTGCACAGTCCCTCAGGAATCCCTTCCCCTCCAGTGCTCTTCAGGATGGGCATAGAAAGGTTCAGCTGCTAATTCTTTGAGATTCTAGCCTTCACTGGGTTTATCAAGCAAACCCAACCTCTGTTTAGTCATTCACAATTGGATTTCTCACAATTCTGTTCATCAAATAACTCAATCCCGTCACTGGTTCTCTAGGCTATAAAAACTGGGTTTTTCAATGGATTTCGGGGTATCTAATACTCTCAAATTTGCCCCAAGGTTCATATCTATGGATCCCCCATTGGATTTCATTGTCAAATACCAAATCTGGGCGTTTTTGTCTCTTCAAAACGTGGGTTCTTGCAAAGTTGCGATTTCTGGTTTTGCTCACTACTAGGAATTCATTTTTTTTAGATGGAAAATGATGCTGGTAACTTTCACAATGGAATGGGGATGAGGAATAATCCATTCTCATGAGGTAAAGTGACTTGTGGTACAAGAAAACAGAGCCCATACGCTGCCATATGAATTTCTGGGCTGCCCATGCTCCATTGAAGCCATGGACTCAAATCTTCAACAACTTCCTTACAACATAAATAAATGTCATCAAGGGAATTCAAATGGGTTCTCCCAATGACATTTGGCAGCATATGGTTCATCCCCACAACCCCCTCACCACTCCCTAGTGGATACACATGGCCCCTTCTCATTGGTTGCTTCCATAGCCAGTTTTGGTATTTTATTGAAATATTAACATTTACATCAATTTACAATATTCCATGGCTTAATAGCACATGGGTATCAAAATATCAAATACTTGCTTGTATTAAATAAAATCCAAACATACACTAGCGGGGCCTTGGCCTTGAGCTCCACGCTAAGGAAACATACAACGCATGTATACAATATTTACATTAAAAGCCAATATTTCGTAAGGGTCAAAATTGGGGTATTACAATACTATTTAACAGAAAAATAGAAACTTATTTAAATGAAAGAAATTGCAGAGAGTGCATGCATTCAATCTTTAATTCAAATCTATTTACAGTGCATCAATATTCAGATCTATTTTAAACACTCTTCCCTATACTAGAGTACGACACAAAAACAGTGTGTGAAAAAATGCAGGAAAGCATTTTAATCTATCATTATCATAATACTTCTTCAACTACTTACATAACTAATATATAGTTAAGGAAATCAATCATTTACATCTGAATGATGATAACTAACAACATTCAGCTAATAATCCTAAATCAACAGTTATAGAAGCAATAAGTTATAACTACTAGGAAATGAAATAACAAGTAGAACCTGGTAATGTAGATAGGGTGGACAAACACCCAAAGAGGCCTGTTCCTCCCAACCTTCTCTAGAAGAAGTATCCAATATCACTTGCTCCTTTGGAGCCCCGAGCATGTTTACTGAACTAGTAGGTAGAAGACTCTGTGTAGGAGCAAGGCACTTAGGCTGTACTTCCAGCAATTAATGGATACTTGCAATACACCTCAAAATAAACCTCTACACTCAGCAGGAAATATCTACACTTAGCAGAAGTGAAACAGACTTACAATAAAACTCAAAACATATCTTCCCCTCATCGAATCTCTAGTGTGCATACAACAGAACTACAAGGTAAATTTTCTCGTCAGAAAAAGTGTGAGCCTCTGCTCAAATTCGATGGCTTAAAAAGCTTCCTAGGTCTTTTAGTGGTCAATTTCCAAATAAATGAGCCTCAAGCTCCAGTCCCATATTTCAAGGAACTTTGACCGCAATTCAAGGGAGTTGTCCCATAACAACAGCTAGTTACTAATTTCCTGATGCTACCAGTTGTCCATTACCTTCTACCCCAGATTCTATTCCACCTAGTGGGTCAGTAAACACTCTTTCAACAGTCTCTTTGGGTGAGTGTCTCCTACTTTATTTTAATAAATAATAATATTGTGCAATTATAGTCATCCTTCGCCACTTGGCCAAATATAAAACTTTACAATAAAAGTTAAGTTAATGTTTTTCTTAAACATAAAATGTTTCAAGTAATGGGTATGTTACGCCACAAATACAAGATTACAATGGCACCGATACCAAGAGGGGTTGCACAAGTTGGCAGAATCGTCGAAAATATGCATAAATTGGCATATAGTTATCATGACCTGATGAACTACCCCAAGTGCACAAAATCCTATGTTGATGTTCCGCATTCAGAAGGAGGCTCGATCATGAAGGAACCAACGAAGTGGGCACTAGGGTTAGAGAAATCAACGATACTGGGCCTCACCCAAATGCCGCATTTTGGAATGTTGGCAGAGGTGAATGCGTGCGTTAAACAATTGCTCGCCTATTTCCATGGAGGCTACCTATGGTTGCACGAGAATATTCTTGTCACAATCGATCTAATTTCCATAATCACTGGGATTCCATAGGAGAGCGATGACCCCTCCCGGTTTTTCCAAGGAAAGGATAACTGATAATAAACTTATGCAATATCAGAAAACGAAGTATGGGGTGGACAAAAATACCAAAGATACCTCATCCACACGATTCGTAACCAAGGCGTCAAGGTCAGAGCGAGGATACTTGCAGTAAAGATGACGTGAAAGAATCAGCCGAAGGAATGCACATCATGTATCATCGTTTCCACGAAGCTATGTGCCGCCAGAACGCGACTGAACTGGTCCAAATTCCTGTTAAGTCAGTTGGTGGAAGATGCTTACGATGTGGAGGAGGGAGAGAAGCCATTCACATATTCATGGCTCCGCATGCTAGTTGCACTAGTAGGATGCAGGGAGCCAAAGCATTATCAGGCCATGGAGAACGTAGAGGCCAGGGTACAAGAGGGTGCACGGTAGCAAAATTTGTGGGCAACGACTGATAAAGAGTGGCAAGTAGACAACAATTTTTTTTTTAGACATGATGAGGCTAGACGTGAAAGCAATACCGCGAATCACAGCAGAAGCTACGGAGAAGTCTCGACGGATTGCAAAAATATTCGTTGAGTCTCACACTATTTTCCTTCAAGAAAGAGAAGATGGACTGAAGAACTGGCTATCGACATGGTATAAGCTCACTAACGCAGACCTAGACTCCATCATAGCAACATGGCCGACAGACTGGAAAGTCCGAGCTAAAGAAAATGATTTATCAAATCATGTGGAAGACCCACAGGAAAATCAGTCAGACGAAGATAACAATTCAGTCAATGGACAACCGAATGTAGGCGGAGATGATCCTGCAAATGAACAGCTGTAGAGGTCTAGTCATAACAGTGCTTCTTCAGTCAATCTAGCAGATTCAGAGCTAGAGGCGCAACACGAAGAGATGAGAACAAAGAACATGATGGATCGCGGTGAAGGGAGCACATGGGGTGGTCTCACTGCAGAGCAAGTTAACAAACTCCTGGAGAACATCACAAAAGTTCTGGACGATAACCATGTGAAAGTTACATAGCACTCAACCTTACACTTCCAATAGATAGACCAACTACTATCCACACTGGCAGATGCAGTAATAACCTAAAGCGTACCGCATGGGGATATTCAACAAAATCTGTCGACACCAAGAATCAAGTAGAAGTCGGAACACAACCACAGATAGTACAAATAGAATCACATGCCATGAGAACAGGTGATGATGTCATGGACTTCGAGTTACGGAAGTTCAACTTAATCATGGTAAATTTTAATTTATTCCCAATGTTGACGTTACACCAAATTCAAGCCGCAACAAGTACAGAAATCTACGACTGCGAATCCGCGATACATAACAAGATAGTCGAGTATAAGCAGCTATTGCACACCAGTGAGATGGAGGGAAAACGTCTCCAAGAAGATCAAGCCACAGCACTAGCCTAGAAAGATAATGCTATAGAGGATCGAGGCCACATAGAAAGAGTGTTTGTGAAGGCATGTCAAAATGTAGAGATAGATAAGGATGTACCCCCATAAGCGAAAGCTGTTATGTTAGGAGTGGCTCTCACTGAGCTAAGGAAATAACATGTCGACCTCCAAGATAGAGTGATACCCAGCACACCGCCGAAACATATTGGGAATCGACATATTTCGATCGAGTAAGCCGTGATAGAAATCTTGGAGATGGAACGGGAAGCCCAGACAGATATCGAGGGTGTCACAAAATTTTGGGGAACTGTAGTCCAGGATGACCGGCTAACTGAGCTGAAGGTACAACTCAGCGAAGCTGAAGCATAGATGGAATCCTTAAAGAGATCGATTAGAGTGATGCCGCCATTGATACAAACGATGAAGGTTGCGGAGCTAAAAGGCATGCAGCAGTGCATAACCAAGGCACACAAAATGCAGCAAAGAAAGGCCACACATTTGGACGAGCTCCAAACAAAAGCAGAAGTCCTTGGATTATGAGTAATACAAGGAATGACATAGGTCCAGCAGCAAATGCAGGAGGTGCAACAGAAAAAATTTGAACACCCAATAGACCAGCAGGTAGAGGAATGTAGACAGCTTAGAGAATCAACGAAGGAAGTGGTTGACGAGATAACAAATGCATACGACGACTTCAAGGAACGGGTGAATGCACCAGAGGTGTCCAGCTCAAGTGCCTCAAGGGTGAGCCACAATTTTTTGCTGGGGGCCTTCTGGCACGGGGTTAGACCGCATAAAGTGCAGAAGCCAACAACCTTGAAGAAGGACAATCCGTGGAAAAAAGGACTATTCGCGGAGAACAAGGAGACGACGAAAGCGAAAAATTGGTTTTGTTAGTTAGAATAGGTCATGTGGACTGTTTTGTACCCAATTAGCCTGATATAAATAGGAGTATGATTGTAAGCCTAAAGGAAGCATAGTTGAATCGAAGAATGAGATGTTTTGAACTATTTTGTATTTGCGATAAGATGTTGTGAACTATTTCTGTGAAGGTTATACCACAGGTTTTGATGAATGCTCGGAGATGTTCGGTTATGGTTATATCTTTTGTCTCTGTTTTTGTTTT
The DNA here is from genome assembly GCA_027924585.1 of Larix kaempferi. NCBI lineage: Eukaryota > Viridiplantae > Streptophyta > Pinopsida > Pinales > Pinaceae > Larix > Larix kaempferi. The sequence continues at coordinate 7,951,944 of BSBM01000010.1, read as the reverse complement.
AAATGATCAATGCAAGTGTTTGTGAAATGTTTAAAACTCTGTGGTTTGGTAATTGTTGTTAGTGACAATGATTAGTTTCACCATGTTGATGTGAATGTTAACTATACTCTGAATATGGGAAGGAATGAATGGATGTATGAACCGTTAGTATGATGCGAGGACATGATTTGTAGTTTCTGTAGTTGTAAAGTGGGATTTGATGCATGTCCTCCCCCCACTGCGTAAATGTGGTTCCTGTATCCCCCTTATTCATCTCAGGTGAGACTTCACTCGCTCTGTGAGTGTCACTAGAAAGGGTAAAACCTTTCTAGGCCGGTGTTTAAAAGTGTTTGGTTGATGCTTGTTGACAACAGTGCGAAGTGAACATATGTCTACAGTCATTGTGTCAACAATGTTAAATGATATAAACCATGCATGTGATCTACGTGAATCCCACTATAGCTCAATATTATATAATTCGAAAGACCTGTGGTTGGATCTATGGGGAGGGAAGCTAACGCTGACCCCGTTCCTGATTTTCGGAGTATACAATGTATATATATGCTGCTGGTTGACCCTTGCGGGATTTTCATTTGTTTCTGTTTTTTTTGGGTTGTAATCTTAGTCTACCTACTAGAATCGAACCTGAATCTTGATTCTCTTTCCTGTTTATTTTTAATAAAATCTCTGGTCTGTATCGGTTCAGTAATTTATATACAAGTGATTGGGGCTCGGTCGATATATATATTTTGGGGAAAAATCTATGCCTCGGGTTTTTCTTTTTGAAATGAATCGTGGTTCCGTCTGTATGCTGAATGCGATCGTAGATCTCCTGTTGAGTCTTGAATGGAAATCATAGATCTGGAGTCATGGGTCTGCCTGTATGTTGAATGAAAATCGTAGATCTCTAATCTTCGGGAGCGTGGTATATTGAAATTGTTATTCGCTTGTTCGTGGATGAAAAAGTAGGTTCAGTCCTGTATGTTTTCCAGTTTTATGCGACCTGTAACTCCTGCTTCATAACGGGTCTATTTGTTTTGACTTTTGTAGCTTGCAAAACCCCTGAACTGTAATTACTGGGTGTCCGAGCTGCCAACGTTTCCATGTTTGCATGCTCGGCGTCTAAACCTGCTAAACTGTCATACAACCCTGCTCGGCGAGCTTCCAACCTCCATGATTCAGTTTAGCTTTGGAACGGTTCATGTCTGAGTCGGTATGCTCTCTGATTGTTTGGTTAACTAAACTACCAGCGAACTCCGTGAAGTCGTGTTCATGCATCGGCAATCTCCAGTTTGATCCGATGATCGATTGTGTGTTGGGTTGTGTGACCGATTAGTGTAGTTTAAGTTTTATGTTTAAAAAAATCGTGTTACATATGTTACGTGTAATATATAATAGCATAACGATTAGGTTACATATCTTATGTTTAATAAATACCGTAGCATTATGACCTATATCTCTTGTGTAATATAAAATAATTTATGATTATATTATGAATCCTTTATTTTTTTGAAATATCTTATGGTTACTATGAATGGTTTATAATATCGTTGAAATATCTTATGGTTACTATGAATGGTTTATAATACCATTACACATATGAAAATTGGATGTTTTATATGATTGAAATAAACGGATTATAATATTGCCATTCGTCTTATAAGAAAATGATTGTTGTGAGTGTAGTTTGTCTTAAAATAGAATGAATGTAGTTGTCCTATGAAAAATATGGAATAGAGTAAAGGGAATATTTCCAAGATATAGATTGAGAAGTTAAACTTTAAATGGAATATGACTAGCTAGGATTTTGTTTTACAACGCATGAAGTTATCTATAATGAACCATGGAGTTAATTAAAATACAAAGAATGGGAGTTTTATCTTAACCTTGGTAACATGTGTAGTTTATATAATTCCATTGCAAGATAGTAGCTACATAGAGGTTCATATTACTAAATCTCCATGGATAAATGTTTGGAAAAAGTCATCTTTTATTTAATTATAATTTATCATTAATTATAATTTATCATTGATTCAAAGTGAATGAGTAATCTTTAATTATCTTAATCGATTGTGGGTATAATGGGAGTATATGACAACAACTATTATTTTATATATATCTATATATTCGTAAATATAAACAAAAATATATTAATATTTTATAAACATGAAATAACTAAAATTACATTAACATACTTACACTCATTCAAATTAAATGAATGCCACCCAATACTCAACCCTAACTTGAACTATTATTTTATATATATCTATACCTAGTATTTCTTAACTATTATTTTATATATATGCATAGTATTTCTTAACTATATATATATATATATATATATAAATAATATTTCCATATTTTAAATAAACTTGAACCAACGAAATCATATTAACTAGTCATTTTTATACATCTCACTTGAGTCATGTGTGTTTGGTGCAAAAAAATATAAATTACATATTATATAATTTATATATAATATGTGATTTATATTTTTTTGCATCATTTATTATTTTATGGTGCTTTGCACCACTTGTTATGTTATGGTGTTTTGCACCAAAAAGTCTGGATTGGTTTTGGTGCTTTGCACCACAAAACATCAATCCACCTAAGATTGGTTTTGGTGGTTTGCACCATACACTATGGAATGCCACATACTCATTTAACACCAAAAACAACTTTTTTACAAACACCACTTTTGCACCACTATTTGCAAGTTGAGGATTTCCCAAATCCTTTACAAATAGTGATGTCAATGTGAGGCTAGAATGTCAATTTTCTTGTATTTCCATATTTTAAACAAAATTGAACCAACTAAATTATATTAACTACCATTTTTATAAATCTTTCATCGATAATCATACAAGTCATTCCATTGTTGACATTTTGAAATTATTAAAAACTATATTATAATTAATTTTAACACATTTTCTATCTCTCAACCATTATTATTTATGAAAGTTAATTGTCTCTATAGAACAATACATAGATAAAAAGGGTCACGCTGAAACATGGTAGATTCACACAAACCACATTATTTGAAATATAATAGTTGAATGAACCACTTTGATGACAATCACAACAAAAATGGTGGGTGCCCCTGAGCATCCATATATAATCTCGGGGATGCAAACCAAACATTCTTAACACGAGAAAGATAATAATGGAGGAATTGTCATTGATGTTCTAGCAAGGGAATATTGCAAAACAACAAATTCTTGAAGATGGAGGCCTCTTTCCCATGCTTCTGCTGCCCCCATTTCCCAGCTGCCAAGAACATCAAGATCCGTCGATTGGGCCCTTTCTCAATGCCATCTAACAAAACAGAGTGGATCGACAATCAACTAAAAAGGGTTGGGGCATTGCTCTTTAGAGGATTTCCAGTGAGAAGTGCCTCTTATTTCAATGCAGTCGTCGAAGCATTTCGATGGGAAGAACACCCACATTTGGGCATGATAACTAGCAGGACGGAGATTGAAGGAAGAGTGTACACTGCAAACGAAGCTCCTCCGCATCTTCCCATCTATTTCCATCATGAGATGATTTTGGTGAGTTGATTGCACTATAGATAGAATACTGATTGGAATTGGACAGAAAGATGAAACTTGTAATCATAAATGATCTTCTCATTTATGGCTCTAACTTAATTATGGATATTCATTGTTTCTAGCTTAATTATGGTGAATAATTTTGACTTTTGACCTAACACAATCTTCTCAGAATAGTTGCTAATTTTTATTTTATCTTCTTGATGTTCGGTTTGTATCCCCAATAACCACAAATACAAGATTACAATGGTGTCGATACCAAGAGGGGTTGCACAAGCTGGCATAATCATCAAAAATATGCAGAAATTGGTGTATAGTGATCATGACCTGATGAACTACCCCGAGTGCACGGAAGCCTATGTTGATGTTCCTCATTCAAAAGGAGGCCCGATCACAAAGAAACCAATGAAGTGGGTGCTACGGTTACAAAAATAAGGAATACTGGGCCTCACCCAAATGTCGCATTTTGGAAGGTTGGCAGAGGTTAATGCATGCGTTAAGCAATTGCTCGCTTGTTTCCACGGAGGCTACCTATGGTTGCACGAGAATATTTTGGTCATGGTCCACCTGATTTCTAGAATAACTGGGCTTCCACGGGAGGGCGACGACCCCTCCCAGTTTTTCCAGGGAAAGGATAACAACAATAAACTTGCGCAAGATCTAAAAACGAAGTATGGGGTTGACAAAAAAAAACCGAGGATACCTCATCCACATAATTCAGAACCAAGGCGTTAGGGTCAAAGCGAGGATACTCGCCATAAAGATGATGCAGAAGAATCAGACAAAGGAATGCACATCAGGGTTGGTGCAAGCTAATGTTGGCCACTCATGACGCGTTAGTCGCAATGGACTTCTGGAAAAACAGAAATCTGAATGTCAAAAAGCAATATTAGGGCTACCTACACAACTTTTTGGAA